>JARYHS010008074.1:27279229-27448229 GCA_031002005.1 Vandiemenella viatica | reverse complement strand
ATTTAAAAATTGGTTTAGATTAAAAAACAAAAATGTAAAACCTCGAAATACACTTAAGACACGCTAAAAAGTTTTAATGTCATTTTGCCAATAAAACTATTGTTAACTGTTAATTTTTATCATTTAACATTAAAAATTATTTATTAATTTAATTATTATTTCATTTATTAACGTTTTAAGTAACTATATTTTAAATATATGCGTTAGAAAACTGTTTGTACCAATCCCGCACGTATCCCGCGGGATCCCGCGGGATTGGCGCAAATCCCGCGCGGATCCCGCAGGATTGAAAACACTGCGGGATTGCAATCCTTAGTCAGGATCAAGTTTCAACTTGGATAAAGTACTGCCATCATTTTTACCCAGCAAGTATATTAAGCATTTCTATCTTGAGCTTGGGGACGCAAGTAAACATCAGTAATCTTATGAGTCGATGCCGGAAATGCTCCGGCGACACTGGACAGCTGGAAGTGCGTGTGACTCAGCTGTCGAGGTGGTCCAGAAATACAGCTGACTGGAGAGCAGCTTGTGGCAGCCGGCCAGGCGGAAAGGAGACACTCAGAGGGACCAGCGCGTCAACACACACACACTGAATGTAACCTCACACAGGTTACGTCCGGGAGATTAGTTCAAGGAACCTCTATCACTAAACCAAAGAGGCTTCACTGTTGTAAGTATAGTAGGGCAAATCAAGGGCTAAACAAGTCAAATCACTCACAAAGCAGTTATCATAGACTGGAGTATAAGCTTAAACACACCAAATGAGCTCCAGGATAAACTTAATTCCTTTTTTGTAATTTCAAAATTATTTTATTTCAACAAAATCCGACTTGCGATGAATACATTTATTCTATCTAAATCCGTGCTATCCTGTTCGTGACATAACATCTGCAACACATCTATTTGCTGTAGTAACGGGTTCTGGATTCGATGACAAATGCTGGTTAGTGAGAAATATTCAAGTTTTCAAAAGAATTAGAAGGGATGTGCTGAGTAAAGATAATAAAGTAAGAATTCCCGATATTAATATTCAAACTCGGATTAATTTTTCAATCGTAAAATCGTTTGTAAAATTGACATTTCCCATCCATCACCGTTGGAAATAACGTAAAAAATAGTCTTTTTTGGAGTTTTGTACTTTTGAATGATAATGGAATCTTCATGGATTGATTCGTTTCAACGTCTGTCCGTCTTTCACAGCCTTTTGACATTTGAATACTTAAAAACTTGTGACTGCTCACTACTTTAATTCTTACAAAACTTAACACGTTTAAATCACAGAAATTAGAAAACACGTTGGGGTTAAACTAATTATTAGAGTTTTAGTGGTGAACTGAAGAAAATATTTCCTTCAGATAATTTTCATGCATTAAATTAAACCTGGCCTATTCTCAAAAGTTCGACTTTTCATTTTTATCCTGCCATTTCTATAAGCATTTTCGGGAAAAACTATAAAAAAATACAAACCTCCCTTCATTTCTGAAACAAACTGCAGTGATATGTAATATGCTTAAATTTTACAGGAACACTATAGCGATCTTTCTGAAGTTTATGGTTTTCGCAAAATAACTGAATTGGTTTGCAGAAACTCTCCAAATTCTCTTCTCTCTGCCTTCTCTTTCAGTTCACTGTAGAAGTCGCATTCCATATCTAATATAATTTGATTCATATTTACCACCTGTGTTCTTCCTTTCTGATTTCAGCCTGTAATGTACTATAAATCTGTTATACGGCTGTAGATGGTCAATCAGAAAGTCTCTTACTGTCTGAATGTGAGGTCACAGGCTCCATAATACTTCAGCTTTTTTAAAAATCCCCTACATTTGCCATTTTCGTCCTTTTGGTTGATCCTCACCACTCTCCATAATAACTGATTTCCAGAGCCTTCTTTTCTCCTGATATGAAAATTGGAATACTTGATAGTGGGAAAAATGTTTGAAACGCTCAGTCAATGAACAGGAAGTAACAGATAATTGACACCGTATACTGGCGTGTCAAAAGCCATGGGATACATCCTAAAAGCCATGGGACACCTCCTAAAAGCCATGGGATTCCTCCTAAAGCCATTGGATACCTCCTAAAAGTCATGGGATACCTCCTTAAAAGCCATGGGATTCCTCCTAAATGCCATGGGCAGGGGCGTACCAATAGGAGATGGCGCCTAGGGCAAGCAGTGAAGTTGCGCCCTATCGTAAGTTATCTGAATATAAAATAAACAGACACACCAAATAAAACAATTAAAGATCTTACAAAACATATTTTCTGTATTAGAAAAAAATTGTTTAATAGTCTTAAACTACACCTTCCTTGCCTTCTGGGACGCAAATAGATTAATAACATTTTCCAAAACTGTTTCTTCGGTGCCTTCTCGGTCAATACTGACCAAAGCTAGATCGCATAACCTTTCTTGACTCATTGTAGCGACCATATATTACAGTATTAGTTTTAGCTTACTGAAAGATCGATCACAACTTGCGATGGATATTGCAATCATAAGCATAATCTGAATTGAAATGCGTGAATTCGGAAAGACGCTCTCATCTACGTACTCAGCAATGAATTCAAGAAGCTCTTCAGATATTTTTATGTTTACGTTATTTCTTGTGAATACTAGCATTCGAAAATTCAATATTTCTTCATATAACTGTTCTCTCTTGGCATCACAGCCATAGAAATCTCAAAAAATTTTAGACTTCCTTTTGAAATTTTAGCAATCGTCATTACTACAACACAGCTTTTTAATATCTAGGAGAAATCAGTTTCGTGCAGACAACTGAACCTCGCTCATTTCAAACACAATACGAACCAGCGATCCAGGGGCGGATCCAGGATTTTGGTTTGGGGGGGGGGGGCTTGGCTTGAGTGAATTTTGGTTCAGAGGGCTTGCCTTCAGTAGATTTTGGTTTGGGGGGGGGGCTTGAGTCGGCCATGGGGTAGCCTTGAGCCCCCTAGCCCCCTCCCCCCTGGATCCGCCTCTGTAGCGATCAATTCATAACTCAATCATTTCTTCCTTAGCAGTCAACCGAGCGTCCTTCGCATTCTATGCAGTCTTACGTTTTTTTGCCTTTGACATCTTTCAATCACTACAACTCATTCCTGGCAGAGATTTAAACCTTTCTCGACTACATCATTAATAAACGTCTCTCTTTCATTAGGTAAAAGGTCTTGGGAGGCTTTTGTATCCATGGCGGTATCATGAAAATTTATGCTATGATCTTGGAGCCGCTTTTTAACACGGTCAATAGAAGCGAATACATTATTCCAATAACCCAAAAAAGTAAGAAAATCGTAGGATAATATGCAATTATTTAGAAGTCTTGCCTCACTTCTTGTTTCACTAGTTTGATTGCCATCGTCTGTCATATCTTCAAGAGGTTAGTTAACTGGCTTTACTGCTTCTACCTTTGCACTCCATCTTGTTTCAGACTCTGACTTTAAAACCTCAGACAAGAATTTCTTGAGTTTTTCCCAGGGCAGGGTGGAACGAGAAAAGAATATATAAATAGTTTCAACAGTTCCGAAAAACGTGACCACTATAGAATCCAGCTTGGCTACATTTACATCAATCAAACTGAGTTCGGTGCCCAGCCATCACAGCAGCGTTGTCATAACATTGTGAAT
Source organism: Vandiemenella viatica (assembly GCA_031002005.1). NCBI lineage: Eukaryota > Metazoa > Arthropoda > Insecta > Orthoptera > Morabidae > Vandiemenella > Vandiemenella viatica. The sequence goes on along the minus strand of JARYHS010008074.1, from coordinate 27,444,608 downwards.
GACAATGTTGTATAAGCATACCATCTATCTCTAGCTGCTTAAGGATTTCATCAACTAAGCTTCCAGCATCCTTTCGACTCATCTGTATGAAACCGAAAAAACACTCGGACTGATTTCCTCTCGGAATCAATTTCTACATCTCTCAATACTTCTGACAAGTGCTTACGATATGTATGGTCAGGAGTAGAGTCAAACATGAAACCATAATATTTTGATTTGCGAATGTTTCGCAATAAACTTTGGGGAACAGTTGTCGCCATCAGATGAATGAACTCATTTTGAACACGAGGTGGAAAGTAAGCCAAAAAAGCTCTAGATATTGCCAAGTCCTACAGAAGAAACAACAATGATCAAGCAGATAATGGCAGATTGGAAGAGATGTCAAAAGACTATAGAAGCAGCAAATTGGAAGTTAAAAGAATTGTACAAGAAGAAAAGGAGAAAAGCTGGGAAGATTTTACATCTAAACTGGAAGAGGATAGTAAAGGGAATATGAAAATGTTATATGGAATTGTAAAACACAAAAGATCGGATAAGGAAACAATTACAGCAATAGACACAGCTGATGGAAATATAGTTCGCAATATAAAAAGTATCAGGGAAGCCATGAAACAATATTTTGACAAACTACTAAATGGACCTAATGGGATAAACTATGAAGAAACAAGTCAGAGGATAATAGATGAAGGCACCCCAATAACTTGGTCAGAGGTCGAGAGAGCTCTCCATAAGATGAAAAGTGGCAAGTCAGCAGGAGCCGACGAAGTTACAGCCGACATGATTAAAGCTGCCGGTCCACCAGGAATACAATGGCTGTATAGAGTCCTCAGAGCAATATGGAATGATAACCAAATACCAGAAGACTGGACGAAAGGGGTGATAATTCCTATATTCAAGAAAGGGAACAGAAGGAAAAGTGAAAACTATAGAGGTATTACCCTCCTATCCCAAAATTATGGAAAATTATGGAAAAGATAGTTGAATCCAGAGTACGAACAATATTAGAGCCCATCTTAGAAGAGGAACAACATGGTTTTAGGGCTGGAAGAAGCACAACAGATCTAATATTTGCCTTGAGAATGCTGGTGGAAAAATATTGGGAAAGAGGGAAAAACCTAATTATTGTGTTTATGGACCTATAAAAGGCATACGATAATGTTCCTAGATCAACTATCTGGAACAGTCTAAGAAAACTTGAAATACCAGAGTACCTCATTAGAAAGATCCAAATGCTGTACAATAACTGCAAGAGCTATGTCAATGTTGGGGATGGTTACTCTGAATGGTTTAGTACAACCAAAGGAGTACAACAAGGAAGTGCCCTTTCACCCCTCCTGTTCATAGCGGTGATGGATAACATCTTAAAAGAACTAAAAAGAACATTCAATAGAGATCTTCAGGCACTGGTGTTTGCAGATGATGTAGCAGTATGGGATGAAACAGAAGAAGCAATACAAAATAAATTGAAGATGTGGAATGATAAGTTTGAAGAATATGGAATGAAATTGAATCCTAAAAAAACTGTAGCACTAAAAATAAGCCGAAAGAATACAGACTGTCATATAAAATTACAAGACCACGAAGTTGAAGTTGTTGACCAATTCATCTACCTGGGGAGCATAATTTCCAATAATGGTAGAAGTGAGTTAGAAATAATGAGTAGAGTAACCAAAGGAGCCAACTTCTACAGTACCGTGCGAGGCTTACTATGGGACATGAAGGTTCCCAGAAGAACAAAAATTGTCTTGTACAAATCATATCTCATTCCTATTCTCACATATGCTTTGGAAACATGCACACTAACATCAAGGGACCTTAGCAAGATCCAAGCATGTGAAATGAAGTTTCTTAGAACGGCCCTCCACAAAACTAGACTTGACCGCATAAAGAATGATGAAATTAGATCAAACCTAGAGCTAAGGGAATCCATGGAAGAGAGACTTAGGTCATCAAGACTTCGGTGGTTTGGGCATGTGAAGAGAATGACTAGTAAAAGACTGCCAAAAACTTATTTGGAAAAAAGGATACTGGGCAAAAGACCAGTGGGAAGACCAAGAAGAAGATGGACAGACCAACTGAAGGAGGACGTAGAGAGAAGAGGCTGGAATTGGGAGTACATCACAGACAGAGAAACCTTTCTGGACAGGAAAAGGTGGAGAACAATCGTCTATAACAACCAAGGCTCGTAAACCACACCCGGGAAACTGGAGATGGTCCCCAACGATATATATATTAATTATTAGTTTCAAATATTGATCTAGGAATTAGAAAGAACTTTTTAAAACTCTATGTGTGGAGCACAGGACTTTATGGTAGCGAAACATGGACTTTAGGAATACCGGAAATAATGAAAATTGAAGCATTTGAAATGTGGTGCTACAGAAGAATGCTGAAAATTAAGTGGACAGACAAAGTAAGAAATGAACGAGTTTTGGAAATGATGGGTGAGAAAAGAAGTTTGTGGAAGAAGCTTACAGAAAGAAGACACAGGCTGGTAGGTCATATTTTGAGACATGCTGGATTGGTTAATTTGTTAGTGGAGGGAACAGTCGAAGGTAAGAACTGTAGAGGAAGACAGAGATTAGAATATATGAAGCAGATAATTGAGGACGTGGGTTGTAAGGGGTATGTAGTAGGGTTAGCACAGGATAGGAAGGGATGGAGTATTGCATCAAACCAGTCGAAAGATTGGCGATAGCAAAAAAAAAACAAAAAAAATCTGTTTTTAAACCATTTGTGAGAATCGATTTCCCAGTCATTTTATCAAAGTGTAGAAGTTCAATATCATTCTGCTTAATGAAGGTAATTGGGTTTTCTACATCATGAACCACACCACCTTCACCAACTTTTTCTCCAACTAAATTTACTAATGTTTTCTTCAAATTCTTCAGTACCCTTAGAATTGGTAGCCTCACTGGTCTTTGTCTCTTCACATTCAGAATTATCTAAAGTTTTATCCTCCTCGTATTGTGATACATTAGTGTTGGATACCTTAGATTTAATTGTACTTATCGATGTAAGCAATTCCTTAAAACATGTCAAACTTCCAGCAGCGAACTTCTTGAAGTACTTACCGGATTTTTTTTTTTTTTTTTTGTTACTTCCTCCTACCAGTTTCGTTTTTTCCGTCCCTCAGCTCCACTCTCTTATTTTTTTAAAAACAATTTTTTCATATTGTGATGGTATTATTGTGAAGTGAGTGAGGGTTTCGAAATAACCAACAATAAATAAACAAACAATTACAGGTTATTTTTCAAACAAAAAAGAAGTGGTTGTATTGTGTTCTACCCACCATGACATTAAACTGCATAAGATTTAGGGTTGTATGTATTGTATTTTTTGGCTTTTTTTGCGGTTGCCCAGGATTCTGAACAACACTTTTTAGCGACTACTTTCTATCTCCGATAATTACCCTAATAGTCCAGTCATTTAAGCTTAAATTAGGTAAGAATCTCGGAATTCGAGATACCCAGCTGTAAGTCTGTAAATACTTGTATATTGACACCCAAAAAGTGGTCTCAAAACCTACATATGGTAGGGTGTGCGCAACTATTAGATTTCGAGGTCAAAGGTCACAAAAAATCGTTTTTTGTGCTTTTTTGTAAATATCTCATTTCCTATGGGTTTTTTGCTATTTGTATTTATTATCAATATTGTAGAATACAAAATTCTCTACAAATTTTGTCTAAAATTTTTTTTATACGGTGAACCGTTTTCGAGATAGAGGGCGGAGAGCGCGCGGTCACAGCATCACTTCAGGTCAACCGGTGCCTCCGGTAGAAAACGCGCCATATATAGTTGATGAACTATCGATAAATCAATGATTATAAATATTTGTCAATTTTTATTAACTATTATATTATATTTTATCATTTTCTTCATGCATTAAATCTATATCTATTCAATAATACTGATAACCGTTTCCTGAAATTAAAAAATAATTAAGGGAAAAACTTAAATCATATTATAATTATATTCCCATTTACACTAATGACATTTTAAATAGAAAATAATTAAGTGCATCTTCTTTAAAATCTGTAAATTTTAAAATCCTTCCAGTACGTCAAAAATTATACCTGGGAATTATACGGGCCCCTATTATACACTACAGACCTTTCTATTTATAGCCAGTAGGGACAGATGTTTAATTGTATTGTATAGTTACGACCGTCTTCTCTTTCTTTCAGTTTGAATCGTATCTTGGTAACTACGGACGTACAATTTCAAGAACTATGGCTGATTTGTGTTTTCTATGTAATAAGTCAGATTCGGGAGTTGAATCGCTTATTGAAGTAGTGCGCGGTATGAAATCTCTACGAACTGCAAGTGTCGAACGAAACGACGGAAAAATTGATTATTTAAAATCAGTAACCTCTGTTAAAGTGCCTGAAAAGTGCCGAATTGTTTACATTAGTAAAAACTGTATCCAAGCAGCAAAACTGAAACAAGAAGAAGGAGAAACTATAACTTCTCCATTAGTACTCCGTTAAAAACGAGGTGAAGTGTTTGATCTTAAGAATCAATGTTTATTTTGTGGCGAAGTTGCTGATGAGGCTGCAGAGAAAAAGAAAAGAGAAAAATACAGGCGAAAGATAAAAAATTTGAGTACTCTTGAGTTCAAAGATACTGTTATCAAAGAAGCAGAAGGACGAGGGGATGATTTCGGAGAATTGGTGAAAAGTCGTATAATTTTACAGTATGATTTGATCGCTGCTGAAGCGAAGTACCATGCTGCTTGCTTTACAAACTTTTCAAATAAATCATCATCATCATCGCCTCTTGAGAAACCTCGTCAAGATAATCAAGTTACAGAAGCTATGTTAGAGATTTTCAATTACATCGAAAATAATAATGATTCTCAATTCACACTAAAAGAGCTTAAAGATGTCTTGACAGGGTATGTGCCAGAAGATAAAACTATCATTACAAGACTACAACAGAAGTACTTAACCGATATCGTAATTACGAAGAAAGTTGGAGCTTTCACAATCATTTCTTTCCGTGATGCACAAACTAATAATCTATCAAAACTTGGTACGAAAGTAAACAAATAGATCCTGAAGCAGAAAGGCTAAGAATTGTAGAAGCTGCAGCAGCAATTATTAGAGAAATCTGTGAAAAGTCTCGATCATTTTCGTTATATGCATTACGTCAAGTCTACAAAACTTAATAAAACTGTGCAGCTTTCAAATATTCCACCAACAAGTGCAGCTGCTCATCAACATTTCAAACGTGTATATTATCAAGTTCAAACTTGGTTAGGGCATGATTTGGAACCCCAGGTATGGGGTTGGGCAATGCGAAACGATTTTTTGGAGCCTATCATGACAATTTTACCACCTGCTCCAGAAGATTTGCTAAGTACAATTTTCTGCAACTGCAAGAGTGGTTGTGGTTCGCGATGCGGATGCAGGAAAGCGGGCTTGCAATGCTCTTTAGCTTCTGGCCAATGTAATGGGCAAGCTTGTCTCAATGCTCTACCATATCAGAGCGACATTAACGTAGATGGAACCTTTGACCCCGAAATCATGGAAGAACTTGAGACAAATGTCGTTGAAGACGATAATGAAGACCAGTTTGAAATTTACCAGCAGCCGGAAGACGACGAAGAAGAGGAAGAAGATGATTAAAATTATAAATTGTAGTTTTTGTACCCTTTATTCCATTTTTTTACTTTTAATAAAAATAAATGTATTGAATGATATTTTTTTAATAAAAAGATTAATTAATAATTTATTTGGTTTTTTTCCATCATGTAAGAAGTTATTAATATTAATTAGGTTAAAATTCAAATATAATTCCTATATTTTCATTAACAATTCTGCAATTACATGGGCAGGTAAGTGTTGTTAAATAAATTAATACTGAATAAAAAGTGGATAGGTTAGGAAAAAAATGATAAAATATAATATAATAGTTAATAAAAATTGACAAATATTTATAATCATTGATTTATCGATAGTTCATCAACTATATATGGCGCGTTTACGACTGGAGGCATCGGTTGACCTGAAGTGATGCTGTGACCGCGCGCTCTCCGCCCTCTATCTCGAAAACGGTTCACCATATAAAAAAATTTTTTAGACAAAATTTGTAGAGAATTTTGTATTCTACAATATTGATAATAAATACAAATAGCGAAAAACCCATAGGAAATGAGATATTTACAAAAAAGCGCAAAAAAAACGATTTTTTGTGACCTTTGACCTCGAAATTTAATAGTTGCGCACACCCTACCATATGTAGGTTTTGAGACCACTTTTAGGGTGTTAATATACAAGTATTTACAGACTTACAGCTGGGTATCTCAAATTCCGAGGTGAACTTACTATAATGACTGGACTATAAGGAGTAGTGTTCCACTCAGGTTTCGAAGGCTTTCCAAATCAAACTTCCTAACACTGTAATCACCAGTCTCATACAAGATTCCAAATTTTCAGCCTGATACTAAATTTAGAAATGGGTGAAAATTAAGTTGCCAGATTTGCCTCAAAGTTAGTTACTTAGTTACCTAACTTGACTTGTATGTAACTATGTATTTACATACAAGTCAACAGAAGCGTCCTGAAAATACTAAACAACCTCACTCAAAGGCTCTGAGCGCGCCCCTGCGCGGGTACCTATACCAATCGGTAAGTCATATAAAATTTGTTTTAATGTACCTACTAATTATGTTTAGGTTTACACGTGTTATGTACTTACGTTATTCATTATTATTCAAATGAATGTCACTGTAAATAAGCATACTTTGATTCGAGATCATGTCGCTTACGAGTGTTTATGTCAAGCATGTTAGCTACTGTAGAAAACAGAATTTCAATAGATTAATGTATATTAGTACTTATAAAATATTTTTGTTCAAAGCGCTGTCATCGACGGTAATTTAACTTATCAAACCGAGTAGTTTGTCGATTGCTCGCGACACATGAAATACAAATAAAATACACAACTGGGCCACGTCAATCATAGTATCAGCAATTAACCGATATTAAACAATACTTAAAGTATTGCTTGTCTTCTATCGTTACATAAAAACTTATCAGTGCGGGCGCAGTGCAGGGGACGCTACTTTTGGCCCATTCAGTGACATCTCGACGCAATATACCTTCTGATCGTGTTCCAATTATTAAAAATTTATTTGATTCACTGATTACTTATTTCCTCTCGCTAGTACACAAAAGCTCACAAGCCACGCGCGGAAATCGCGGGATTATTTGAATATTAATTATATCGTTGATTTTATTTTGATTTTTAAGTTAAATAAAAATTTGTGAATTTTGCGCCTCCCTTTCAATGGCGCCCAGGGCACGTGCCCTACCTGCCCCACCCTAGGTACGCCACTGGCCATGGGATACCTCCTAAAACCTAAGGGGTGCCTCCTAAAAGTCGTGAAATACCTCCTAAAAGTCGTGAAATACCTCCTAAAAGTCGTGAAATACCTCCTAAAAGCCATGGTATGCCTCCTAAAAGCCATGGGATACCTCCTAAAAGTCATGGGATACCTCCTTAAAAGCCATGGGATACCTCCTAAAAGCCATGGTACACCTACTAAAAGCCATAGGATTCCTCCTAAAAGCCATGGGATTCCTCCTAAAGCCATTCGATACCGCCTAAAAGTCATGGGATACCTCCTTAAAAGCCATGGGATTCCTCCTAAAAGCCATGGGATACCTCCTAAAAGTCATGGGGTATCTCCTAAAAGCCATGGGATACCTCCTAAAAGCCATGGGACACCTCCTAAAAGCCATGGGACACCTCCCAAAAGCCATGGGATTCCTCCTAAAAGCCATGGGATTCCTCCTAAAGCCATTGGATACCTCCTAAAAGTAATGGGATACCTCCTTAAAAGCCATGGGATTCTTCCTAAATGCCATGGGATACCTCCTAAAAGCTATGGGGTGCCTCCTAAAAGTCGTGAAATACCTCCTAAAAGCCATGGTATGCCTCCTAAAAGCCATGGGATACCTCCTAAAAGCCATGGGACACCTCCGAAAAGCCATTGGACACCTCCAAAAGCCATGGGACACCTCCTAAAAGCCATGCGATTCCTCCTAAAAGCCATGGGATTCCTCCTAAAGCCACTGGATACCTCCTCAAAGTCATTGGATACCTCCTTAAAAGCCATGGGATTCCTCCTAAAAGCCATGGGATACCTCCTAAAAGTCATGGGGTACCTCCTTAAAAGCCATGGGATACTTCCTAAAAGCCATGGGACACCTCCTAAAAGCCATGGGACACCTCCTAAAAGCCATGGGATTCCTCCTAAAAGCCATGGGATTCCTCCTAAAGCCATTGGATACCTCCTAAAAGTCATGGGATACCTCCTTAAAAGCCATGGGATTCTTCCTAAATGCCATGGGATACCTCCTAAAAGCTATGGGGTGCCTCCTAAAAGTCGTGAAATACCTCCTAAAATCTATGGTATGCCTCCTAAAAGCAATGGGATACCTCCTAAAAGTCATGGGGTACCTCCTAAAAGCCATGGGATACCTCCTAAAGCCATGGGATACCTCCTAAAAGCTATGGGGTGCCTCCTGAAAGTCGTGGAATACCTCGTAAAAGCCATGGTATACTTCCTAAAAGTCATGGGATACCTCCTAAAAGTCATGGGATACCTCCTAAATTCCATGCGATACCTCCTAAAGGTCATAAGATACCTCCTAAAATCCATGGGATACCTCCTAATATCGGGACACCAGATGTCCAGAGAAGTGTAGCAACCCGACCGTGACATTGATTCAAGTCGTCAGAAGTACTCTGAAGAAATATTCAGCCATGCTTCCTCTGCAGGCGCCTAGAACTGCGGAAGTGTTGCCGGTGCAGGACGTTGTGTTCAAACTGACCTATCGATCATGTCCCAGGTATGTTCTACTGGATTTATGTGTGGCGAGCTATGAGCTAAATCATTCACTCGAACTGTCCGGATTGTTGCTCCATCCAATCGCGAACGTTTTTGGCCCGGTGACATGACATATTGTCATCCTTCAAAAGCGCATCGTTGTTTGAGAACATGAAGGTAACGAAGGGCTGAAAATGGACTCAAAGTAGTTGAAGATAACCATTTATAGTTCGACCAGAAGTCCCAGTCCATGCCATGTAAACACGGAGCCACCACCAGCTGAACAGAGCAGTCCCGAGATCTTGGTTACATGGCCTCGTCAGGTCTGCACCACACTAGAACCCTACCACCAGCTCTTAACAAGTGGAATCTGTACTCATCTGACCACGGAAACTTTTCCCAGCTATGTTCACGAGATCAGGTGAGGCCCTGCAACCGATGTGGTATTGTCAGCAGAGGCACTGACTTCGGTCTTCTGCTGCCATATCCCATCAATGATAAATTTCGCTGCACTGTCGGCACGGATACGTATGTTGATCTTCCCACATTAGGTGTAGCTGTTGCCGTCCTCGGTAGCCCTGGCTTCGCGTTGCAGAGGTCACCAGATCATGTTTGGCCCAGGGCATGGGTGGTTTTAATTAAGTGTTGTGTTCGTCCAGTGTTGTCCTTTCATTTGAGATGATTAACAACACTAGAAGAGTCGAACACGATTGTGGAAAATGAAACACAAATGATGCTGGCTGAATGGCTTAAAAGCCGAATGCCATTAAATTTAAAAAAAGTGATGCTGTTCTTTGATGCAGTGCTACCTGTCTGTCAACAATTCACCTTGTTAGATGTCTCGTGGTTTATTTTTATAATAAAATAACTAGTCCTCGATTCAGTTTCAAATTTTAACTTGTTTTATTGCTAGTAAGGCATCGGACTTCAAGATAAAGTTCACATATAAACACAAAACTCCAACAATTACATTCGACACTTCTTCCAAAGACAATACTACCAAACCTGTTCGCTCAACGGTATCTTTGGCTGACGTAAACATGGAGAAAAAAAATTAACTGTCTTTGAGTCTCTTCTAGTCGCTTTATATAAGTTCCATCGAAAGTTTCAGAACACTACAAAGGCTTCCGACAGATATTTCTCGAACTTTAACAATACTTAAACAATTAAAAATATATAAAAAACAATCAAAATCTTTTACAATCATTACTATATGCTCAGAAATGAAAATTAAAAATACTTAAATACAAAATTATCCACATAAATCATTTTAAACTGTAGTAAATCGTCCTTTAAACATCGTAGCTCACGTTAATACTTGCAATTACAAACATTTAAGCAATTCTCTTGCATAGTTCTGTCCTTAAACATATTAAATAGTATTTACATTTTTTTTAACTTTTACACTGATTTACAGTAAAATGCAAGACAAATATACAAAACAATTTTCAATCACACTCTAGCTTGCTACAAATGCTTCATAAAACACAATTCCATGTAAAGTTTAGGTTTGAGGGCTGTTACAACCAGTACGCACACGTCGCTGGTCTTGGTCAAAAACTAAAGGTTGATTATGATTATAAGGTGAGGAAAAAACTACGTGTTGAAGACTTGAAATGTAAATATCTTGACATTACATTTGATAACAAGCTTAACTGGGAAGGACACATTGGACAGGTGGTAGGAAAAGGTTTCAAAGTTCTGCACTTGTTGGAGAGAGTGATGAGGAGATGCACGAGAGAAGTAAAGGAATTGGATTACAAAACTTTGGTCAAACCATTGCTTGAATGTGGTAATGTAGTATGGAACTCACATTTTTGCGTATGAAATACAGGAGTTGGAGAGGGTGCAAAAAAGGGCTCCTAGATTTGTTTCTGGAAATTACCGCAGTATGCAATCAATAACACATATGATAAAAGAGCTGGAATGGGATTCATTGCAAGACAGGAAGAGGGTGAAGAGGGTCATGGGAGTATACAAGTCGTATATTGGTGATGAGGTATGGAAAGATATTGGTGTAAGAATTGAAAGTAATGCTTCGAAGGGAAAAGATGACCATGACCATAAACTGGCACTCTATTTCCACAAACTGGCATTCAATTTCAGGCACTAGGGTGAAGGAAGATACTCTTTTTTGGGTAAGGGTGTCAGGGATTGGAATAAGTTACCAAGAGAATTGATGAACAATTTACCGAAAACGTTGAAAGAATTAAAAACTAAAACTTAAAGAGGGCAAATGTAAGTGGGTGGAGGAAAGGGAGAAGAAGGGGGTGTAGGGAAATTGCCACCGGGGCGTGCGGTCCATCACAATTTAATTAAATATTATATTATTATTAAGCAGAAATAGTTGGCACTTTGTTGTCCGTGGCGGGAGCTCAAGCCGGAATGACGAGAATTTGAAGGCCTGTTAGGATAGACGAAATACAGGCGGAGCTGATTAAGAATGATCGGAGCTCAGGCTGGTAAAAGCAACCGTGCAGCAGCCTCTTGGAAGGGCCCAGTAGGACTGAGGATTTCTCACTCGTTCTCGTGCAGGTCATTGCTTTGTGACTCGTGTGAACCTTTTTGTGCCCACCAAACTGTGTTGCTTAACGTATTCTGACTTGCGTCCAGATTTTCGCTTAGTTAGTGAGCTCTCCATAATTTTAAACAATGACTAAGGAAGGACAGATAAAATTTTAATACCTGTGTTACCTCAGGTCTCCTAAAACTACTGCGAAGAGCATAGTATTTGCTGGCTTTATAGTTAGCCGACCGATACTCTTTTATAAATTTGACGTGATATTATTTAATCAGTTTTTTTTTTGTCGTGACTTGTGGCCTATTGACGGTTCGTATGACTTAATTTTATTGATTTTTTACAGTATTGTTTAGAGATTGTTTGTAAAGTTCATTTTCTGAAAACTATAGTTGTACGTTGGATTGCATGTATTGTAACTGATTTTACTGATTTATGCTGGTCTCTCTACGTATGGCGATTATGACCTGAAATGTTTGTTATTTATATCTGTTTTATTTCTTTTTAGAATTCGTATGTAAGGATGCTAAAAAGTAAGTGGACGGATAAAGTACGAAACGAACGAGTTTTCGAAATGATGGGCGAGGAAAGAAGTTTGTGGAAGAGTCTGACAGAAAGAAGAGACAGGATGGTAGGTCATATTTTGAGACATGCAGGATTGCTTAATTTGTTAGTAGATGGAACAGTCGAAGGTAAGAACTACAGAGAAAGACAGAGGTTAGAATACATGAAGGAGTTCGTTGAGATGAAAAGGCTAGCGCAAGATAGGAAGGGATGTCAAGAGACTGATGATATGAAGAAAAATGCACTTTTACCCATTCAGTTCAAGTTTTTATCACCTCTGCAGTTTGATAGTTTTCGGCATTTAGTTAAATAGTAAGGTGTACCCTAGATGTAGGGAAGCTATAATTCGCATAAACAACAACACTACTGGGACGTCTTCGACATGGATGACCTTCAAAACCAGTAAGACCACGCCCCATCGACATCGAGGATATCAAAGTCAGGGGAGGATTGGAAACAATTCGGTCATGATGTTTTGAAAGAACCATCCCAGCAATCGATTGAAGTGATTCCCAGAAATCTTGGAAAACCGATTGTAACAGCCCTCATATATGAACTTTAAATAGAATTGTATTTTATCAAGTATTTGTAGTGAGCTAAATTTTGCTTGAATATCAGCTTGTATGTTTGTTTCACAATTAAATGTAAATGTGTATATAGACTTTGTTTTATGAAAGAAATTATTTAGAGGCCATTTAAAATGTTTAAGAACAGTACAATGCAAGAGAATTGCTTAAATGTTGGTAATTCCAAGTATTAATTCAAGTTACGATTTCTAAAAGACAATTTACTACATTTTAAAATGATTTCTGTAAATAATTTTTTGTTTAAGTATCTTTGATTTCCATTTCTGACCATTTTGTAATTATGTTAAATCATTACACCATGTAACAAAATTTTGTTTAAGTTAATTTTTTTTGTTGTTTCTGATACAGTGTGTTTCAAAACAATATGTAAAAACAATTTTGCATGTGGGAAATTGTTTTTAGGGAAATGCCGTCGATTTTCTTAATTTTAGGAAAATGCATTTATTTAGAACGATGAATGCTCATTTACATATACCAGTGAAACAAAACAAAAGAAATTCTTACATCTAACGTTTAATATAAATGCAGTAAATATATATTACAAAAGTTATAAAGTACATGAAAATGTTTTCATGTCATGTAAAGCGTGCTTAAAAATGTGTTGTCTTCCTACATTTCCTCTTATACGTTACTTCACTCTCTCTGATCAGTCCCCGGATATAATCACCAAGCATTCACTTATTACACTGTCCCTGGTACCTTCTTTCAAACAATTGTAAGTCCTGATGGAACCTTTCGCCCTGTTCCTCTGAATATGCACCCATATGAAACTAGAAAACATCTAGATGCGAGTGGAGTACATGCAGCTTTAGAGGCTTTCTGCACCCCATTGCTTTATATTTCGTCAAAAGATCCTCTACCACATCCCTGTAATTTTCCATTCTGTGATTACCTAGTAAACCATTCACAACATCCCCGAAGCTCTTCCAGGCCTTTCTTTGAACTGGTAGAAAGAAGCTTGCTGATGAATGTGTCATTATTAGTGTTGTAAAAAAACTGTTTTTTTTCTGGCTTGAAAAAAAAAAACAAGAAAAAAAACTTTGAAAAAAATGTTTTTTTCTGGAACACGTTTTTTTTTTCACAACTACTAAATCTCAAATTTGTAAGGCAGTTATCGTTTAAAATGACTGTTTTAGAGTTTATTCTAAGTACTTATCTTAGTTTAAAATCTACTATATTTTTCTGGTTCAGTAGGAAAAAAAATTACAAAAATATTGGCAAAATTGACTGAAATTTTCTTTATGAACGGGGATTTCCCGAAGAGACTATTTTGCGCCAGAAGGAATCCCCATTCCCCATTGTTTGGATTGATACTTGCTATTTGAAATAGTGCTGCCAGCCCTACAAAATTACCTACAGATCTTTTTAAAAAAATTAGGAATTTAAAATTTATCCACGGTTTTTTGCTTCTTTTTATTACTTATTGGGCTTTCCTTATATTCGTATACTTGTTAACTCTCAGAGTATAGTGGTACTGACTCATTAAATTGTCAGTAAGGGAGCGTGCATAAACCACATAGCTCCATTTTGGCCTCATGTGAACCCCCTCTCCTCCCCCGCGTAGCCCTACGTGGCTTTTGCCTATCCCCCCCCCTCCCCCTCCCCCTCCCCCCCCCCCCCCCCCCGCTCACGTAGCACGTAGCTTTCTTCCGTTTTGATTCCAGAAGATATTTTGTACTGTATTCTCTTGTCAGACTATTGTAAATTACATACGGATATAATTAACTGAGGTAAATAAATACTCACATGCTGTTGTGAGTTCAGTTCCTCTTTTTAACTGTGAAAAATGTTACGAAAGGAAAGTTACGTGGCCTGGCTCGGAACCCCCCCCCCTCTCCCCACGTAGCCCAGCGTAGCCTTCCAGCTAACCCCTCCTCCCTCTGGACCGAGCCACGTAGTTTGTGCACGGTCCCTAATTATGAATCGTTTCCTTGCAACCGTTGGTGTAAACAAACGATTGAAAAGAAGTAACTCCTATTTTGTATGATAACAGATTTTAATTCAAACTTAAAAGACCGTAATACAGAACTATCGGCGCAGTCTTTATGCACAGTGTGTACTTTGCTCACAATTTAAAATTGCAATCTGAAAATCTTTTGCGTACAATACAAGAACAACCAGTAAAAGAAAAATTTAACTATTTCTGAAGTTATGGATCTAGAGGAGACAGAAAATTCCGACACCGATCGAACAAGTGTTGGTAGTGCTGATACTAGTGAATGTGGTACTGACATAGAGGATGAATAAAATTATATTACCTATGTAGATACACTTATGAATCATTATGTGAGACATTATATGATTCAGTAAGACTTAAAACACACTTGTAAAATGGAAGTTCCTTAAATAAAACTATAATTTATCAAATATATTGTTTTCTGGAAAAAAAAAATTAGAAATAAACACGGGTGCTAGGTTTTTTTATGTTTTTTTTCACAAAGCTGAAAAAAAATAACATTGTTTTTCAGTTTGCAACACTAGTCATTACGAAGTAATTTTTTCACTTGGGGGCCCACAAAAATTCCATCCTTTATCTTACCTTCTGATAGTTTGGGGAACACATTCTAGAGGTACTTCATTGCATCTGATGTATCTAAGGCCTTTACAAATTGCTTGATGAGTCCAAGCTTAATATGGAGGGGAGGCATTAGTATCTTTTCCTGCTAGACAAGGGGTTCCCACTTCACATTTTTCTAGCCAACCACAAACTCCGACCTCAATAGCCACTCAACAGTCTGAAGATGTCTGCCTGTATCCCTGCTATCCCAAAGACAGAGAAAGCAGGGATTCTTTGTGTTTCCTCCTTGTAATCCCATCAGAAATGCAATCATTTTGAAATCACCAATTACTTCCCACTGATGTTCAGCATATTTTACCACCTGAAGGAGATGTTGAACACTTGAGTATTCTTCCCTTAGGTGAGTCAAATGAGCGATCGGAATTGAGTGATACTTGTTTCCATTATGAAGGAGAACAGCTTTCAGACGCTTGCAGGAGCTATCAATGAAGAGTCGCCAGTCCTTTGGATCATAGTTAAACCCTATTTCTTTGAAAAGGCCTATCACATTGTGGCAATAGCACAATTTGTCTGTTAGAGTGAAGTATTGTGAGAAAGTTTTATGGCGTTTCCTCTGGCTGGATATCATACAACTCTTACTCAATAGGTTCCAGTGCTTTAGTCTCGATGTTAGCATTTCTGCTTTGGATTTTGTAAGTCCTAGATCCCTGATCAAGTCATTTAAATCATATTGTGTGGGGTAATGAGGTGTAGCATCTTCATCCTCTGAGAAATCTTCTTCGTGGTCGATGTCGGTATTTGATTCTCTGTCTTCACACTCTTTCAGTACAGAAACAAATTACATACATTTGAATCGTATATAATATAATTTTAACCAATTAATTTCATATTATTTGGCATAAAAAGCAAATAAATGTTTGTATAAAAGTAGAAATGGTCAGTGTAAGTTAGTTGTGACCAGATTCATCCAAAACAAGCATAAAATTTACTTAAACAAACAAAAAGTATTTTTTTGTTACATTGTATTATGTATTAATTCTGATTGTTTTTAATATGTTTCAATTGTTTGAGTAATTGTTAATGTTCGAGAAATATCTGGGGGAAGGTTTTGAAGAGTTCTGGAAATTTTGATAGAGCCTATATAAAGAAATCAGCAGAAGGACGGTAGTAGTTTTATACAGATTCACTTTGCGTCAACCAAGGACTGCGTTAGTAGTATTGTGTGCAATCTCTGGATTGTATGAATGTATGTAAGCTGTATCGTTGGCATCATGTTTGAGAATAAAAAAAACACGTCGAAACTGAAATACATTGTGGACTACTTAATTACCGTATTAATTAAACCACCAAGAATCTGACACGATGTCTAAATGACTGTACCACTGATCGAACCAAAGTTATCCTGAATGTTAGGTGACGTTTTTTAACTTTAAAAAATCAATTAGAAGAGTTCTTGTACTGTTTTATGAACTAAGAATTAATTTTGTTGAGCTTTAAATGCTCTTTAACAAAAAATTTTATCGTTCCGCGATACAATTTTGCTACAAACAGCTATATAAAAAGATTCTAATTGACAAAATAACTTGCAATTTTACTTGTAAAATTACCACTAATTTACATATGTAATTTTAGAAAAATCGTTCCGATCGAAGTCTACGGACAGAGAAGTTTTTATAATACGTAATTGAGTTTGTTCTGTGATTTTAAAGCAATTGGTAATATTAATCAAAATAAAATAATAAAGATGTTTAAAAATAATTCGAAGATTTCTGCTGTTAATATTGCTTACGAAAAAGGGTGAAAAAGTTGTTATGTCTACGAGTTTCACTGTTTGTAGAAGTTACTATTAATTTCTATTCATCAGCAGCTACTGGTTACTTTCATCGAAATAATTATTGGTTAACAAAACTCAACTGAGGTAATTTCGTTTTATGATACTGTGTAAAAGAACGTCTAAGGAGAGTTCTTTTAGTAGAAGTGCAAAGACAGGAGGAGTGGAAGAAGTTAAGAGCAAACAACCAAATTAAAAGTTGGCGATGTTTTTGATTATAAATCGTGGAGGCTGAGAGGGGAAAAAAGTAGAGACGAAGAGAAGACAGCATCCCAGGAATAAACAATGAAAGAGACGACAATGGAGGAAAAAACACGTTCAGTTCTGTAGAAGCGGATGCAAGACTTCTCAGTTCGACATAGAAATTCAAAAATAAATTTGTAACGTATAATTGAAGGTTGCATATATTATTTCACTGTACTGGAATTTTAAATCAACCATAGCAAAATACAGTAGGAAATGTAGCAGGTCTGCGAAATGTGCGTAGCATTGGAGAGAGGGTGGCGTTGAAAGAGCATGTTACGGATAGGCGGATTAGAGGCGCTCTTGCTAGACTACTTTCAGTACGGTATCCGACGTGCTAAAAATATCTGCCTGCGACTTTCCGTGCAGAGCAATCTTCGTCTATCCAAGCTTAACTAGCGACTTGCCACGGATTGTTCTCCTATTGAACAAATCACAGAAATAAGTGTAGCCGTCGGGAATGTTGAAGAAATAAAGCTTCTGTCTTTACCGCCGATACGCGAGGTATTTCAGAAAGCGTAAAAGTTCCTTCGGGTTCAGCACTTGTTAACCAGAAAAAAAGGCTGCGTACAGTTTGCTTTCAGACAATTGGGGGCTACTATGTTAGTTTTGCTCGTGTTTGAAACTTGAAGATTTAATATGCATTTGTCCTACCATGTTCGTAATAGCGGTAATACAGGGTGCGGCAGAAAGAATGACCCATTTTAAATTGCGCGCTACAGTTTGACACGGCTTCCTAGACAGTGGATGTTGGTACCACTGTGTAGTGCAGTTGAAAGCATTGTCAGTCAGTATGGATTGTTGGTCGAATGCACATCGTGCTTTTGTGATTGAAACATTTTTCAAATGTGGTGATAGTGTGATACAAACGCAGCGTTTGTTTCGGCAACAGTTTAACATTGGTCGGAATGATAAAGTTCCGTCCCGAAAGACCATTAGGAGATGGGTCCAACTGTTTAGACCAACAGCATCTGCATTAAACAAGACGCCCCCTGGTAGGCCACGTACTGTTCGCACCGCACAAAACATTGCACGAGTAACAGCTGCTTTAGTGCGTAGTCCAACGCGATCAGTTCGTCGGCATTCGCAAGTCCTTAACATCTCAGACAGAAGTGTGCGACGGACGTTGCATCTGTATATGAAGTTCCATCC
This sequence comes from Vandiemenella viatica, assembly GCA_031002005.1. NCBI lineage: Eukaryota > Metazoa > Arthropoda > Insecta > Orthoptera > Morabidae > Vandiemenella > Vandiemenella viatica. The sequence goes on along the minus strand of JARYHS010008074.1, from coordinate 27,426,356 downwards.
ATACAAGCTCCAAGTGGTGCAACAATTACTGCACAGAGATCAGCAGGCACGCCAAGCTTTCTGTACACAGCTCCTGGAGATGATCAACACTCAACCCGATTTCCTCGACAATTTCATGATGTCGGACGAGGCCCATTTTCATCTATCAGGCTATGTGAACAAGCAGAACTGTAGGTACTGAGTGCCTAGAAATCCCAACCAGATTCACGAGAAACCGCTTCATAGTGAAAAAGTTACTGTGTTGTGTGGCGTTTCTGCGCAGGGTATTCTTGGTCCCTATTTTTTTTGAAACATCGGATCGATATGTTGTTATGTTGCAAGAGTTTGTAATGCAGGAAATGCGCAATAAAAATATCCACGTGCATTCGTTCTGGTTCCAGCAGGATGGCGCAACAGCGCACACAGCCAGAAGATCCAAGACAGTCTTGCGCGAAATGTTTCCACGGCATCTCGTTTCTCGCTTTGGTGATGTTCACTGGCCAGCCCGTTCGCCTGATTACTCGGCGTGTGATTATTATCTGTGGGGATTCCTGAAATCCAAAGTGGATGCGAACAGGCCAAGAACTATTCAGGAACTGAAACACAACATTCAAGCCGAAATCGAGGCAATAACAGGCGACACCCTCCATAAGGTTATGGCGAATCTGCGTGTTCGTGCCGAAGCTTGCATCGCCAACAACGGTGGACACCTGCAGGACATAATTTACAAAAAGTGACTTGTGTAATAAATTGTATGAAGTGTTCTTCCAAACAGTACACACTAATAATGTGTAAGTGTATTTATTCATGCTTAAATAATATGTGTAAACTGGGTCATTGTTTCTGCCGCACCCTGTATGAAGAAAGCGGCATGCAAGGTGAATAGACTTGTAGTATGGTGTGGTTTTCAAGATCTAGTTGTAGATTTTAAAGTGGCTGCACATTCTGCTACACGTCGGCCATCACTAACACTTTCCTGGGTTCTTCAAAGGCAGTAAAACTACCGGACGAGAGTTCTTCGCTCTCAATGCGTGGAATTGGTTTTGGTTCCAAAGTGATGTTTGATAAGTGTATCATTGATATTCTTGTCGGTTAAAATAAAAATGCTCCGTTGCTGCTACTTGTTCTCTAGTCACTATTCTTCTATCTATCAGCTTATTCTCTTTTTTTCTGTTTTCTAATTTTGAGAGAAGAGAAACTGAGGTCATTTTTTCGGGACACGGCAAGTAAAGTAAGTAAACTTATTCTCCATTTTTCTCAATAACTGGCTTTTGTGTGATTATTATTTTTTTTTTACTGCTTTACGTCTCTTTTTAACATCGAGGTCTTTAGAGACGGGAAAGGATGGGGGGCAAGGATGGGGGCAAGGAATGGGAAGGAATTCGGCCAGGGCCTTTTGAAGGAAGCATCCCGGCATTTGCCTAGAGTGATTTGGGGAAACCATGGAAAACACAAAAAACCGGATGCCCGGACGGGGATTCGAACCGCCGTCCTCCCGAATGCGAGGCGAGAACGCTAATCGATACACCGCACAGCTCGGTGATTATTTTTCCACGTTCTTTCATAGTTAGGGTTGGAACGCGCATAATCTCGTCATGACCAACAGTATCTTCATCCACGTGTGCTGATTGTGATCAAATTCACCGAAATATATGTTTCACTTACCAAAAAACAGGTCCCTTAAAAAAACTCTAAACAAATAATTAGTGAACATCCCTGTACACGTAATAGAAGAAAACAAATTTTGTTTTCGTGTAAACGATTTAATTTTGTACTGTTAAGAACTTATTTAAAAATACAGTGGCAAATCTTTTTTTAGTTAGGTAGATATAAGTCGTCAGCCAAGCCTCCTCCTCTAATTTTCTAACCATATGACAGAAAATCTGAAAAAAAAATTCATGATGAATGCGCTTAAACATACTTTTATTTTTCTCGTTACAGTCACTATGGAATACGTAATGAATCAAGAGGGCGGAGGTTCCATTATTTTTTTTATGGCTTTACGCCTCGTCGACGTCGAGGTCATTAGAGGCGGGAAAGGACTGGGGACGAGGAAAGGGAAGGAATTCGGCCATGGCCTTTTGAAGGAAGCGCCCCGGCATTCTCCCTGGGTAATTTGGAGAAACCATGCGAAACCCAAATCTGGATGTCCTGACGGGGATTCGAACCGGTGACCTCCCGAATGAGAGGTCAGAGGGTTAATCACTCACCCATCGCGCTCGGTAGGCTCCAGTAAAGTAAGAACACGATTTTTTAATAGGAAACACAAGAATAATAACTCATTATGTTTCAATTTTTCACAAAAAAATGTCTATAGTGTGTCTAAATCTAATATGGGGATCTATGAACTTATATGAGGCCCGCGGAGTTATAATGCATTTCCAAAGAGGCCCACAAGATCTTGCCGCAGCAAAGCTATCGTCACCCGTCGACTGCAGGAGGTATTGCAGAAGACTGAGGCCTGGGCGAGGAGGTGGCGTATTGGAATCAACCCAACGAAGACCCAAGCCATCTTACTAACTAAAAGGTCAGGACCTCGACAGAGACCTCAATTGGATCCACAACTCAAAATACATAACAACTTAATCCCATGGTCAAACACAGTTCGCTACCTTGGAGTCCTGCTTGACTCCAGGTTAACCTGGAGGGCCCACATAAACGACCTCCGCAGAAGAGCTAGCGCGAGACTTCAAGCGTTGTACCCAGTGCTAAACAGGGACAGTAAGATCTCAGCACCCTTAGGAGTACGGATCTACTGCACCTTAGTAAGACCAATATGCCTGCCCTGTGTGGGTACACACAGCTAAAACAAATCTTGACCGACTTCAAATTATTCAGAATCGAGCTTTGAAGAGAGCACTTCATCTTGACTGCAGATTTCCCACAATTGCCCTTCATAAAGCCACAGGGCTACCAACTTTAAAACAACGATTCAAGGATCTTGCTACCAAATTTTATAATACAGCCCGTAAATCCAACAACCCACTAATCAAGGATCTGGGGAATTATCCGGTAGGAATAGGTCCACACATAGGACCTATCTCACTTGTTCAATAAACCCCCAAACCATCTAGAAAATATCTACGCCAAACGTTAAGACAAATCTAACCTGAAGCAAGTACCCATCTATAAGACTAGGAGTAAATGTCGCAAGACAAACACTCCACCCTACTCTGCCCAAGGAGGAAATGGGCAGTTAATGGCGTCGTCGTCGACAAGATCTTTTTGGTTGGCCACCGCTGATGTAAACATTTCAGATTTTCACATTTTTGTTTTACCGACAAACATAATTATGTGGTCCATATAATAAACCTTGAGAGTAGTCAAGAAGGATTATCTACCTAATGAAGCGCTCTGGAAGGTCAGTCGTTTAAGAGGCCAATCTTGAACATTCTCAGTCCTTGGTACGAATCCTCAAGGAATTAGCACGGGCACTTAATTCGATAATCATTTGTTGCAAAGCTGCGCTTTGTTCATGTGGTAAGGTTTCCATTTTTACGGGATACGCGGCATCTGAAGATCTTTCGCCAGGTCGGAAGGCCACGCAAGTTTATTTTATATACTTTGATACATGAGGGAAGAAATACGGCACAGAATAAGAAAGAGTGGGCAACTGTATCATCAGGTTGTAATCTAGAGCTGAAACATAAGGGAGGACGCCGAAATTATGCTCTATAAAGTATAGCCTGTTACCAGCCAATACTGAACTACGGCTCTATAACCTGGACTTGGAAAAACAGAGCTATTAGCAGACTGCAGGCGGCAGAGAAGAGGTTTCTGCGAGGGTAGAAAATGTCACAAGGAAAGATAAAATCAGAAATGAAAACATCAGGGAGAGACTACAACCTGAAACATTGAAAGAGACGCTAATAAATAAGAACTGGGGCATGTTATGGTGGTAGAGGAGGGGAGAGAGCTGAAGTTAGCGTTCTTAAACAGTGAGAAGGGAAGGAGACCAACTGGTAGACCACGAGAAAGATGGATCGACCAAGTGAAGACAGACGTAGAGGCGAAGGGAATTGTTTGGAGACAAGAAGTGGAGGTATCACCTTGTAGTGACCACCAGACATGGAAGAGGATGTGATGGACGACCCACAAAAGCAGAAACGTCTCTAACATTGCTGCTACTGATGATAATGATGAGATAAATTACACCAAGAGAAGACGTCTTACACGTTAATTAAATTTAATAGCTAAAGAGAACTAGGACCGATATATACTACAGAACCGTATGGTATGCCTTCTTGACTTGTGCCGGTAATCGTTATAATAACGGAATTTTCTTCCTCATATCTTGGCTGTACATTTTTGTTGCTAAATTAGTTTTATTTTTCGAATCCCCGTCCGGGCATCCAGATTTGGGTTTTCCATGGTTTCCCAAATCACTCCAGGCAAATTCCGGGATGCTTCCTTAAAAAGGGCCATGGCCGAATTCCTTCCCATTCCTTGCCCCCATCCTTTCCCGTCTCTAAAGACCACGCTATTGAGAGACGTAAAGCACTTAAAAAAAAGTTTTATTTTTCATTCCTATCGAAAGCAGTAATTAGAAGTTGAAAATTTTTACGCAAAAGTGATCCCCTTCCACATTTACTGCATCTATTATGTGGGAATCTTGGAGGTAGAGCTCTCTATTTCCATCACAACCTTCGGCACTAGGAACGAAGTGACTTGGTCTGCGTCGGTTTCTTTCTTCTTCTTTTTACATTCCCAGTTTGGAATAGAAACTAAAAATTTAATCAGATACGAATAAAATAATATAATTTCTTATAAAGCATATGTGAAATCCATATAAGCAATTTATTGGCACAAGTACATTTTACTGCATATATTTTGTCGGTTTAACTTTTTGACACGTGGGCATGCCCACTACTTCATCAACGTGGAAGTTAAGATTTGTGCTGTTAATTCATCGATGATCTATCCAAGAGATGCTGGCTAGTCAAGTACCATGAAAAAGTACAGGAGCAGCCACTTTTTTGTTCTCTTCCTTTTTTTCTTACTGTAGGTTATACGTAAATGTTTTTTCCAGTATTGGTTTATACGAGAGCAAGACAACTATACGTATGTATATAAAAGTAAAACTAAACATTACGCTTTTCTTAGTCGTTTTTCTTCTCTATTACAGTTTATGCCATTCGAACACACCGTCATCTTGTATATATGTAAAAAAAATCAATGTTTCCATCTTTTGGTAAGTAGGTGAACTGTTCCTGTACATAAAATAGTAAGAGTGCTCTATGTACTGTACCTATACAAAGTTAATTGCTTACGTAGATTTATGATGATGACCATGGCAACTTATTGGTATGTACTGTGCTATTGGTATGTTACTGTGCTATATATCATTAAACTCCATTCATCTTAACTTTATCCATAACAAATTGGATTAGTGAAAGTCTGCAACTGTTTGAAATTGAGGGTAAGCAAATGAAAAATCTGCGACACAGTTACTTTTGTTGCGTCATGCACAAAATAAATTAAAGCAACAAAAGTAACTGTGTCGCAGATTTTTCATTTGCTTATTCTCAATAAACTCCATTCAGTGTTTTGAGATACGTTAACTTCCTGGCGTTTTCTTAGGAATCTATGAACCCAATTGAGATAAACTGTATCCTATTTGTCGACCCAAGACTTTATCTACTACTATGTGTAAGCTTGTTAATTTTTGCGTGAAGCATATACAGACACATTTACAGTTTTAGACTCCCTCTATCTTCGGGATTGTAACTATATAACTTACCGAGATAAAGAATATATTAGGGTCTATATGTGAACGAATGACAGAAGCAATCGGTATTTGAAGTTTCTGTGAAATCCGATCGGTATTTTTTTCGTGCAGATGTGACTTTTTTTACAGTTATTATTGCACTTATACTACAAACATTGATGTATTGCTAAGATTTCTTTCATTGACATATATTACAAGTTTGAATCTCTATCACCTGTAGAAGGTAGCGATTTTTTGACAGGACAGTGAAAGTTTAAATTAGATCGTAGTCATTTTTGGTTGAACGTTTGATATTAGGTGCGAATAAATCGTTGAATAAATTTGTAACTGACACTGGGTGCGAAAAGTTGAACTCATTCAGTGAGATCCATAAATGAAGAATCTAATTCTGGATTATGTTTCCCAAAACGAATCCTATGAAACGCAGCGATGTTTTAAAGTAAACAACCAAATAAATACTTTGGACGCCATCTTTAGAGTTAATACATTGGAACCAAAGAAAATGTCATGAAAATTGCAAGGACAAGCTCCAAGTTTCCTAACTGTTGCAGTTACCGTGTTGGCGCGTCGAATCTAGAGCGCCGATTGAACTGCGAAAACACGGCTTTCACACGGAGAAACTTCCTCTCGAACTTGCTAATTGATATTCAGCGACATTCAGTTTTGACTTCGGTGAAATACTTCTTCCACAACTTACTTGAGTTTGAGTCACAGAGAAGGAAAACCTGAGACTAAGGCTTTAAGTAGCAGGTTTTTTTTTCCTTTTGGCTGATAACTTTATTACTGATGCAATGCAAAAACAAAATAATAACGGTAAAATGGCAGACAGAAACTCAGACTATTTGTGCGAAACAGTTTTCGAAATAATCTATTTTGTATTAGTGGCATGATATTTTCAATTACTCAACTGAAGACACAGTTTCCATTATTTTAGGAAAGGTACCATTATTTTCGATGATTGTTCGGAATAAGTGACAAAATTCGTAATCGGCGTTTGTTGATGTATACTAACTCTTTGCACGATACGTAGTTGAAAACACATTCACTCCAACAGCTGCTGGTACATTTATAACCATTTTGTGTGCCATCCACAGCTATAATGTTTAAGTACCGTTAGATTTGTTTCGAGCCATCAGTGATTTCAGCATGTCATCTAGGAAACAAATCTGCTTGTTGGGTAAAATCGTTGGTAAATAAACTTAGAAAGAGCCTTATCCACAAAATCTCTGATGTGATGTTGCATATTTACAGATTCTGCGACTGTTAAAACATTGCCCTAAATCGTATGTTTCGTTAACAGGAAATGACGACACACATTTTGCTACAATGGTTTGCATAATGTAGTACATGGTGATAGGTTGCAGAATACTGTGATAATTACGGCTTGTGGTCTGTTTGAGACATCTGTTGTTACTATCAGACTACACGGTAAACAAACTTTTATCTCAGAACTTACGTTGTCTGCTTTCAAATTAAACACTAATCAGACAGCTGGCAATACACCCGTAACAAATGCAAATGAATTAGCCTTGTAACAGTTGAGCAGAAAAAGATGTTTTCGGTGTATTCTTTTAAGATGTTTCCCCAACTAATATTGAGTTTGTGTGCTGTTTGGAAGAATGGTGTTTTCAGTGTTGCATTTCTTTCCTTGATCCTCACGGAGCAAACTGTTTCTATAACAGTTTTTCAATATTACCACTAACTTCGGTGGATATTAATAGTCTAAACGTCTAAATGCGTCCCATATCTCAGGTAGTCATGGAGGCGTTAAAATCATGTGGGATCCCATTTTTCCAGGGGCCGTATAACTACCGACATGGTAATGATTCAAAAAGCCGCTCGAAGTTCCCCGAAGAAATATTCAGCTATATTTCCCATACAGCCATCCATAATTGCTAAATATTTTTATTGCTGGTGCAGGACATACCCTTCGAGCATGTCCCAGATATGTTCGATTGATGTCTGGCAATATAGGTTGTCAAATAATTCGTTCACTGGAATTGTCCAGAGTGTTGCTCAAATTAATCTTAAACGATTTTGGCGCGGTGACATTGCCCTTTGTCGTCCTGGAAAAGTCCATCCGTTTTTTGGAACACGAAGGCTATGAATGGCTGAAAATGGTCACACCTATATGAAGTCATCACTAGATAGCAGTGCCTTTCTGTCATCATGGGTCCATGCCCTAGTGGGTATGCGTTTACTAACCAAAATCGTGATTCATCTGACCATGCAACCTTTTTCCAGTTATCTAGGATCCAAACGATATACCCATCAACGCCAAATTTCGCTATACGGTCCGCACTGACACGTCTATAGCACATCAAGGGTTGCCAACCATACTTTATAATAAAGTATCATACTTCATTATTGGTCGTTATGCCAGGTTACGACTATGGGAAGCTGAGGCTCTCTTTCCTCATGGCTGTGGCAGATTGTCCGAATCTTTATCACCCTGGCCCACCAAGGGATGGTTGATATGGAAGTCTCTGAATAGGCTAAGATCAGGAGTGGGCAAATCCAAAGTCAGCTTAGCAAGATGGGACCATTCGGAGATCGATGATATTAAGTGCGACTGCTGAGAAAACCAGACTGTTGAGCACACGCTGCAGTGCTCGGAAAATGATCTATATGAGGCCTCAGAAAATGCACTGGAAGGGACCAAATTTTGGTCCCGCACAATTTGATGTTTGTGATTTTGTGACTGTAAAATAAATAAATTGGTGGTTATACTTAATACTTTTTCTTACCAATAAAATATGCGAAAATACTTTATTTCGAGTGAAGCATACAATACACATAACTGAACTTTCTTATGCTAGTTCCACAACTTCATGCAAGAAAAAGTGCCTATCAGCCAGCGATTTTTTGTTCGCTCGCGTCCTTTGATTTGCGTACTTAACCACTTCAGATCCGAGGCGACAAGAACGACCATTCGTATTGTATCATTCGAGTCGACTCGTGTCTGCTCGCCGTTGTTTCTGAACGATGGATGTCAGACATGTGAATCACAAGCGGAGAATTCGCGGTTTGGAGTTATCAACTGAATTATTTTTCTTTTACATTGTTTAAAAATAAAAGTAATTCATATTTGGTTTGTGATAGTAATAAGTGTTACTCCAGTAACTCCAACGAAAGCAAAATTGAATAATCCTAAACAATAACAAAAATATAGAGACTTAAGGGAGAAAATATACAGGGGCGGGAAACGCAACCCACTGTTAGCGCTACAAGGAAGAAACTGCTCCCGGCGAGCGAGCGGTCAGCTTCCGGCATTGTTCGACCGTCGGCCGCGGACTATTTCATAATAATTACGCTTCATAAACTTCATAAACTTGTGTGCTAAGCATTTAAATGTGACGTAATTCATTAGCTTACCTTATAAAAGATGCTGGAAGTGTTGACCCTCTTCTGTAATGCACATTTCACATCTTCTGAACATATTTCGAGACACACGCTGCCCTAACTGACTTAATGATTTTTTGGGTGACTGTTCTAGTCGAAAAGCGATATCGTCAATTTTCTCCTCTGTGAGAATACGGTTGACCGACAGTCTCTTTTTGTTAAAAAATGAACCCGTTTCTCTTACTTTTTTAACCAGACGCAGAATTGTTGATTTAGCTGGCAGTAAAGCGCCAGGAAATTCGCGACGAAATTTACTGCGACACTTTTTAAACGACTTCTTCTTCACATATGTATCGTAGAGAAATATTCTTTGTTGCAAACTGTAAATTACCATAATTTTACTCACACTCAAACACGGTACAGATTAATAAGAGTATGAGCCCCAAACCAGCCAAAACCGCAAAGAAACGTTTATTCACAACACTGATTAATAAGAGACTGAAGTCACAAACTAGCTACAATGCAAAGAAACCGTTCTTAACAATGTAAGGGTCACTGCACTGCACTGTTGGGGCAGCGGAGGTGTTAAACAGTGCGGTGATTCACGGTGCCGTGTGGCGGGAACTGCTGGCTCAACTGACCGAGCAAGTTGCCGACGGCAACAGACTGGGAGGGTAGCGTTTTCCGACTAACGCCCTGTATAACTGGATAAGAAGGGATTTTCAAAACAATTTCTTCGCGAATTCCATGCGTTATGAGTTTTACCATTGCGTCAGTTCATACTAGGCACGTACGTCAGTCAGTATCGATTTTCAATAATTTTCGTAACGTTGTGGGCATTATATTTTGTTGAATAAATTGTAGACCTAATTTATTTTAATGTGGAATTGAGCCGCAATGTCCAGAGGAGTAGGGTTGCTAACCATACTTTAATATAAAGTATGATACGTTATTTTTGTTCGATATACTTTATCCTAACCATAAATTATGCGAAAATGCTTTATTTCCTGTAAACTACCATATACAATTCAAGTAACGTTATTAATTTCTAAATGACGTATTAGTGCTTATAATGAGAAGAAATGAATGAAAGATGGCGGGAAGGGGGAACAGAGTATCCTTAAATTTAATTAACAATGAGTTGTTCGTTTATTTATGACTCCAGATTTACGTACTTTGAATTGAAACAAAAAATTAATAACTAGTCCCGTAAGCACGAAAAAATATTTATTTAAGGCAATCAATATCTAAATTTAAAAATACAGTTTTTTCATATACGAGGACGGTCTGGAAAATTCTAAGCCTGAAAATATAAAACCAATTTGATATTTACCAAATCATTTTTATTTCTCAATATACTCCCTAAACACTGATACATTTAGTCAATGATGTTCCAAGTTCATTATACCATCCCTGAAGTGACTTTCTGGAAGGCCTGCAAAATATCCATCTAAAGCTGCAATCACCTCTTCATTTGAAGAAAAACGCTGACCAGCAAGAAAGTTTTTGAGTTTTGGGAATAGACAGAAGTCGGAGAGAGCCAAATCTGGGGAATAAGGTGGATGCACCAACACGTCGTAGTGCAGATCTCTTAATTTTCGCATTGCCAAAAGATTCTTGTGGGCAGGTGTATTGTCCTGATGGAAGTTGATTTTCTTCTTCCTCAAACTGGACCTTTTCTCACGAATTTTTTCATCCAGGGTGTCTAAAAGATCGGAATAGTACTTTCCAATTATTTTTTACCCTTTTCAAGGTAATCAATGAACAAAACAATTTTAGCATTCCAAAAGACTGATGCCATCACCTTCCCTGCCGATGGAACCAACTTGGCCTTCTTTGGACCTGAACAACCAGCTTCTGTCCACTGCTTTGACTACAGTTTTGATACTGCCGTGTAGTGGTGAACCCATGTCTCATCCATAGTTATGAATCGATGCACAAAATCAGTTTTATTTTTGTTGAAACGCTCCAAAGACTGTTCAGAAAGTCTCATGCGGATGCGCTTCTGACCAACAGTGAGCAAATGCGGCACCCATCTTGCACAAAGGTTCTTCATATGCAATACTTCATGCAAAATGTATCCCACACATTCTTTTGACATCCTTACGGTCCCAGCAATCTCACGCACTTTTATTTGTCGATCATCCAAAACCATATCATGCACTTTCTTGATGATTTCTGGAGTTGTTGCACTTTACGGACGTCCTTCGCGTTCATCATCTTCGAGACTGCTACGGCCACGTTTGAACTCAGCAGCCCATTTCTTAACTGTCGAATATGAAGGAGAAGAGTCCCCATACACTTTTAAAACTCTTCCATGGATCTCGGATGGCGTTAAACCTTCTTTTACAGAGAATTTTATAACTGCACGATACTCGATTTTTTCCATCACTGGTACAACTCCGCACCGCGCCTGCTTCAAACAACTGTACAGACCAAACTACAACCTAGAATACTTGTAATTTCTTGCTGCCGTCTCTGGCACATGCACCAACTTGCACGGAAAAAAATCACATGGGTAGTGCTGCCATCTATAGTCGAGGCCGAGAACTTTTCAGACAGCCCCCGTACTTTATACTTTCGTCTTCAAAAGACAAATATATTTTATTTTTTTTCTAAATAAGTTGGGGCAACCGCGTTGCTGGTATTCGTAGGAAGTAGATGTGGTTGACCATGGAATTGTCCATGGCGGGTGGTAATGAAGGAGACTATATATTCGTGCCCTGTGTGTCCAAGAATGTTGAATTCAAAAACAATTTCTGTGTATCTGGCGCCAGCTACCATTCAGCGTTCAACGTCTGTTAATTCAGCAGGTTGGCCACAATCACGCCAGAAAAACTTTTACGCGTCTCGGGAGAGCATAAATAAAAGCCTTGATATACCACAATTTTTTTTTCTTTTTCCGCCGTGCTATCGCTATCTGCCTCTCTCATTACTGTTGGCAGATCACTGAAGAGCCATACAGCAACCTTCCGCGGAGATGTGATTGGGTTGGTTTCCTGATTCCTTTCCCCGTGTGAACAGTATTAAGTGTTACTGTATATTTTGACGACTATGAACTTGTGTGTTACCAGTGTTTGAGAGAAGGGAGAAAGTGAAACCAAGAGCTGGCGTATTCAAGATTCCTCTTCCGCAAGACAACCGTGGCCGTCAAGTATACGTTCCCTTCCAAAGGATGAGTCACCATCAACAGTACCGTATCCCATGACTCGGTACACAGCACGGCAAGGGATGGTATTCAACCCAATGTGGTCATTACGAACTGTGCACCTCCATTTGTTCTACAGTATGGTTCTGATAAATGAGAATTTGTTCACCACTGGGGTTCAAACCAGCTAACTCCATGTCAAGCGACAGAAACCGTCACAGTGCCTTAACGATCTCGATCACGAGACAGTTCTATATTAGTAACAGATATGTGAACAAATAACCTTATTAATAACGTAAATTGTATGCATATTCTAACTAAGTTATACCCGAAATAAACGAAGTCCAAAATCATGTTTCTCAATTTAAATGCACAGTTCCAAAAAATATGCATAAATCCGAGGACAAAATAACATGCAGTAAGAATATACATGGTATATACCAAAAGTAGTAGGACTGATTTTTTAAAAAAAAAAGTTCTCGAAGATTTCTTTACAATTCCTTAATCCTCTTTGAAATAGCACCCTTAGGCAGCTACACACCAAAAATTACGCTGCTGCCATTGGCCGTACCCCTTCTGGAAGTTAGTTTCGGGGACGCTGTTGAGAGCCCTCGTCGATGCTGCTTCAACGTCCTGGATTGAGTCAAACCGCTGTTCCTTCAGCTGCTTTTTCATCCGTGTGAGGAAGAAAAGTCAGATGGAGCCAAATCAGGACTGTAGGCGGGGTACAGCAACGCGGAAATGTCGATTCGGGCCAACAATTGCCTGATGACGGCGCGCCTTGGCACGGCGCATTGTCGTGATGCAGAGTCCAGTTGGCGGAGATGACTGGTCGGACGCGATTCACTCGGTCTCGCAGGCGTGCTGGCACTTGCACGTAAAAGTTCGAATTGACAGTTTCCACAGAGGAAACGAACTCCTTATTAATCACCCCACGATGGTCAGAAAACACGATCAGCATTGTCTTGATCTTTGATTTGCTCATGCGAGCCCTTCGTTGGACGGGAGGACGTTGAAGGAAACTGTTGGCCCGATTCGGCGTTGTAACGTTGCTGCACCCCGCCTACAGTCCCAATGTGGCTCCAACTGAGTTTTTTTTTATATTCCCACGGATGAAAAGGCAGCTGAAGGGACAGCGGTTTGACTCGATTCAGGACGTTCAAGCAGCATCGACGAGGGCTCTCAACAGCGTCCCCGCATCTGACTTCCAGAAGGCGTACGGCCAATGGCAGCAGCGTAATTTTTGGTGTGTAGCTGCCTAAGGGTGCTATTTCGAAGAGGATTAAGGAATTGTAAAGATATCTTCGATAACTTTTTTTAATAAAAATCAGTCCTACTACTTTTGGTATATACTCAATTTTGCATAGCGGGATAGTATTTACTACACGTTATACATTCAACGAGCGCCCACATAAGACTTTAAGTCTATTATAGTAGGGTTTCAGCTCAACGGCCAATGTTACTCCCTAAAAGATTTGCTTTAGCATTTTCGTAAATTTTAAATGTCTTTTTTCTTATTCCTTAAAGCCTCACCGACATCAAGGTCAATAGAGACGGGAACGGACTGCGTGCAAGGAACGGGAAGGAATCCGGCATTGGACTTTTGAAGAAACCATCCCAGCATTCGACTGACGTGATTTCTGGAAACCATGGATAATCGAAATCTGGATGGCTCGACGGGGGTTCGAACTAACGTCCTCTTCTATGCGGGTCCAGAGTGTTACCGCTGACCAACCAAGTTCGGTCGAGGCCTCATGATACTGCATTCAGTGGGCAACAGGCGATAAATAAAAATCTCTGACAACATTGTACAAATAAAAAGAAACTCAAAACTTAACAGGTGAAACGGACGGGAACTTCACACCCACACATAAATGAAAGTTATTCTTTTCTTATCTTATTTCATTTAAACCAATGTTCTTTTTTATAAGAAGAAAAGTTTTGGTTAATTAGCTAGAGCTGTGGGACACACTTTACACCGTTTCAATAAACCACCGGTCCGTTCGATAACACTCATTCACGACCGTGTTCTGGCCTCGCATTCGGGAGGTCGGCGGTTGCAATCCCCGTCCGGGCATTCAGATTTGGGTTTCCCATGGTTTCCCCAAATCACTCCAGGTGAATGCTGGGATGCTTCCTTCAAAAGGCCATGACCGAATTCCTTCCCCTGCCTGTTCCCGTCTCTAAAGACCTCGCTGTTAAGAGACGTTAAGCAGTTAAAAAAAAAGAAAAAGAAATAACAGTAAGTTCAGAACAGGTTACGTAAAAAGTAAAAAAAATATCAAATAGCAGACACTCTTCTTTCGTTAGGATTGTTTCAGGCTGACAAATTCGAAATAGAAACAATGTACGACTAGGCAAATTCAACTGCACAAATTCGTAGAAGTTTAGAGGAAACAACATCAGAAAACTAAGTATAAATCGATACGCTTTGAGTGTGACTGCGCTCTTAAAATTTAGAAATTCCACCGCGTGATCGTGAAGTCATTTTGATCATCGGCAGCGTTTATAGAAGCATATTCCACCTCGTTTTTTATGAACTTCCGATGATATTTTCTTCATGACGACAGTTGCTTGTTCGATTTTGTCGCTAAAATGGATAGTACGCAGATTCCAAATTCTCTCCATGTGTTAAATTGGAAAATCTTCCCAAGTAGACATTCAGTTAGATCTTCTATCCAAGTTACTTGCTGGCACGATTTTACTTTCCTTATTTACATCATCAAGAATGACGGAGAATTACAATTGCGAGCCGACGCTCTCAAAAGAGTTAAATGACTGATAGCTGTGATTTGCAGCCACAAGCAACATATTGCCAGGTAGGAAAAAACATAAAAATAAGAAGTGCAGACCCATACATAAACTTCGGAACAAAGCACTGGTAAATCAGTATTTGTCCAAAAACACTCGTTTTCTACACCTCCACTGCCGTAGATAGGGAGGTTTTTATTATATTTGTAACTTAATTTCAAATAATAAGATCCTTTTTTTTTACTATTTTCATTCCTCCCAGGTAAAGCCTTGGATTCGGGCGGCTGGTGGGTCTCGAGGATCCTTTTCAACCGACTAACCTAAAGGGGAGGGAGAGGGGATGGAAGTCGGCCGTGGCCTTGTAGGGAACCATCTCAGCTAGGGATGGCGATCTGAGATCGATTAATCGAAGAATCGATCTTTTGAACAGAAAAAATCGATTTATAATACTGAATCGATTCAGTTAATCGATATTTCACCGGTGAAAATCGAATGTGAAAAGGTACTTTGCACTTGCACATGAAAGTCAAGGTTTATACGAAGAACTGAAACACTATTTACCGCTAGCAGCTGTGCACCTCAAGTGTGATCCTATACTTTACTGGCAAAAAAACAACAACAACAATTTATCATCACATTTACTCAACAGCCAAGAAGTATACCTATATAGTGGGAATATCAGTACCTTGCGAACGCCTTTTTTATTGCCGGCAACGTCGCAAGTGATGAGCGGAACCGCTTGGATCCTAGTAGACTGGACAGACTGTTGTTTCTGAAAAGCTTGGACATGAAGCACTGGGAACTGTAAACTATATCATTTCAAAACTGTTTTCTGTAACCAACAAATTTGTGAAATAAATGTCTTTTTGTATACCTGATACTTTGATTTAGTTGTAAAAAAAGCTTGAATTAGTTTAAAAATTATAAAACATCGCTATTAGGGTGTCCTTTCTGTTTTCCATGACTGGAATTATATTGAAAATAGGAACACGAAAACCAAATAGAAAAAAGATCGATTTTCTAAAAATCGATCTTTTGGGCTTCGATTTTTTTGTGAATCGATTTATCAATTTTCGATTCTAATCGATTCAAGAATCGATCTTTTTCTGGAAGAATCGCCATCCCTAATCCCGGCATTCGCCTTGAGTGACTCGGGAAAACCACGGAAAACTCCAGTCAGGATGGCCGGACGGGATTTTACCGCCGTCCTCCCCAATGTTAGATCGGAGGTCAAATTCGCCCTCCTCCTAACCCGGTGAAATAATAAGATGCCGCTCGTACTTTGTTATACACAATCCCAGCTAACATTTCGATTGCGGGAAGTAGGTAACTTTTATCGCCAGGCAATAAACGTATATAACAATTAAATTCGCGGTATTTGTTTCTTAATTTCTCAACTTCCTGATCTTGCATCAAAATGAAGTCATGGACGCCGGGAGGGGAGTGCAAGGGGTCACTTGCACCCTCTTGATATGAAAGAAAACACATATAAAAAGATTAAGAAACAAAAATTTTATTATTAAATTCACTGTTTGAATAATAACTTAAGACGTCTAGGTTGTTGTCCAAATTTGTACAACATCTTGTCAATAAATTCAGTATCCTTAGTTAGTAAGTGTTATATATAATGCATAAAAAAGATACAAATGCACCACCCCTAAAGTAAACCTGCCGGCCCCCATGAATGAATCAAACCTCATTGTATATATAGTTGGAGGGAAAGCGTAAGTGCGATGTTGAAGGAGTTAGGTTGGGAAGACCTGGAGCACCGAAGGCGTTGCTCTCGACGGAAGCTAATTGAAAAATTCACGACTGACATATTTCAGAATGACAGCAAACAAATATTGCTACCAGCAACCTTCGTATCTCGGAATGACCGTGAAAATGAGATAAGAGAAATCAGGGCCACAACCGATTCTTTTCTGTATTCATTTTTTCTACGAGCGATTAGGGAATGGAATAGAAAGGATTTATGCGGCGAGTAAACTTAAAATCCGACAGGAGTAGCTATCGACAAAGCTCTCCGGCCATCCTGATCTGGGTTCCATGGTTTTCCCGGATCACTCCACGCGAATGCTGGGATGGTTCCTCACAATAGCCCATGGGCGCCTTCTGCCATATGCCGTAAATCCCTTCCAAACCATTACCTTTCCGGATAGGTGCAATGCACCCTCCGCCACACACTTTTAGTGAATCGCGGAGTAATAGTAATAGTAATAGTAATAGTACTGCTGGGACCATCAGCTACAAATTTTCCGAAACCCGATGAAAATCCGTCTAGTATTTTTCAATTAAAAAGACATACAAACATTTTAATTGTGGATGCCAACCAAGCTAATGAGTCGCAAAAGGAAGTGTAACTAATGTTTTTGCTTCAACACTCGAACTCCGGGCAGCTGTTGATCGTACCATAGATAATTTATTTTTTGATAGCTTGTTGCAATGACAATGCTTCATTTTCAGGGGAAAATATCAAATGTAGATATCTATATACGAAATGTGCTGTTTGCGAAATTTTCATTTCCGGTTGGAATATTGAGGAGGAAGGTGCAGAAGAGCACGGAATACCTAAAGCAGAGATCGCGGGTTGGGAAGCTGAGGCGGGATTTGAAGTCCCGCAGGTCGTATCTCAGGACGCCCGTTCCTCCCCGAGGCGGGACCTGGCTCCCACAGGAGTCGTACTGGGCCAGCCATTCAGGGCCAGTTCCTTTCCTCCGCAACCAATCAGATCCAATACAATTTCACAAAGCAAACTTCAGTGGAGCGAAAGACAAGGTTCAGGCACCCACATAATTCCAGCAGTGATCTGAAATCGAACTAGCGATTTCTCAGTCAGCAGCCATATATTTTCACATTGAACTGCTTGTATGTGGCAACATTAATGCAAATGCATTGAAATGCCAAAGTCATGGGATAGGAAGATGCAAAAGTGCAGATGGCGATAACACGGCGAAGAAAAGTACGGGATTAGTCAAAAAGGACTTTACAACTTTGGAATGATATAGAAATTTATTGAAATAACTTACAGAATCGATAGATGTATCATTTTGTAGATTTTTTTTTAACTGCTTTACGTCTCTTTTTAACATCGAGGTCTTTTAGAGACGGGAAAGGATGGAGGGCAAGAATGGGGGCAAGGAATGGGAAGGAATTCGGCCATGGCCTTTTGAAGGAAGCATCCTGGCATTTGCCTGGAGTGATTTGGGGAAACCATGGAAAACCCAAATCTGGATGCCCGGACGGGGATTCGAACCGCCGTCCTCCCGTATGCGAAGCGAGAACGCTAACCGTTACACCGCCCCGCTCGGTCATTTTGTAGAAAATAACCTCAAGTTTCACATAAAAGTGTCAAGTGTCATTTTTGTTCGCTGTTAGTACGTTTTGTCGTGCAGCAAACATGCCACCGGTAATCAATTTTTTCCCACATTCGTTGCAGCAAATCGGGCGTAAGGGAGAGTCCATAAACTACGTAGTTCTGTCTAGAGGAGAGGGATGGGTTGGCGGGTTGGCTGGTAAGCTACGCTGGGCTACGTGGAAAGGGAGGGGGAGAGAGGGGGTTCCGAGCTAGGCCACGTAGCTTTTCATTCATACGTATTATTCGTATACATTCATTCGTAATATTTGTTACAGTTAAAATGAGGTACAGATAAACAACAGGATGTAAATATTTATTTCCGTCATTTAATTATACCCGTATGTAATTTACGATAGTCTGACAAGAGGAAACAGTACAAAATGTCTTTTGGAATCAATAGGAAAACAAAGCTAGGTGCTAGTGGAAGGGGGGGGTGTAGAGAAAAATGCCACGTCAGGCTACGTAGGGGGGGGGAGGGGGGGGGTAGATGGGGGAGGTTTCACAGGAGGCCAAAATGGAGCTACGTGATTTATGGACGCTCCCTAACTTGTGCAACAGTAGCTTAGATCCGATTTTTCAGATCGGCCAAATTGTTTGGTAGGGGAGGTACATACACACGATCTTTAATCAAATCCCAGAGAAAGAAACCCAGTGGCGTCTGGGGAGCGAGGTGGCCATGTGATTGGTCAATCCACCAACCTGAGAAGCGATTATCGAGGAAACCTCCAACTCCCGTGAGGAAATGAGGTGGTGCACCGTCTTGATGGTAGTAAACCATCCCCTCTCGGTCATCTTCATCGATCTGTGTTATTAAAAAGTTTTCTAGCATATCCAGATACACAATACCAGCGACAGTTTTCTCCATGTAGGAGAAGGGGCCGTACACTTTCAGTTTGCTAAGGACACCAAACACATTAACGTGTTTCAGGGTTATTCTTTAGCTTATTCGGTGCGAAATTTAGGCCGAACATTTGTTCCAGAGTTCGTTTCATGAAACTTCCGCACCAGCGAAAGTAGCCATTTTGACTGTGCACTATGCTGGTGCTCCTGGTGGCGGAATGGTGTACTGATAGACTACGTGCAACAAACTTGAGGTTGTTTGCTACAAAATTACATAAATTGACACATCTACCAAATCTGTAAGTTATTTGAAAAAATTTCTATATCATTCCAATGTTGTAAAGTCCTTTTAGACTCACCCTGTATACCTGTGCCGTATAGTGTAGGGGCTCTTATTTGTACTCTCGTGAGTCGCGTGAATGATATTCTAACTTGATTGTGGCCGCATGATATGAATTAACGCGGAATGCTAGTTGGCGCTAACTGCTTGGAGCATTGCATTTCGATAATTGTTCGTAAATTCAAACATTTTTCGATCAACAGAGTCAAGAGTCCGACATTACAAACTGCCATGGACAACGCAATGGCCAGACACGTCTGCTTAAATGATCGAGACTAGGGTTGTTACGGAAGTTATCTATTCGGATGCGGATGTTCAATGCTTGACATCCGCGGATACGGATGTTTTGCAGAAGCTAATATGGAGGTAGAAAAATAGATTTAAAATTATTTAGACTAGACGACCCGTACGAAAATTTCGCGAAAAAATGTGATGAAAAGTGAGGTTGAATATGATGTCACCAAAGCTGAGTCGTTGCTCTTCATACTCCTACTTCATTTATCGATTTTGGTTAAAAACCCAGGAAGATAAAGGCTCGAAAGACATAAAACGTACTTTAGAAATATTGATATTTTTACCGTTTAAGGGTCGAAATACGAAAAACTCCTTTCTTAAAATATAATGTTACCATGGGGGACACCTTATTCTTTAATATGATACCTCATTTATCTATATCGGTTAGATATTAAGGGAGATAAATCGCTCGTGACACAAAAATGCCTTTTAGAAAAATTTATACTTTTTCCCTTTAAGGGCTGAATTCCAAAAACATTCTTTCCTAAAATATAATTGCACAAAGCTGAGACATTACTCCTTATAATTCTACTTCATTTATTGATTTTGGTTAGAGATCCAGGGAGATAAATGGCTCGAGATACAAAAAACGCATTTTAGAAAAAATATCTTTTTTGCCCTTTAAGGGTCGAATTACGAAAAATTCCTTTCTTAAAATATAGCGTTACCACGGCGGAGACTTTGGTCATTAATATGATACCTCATTTATCTATACCGGTTAGATATTAAGGAAGATAAATCGCTCGTGACACAAAAACGAATTGCAAAAATATTGATCCTTTTTCCCTTTAAGGGTCGAATTCCGAAAAATTTCTGTTTAATATATCACTTCACTAAAGCGGAGATCTTAATCTTTAAAATGATACTTCATTAAACGATTTCAGATAGGTATCCAAGGAGATAAATGATTTGAAACACAGAAAACAGCATTTTAGAAAAATTGACATTTTTGCCCTTTAAGGGTCGAATTCCGAAAACTTCATTTCTTAAAATATGATGTGACCAAAGTAGAGACCATAAGCTTAAAAATGACACCTCATTCATTGATTTCGGGTAAGTATGAAGGAAGATACAGGCTTGTGACAAAAAAATACCTTATAGAAATAATATATATGATTTTAATATTTTATCAAAAATAAATTTACAATCAAAATAAGTACATTTTTATCCAAAATTCTACATTTTTTCATGTAATTCTGCCATATTGATTTATTTTTTTGCTTCATTTTTCAACAACAAAAAACGTGGGATGATTTCGCAAGTGAATTAAATTATTTACATAACTGCACACGTGTCAAGCACAAGGCCACGCCACCGAACATCAAAGTGCCCCCAGCCATTTTTCCACCGCCCTAGCAGCCCATTCACAGTCCAACTTGTAGGACCTACGATGATCCGATTTTCCTATAAACGACTCTTGTTGGTGCGTGAAATAGGTTACACGATACATGTAGGACGTGTCGGATGTTTTTGGACTCCCATACAGCTAACACGGGTCCTTGCCGTCCAACAAAATATGCCGTTGGATCATGATTGGAGGAAATATCCTACGAGTGTGCGATAAGAACACTGGTGTTCCGCAAAAAACTACAAGTGGAAAGGATTGCTTGGAATATTTTGTTGACCCCTTCTAGAAGCGTGAATGGGTGAGCGCATTCCACGTTTGTTCAAACGAATGTCCTTTAAGTAGGACCGTTAATATGCCGCTTTAGATGCAGGTTCAAACTTGTAAATTCTTCGCTTAGGTAATAACACCGTTCAGTTCATTGTTACTATTGTCGCGGTAGCTGATTTTTGTATAGATTTTAGTATAGAGTTTAGCGGTAATGAAGGCGGAGTGCTTCCAAGCCAGCACAGTAGTACGAAGGTTACACCGCTCATATACGACACCCGCGCCAAGGACGCTGGTCTGGCAGTCCTTACTGTGGGAACACTGTACAGCACGGCGGGTACACGAGGCTTACACACTATGAGGACGTGAACCACACACATGTCCGTCGTGACAAACAGCCAATGAGAGGAAGGCTTTCCCCACCTTCCAAAATCGAGGGCGCCTTTTTGCGTGCACGATTCGCCCCAGTCCGTGATGTGAAATTTCGTGCGGCAGACCTGTTACCATCCAATTAGGCCATTTTAGGCATTTTTCCTATCATTCTCCCTCTGCTGGCTTGGAATGCATACTGCATTAACATTGGTTCCTATGGTCCACTATTCCAATATCAGGAAACACCGATTTCATGTATCAATCACTTGTAACTGTACCACGCCGCCACTTTCAATAATAAATCAAGTAGACATAACTCTTCATATCATTTCAAGGAGCACCTACATCCTGATTTTACGCAAATTAAGTCTCTGTGCATGTATTTTATCCTAGCCAGGAGCTTACAGATGCCGACAGGAAACCAGAATTACCTCAGCCGACAGTAAGTAGAAGCTAGGACGGACCCACAGTGGGTAAGTTCGCCACTCGCTCGGTCAACACGCGACACTATTATTGCAAGATGGTAAGGAAAAAAAGCAACCACATTGTTGTTAGCTAAGCCATGATGAGCCGAATTTCATATAAAGAATAATATATATTACAATGTAAACAAAACCTCCGTTATACATCCGCATTAAAAATTGCGGATGTAGGATATTTCAATCGAAAGTTCGGCACTTGCAGATGCGGAGCTCCTTTACATCCCTAATCGAGGCCAGTGACGTATGCGTTGAGGTGTCAGTGTTGACAGACAACCAATACTGCGTCAGAGAATAGCAACACTCAGTGTGGGACGTACGACAGACGAGTCCGTGCGGAAAGGTAAGCGAGATTGGCGTTGATGGGATATGGCAGCAGAAGAGCGATGCGAATGCCTCTGTTAGCAAAACGCCATCAGCTGCAGCGCTTTTCCTGGGCTCGCGAACATATCGGTTGGACCATAGATGACTGGAAATAGGTTGCATGGTCAAATAAGTCACGATTCAAGATGGTATGGTTCGAATGTGTCGCAGACCCCTTGAAGCAACAAATCAACGTTGTCAGGAATGCACCATGTAAACTGGTGGAGGCTCCATTCATTTATGGGCTGTCTTTACATGGAATGGGCTGGAACCTACTGTCAAATTTGACCACCCATTGACTGGAAATGGTTATGCTCAATTGCTTGGAGATCATTTGAAGCCATTATGTTCCCAAACGAGGATGGGCATTTCCAGGACGGCAGTGCGCTATATCACCAATCCAAAATCGTTTAAAATTGTTTGGAGGAACATTCTGGACGATTACAACCAATGATCTTGCCACCTAGATCAGCAGACATAAATTCAATTAAACGTATCTGGGATATGATCGAAAAGCCAGTTCGTGCACAACATCGTGCAACGGTAACATTCCCAGTTATGGACGGCTGTAGATGATGCCTGGCCGAATATTTCTTTAGGGAACTTTCGAAGATTTGTTAAGTCATTGGCACATTAGGTTGCTGTACTTCACTGTGCAAGAAAGGGTACCACACGATATTACATCTCACGAGATTAGGCACTTCAGTGTACCATGCTGAATAGCACGATAAGGAACATTTGCAAATCTTGCCTACATATAAAAAGCTCATTAGTATCTTAAATCGTAAGTAGTTTACATCGTTCAGATGTATTGCGAAATTAAACAATTTATAGGTCCAGCAATCCTTTATTTGCATCTAGTGACCGTTTTTAGGGTCAAAGATTATAACAGTTGACCTAATCCGACCTAATATGAACTTAACCTGCGTTTCACCCTTACAGTGGATAAAATCTCTTGAGATTGAAGAACTCAAAAGTATTAATAGACTTAGGTATTAAATACGGACAGGGACGATCGCGTTACCGAATAATTGCTTCAAAGAACGTAGACTCGAAGTTGCTTAAATACAAACTTGTATTTGACCCTTAAAGTTCACTCCTCAATTTTTTTTTTAACCTGTTTTCTTCAAAAGCATTACGTTGTTTTTTTTTTTATTGAGGCTGGGAAAACAATCATAATATAATCTTTGGCCATAGTTTCTGTAACGGCCAGAGAACTTAATACACATTCCATGTTATTAGACAGTTGAGCAAGTCTGAAGAAATTAATTGCCAGAATACTCGATTCGGTAGCATATTTGGTCTCAGGTCCACGTTAAATAACCTAATAACTCTCATATAGCGAACATGAACAAAGACCATTAACAAAATTGATCAGTAAAATACGTAAAACGAAATTAAATCGTAATGAATAAACTTTGGTCAAGCAGCAACATTAGAGAAAGTTTTAATTAAATTGAAATTCAGCCCAGGCCGGAATGACAATTGGCATTCGTGTTACAACAGACACCATGAGTAATAAAAAAAAAAAATTATGTTGCTTTCATTTGCTACATGTCACTTAAAAGCTGATCCACATTTTTTTTTACCGTAAAATTTATCGATATTTTTTTAACTATGAAATGCTACAAAAGCAAACTTAATGAACGTATAATATGGCAATTAATTTGGTTGCAGTTGTTTAGCTATTAAATTGTGGACATAACCTTGAATTTCTTCTAATGATATCTCTGGTCGCTGTTAATTTGCGAGTGAAGGCTGACACTTGACACCGTTCTCCAGCCAATATCTATCGAGCTGAGTGAATGAGTGAGCTTAGAAAATTATATAGTAGATGCGAGCATGCGACTGAGCATGGTGGGTGAGTGGTAACGTTCTGGCCTCGCATTCCGGAGGACGAATTTCGAATTCTCATCCGGCCATCTAGATTTTTATTTTCCATGGTTTCCCGAAATCAGTCCAGGCGAATGCGGGATGGTATCTTTAAAAATTCCATGGCAGAATTCCTTCACATTCCATGAACCCAGCCCATTCACCGCCTCTAATGACCTTGACGTTGACGAGGCCTATAGCCGTAAGGGAACATGCAGAAAATGTGTATATTCTGACTAGTGTTGTAAATTGAAAAAAAAAAGTTTTTTTTCAGATTTGTGAAAAAAAAACTTAGCACCCTTTGTTTTGTTTCTAAATTTGGTTTTTTTCTAAATTTGTTTTTTTTGTAAATTTGGTTTTTTTTCTAAATTTGTTTTTTTTTCTAAATTTGTTTTTTTCTTCAGAGAACACTATATTTGATAAATTATAGGAACTTACATTTTACAATGTTGTTTTAAATGTTACTGAATCATATAAGTTATTACATAATGATTCATAAATGTATCTATATAGGTAACATCATTTTATTCATCCTCTATGTCAGTACCACATTCACTAGTATCAGCACTACCAACACCAGTTCAGTCTGTGTCGGAATTTTCTGTTTCTTCTTCTGTCTCCTCTATATCCATAACTTCAGAAGTAGTTACATTTTATTTTTCTGGTTGTTCTTGTATTGCAATTTTAAATTGTGAGCAAAGTACACACTGTGCTTAAAGACTGCGCCGATAGCTCTGTATTACGGTCTTTTAAGTTTGAATTTAAATCTATTATCATACAAAGTAGGAGCTTTATTTCTTTTCAATCGATGGTTTACGCCAACAGTTGCAAGGAAACGATTCATAATTACTGACAATTTAATGACTCAGTATCAATATACGTTGAGAGTTTAACAAGTATACGAATACAAGGAAAGCACAATAAGTAATAAAAAGAGGCAAAACACTGTAGATAAATTTTAATTCATAATTTTTCGAAAAGATCCATAGGTCTACAGATAAATTTGTAAGGCTAGCAGCACTAGTTCAAATAACGAGTATCAATCCAAACAACGGGGAACGGGGATTCCTTCTCGCGCAACCTAGCCTCTTCCGTAAGTCCCAGTTCATAAAATAAAATTTCAGTCAATGTTGCTAATATTTTTTTTTTTTCCTACTGAACCAGAAAAATATATTAGATTTAAAAATTAAGAAAACTACTTAGAATAAACTCTAAAAGAGTCATATTAAACAATAAATGCCTTACAAATTTGCGATTTAGTAATTATGAAAAAAAATGTGGCCCAGAAAAAAAACATGTTTTTTTTTTCAAAGTTTTTTTTCATGTTTTTTTTTCAAGCCAGAAAAAAAACCGTTTTTTTACAACACTAATTCTGACCATCAATGTATTAAAAATTAGGAATTTGAAGGCTTATCGATTTTAGTATCGGTCCAGACTACCTACTGTAAAAACTAAAGAAAATGTCACCTCTTTCCGCGAAACGTATAGGCGTCATGCTAATGTTTGATATTTAAGTCCGCCAAAGAAGCAAATATTCAAAATACGGAATTGAGATAGTATGATAGATTTCGCTCAGAATATCACATAAACCATTTGAAAACTGTCATTGTTCAGGTAAGACACAGAAACCATCCACGCCTTGCGCAGTTCAATAACATTGCATCCTATACCCTCACCTGGGCGCAATAAACTAACTTCAGGAATGGAAAAACAAGCTTAAAAAAAAGCAAAACAGGAAGTACGTTCATAATATAGCCATTAAATTGCACCACTGTAGGTACACTCATCGGTTTTAACTAATAAAACGCTGTTCTCACAAATTTCGACTTACTAAGGAAATTTTTACACTTGTAAATAAGAGAAGAAAAATTGAGGTATCAAAAAAAATTTCTGCGTAGTCTAAGAAAAATATTTCAACTAAATAGAAACTATTTTGTTTCTGGCTCTACGCCTCGTTGAAGTCATTAGAGGCGGGAAAGGACAGGGCACTAGGAACGGGAAGGAATTCCGCCATCGCTTTTTCAAGAAATAATCCTGACATTCACCTGGAGTGATTATGGAAAACCATGGATTGCTGGACGGGGATTCGAACCCGCGTCCACCCGAATGCGAGGCCAGAATGTAAACAGAAACTAAATACATGAAGTTCATCCGGTAATAAGATCAGGTAATCGAAAATTGCGCGAAGATAAATGGTAAGTATAACTGCACTCAGTGAACGTAGTAGCTGATCAGCATAACTAGCCTCCTTAAAAACTATTAACATTTAAACATCAGATTTTGATCTAGGACTCAGAAGTTTATCAAAATACAGATGCAGCACAGCACTTTTCGAAAGTCAATCTTGGAATTTTGAGATATTTAAAACAATTGAATCGTATGAATGATGCGCTATACTTGAATCTTAAAAATTAAAGATAATATGATAGATCAACGACGGAGACAGCATGGTTGGTCAAAGAACTGAACGGAAGATCTATGCAGGAAGAAGATTAGAGAAGTTATACTTGAGGGGTGTGAAAGTGATAAGCACAGTATCGGAGCAAATGAGGACAGCAACATTGCAGTCTACAGTTGCAAATGACTCATACAATGCTAACAACAATACTCATAGTTAATTTTTGTCTTCTCGGGGTATTTGGGGGCATTAAACATGTGCCTTGTAACTTTCAACCTCCACGAACACGTGTTTCCATGTTACAAGTAAATAATCCTCTTTTTTTAAATTGATTTTCGTGGTTTCTGTATTAGTCTTCCATGACGAGATCATTACAGTAGCACACAGAGCCATTTTAAGACTATTTCCGAATAATTTACGGGAATCGTTAAAAACTTCATACATATCTTCTTTGGATGCCCCAATAGACGTACCAAAATTACGTCCAACAATTGATACTGAACATTGCACTTACAATTTTAGTTCGAACCTTGTTACCAACTAAAAATTGGAACGTATTCAAACTGTTATATACGTTCATTTTAGAAAAAGAAATAAAAATCTAGAATTTTTGCGGATTATTAATGCGAGACCCTGAGCAAGAGATGGGAGCTGGCTCTTGGTCATTAAGATTACAAGACAACATCAGTGAAAAATGAAGTTAGTTACCTTTTCTCTTACTGTTGATCAATGTTTGTACCGTATTTCGCTGTATTCACGTGTATTATTAAGATTAATTTGAATGTTTTGGGCAGTGATATATGTATCACAAGAAAAGTATAAAGTAATATGTATTAATAATGGAAAACACATTGGTGTTTTCTTTTAACTGTGGAATAATCCTCTTTAATTTCAGTGTATTGTACTGTATTGTTTAAAAAAGTTTTACAGAATTAAACCTTGATATTGTGACTCTTGACCTATTTGTTTATGACTGTAATAACTGTATTGTCTAACCTGGAAAAGCTAGAAAGCCCATGCTAGAAGTTAATATTAAAAAAAAAATCTGTATGGAAATCTGTACTGACTGCCAGTACTTAAAGTTACTTCTCAGCCAATATAGTTCATTGTCTTTAGAAGCGTGACCGTAATTTATATTGCGCTTATACTGACGTTCTCCCTAATGTTTTGCTATGCAGTTACTCTTCCGGATTCGCTACGTATACATTGATCACGGGAATTTACCCTCAATACATCTGATTTGTTTGTGAAGGACGCTACTTTAAAACACGCATCGTGCAATTTGTAAAGGACATCACCAGTGTATTGATGATCAGTAAATTAACTTGTTAATAGAGTATCAACATGGAAATGCTAGTCTAGTGTATGAATAAAAGCAGTTTTAACCAAAAGCAAACCGAGTCTGGATTTTAATAACTTCATGAATCAAACATTAGTTCTGAGGTGTTTAGCCCTCGTCCACTATGTACTGTGTAATGTTTAACTCACTCGTACTTAGAAACGTAGATAAACAACTGTAACACTATATTTTTTATTTCGAGACTTGAACGAACTTTACGTAGTGGTCTATGGTGACGCCATTTTAAGTACGTACTTCTCTCTGTGGACGAAACTTCGTCACTGATGACTCGAAACATGTCCACAGGACCAAAGCTTTCAAAAATAAAAGTGTCTCAACCCGAAATTTTGCGACAGACTGTTCGTTTACGTCATAAGTACAGTAGTAGAAACGTTTGCGTCATACTTTGTATACAGCAGAGGCTTTGTCATGTAATCAAACTTGTATTTTAAAATCATCCATTTAGGCACTTTAGGACAGATTTGTTCTTTCTTTAAGATCAAAATGAGGAATTCGAAAGGAATTTGCAGCGATGATTGTCTCTCTCCCGTGTATTCTAGCAATACGTTTTATAACACGGGGTTCTTTAGGGAACGCTAATGATATTTTTCTGCCTGAACGATTACTCCAGTTTAACTATATCGGTCTGTTCAGATTGAGTGACGAGCAGTTTAACACCGAATTGTATATGACTTTAAATGTTGGGTTCGCTCCATATGAAGACCCAGTTTATTGCTGGTATTTTCTTACTTTTTTAATACCAGTTATTCTAATTTAAATTTTCATATTAGATGTTTTACCCTCATTTTTTGAACGAAAAATATCAGACTAGTAAATTTCATAAGAGTTCATCACTTTGAGACCATATTTCACACAGAAAAAACAACTAAACCAGGAAGTAGCGTGCAATGTTGTTTGTTACAGCTCTCTTTACTACATACTGTCATGAAAAAAGTTAACTGCATCTGGGTTATTACCATTCATATGCTACGCTCTTTAGTAGATGGACGAGATTAGTATAAAATGAAAACTGATGTTACGGTTCTGGAATACATAAACCAATGCGGTTGAGCTAATATACTAATCGGATATGAACATGGTTCAAACCAGAAAATGCTGGATTTTTCAATTATCAAAATATAACTAGACAGAAATTGCTAAGTATGAGGTTTTATCTTATTTAGATGATCATCTTCTTAGTTCTGCTTAGTGCAAATGTTATAGTAAGCTTAGATCAAACAGCTAAAATTGGAAATTTGTGCCATTTGTTTCTTTTCATTAGGCAAGCGTTAATGTAGATCCGATAACTAAGCCTAATTAATATGTTTAGTGTAATAAGATAATTAAAAAAAAAGCTTGTAAATGCCTTAGCATTTGAATTTATTCGCAGTCATATCCAAAACATTGAAAATCCTTTTTGGTCTCGGAAAATCTAACGGTTCATTGCAATCTTCACCGTAAATTTGAATGTGGAGAATTTAAGGTGTTAACCGAAGAAAATAAGCGGTCCCACATTTTAAAGTCCAAATGTTGATATAGCAGTATGGTAAAAGAGGATCTTTTACTGTCTCTTGAACTTGTTTCGACATAGAATATAATTTCTGTATCTAATTATTTCTCTGCGATCTTTTACTTGCAGCAAACAATAACTGCTGTAGTTATTAACCGAATGGTTTTGGTGCATCAATGGTTTTGACCAGCTTATAATTTTCATATTTTACATCTGAACACTATTTATTTGAATGTTCGTTGGTACGGATGTGTTTTATTTCAACAATGATTCCAGTATTATCATTCTTTACAGACATCAGAATTCCCACAGGTGAAATATCAGTTTATACAGAAGTATCTATAGTACCCCAAAATAATTAGCAAATACGGATGAGTTAAAGAGATTCTGAAACGTTTAAACACTTCCAACGTACTGTCAACTGTATGGTTCCGTGGTGTCTGCTAGCGACTCACCTGGCTGAGCTTGTCGTGACCGCGCGGCGCGGCGTCGCGACGCACACTGGCGGCGCGGCGCCCGGGCGGAGCTGGCGCCCCTGGCGGCGACGCCCACGCCGCCTGCCGCGCACACCTGCCCGCACAACACCAGTGCCCCTTACCAAAACAAACACCACCGCCGCGCCGCGCCGTGCCGACTTGGATTTTCAATGGGAGTTCTCTCCTATGTGTCATGAGTAGGTTTCATATGCATGCAGATGACCTAAAAAAACTGGTAAATATGACCTAAAAATGACAAAATATGACCAAACATTTAAATTTACTATACATAAAAACATGCTCACCTACACATCATTTATTTTATCTAGTAGTGTCGCTTCCACGTATACAGCATAATTTGCTTCCGTGCACTCAATACACCATTGGGAAATCAAATTTTAAATCGCTTTGTTAAAGTCACTTTAATTTCACATAATTTACAGAAAATAACTCTTTCGTCTATACTAAAATTCTCCTCTCCAAATTTCTTTAGGTAACTCCGTTACCTTGCGATTTATATTTATTCTTTTTTTCTTTTTCTATGTGTTATGACCAAAAAATAGAGAAATATGCATGCAATTATGACCCAAAAACGTAAATATAACACAAAAACTAGTAAATCTGCCCTAAAAATGACAAAATATGACCAAACATTTAAATTTACTATACATAAAAATCTTCTCAACTATATACATCATTTATTTTATCTAATAGTGTCGCTTTCATGTAGACAGCATAATTTGCTTCCATGCACTCAATACACCATTGGGAAATTAAAATTTAATCGCTTTCTTAAAGTCACTTTAATTTCACATAATTTACAGAAAATAATTCTTTCGTCTATACTAGAATTCTCCTCTCCAAATTTCTTTAGGTAACTCCAATTCCGTGCAATTTTATATTTATGCTTTTTTATTTATTTTATTGTATTTTATGCGAAGAGGCCTATTCAGATCACGCAAAACGTAGTCATTTTCTGTCTGAGTTTCTTTTGCCATTCCAGTATTCTCGCATCCGTTTACTGAAGGCAAGTTTTCTCTCTTCTGTCCATGTTGTGCCGGTCTTTTTGGCTTTGGTTTCTGGCATGACTACCCAGTCGTGTATATTTTGTCTGAAGATTTTGCGATCTAGGATTTTTGAACTCTTGATTTTAGCTCTTTCCAGGTATTTTTTATTACTTTTTCTTTAAATCATGGCCGTACTCACTGATCCGCCGCAGATTTAGCACTGACCAAGGAATTATTTTCAAAAGTATTGGTGACAATGAGACATTGATTGAGGCGGCTCGACATTGACGCTGCTGCATTGTCGCGATTAAAAGGCGGGCGGAACATTAACGTTTAGAGAGTGACAATAATATATACTAACTTTATATAGTTGACTGGTGGATTCCGAAAAATTCAGTGAGAATTAGTTTTTTTTTCCTCCAATGTATACTAGGAGTACAGATCTACGAATAATTATCTTAATTTCTTCTCACCCACAATTTCTATTTCCCGATATTATTAAAAATTGCCCGATTTTTCCTCAAAATATTGTAACAGCCCTCAAACTTAAAATTAAATGGAATTGTATTTTTAGTATCATTTTTAGAATCATTTGTAGTAAGCTAGAGTTTGGTTGAAAATGATCTGGTAGGATTGTTTTACAATTACCTGTAAATCAATGTACGAGTATATAGACTTTATTTTATGAAAAGAAATTATTTAGAGGCCATTGAATATGTTTAAGAACAGAATTGTGCAAGAGAATTGCTTAAATGTTGGTAATTCCAAGTATTAATGCAAGTTACGATGTCTAAAGGACAATTTACTACCGTTCAAATTATTTCTGTGAATAATTTTATATTTAAAGATCTTTAATTTCCATTACTGACGATTTTGTAATGATGGTAAATGATTATGTATCAATTCTGATTGTTTTTTTTTTAATATGTTTCAACTGTTTAAGTATTGTTAATTTTCGAGAAATATCCGTCGGAATCTTTTGAAGTGTTCTAGAAATTTCAGTGTAGGTTATATAAAGCAAACATCCGATACAGAGTAGTAGTTTTCACCGACTGAATTTACGACAGCCAAGAACTGTGTTGTCTGTGGAAGAAGTGTTGTATACAATCGCTGGATTGAATGTATTCATGTAAACAGTATCGTTGACGTCGTGTTTTATGAAAATAAAAACAAATGTTAAATCGAACTTTATGGTGGACTGATTATTTATCATATTAATCAAACCGCCAACAATCTATCCAATATGTCTATAAGACCATAAATATTATCGTAATATGACCAAAACTAGGAAAATGGCCTGAATATGCATTTATATGCTATATCTAATACAATCGGAAACG
This sequence comes from Vandiemenella viatica, assembly GCA_031002005.1. Lineage (NCBI taxonomy): Eukaryota > Metazoa > Arthropoda > Insecta > Orthoptera > Morabidae > Vandiemenella > Vandiemenella viatica. The sequence continues at coordinate 27,393,811 of JARYHS010008074.1, read as the reverse complement.
TTCAATCAGTGTTTAATTCAGCATCACAGCTCAAAGAAAAGGCAGGGGAAAATTATGACTCGTCCTAAAGATCCGAACCCTAGTGATAAGTATGCTAAAAGGCTGTCGTGGCTCCAATTCCACTTAACTGCAGATAGCTTTTAACCCGATGTAGGATATGAGAGCCGGGTTAAGTGGCCACTTGAAATTCTGTTACCTCATTACGCTTCGTACCGAGTCTGGTGCGTTAAGAATTCGGCCTGTGAATCGGGTAGGACGCGGATTCCATCCCCGCTGCCGCCATCATGATTTTGATCTTCCATGTTCCCTCGAAGTCAATTCTGAAGAATGTGGTTCCTTTAAAACGCTAAGTGCGATTATCTTCTTATTTTTGTATACTATCCTCCCCTGGCTCTAATAACCTCTATATCAACAAGTCGTAAAGCCCTAATTAAACAAAATATTACGCTTCCAACAATTAATACAATGTTAATGTCCTTGTTGAAGTGGATACGGATTGGCTCGCGGTTCTTGGTCGCTTCTGTAGATACAGGCAATGAATCTGTGAATGAACTTGTGTAGTGACGGATATTCACATGTACACAATGGACCCTAATGTAACAGGCAGTCTGTGAATTTAGGCTTAAATTGGGTATTTTGGTCATTTATTCAGTGAATATTGTAACCTGTTTAGAGTGAGCGCAGGCGAGCGAGTGCGTACGTGCTGCGTAAGAACTACAGAGTTGCAAGATTCAGGTTAGTGTAGCGTGTAGCACACATCATGCTTCCAACACAAGAACCCCAGCGTGGCATGGGATCATCCTATTCTATGATTGACTATTCTGCCAGCAGCCATGTAAGAGGTAAGACTTGTGTCTTTGTCTGTAGGGATTGCAATCCAGCAAAGCGGGATCCCGCAATCCCGCGGGATCCCGCATCATTAGATAGTCTGGCGGATCCCGCACAAAATTAAGCGGATCCGCAATCCGCAAAATCCGGCGGAAACGCGTGTCAGTCTGCGTGACTCGCTGCCCCACTCGATCTCTCTCGGATATTTTGCACTGTTTGCCTGTACCCTTGCAGTTGGCATTTGACTCATGTGAACAAGCGTTTTTTTTTTGTCAACCTTCGTCATTCGTAAGTAAACAAATACACTTTTACGTATTCATCAAAACTTACGCTTGTTTCGAGTACACATTCCTGTAATTTGAGTTATGGTGCGTATTTAGTACGATTTTTAACTATATAATTATTTTTTAAGTGTCCCACACGTTATCTGAACTACACGGTTACAGCTTTTTATTCACGGTTTCATTATTCCCATTTTCTGTATTTGCAGATAAAGTAATTGTGTCAATTTCCTAATTTGCGGCTGAAAATTTGATTATTCGTTGATATGAAACTAATGTTATCGTAATTTTAACGATCGTGAACCTGTTTATTTAACAGCTATCAAAAGGAAATTGTATATCCTTTGACTTATTGTTGTTTTGGCCGCTGCCTTAATGCGTTTCTTTGACGAAAGCCACCTAATTACATGTGCCGCTCAGGATTTCGATTAATCTCTCTTCTCCTCGTTATTATTTCGACTAAAGGTAAAAAAAGTTATAATGAAATTTTCACGGGTGTATCGACGAATTGTGTTGTGCTTCGACGGCTGCCTCCGCCGTCATCCTCACGTGTGTAATTTCGTGTGTTTGCAATGAAATCCGGAGATACAAGCTATGAGGACTTCACTGCAATCATTCGCCGAAAAAGTCTCCTTTCTTACCAAAAAATAATAATTTCCACTCTAAAAACGTCGTTACGTCACATAAGTAAATCTGAAATACTTGACAGTTTATATGTTGGTGAGTAGTTTCTTTTAATAACATTGAATCAACTGTAATATCAATCAAGGAATCAGGAGATATAATAATGAATCACGCAAAAAAAGGCCAAGTCTTGTGCTTGTGCAGTGACAAAAAGTTATGAGATCTTGTTCTGAACCAAGTCTACACTTTACAGAGTACATTCACTTCACTTTGTGAAATGGAATGCTTTTCTCGGTGTTACGGAACATTTATTTAGTATTAAAAAAAAAACTCTGGTAACTTGGCCACTAAGCAAACCATATTTTTAAACTTATGTGATGTATTGTAAGGCACATAATATGACCTAAGACTCAATATTTTCCATTTTTATTATTTATTTAAAAATTGGTTTAGATTAAAAAACAAAAATGTAAAACCTCGAAATACACTTAAGACACGCTAAAAAGTTTTAATGTCATTTTGCCGTTCAAAATATTGTTAGCTGTTAATTTTTATCATTTAACATTAAAAATTATTTATTAATTTAATTATTATTTAATTTATTAACGTTTTAAGTAACTATGTTTTAAATATATGCGTTAAAAAACTGTTTGTACCAATCCCGCGCGGATCCCGCGGGATTGGCGCAAATCCCGCGCGGATCCCGCGGGATTGAAAACACTGCGGGATTGCAATCCTTACTAGTCTGGGTGCCTTTGGCACTGGGCAAAGCTATACTTTGCCTATAGTCTTGTCTCGTGTTAGTTATCATTTGGTTAGATAAAGTAATTAGATAAATTATTCAGTCTGTGTAACTTAAACGAGTTGTTTGCTGTTCTTTGTAATAATTTTGTAATGCCTCATGATAATCTTAATTGGTAATATCATGTTGGATCGTTATTTAATCATTGTCATTCAGGTATTATTAATACAGTAAAGCCATGTTTCAGTTATATTTTTATAAAGCAGCTATTCATCTATTTAGTGAGATCAAGTTGGTAACATTGTATCCATGCGTGCGTGTCGATTCCTTCCATCATAATGTAGATAGATTTGCGGATACTTGTACGGTTAGGTTTTTATAATTAAAGTATGTTTAAATTAACCGTTGTGTCGTCTAGATCATTTACAGTCGTAAGGTTAAAACCCAAGTTATAAGTGTGTGGAAGAGTTTGTGATATATCAGCAAGGTAAGAACTATAATAAATATCACAATTAAAGCAATACGGGATCCCTGCTATATCAAATGTCGCCCTGGTGACAAATGTTCTTATCCTGACAAATAACAAGTAGATAATCTGTTATAATGTGGAAGAGAGCATAAAATCCTAAGGCCGCTTCTAAGAATACCTCCAAATCAATCATAATAGCCACGAAGTAGACTGCACCCCCTTATCATTGAGAGCCGCCACACTTACACATCTCATTCATATTTCCCTGGATGAACTCGAAGATCCTCTGTTTTCGTCTGCTTCTCGGATGTACCAGCGTAGTTGCTTGGAACATTTTTACATTTAGATTCGAACTAATATCTCCCGATTTTCATAACTGTTTTTCTGTGGATCCCACCATCACTTATTACACGGGTGATGGAGAGGCGATGTACATCTTACAAGTTCCATTTTTTAATGAAAAAATTGTTTTCATATATCAATATTCATTTTTATAATCAAATTTTTTGTGGGCAGTAGAACTGTGTGGATGATACTAAATATGACTTAAGATCACATATCAGCCTATCCTTCACACATAAGGAAACATCACAGGAAAGAAAAAACTTGACAGTCTACCTTAAACTGTAGTTGCGAGTTTGAAAATAACTGTGAAAAATTCAACTGAAGAAAAATGAAGTACACTGAAGACGCAGATAATCAGAGCGGATAAAGAAACAATGAGCATTAGCAAGGGGTATAGTCGAATAGTTTAGACTGAAGTTAATGTATCGGAGTAGAACACAACACAAAATACTGGAGATGAAGCAGAAAAACAGAAATATATCGTTTTTAGAAATGAATTAACAGGGAATGGAAGAGACCTGAAGAAAATGGTTCCATGAAAAATGTGAAGAAGTAGGGAAGTAAATGGTTGTACGTGATAGACTAAATATGAAAAATGGGAAGATCCAAGAAAATTTTGCAGGGAAGATATAATTGCTAAAACAGAAGAGACTTCAATTTGTCGCTATAAAATTTTCATTCACTCTGGCGAAAATCCTAAAACGTAAAGTGTGAAAACCATACTACAAGTCTGATACAATACGCCTAAAAATTGGTAACTACGGTAATATGGACATGAACAGAAAAGAAATTGTATGGGATGACCTGCTAAATGAAGATGAGATAGACTGTACAAAAATCGGAGTACAAGATATCGAATACGGGTTACATTCTGGAAGGACGATTCAGAACAATAAGGTTGTATTCCAGGCGTAGGTGGATTTGAAAAAGCTTTTGATAATGCTAGATGGAAAATGACATTCAACAGTTTAAAGAAGTCGGATCTAAAATATCGATGTATAAAGACAAATTTACTCTATGTAAGAATGGAGTTGTTACAGAAAATTTAGAGAATCGCGAAAGATATGGGACAATAAAAAGTTCGCGAGACCAACCCGCAGCCCGCCAAGAACATTTTTCCTACCCGCAAGATTCTTCACACTTTTACAAAATATGTTTATTTTATAATAGCCAAAGTGGTTAAAACCAATGTATTAAAAAATACATTACTTGTGCATGCATATATTTATTTTTAGTGTTATATATTTGTTTACAATAGGCGTTTAGTATCATTACTATTATATTATCTATATTTACATGTAAGAATTTAATTACAATGGAGCACAGGCTCCGGTGTCAATTTCCCTACACAACCATCTTCACCCTATCCTGCACCCACCTACATTTGCCCTCTACAAATTTTATCTTTAAATTCTTTCAAAGTTTTCGGTAAATTATTCATCATTTTTCTTGGTAACTCATTCCAATCCCTGACACCCTTACCTAAAAAAGAGAATCTTCCCACACCCTTGTGCCTGAAATCGAGTGCCAGCTTGTGGTCATGGTCATCTTTTCCCTTCCATGCACTACTTTTCATACCTACGCCAATATCTTTCCATGCCTCATCGCCAGTATACGCCCTGTACACTCCCATGACCCTCCTCATCCTCCTCCTGTCTTGCAATGAATCCCATTCCAGCTCCTTTATCATATCCGTCACTGATTGCATTCTGCGATAATTTCGAGAAACAAATCTAGCAGCCCTTTATTGCACCCTCTCCAACTCCTGTATTTGATACGTAAAATGAGGGTCCCATACTACGTTACCATATTCGAGCAATGATCTGACCCAATTCCTTGACTTCTCTCGTACATCCAATCATCACTCTCTCCAACAAGTGCAGAACTTTGAAACCTTTTCCTACCACCTGTCCTATGTGTCCTGCCCAGTTAAGCTTGTTATCAAAAGTAATGCCAAGATATTTACATTTCAAGTCTTCAGCAAGCAATTCTTTCCCCACCTTATATTCATAATTAACCTTTTGTTTTTTATTTGTGTATCTTCTTTACATTTATCTTCATTCCATGTTAATAGTAAACACAACAATAATAACTTATTATGTTTCAATTTTCACTCCAAAAAAATGGCTATAGTGGATCTAAATCCAATATGGGGAAATATAATTTTATATGCGGCCCGCAAGATCCTTTGGGTTGGCCACCCCTGCTTTCGTCTATCACCATTAGCATTCAACTTGTACGTCTAACAATCAATCCAAAAAAAAAAGTGTAAGGATTAAGGAGAAACGATCAGAATGCTGCTATTTCCAGATGACGAGATTGAGGCTATTAAGAAGTAACTGAATGACATAAAAATATTTTTTTTTTAAATCCGAAGACTTTGTAGTGAATATAGACCAAGGAAATAAAAAGGACGTGAACTGCAGCAGAAATTACAACGATTGCAGTAAACTAACCACAAAAATCGGATGAGATGCAGAAGACTATGTAAGAAGATCCTGTTGTTTAGTAATCGATATTACATCCCCTGGTTTAACTAAGACGATTTCAAGAAGGGAGAAACCCTATGAAAAAGCGTTTTCATCATAAACAGAAACGCTTTGGTATCAAACATTGATCTAGTTCTCAGAAATTGAATAAAGTACACATCTTAATGAAAGCGAAATTTGGGATTGTAAGGAGGAAAATAGAAGAATCTAGAATGTGGATCTACAGAAGGTTTTTGAAAATCAAATCTAGAAATAAAGTACGAAATTTATGGTTACGATGTTTTTTATTTATTAATTTATTTTTAGCTTGAGGCTTTACGACTTGTTGAGTCAAAATCACTAGTGACGGAATAGGATTAGAGACAAGGAATAGGAAGGAGTTCGACCATGGTATTCTGAAGGTACTTTCCTAGTATCCATCTCAGATGATTTAGAGAAACCACGGAAAGACGAAATCCGGATTCGAACCCGCGTGCTCCCGAAATCTGGCCCGAGAGTGAGGAAAGTAGTTTGAGGAAGAATCTAAGAATCTCACGAAAAGAAGAGAAAGGATGTTTAGTCATATTTTTTAACAGAGGGAACAGTCTATGATCAGACTGTAGCAGAAGACAAAAATTAGAGCATACAGAGGGAATAAATGAGGAGGATTGTGATGGGTGAGCTTAGATAATCTCACGCTAGGAATAACTGGATGACTGCATCAGACTTGTAGAGATACTAGTGGAGGAAAAATAATGGATTCACACCTAAAAATATGTGCGAAATTAGGCGCAAACATTTAACAGAAGTAATGTAAATGTCTCTATAAGAGCTTTATAATACGAACATTCGTGCATCACGTCAGGATGTAACGTCAGCGTTCTGAAATATATACGCGTAGTTAAAGAAAATTATGGTTTTCTGCGATTCTATGAGTTTCTCACAATTTTCATCTCGTGACTAAGGATTGCAATCCCGCAGTGTTTTCAATCCCGCGGGATCCGTGCGGGATTGGTACAAACAGTTTTATAACGCATATATTTAAAACATAGTTACTTAAAACGTTAATAAATTAAATAATAATTAAATTAATAAATAATTTTTAATGATAAATGATAACAATTAACAGTTAAAAATATTTTGTTTGGCAAAATGACAAGCGTGTCTTAAGTGTATTTCGAGGTTTTACATTTTTTTTAATCTAAACTAATTTTTAAATTAATAATAAAAATGGAAAATATTGGTCTTAGGTCATATTATGTGCCTTACAATACATCACATAAGTTTAAAAATATGGTTTGCTTAGTGGCCAAGTTACCAGAGATTTTTTAAAAAAATTATAAATAAACATTCCATAACACCGAGAAAAGCATTCCATTTCACAAAGTGAAGTGAATATACTCTGTAAAGTGTAGACTTGGCTCAGAACAAGATCTCATAACTTTTAGTCACTGCACAAGCACGAGACTTGGCCTTTTTTTGCGTGATTCATTATTATATCTCTTGATTCCTTGATTGATATTACAGTTGATTCAATGTTATTAAAAGAAACTATTCATCAACACGTAAGCTGTCAAGTATTTCAGATTTACTTATGAGGCGTAACGACGTTTTTAGATTGGAAATTATTATTTTTTAGTAAGAAAGGAGACTTTCTCGGCGAATGATTGCAGTGAAGTCCTCATAGGTTGTATCTCCGGATTTCATTGCAAACACACGATATTACACACGTGATGAAGACGGCGGAGGCAGCCGTCGAAGTACGGTGTTCCTACAACACAATTCGTCGATACACCCGTGAAAATTTCATTATAACTTTTTTTACAAAAACAAACGCTTTTTCACATGAGTCAAATGCCAACTGGAAGGGTACAGGCAAACAGTGCAAAACATCCGATAGAGATCGAGTGGGGCAGCGAGTCACGCACTGACACGCGTTTCCGCCGGATTTTGCGGATTGCGGATCCGCTTAATTTTGTGCGGGATCCGCCAGACTGTCTAATGATGCGGGATCCCGCGGGATTGCGGGATCTCGCTTTGCTGGATTGCAATCCCTACTCGTGACGTTTCAGCAAATCACACTCATTTGCGACCCATGCTACGCTTTTCTTTGAGCTAATCGAACCATTTGTCTTCTGTTCACTGAGCAACGAAAACAGATTGCCGCTCAGCAAATAAGCTTCCTCGTGGTTTGTTCTCTCTGAATCGACCAGAAGAAGAAATATTTGCACATTGAACTTTTCTCGTTTACCGAGACCTTCATCTCCTGCTCATCCCTCATAGATCGCCAAAGTGTCCAAATCAATCCAATCGCGGCCTGAAAAATTGTGGGACTCGACCAAGGAACCGAGCGTTGCAAGAGAGCAATTGGCTCGAGCCTGCTCGGGAGAACGTAGGTTCGACCCCCCGATACGCTCAACGAAAGCCAGGTTTTCCTTAGTTTCCCTAAATATCATTCTAAACAATACTTTGTATTCAAATGTACAAATAAATTTAAACATGCCTAAAGAAGAGCTTAATCAAAGCGTTGTACACACCATGGTTGCGATCATCATGAATCGCATACTAGGAAAACACAACAAAAAAAATCGGCTGATGGGAAACGATAGTGAGGTTTGTCAACATAGCGATTTATGTGAATAATTCAGTTGTTTTTAGTGCACTGCTGTTGCGATTACTTATGCCACCTTACTATCTCTCCAGATTTGGGTTTTCCATGGTTTCACAAATCACTCCAGGCAAATGCCGGGATGCTTCCTTTAAAAGGCCATGGCCGAATTCCTTCCCATTCCTTGCCCCCATCCTTTCCCGTCTCTAAAGACCTCGCTGTTGAGAGACGTAAAGCAGTTTTTTTTTTTTTTAAAAAACTTACTATCTGTTACGGTACAGGCCTCCTGCGATTTTGATCGCATCCTTTTGACGACTGATACTTTTTTTTAATCAGTTAGGCCCACATACTAGAATACTGAAGAGCTGCTTCCTAGTACCTTTGTACACACAATGTCGATTTAACTACAGAACCTGTATTGCTATCGGGATTATAAACGCGAGTATCCCAACTTAAGTGCTGGAAGCCTATAATCCTAAATTGGTGTTAAATGTTGAAAGCTTCTTCTGAAATCATGGAAAATGAACCTGTGAGACAAATTTTGCCGTTGCTACAATGAGAGGTTATGTGTTATTTGTTCGATTCGCATTCCAAAGGGATAAGGTGACAAAGGAAGTTTAATGTTAATGAAATTCTGGAATCTCAGTTACATCGAAACTTATGGAAGATGTTCATTTTTTCCGAATTTACACAAAATATTAGCAAGCCGAAGACAATAGTTTCGTTGATACAGTGAAAAATATCATTATAGGAGAAAATTCAACTAACCAGCTAGGATTTTTAGATAGTAGGAGAGGGCGATTAAGAGGATATTTTACCGAGTGTGGTGGGTGAGCGGTAAATCTCGGGTCTGACATTCGGGAGTACATGGGTTCGAATCCCCATCTCGCCATCAGATTTCGATTTTTCCTTGTTTCCGGAAATCACCCAGGATTGTTGTTTTGAAAAGCCCATGGCCGAATTCAGAGCCGGATTAAGATAGCGCGGAGCCCGTAGCAAATGTAAAGAGGAGGCTCTTGGTTTTCGACGGGGAGGCTTCAGAGATTCCTAGGCGCGGGGTCCCCTCGAAGGCGCGAGGCCCCCCAGAAAGCGCGAGGCCCCCCAGAAGGTGTGAGGCCCGTAGAATTTGCTGGCGAATTCTTAATTTTGTACCCGGTCCGCTCCCGCCTCTAATGATGTAAGTCGACGAAGCGCACAGCCACAAGAAAGGGAGAGGGACTTTAATGGATGGACAAGCAGACAGAATCTTCCCAATAACAAAAAAAGAGGATTCTCATAATTCCAAAATGCTTGTAGAGCTGGGGAAATAGAGCTAAGCTTTGCCAACATACATTACGAATTGAAACTTAATGCTAGTACTATACAAATCCGACATATGTATGTAGGTGAATTAAATCCACCTCTATCTTAAATACTCTTATCGTTCTTGAAGCATACAAAATTCAAATATTTCAAGCTCCAGCTCTGATAATATGCTTTCTACTGATGATTCCTTAAGCATCACTCTCTTCCTCCCCCCCCCCCCCAACCCCACCGGTATGAGATGGGATTTGAGCTATTTAGTAACGGAATATCTGGCTTGATCTGTTGCACTTTTGCAGTGATGTTACTGCAGTTGAAGTGACAGTCCTCTTTGTTTGGCCACAGGAAGACAATCTCATGCCGAAAAAAACTGTTTTTTGTACAGTCGACTTGTGCATAGTTTAACCTGCGTTTTATTCAAAGTACATACTCCCTACACGGATAAAGTGAATGGCATGATGTAAATAACACTGTAACGTTTGAGCGTGACACGAAGAAATCAAAACACCATACCTGACAGATTGGCCGTACGTGTTAAAAAGCTGCCTTGCTAGACATGGGGATTATTTAATTTTATTTTTTGCAATGTTTGAAACATTTATGTATTGTATTGTAGTGCATGTATTGTATTGTAGTGCATGTATTGTAAGAAAAACCTACCAAAATATAACTCTGACTAAAAAAACGAAGACAAAACATTACATTGTATCAGAATTTTGGAGTCCAAGAGATCACTCCTGACCGAGAGGAAGATCACCAGACCGATGAGACAAGGACAAACGCAGGGTTGTCGCAGTTAACTGGCAGAGGATCGCCCAATATCGTGTGACTTGGAGAAGACTGCTCAAGTTATATCTGAAAAAATCATGACTTTAAGAGGCCACATCAGAAAATGATTGAACTGGCTGATAATGATATATATCTATACAAGGGAATGTGGTCATAAAACCAAAGCCCCATATTCGACCATTGCACGGATGAGCACAACTCATCAAAGGCAGTCATCCCAAAATGTTCGAAAAAGTTGGTGAGGAAGAAGAAGAATTTAAAATTGAGGAAGCAGTGAGAGTTTTTCAGTAACGGTATAAGAAAACTGGTTTACCATTGGGAGAAATGTAAACCTGCAAAATGTAACTAAGTTTAATGCTGAAGGTAAGCTAAAATAGTGCTTCGTTATGGCGTTTCGGTTCATTTCTTCCCCTTCTAATCTCACCATTACTTGATGGTGGATACTGACAAAGAAACGAAGACCTGATCGATTTGTAGCACAACTGTTTAGCTACTAACTGGCATCACATGCCGTTCTATTCAGTTGTGCCGTTAGGTGCAACTGTTTATAATTTGTATCAACTACTTCCCTTGAGCCCTTGTTTTTCGTGGCCCAGGTTAATTTTCATGGGATACCTCTTCCCTTTCCTCTTTATATTATGATAGTTAGCAAAATTTTCAGTAATTAACGTAAGAAATTGTAGTGAAAATATTTTAATGGCGTAGAAGTTTTTTTGCAATTTCTTAAGTAGCATTTAGATTTTGGGGAAATTGCTTAGTGACTACGATGTTAAATAATGCTTCACAAGAGGCTATCACTAAGCTCTGGAGATGGAGTGATCCAGTCACGCATTGAATCTTAGCGTAATGACGCCTAGTAGTGCGGCAGGAGGCAGGGAGCAGGCGACTTGGCGGGGCATCGATTCGTGTTTAAGAGGCCAGCGCCGAAGCTGGCCATTTGTCAGCGCTAACAGGACTCCAGATAAAGCCCTCGCTTCACGCTCTCAGCAACAGCGCACGGCGTCAAACCTTACCTTCATTACAACCACTTATTTCCTGCTACAGTTTAGCTAAGCGCCCACAATTCATCTACGCATTAATTGTTTTGTTTTACAAACAGAATAATACTTTTTCAGACATTATCTGAAAAGAGGTTACAAATCGTTTATTTTCATGTTAACACAACCGCCGCACAGTGTGTTATTTTCCAAATCTAGAGGGACAAAAGTCAATTTTGACACTAGTCTACACAGGCAAAATAGTTACATATTTATATTTAAAGTAGACAAACTATATTATTAGGAACAAAGGCTTATTTTACGCGTATCTGCGCCTAACAATAGAAAAAATAATTTGAACAATGGGCTTCTTGTGACCCACCGATCAAGTGCTCCATTCAGCCACGCCATTCGCCTGAGTTTTGGTCGATGATTACGCTGTGTTTCTGTGTGGTATTAGTAATTTGTGTGTTGCTATTGCTTTTGGTGAGTTTCAAGATAAGTTTAAGCATGATTTTTCCGTAATACGTTTTAAAACTGAATCATGAGCATCATTAAAACACAGCGAGATTATTTCTGATAAAGAAAAACTACTGAGCCAGTTTCATTTTGAGTTTTAGTTTATTATACCACATTATACCAATATATTTCTATATTTATTTGAAAGAGCTACTTATTAACTACAAGAATTAAGTTCATTTGTTTGCGCATGCTTGCGACACCCATACAACTTTTCTTCATTTTCAGAATGACTGCACAAATTTCGCGTACAGAATTTTTCAACGTATGGTTTGCTAACGCAAAACAATCAAGGATAGATGCTTTGTTGCAGTTTGTATTGCAGTAACTAAGTGACAGATCATTTTCAAATGACATTATAATGAGTTTAAAAGCTAACATCAGAATTGATTCTCTAAAAATTGAGCAAAGATGGTCTGAAACTGGAAGACATAGAGACCGCTTCCTATTCTAAATGGTTAGAATGAAACGTTTCATTACCTGATATTGTCACCAAAACTGCACTTCCTGGGACGAGTTTGGGCATATATGGCAGACCACAAAAATACTTTGAGAGTTCAAGTATTAAAGCAAAAAGACGACGAATCAAGCATCTCCTTGAAACGGCAAGAAGAAATTTCGATGGCAACCGAAGTGCAGCTTCGCAAGTCAGGAAAATGAAATTCTGCAGCAATCGTGAAAGAGCTTTGTCTTCATTTACCTAGAAGAGGCACTAATATTTCTAACCACTTAGAATATGTGTTTAGGAAGCGGTCTGTGTGTCTTCCCATTTCAGACCATCTTTGCTCAATTTTTAGGGAATCAATTCTGATCAGTGGCGTAGCTAGGTCAACAAGGGCCCCGGTGCAAAAAATTTATTTTGGGCCCTCAGGCCAGATGGGCGACCTTTTTTTTTTTTGCTTTGTATGCTGGTAGGGGCCCCCTGAACTGAGGATGGGGGATGGGGGCCCTTGAATTGTTCTTTTGGGGCCCCGCGAGCAGTGGTTGGGCCCCCCCCCTGAGCAGCGAGGGCCCTGAGTGAGGGGGGGGCTCCTGTGTTCTCAGTTGCCGTGAAGGCTCGTGGGCCCTCTAAACTGTGCTTGAGGGCCCCTAGAGGTGCGCTTAGGGGCCCCTTGAGGTATGCTTTGGGGCCCCCTGAGCGTGATGGCCCCGGTGCACTGCACCGCCTAGCCCTATAGTAGCTACGCCCCTGATTCTGATAGTATCTTTTAAACTCATTATAATGTCATCTGAAAACAATGTGTCACCTAGTTACTGCAATACAAACTGTAACAAAGCACCTATCCTTGATTGTTTTGCGTTAGCAAACCATACGTTGAAAAATTCTGTACGCGAAATTTGTGCAGTCATTCTGAATTGAAGAAAAGTTGTATGGGTGTCGTAAACATGCGCAAACAAGTGAACTTAATTCTTGTAGTTAATAAGTAGCTCTCTCAAATAAATATATAAATATATTGGTATAATGTGGTATAATAAACTAAAACTCAAAATGAAACTGACTCAGTAGTTTTTCTTTATCAGAAATAATCTCGCTCTGTTTTAATGATGCTCATGATTCAGTTTTAAAACGTATTACGGAAAAATCATGCTTAAACTTATCTTTTTTTTTTTTTTTTATTGGCTTTTGGCTACTAGGCCATACAGCCAATAAACTTATCTTGAAACTCACCAAAAGCAATAGCAACACACAAATTACTAATACCACACAGAAACACAGCGTAATCATCGACCAAAACTCAGGCGAATGGCGTGGCTGAATGGAGCACTTGATCGGTGGGTCACAAGAAGCCCATTGTTCAAATTATTTTTTCTATTGTTAGGCGCAGATACGCGTAAAATAAACCTTTGTTCCTAATAATATAGTTTGTCTACTTTAAATATAAATAACTATTTTGCCTGTGTATACTAGTGTCAAAATTGACTTTTGTCCCTCTAGATTTGGAAAATAACACACTGTGCACCGCATCCAAATCCTGTGGCCCTCGACATTATAAACTGGATATCCATACTAGAGAAACGGGGCCAGCCAGTCACTATGGCGTGGATCAAAGTACATTGTGGGGTATGGGATACGAAACAGTAGATGCGCTTGCCAAGGAAGGAGCCTATAATGGCGAAGTGAAAAACCTCGATGTACCCTACTCCGACTACTTTAATTACTTCAAAAACAAACTGACGACTTCTTGGGAGGCAGACTGGAAGACAGAAGCCCAGACAAAAGGAAGGTTCTCCAAATCTGTACAGCAACATATCCCGACCAAACCGTGGTTCGACAAAAGCACATTCCCCAAAAAATTAGTAGCAACGATAATTCGCCTGAGAACAAATCATGGGCGCTGGCGACAACACCTCCATCGCCTGAACTTAGTCGATAATCCAACTTGCGACTGTGACAGCAAACAAGAAGAAACACCAGACCACATATTTTTTGGCTGCTGCAAATACACTGCTGCTAGCGACACCCTCGTAAGTGCCTTGGTGAGGGAGGGACAGCAACTGCCTACATCTATACCAACTCTTCTAGCCTCAAATAACTTAAAAGTATACCGGCTTCTGTACAACTTTGTTGTTAGAAACAATATAACAATCTAACGAAAATTCAGACGGTGGTGAAATAGACGGAAATACCCATATTCCTTTAAAACTTGAAGTTCAAGATAATTTGTCTCTATATATGTTGTATGGCTACTTAACTATGTATATAGGAAAATATGAAAATAATCAAATATGTAAATAGCTAAAACTGTAAATGTATGACACATGGCTGTATGGCTACATATATAGTTAAATATGCACATAGTTATATTTATGAACAGTTCATTATGTAAATAGCTAGACATGTAAACAAAAATGTATGTGGCATGGCTGCATGGCTACTTGCCAAATGCCAAAATAAAATTTTAAAAAAAAAAAAAAGATTTGAATCTTTGGCGCATATCGTTATCATTGTTATAGGAAGGAAACTTTGCAACGAACGTAAATATTTCTTAATTTGCTGCCAAATATTGCGAAAATGGTTTGCATCAATGTCATCGTCACCAACATTTACGCCTTAAATAGTCGCTATCTTTCTTCGATATCGATCAGTATTTCTTCCTCTAACAAGGGACACCTTTCACCTCCAATATTCAAACCGCACGAAAACATGCTTAGAATAGCAAGCGATCATAAACAAAATAGTGGTGTGTGTCATTTCCATACAAAAACGTTCCATTCTATCTCAAGTAACATTTTAATAAAGAGAAACAAAGTAACAAGATATCAATACCATATGAAGGGAATTGTACGTAATTCAATGACGTCAGTGTATCATTAAATTTTCAATCAACAGTGCTTAAACACGCATATACAGCAGTACCACACACCTGATAGTGTTTATATTAGTCCTCAAAATGCATATAGACTATAATTTTTGTAATTTGCTGCAGAAATCTTTTCTCTCTTTTCTGCGTTCTTCTGCAGCATATTATCCAGTAATGACTAAGTATCCGGTTTTTATTTTAAAATGTATTAGATTTGCTCTCTAATTTATATATCCATAATTCTGTATCGTATTTTTATATCAGTTATGCATCATAACAGACCTTTTGTGTTGTTGGACAACTCTTCAGAATGGAATATATTTTTTCTGTTTTTACTGTATTTCTTGCTGTGTTTAAATCAATTTTAGTTTCAATTAGAAACCTACTACGACCCGCTTGATTGCAGCAATACTTTGCAGTATCCGTTTGTCTTTTCCTTTACTTCTCTTTATCCGATTTAATAAAATGCGTTCTTTCGAGCATAACGCATAAATACAAGTTTTATTATTTTATTTATTACTTTAGCCATAGTCACTAGCCAGACACAAACTAGTTAGAAAAGCTTCTGTTTCAATTACACCTTTAGTGCTAGAAACTGGCGTCAGAGGTAGCGAGAGTTCACATGGAGGGAGATGTGTATATTTAACCCAGTTTTACGAGAGCGGTCTTAAAATTTTCATCCCTCACCATAGATGGCGATGCTATTTACTAACGACAAAATTTCATTAAAAATCGTTGATCGGCGCTCCCTACAAACCAATTTGTTTTTTTACAATACTCTTCATATTTACTTTATTATTACTGTGATAAAGTTACTAAGACATACAGAAAATGTAAACAGAAAAAAATCCGTCAAGTCTGAATTATTCTCATACGCAGAGAGTCCCGTATTAAAATAAATTCCGCACAAACATTTTCTTTGTACTAAAGAAAAACTTGTTTTTAAATCAAGTTAATTACACGTTTCAAGAAATTGTCTTTCAAATGGTTTATATAAATTAAGCAAAATTGTGGACGTATACATGATTGCGGAATAATCAGGACAGCCGGTGCGAAAGAATACCTACAATCAGACGAGCCAATTTCATTCGCTCGTGCCGCTCTGACGCGCTAAGCCAGCGCTTGTATAAATTTCCGGTTGAAGATAAATCGGTCGGAAACTGTAGCAATCATACGTACAAAGCAAAGGCGGGGCCGGTCGGGCGACACTTTTTATGTTTTATCAACGAAACCAGTCTCTTTAACTCTTTTAAACTAGAATTTAATTCCTTTATGGAAATGTTTACACGTGTCGTACTTTATTTTCGGTTTACGTTTTGAAACATTTAAAGCCGAAAAAGAACGCTCGAAACATTTGAAATGTATTGATGTAAAAAGGATGCAAAAAATTGAATGCATATGTAGGGAATGTGGAGAGTAGATTCGGCATAGGATATGTATGGAAAACAGTGACCAAAAGAAAAAAAAAACAGAGAAGGGGAATATTTTGACGCATCCTAGAATGCATGGGCGTTTCCAGCGAGGGAAGAGAAATTAAGTTGACAACAAATCTTCTCGGGTTTGCAGCCTGATTTTATTACAAAGCGACAAGCTTTCGGCAACTAGTTCACCAGGCCTGGTATTCGTAACGGCAAGATCGCCGATACATAATCGACCTGAAGATGGCTACTGAGCTAGTAGCCGAAAGCTTGTCGCTTTGTAATAAAATCCGGCTGCAAATCCGAGAAGATTTGTTGTCATTTATTCGCCGGGAAAGCCTGCATTCACATACAAGAAATTAAGTTGCCTTCAGTACGCTTCGATGAGTGAAGAACAGGCTCAGGACCATGATGGGAGAGGAAAGATTGACTGGATTGTGCTTGATGAGTGCGCATCGAAATTTCATGAAAGAACACCGTGAGATATTGACAAACAAAGTTATTGAAAAATTTTCTGAGAATCCGAGACGATTAATGTTTATATAAAAAACTATAACTGAGTTACGATCTTAATTAACTACATAGTAGTTCCTTAGATTAAGTGGTTGGATTACTATATTAATCGATAGAAAAATAGTTTCCTCAGTAGATTAGAGTTTCATTTTGTAATAAATGGTCATGTTTCAGTCAGAGGCGAAGCTAGGTCAACAAGGGCCCCGGTGCAGAAAATTATTTTGGGCCCTCAGGCCAGATGGGCGACCTTTTTTTTGCTTTGTGTTGTTGGTAGGGGCCCCCTGAGCTGAGGATGAGGGCTCCTGAGTTGAGCTTGGGGCCCCCCATGAGCAATGAGGGTCCTTAGTGAGGGGCTCCCTATTTCTCCGGGTCCCCCTTAGAAAGGTCGCCAGTTTGCCGTGAAGGCCCGTGGGCCCTCTGAACTGCGCTTGGGGGCCCCCTGAGCCTAGGGGCCCCGGTGCGCTGCACCGCCTAGCCCCATAGTAGCTACGCCCCTGGTTTCAGCCCCCCACCCCACTCCCTCGAAACCAACATGAGTTTCCCCTACCCCCTAGTTCAAATCTTGCCCCCCCCCCTCCAGTTCTGATCCTGGATACACCGTTGCTAGAATGATAAGTTCGATAACAATAGGTAATCATTGAATGGTGGAATATATGAGTTAAATTGTTGAGAATACTGGATAAAATTTATGGACATGCAAAGAAATGACGCAGGCTAGGAAAAGGATGGAGATCCGTACTAAAGCAATAGCAAGTAAGGCGGAAAAAAATCCCTTTACATATTAGTTTACAACATTTTCCTGCTATCATCCACTCGCTTTACAAGAAGGGAGATAAGTCAGACAATAGAGGGATCTCCCTTCTATCTGTGTCGTACAAGATCCTTTCTAAGGCACTATTCACCAGAGTAGAGGCTTAATTAGATTATTGTATAGGAGAATACCAAGCTGGGTTCTGGAAGATGAGGTCATGTGCCGAACAGATCCTAAATCTCAAAAAATTCTCACCTATTCTTCGTTGATTTTCAGAAAGCCTATGACTTCGTGGATAAGGAAGCCCTCTTCCAAACGTTCACTGAACTCGGAGTTGACAGCAAAATTTTGAACCTTGTGAAGGCGGTCAAGTTCAGAAGAGAACTATTTAAGTTCTTCGAAATTAGAACAGGTGTTAGACAAGGGGACGGCTTGTCGCCAATCCTCTTCAACTGTCTGTTGGAAAAAGTCATTCGTGAATGGACGATCACACTAACATATGGCTCTGAGTTAGGGATTGCAATCCAGCAAAGCGGGATCCCGCATCATTAGACAGTCTGGCGGATCCCGCACAAAATTAAGCGGATCCGCAATCCGCAAAATCCGGCGGAAACGCGTGTCAGTCTGCATGACTCGCTGCCCCACTCGGTCTCTATCGGATGTATTGCACTGTTTTCCTGTACCCTTGCAGTTGGCATTTGACGCGTGTGAACAAACGTTTGTTTTTGTCAACCTTCGTCATTCGTAAGAAATTAATACACTTTTACGTATTCATTTTCGAGTACACATTTCTGTAATTTGAGTTATGTTGCGTATTTAGTAAGATTTTCTAACTACATAATTATTTTTTATGTGTCGCAAACGTTATCTGAACTACACAGTTACAGCTTTTTATTCACGGTTTCATTTTCCCATTTTCTGTATTTACAGATAAAGTTATTGTGACAATTTCCTTATTTGCGGCTGAAAATTTGATTATTCGTTGATAGGAAACTAATGTTATCGTAATTTTAAAGATCGCATACCTATTTATTTAGCAGCTATCAAAAGGCAATTGTATATCCTTTGACTTATTGTTGTTTTGGCCGCTGCCTCAATGTGTTTCTTTGAAAAAATAAGAAAAACTGGCAAGGAGTGAAAATAATCAATGCAATTTTAGTGGTGGTTGAATGAAAAATTTAGTTCAGGTAGTGTTCGTGCGATCCAAAGGGAAGTTGATAAATCACCGACTCTCAAAATCGTTAGACTTTTTCCTTATTTCAAGATTTGTGTAAGATTTTGCAGAAATATCACTATAACCCCTTTTCTGAAACTAATGATCCAAAAATTCTTTGAAAATTTAAGTTTACAGGAAACTTGAAGAGTGAAATTTTCCTGGTGTATATGGTTTTCGTAAAACAACAGCAATTTTAACATGCTTAATACTTCAAAACTGGATTTTATTTATTTTTTTGTTAGAAATGATAGAAAAATTTATGAATCGTATAGTAAATATCTCGTTAAAATACTTTTTTTTAGTTTTTTCAAAATTTTTCTGTTGCTCGCTGTATTATTTTGAAATGATTCTGTGTGTTTGATTTATACAGGGCGTTCGCCGGGAAACGCAACCCACTGTTAGCGCTACAAGGAAGAAACTGCTCCCGGCGAGCGAGCGGTCAGATTCCGGCTTTGTTCGACCGTCGGCCGCGGACTATTTCATAATAATTACGCTTCATAAACTTCATAAACTTGTATGTGCTAAGCATTTAAATGTGACGTACTTCATTAGCTTACCTTATAAAAGATGTTGGAAGTGTTGACCCTCTTGTGTAATGCACATTTCACATCTTCTGAATATAGGCCTATTTCGAGACACACGCTGCCCTAACTGACTTAATGATTTTTTGGGTGACTGTTCTAGTCGAAAAGCGATATCGTCAATTTTCTCCTCTGTGAGAATACGGTTGACCGACAGTCTCTTTTTGTTAAAAAATGAAACCGTTTCTCTTACTTTTTTAACCAGACGCAGAATTGTTGATTTAGCTGGCAGTAAAGCGCCAGGAAATTCGCGACGAAATTTACTGCGACACTTTTTAAACGACTTCTTCTTCACATATGTATCGTAGAGAAATATTCTTTGTTGCAAACTGTAACGTACCATAATTTTACTCACACTCAAACACGGTACAGATTAGTAAGAGTATGAAGCCCCAAACCAGCCAAACCGCAAAGAAACGTTTATTCACAACACTGATTAATAAGAGACTGAAGTCACAAACTAGCTACAATGCAAAGAAACCGTTCTTAACAATGTAAGGATCCCATTATACTGCGTCACTGCACTGTTGGGGCAGCGGAGGTGTTAAACAGTGCGGTGATTCACGGTGCCGTGTGGCGGGAGTTGCTGGTTCCACTGACCGAGCAAGTTGCCGACGGCAACAGACTGGGAGGGTAGCGTTTTCCGGCGAACGCCCTGTATATTGCATTTGACATTTATGCAAAACGCATAATGAACTCTATTTACAAATAATTTCTTAGGGAGCCTCCATAAACTTCGTAGCTCTATTTTGGCCTTCTGTGAACACCCCCTCCCCCCCCCCCACGTAGCTCAACGTGGCTTTTGCATCTATCTCCCCCCTCCACCCCGTAGCATTTTTCCCCTATTGATTTTAGAAGACATTTTTTATTGTTTTGTCTTGTCAGACTATTGTAAATTACACACGGAGATAATTAAATGACGGAAATAAATATTTACATGCTATTATGTGTTCCGTACCTCATGTTAACTTTACTTTAAACTGTGACAAATAATACGGGCAGTTCAAAAAATAAGGTCTCCAACGACGCCGCATCAAAACCAAAAATGCTAGGCGAAATCCGACAACAATGCCGTGTTCCTTGTTACTCCCACCACCGAATGGTACAGGTTCAAGCTCAATCGGACGACAGCCATCCAGGGGCGAGCTGCGCTCAGTGATCCGATTTTTGAACGCCAAAAACGTTACACCGATAGAAATCCATCGTCAGTGGAAGTATACGGGGAAATGTGTATGGAGATTTAAAACGTGCGGAAGTGGTGCCGGGAGTTTTCTGCCGGTCGCAGCAACGTGAACGACGAGGAGCGGCCTGGAAGACCGAGCGTGTCCGACGAAACGATGACCAAACTTGATGAGATGGTGCGCAGTAACCGAAGGATAACTCTTGATAGATAACAAAGAGACTTAATGGAGAGTGTGGCAAAATCTCCGTACGCACAGTTGTTTCAGAAACTCTTGGATACAGTAAGGTGTCCGCCAGGTGGGTCCCAAGACAGCTCACCGACGAACACAAAAGAAAGCGCGTGTAATGTGCCAAAGAATTTGTTCGCCGCTTTGAAGAGGAAGGGGTTCCTGGGTTCGATAGTGACTGGGGACGAAACCTGGATGCATCATTACGTTCCTGAAACGAAGGAGCAGTCCAAACAATGGCGTTACCCATCTTCGCCGAAGCTCAAAAACGTCAAGATAGAGAAGTCAGCCGGTAAGGTTATGGCGACTTTTTTGGGATGGTAAGGGGGTATTGTTGGTGGATTTCATGCCAAAAGGGACAACAATTAACTCGGCCCGCTACAGCGAAACTCTGAAGAAACTACGACGGGCTATCCAGAACAAAAGAAGAGGAATGCTCACGAAGGAAGCAACATGACAACGCGCGTCCACATGTCTCACATCAAACGACCTCCCTCGTCGAACAATTTGGTTGGGATCTCGTTGAACACCCTCCCCTCCCCCCCCTCCTATAGCCCAGACATTGCCTCATGCGACTATCACGTTTCCCGTACTTAAAAAACACCTGGGAGGCGAGAAGTTCCGGTCAGACGCAGTGGCGTAGCTAGGTCAACAAGGGCCCCAGTGCAAAAAATTTATTTTGGGCCCTCAGGCCAGACGGGCGACCTTTTTTTTTGCTTTGTGTGCTGGTAGGGGCCCCCTGAACTGAGGATGGGGGCCCTTGAATTGTTCTTTAGGGGCCCCTGAGAAAGTCGCCAGTTTGCCGTGAAGGCTCGTGGGGCCCTCTAAACTGCGCTTAAGGGCTCCTTGAGGTATGCTTGGGGGCCCCCTGAGCGTGAGGGCCCCGGTGCACTGCACCGCCTAGCCCCATAGTAGCTACGCCCCTGGTCAGACGAGGAAGTGCAGGTCGCAGTCATTCGATTTCTTCTTGACGCGGCGGGAGACTGGATCAACGACGGGATCAAAAAGCTCGTGGCGCGGATGCGGAAGGTCATCGAACGAGAAGGCGATTACACAGAAAAATAGCTAAAACTTCAAGCTTGCAAACGATGTATCACAAGTAGTAAATAAATGTGATTTTCTGTATAAAAAAAATAGGAGACCTTATTTTTTGAACCACCCTCGTATGAATGGAAAGCTACGCGACCTGGCTAGGAACCCCCTCCCTCCCTCCACCTCCCCCCCCCCACGTAGATTCCCTGCCAACACCTCCCTCCCCCCTAGACCCAGCCACATATTTATGGACGCTCCCTTAGTGAATTTTTATTTAAAAATATACAAAAAATAATAATCTGTCTGTGAATTGAGTTAAACACACAATCTGTGTACTAAACTCTCAGACAGAGTGTGTTGAGTGAGCAGTAACAATAAAACCAAGGATGTGAACTCAAATCCCCGTCCAGTTATCCAGGTTTCGGTTTCCTGAAATCACTCCAGGTGAATGCCGGGAAGGTTCCTACTAAAGGCTATGGCTGAGTTTCTGCCCTTTCCTTTCCCACTGTATTTTTAAGCCTCTAATGAGCTCAACATCGACAAGGAATATAGCCATGAGTGATTAGCCTTGGCTTTAACTCAACAACCACTGGAAATGTTGGAAAGCTTCCACTAAGCAATCCTCTGAAGTTCATCAAGATTTGAGAGAGAGATGACAGAGGTTCAAACATATGTTACATCAGCACTGGCCAAGGAAGCGTGTTCACATTTGGATACAGTTTGGAAGTGATGATACAGTCCATTCTCTTGTTGGAAGAAGAGGTCTCAGTGAGATGAATTAACAGGATCACATGGTCATCAAGGATATACCAGAGACATTGACCTATAAAGCATGATGTCACATTTACTAGGGATCCCATTTCAGTCCACACAGATAGTCCTCAGATAATGTCAACTTCACTAGCTTGAATATTACCCAGCAGGCAAGAAGGATCCATTGATATATGCAGTAGAATAGTAGAGTTGCTAGGTTAACAAGGGTCTGGGTAAAAAGAATTTAAAAAATAGGGCCCTCAGGCCAGATGGGCGAGGTATATTTATATATACATATATAATGAGATTTGGTGGCAGAGGCACCCTGAGCTGAGCTTGGGGGCCCCCTGAACATAGGGGCCCCGGTGCACCACCTAGTCCTCCAATAGCTACGCCACTCACTAAATGGTGATTACACTATACTTGTACCCTCTCATGTTAAAATGCCGAAGCTAATCTTTGCATCTTGCGATTTGCAGTTAGCGACAGTATCCTTTTGAAATGGTGCCTCCTTTACCCCATAGTGAGGAGATGGTTCTGTATGAAGTGACTATTTGCCCCAGTGTTAATTGCATGTGATATTATAATGAAGGCTAGCCTACAAGGACTGCTCATCCCTTTGCCATTGTCCACTTAACTATTTGGCCACAATCAAATGATCTTAGATCATTCATCTTACCCATAGGTTCTGCTTTGACTATAGTTAATATTGTGAGCATTACCTATGTATATTTTTTTGAACAACTAGTACCACGTTATACTTTCATTTGACTTGAATATGCTTTGGATGTGCACACACCTGTGGTACAACTAGGGTTGTTAGCGTTGGAGGAGACCTACAGTTTAACATGGAATCTAAACCATGGAAAGTTTTTGATGTACTTCACATCACACAGCAAGTGGTGTCAGAGGTGAAGGTAGAGTTAAGGGCTTATGAGAATCCCTGCTGAGACAAAGATTATAATGGGGCGGCCTTTTGAACTCCATTCATATGCCTTAACCACTGAGCCACCAGACCGCTGTATTAATTTTTATTATTATATTTTTCTTATTGTTCTACATCTTGTTGGTATCAAGCTCATCAGGAAAAGACTGGCATCACAGAACGAGAAGGAATTCAACCATGGCTTTTTGGTGGAACTATCTTGGCATTTGTCTGTAGTGATTTTGAAATCTGGATGCCTGGACAGGGATTTGAATCCACGCCTTCACAAAAGCAAGGTCAGAGCATTACTGCTCATCCACCATGCTCAGAGTCACTTTTATATTGTCAAATCTCTGCTGATGTAATTTCCTGTCAACTTGTAAGGATGCATACAACACTTAATTTGCTTAGTGCCAGTTGTCTTTGATTCAACTGTAAATGACAGAATGTGTTTTGTTCTCAATAAAGCTATGTTTTTTGTTGTTTTTTTTCAATCTTTAAAGATCACAATTAAAACTGGTCTCTAACAACTGACCAATCAATTTGCTCAGTGGACTTTATGTCAGGTGAACAGCAACCTTTGTTTTTAATGGTCATCTGCTGTCACCATTCGTCCAGAATAGAACCAGCTAAAATGATTTATCAGCAAAACATAAAAGAAAAACCTTACTTGCTGTACAACCTGAAGGTTCATTGGCTCCTCCTGGAGAAAGCATACTGAGTCATAGAATGGCCATTTCCTTTCCTCTGGGACCTACAGTTTAATGTGGAATCCAAACCACAAAATGTGCTGATATAACTCATTTGATCAAACATATCTCTAAAAAATTCCTGCCCCCAACAGCATTAGAACCTAGGACCGGAGCAAAGAACTTTCAAAACAAGTCTTAACCTCTGAACTATCAGATTGCTTCAGCAAATCATACTGAACATCTGATGGTGACATGAATTTCTGCTCTTCCTGAAAAAAAAAGGCTATGATTTTAACACTAGAGGGTAACTGCTGTTAATATGATTGTTATGCAAATTTATTCATGCCCATCTTGTCTGTCACATACTACCACTGTAAAATCTTTCATTTGTTGAGATGCAAGTAAGTATCAAAAGAATAGCTGTAACTATTTGGAAAAATTGAGAACAGCAAAAGTAAATCTATCACTTCATAAAGTTACTTACAAAAAAGAGACACAAAACACAAGGGGGGAAAAAACATAATGTTTTTAATAACTGTGTAGCCATATGAGGGAGACATGAAATGCACAGAAAATTTGTTAGTTAGTCTCGTAAGAATGAATTTGAGAGGTATCTGTTTTATATATATATAGGATTTTTAAAAACCAACAAAAAAACCAAATTCGTCACTGTAGTCTGTAGACTCCAATCTCTGCTCATCCCAAACTGTATTATTAATAAATTTATAAATCATGCCCTAAAGTTCTAGTAACAATTATTTTAACATGTCATGATGAAAACAATAACTCATCAACAACAACAACAGCTTCCAGCTACTGGACAAGTCTGTTCAAGCCTCTCCATATTCTTCTTTCTTCCCATCACCTCTCTATCACTCCCTTTATCTGATTTGTGTAAATGTTATCACTAATGTGCAAATCACTGAACTTTTCTGCAGATTAACTGACTTGCTCGATTAACATGCAGGATCAGGAGTTTTCCACATTTTCCACAGGTAATGTGGACATTAACGACTTCCATATTGTTAAAGTTCAAAAGTTGGTTTCTCTCATTTCCTTTTTCTACTCGTTCCCCTCTTCCTCCACTTTTAGTTGGCTGCCAGTGTTTCTGTTTTCAATTTTTTTCTGTCTGTTAGCACATTAATTTCTGTTGTGATTTTTTTAAAGCAGGTAAATACTCCTAGTATGCAAGCAAGCACCAAATTGGCGAGTAAAATGAAGAAAAGATTCTTCGCAAACCTCTTTAGCAAAGATTCAAAATGTAATAGTGTTTTTATAACAAAACAAAAAAACGATTCCATAATTGAAGGTGTAAACTGAATAAGAATCTTGAGATAATCGAATAACTTGAAGGTATGTTGTGCTTGTGTTATGAAATGGGTAGGAATGGCAAACATGCAGCAGTACATGCCAATTTTATCATTTCCACTGAAGTAATATTGTAATGGAAACAGAAACCTCAGTTTGAAAATGTTGATCATCACATTCCACCTAACTGAGCTTTATGCAGATTTCCTGATATCTTCAAGGCAAATGCTGGAATATTCTCCAGCTTCCATTTAAAAAACTACACTTTTCAGAAATGGAGTAATTTGTATTCCAAAGAAAGAAAGCTGAAACAGTGATACTGCGCAACCCAGCAAACACCCTTTAGTAGAGAGAGAAGCAACAGGTTCCAATATGGGCCAACTGGTAAAAAAAAAGTTATTACAGAAACTTTAATTCATCACAAATGATCCAGCATCAGCTACAAGAGCTCTTTAATTTTGTATATGTGTTAAGTTAAAAACTTTTTTCTTCTGCTGAAATAAATTCTTACTTTTGTACAGATTAATGTGCTGTAATATGTTTAGACCAAGTTATCCTACAAGATAAAAACACTTTACACCTTAAAGTCTGCTAAATAAATTCAATTATATGCTTGAGTTAATCTAAATTATCAAAAAAATAGACAAGTTTATTGAATTCCAGTACTTCCTTTTTTTCCCCAAGGAATGTGAAATCTGAAACTTTCATCAGTTGATATTGTGGGTCTGAATTGATCTTTATCAACATCAATTGATGATTATTTCTATTTCCAACCTAAAACCCCTGTGACTGTTCCTTTAAGAATTCATACTACTAAAAACTGGCATGTTCTAGGAAGATTTGAACAGATAGTAAATAGTTTGTAAGTGTTGTTCTCTTTGGTTTCTATAGCAACTCAAATTGCTACTGTTAAGAAAGTTTGAAAGTCTTGAAATAATGGATAAGTTGGCAATGAGGACAGGAGAGGAAAACATGAAGGTGATGGCTTTTGAAGATGACCTGGTTGTCTGGGGGTAAAGAGGAAGTTCAGTGGCATTTGGATGGGGGACAGTGTAGGTGAATAAGGTATGAAATTTAATGTGCAGAACAGTGAGCAGATAATAACAATCAGTAAGAAGAATAGGATAACTAGCAGAATTGTGATGGAAGGAGAATAGCTAAAGAAGTAGCTTTGAATATCTGGGAGGTATAGATAAATGAATATAAGGCCATTTCTTGAATGATCCTTTTAAATTCCAAACTGTAAAGTAGTGAGGATATTATAGTGTACAACATGCTTTATTACTCTACAAAACATGACTTTTTCAAAAATCTTTGAGAATCTTGGAAGTAAAGGAACGGGATGGCAGTTAACTATCTATACATGTTACTTCTCCTTTTTTGAGTAATGTTCTATAACTGCATGTTTTAGTATAGTTGGAAATACACCTTACATTAAGGATTCATTACAGATGTGGGCAAGTGAATGACTGATACAACCTGAAAATCTTTTCAGTAATTTACTTGAAATGTTATCATAGCTATAAGAATTTTTAGGTTTTAATTGCTTCATAGTTTTTTTTTTTAGCTCAATTTCTCTACAGTTGAAGTAAAATGTTAAATATTTCAAAAAGTCTCCCTATTTCACTTTGCACAGATCAATTTCATTCTGTTTGTGTGTCTTTTCAGTGATTTTGAGATTTTCCTGTTTCATATTTTGTTACATTCCACATAGTTTTCATTTTATGACTATAATTTTCTCAGACACATACCAGTTCTTGGGCTTCCTGATTACATTCCTTAGTATTTTAGAATAAAGTTTACAGTGAGCTTTCAGTGTATAGTTAGCTGATTCTCTTACTGTTATGTAAAGGTCCCTTTACATTTTACTAGATACTCTAGTACCTTTTATAATCCACACCTTACCCAGTTTATTGGTTGTTAACAACTTTCATTCTTTTAAACCATCCTTCATTAAGTGTTAGAAATATATTTAGAAATGAATCAATTTCAAATGAAAAAAATTGTGAAGCATACTTTTCTGGCAAGGGTTCACTATTCAAGGAATCTACAAAATGGTTTATATTGCTTTCATTAATATTTCTTTTGTATATCCAGCTTTCTTTATCTGCTTTACAGTGCTTCTTGACTTGATACAAAATAGCTATGCATCATTGTCAGAGATACCATTTATCATTGGAAGTATTCTATAATTACTTCCACAAAAATTATCAGTCCTGCTAATATTTTGTGTTTTTGTAGGTAAAGTTATAATGGTCATTACGTTTAAAGGCAAAAAGATTTTCATATCCAGTTTTTCACTGCTGTGATTGAGAGGGTCAACACTGAAATCTCCATGTAAAACTATTTGTTTTTTTTATTTGTAATGTATAGCAGCAATGACTTTAACTGTGATAAAAACAGACAAGTTTCCAGAGGGTGCCTAACTATGAGCTGTACTTGATCATATTCCAGTTTTGTAACACAGCATTCAAACTGTTTGCTTATATTTTGATGTACGGAAGAAAAGTGGCCTGAAAACTTTCAAAATAAAAAGACATGACTTAACTCCACTTATGGCAGTAATATCTCTTTCACTTTTATACTGAAATAAAGTTTGTTCACATTAATTTGTTTATTGCATCCTGCCTACCTTCATCTGTGGTGGAGGATGTGTTTACCTTCACTGTTTTTCCTTATTAATATATCTCTCAACATTTTTCACAGCTAAGTTCGTCACACTGACCCTTTCTCAAGTCCTCATTTCCATAACATTCCTGTTTCCCCGGTTACTTAAGGACTTTTTATGATATTGTGTTTTTAAGTGATAATAAATAATTATCAAAAAATAATAAGTTTTATTTTTTTATTCTATTTTAAAACTTCTTTAGTTTAAATGGTAGGTATATTTAAGACCAGTAATACAATTTTAATAATATAAGTTTTTGTTTTACCACCTAAATGAAACATTACTTACTGTTATTACATGTAATGTCAGTTTGCTTTAATAAGAAAACAAGTTATTTATGCATAATTAGATTTGCAATCAAAAACCTTGTTTTATGAGACAAAAATGTGACATATTTAACAATTAGTGAATCCATTTTCAACACTTCAAGCTACTTTTTTCTTGTCAGTTAAAATTATTTTGAAAAGAGAAAAAAAAATATAATAGTAAGCACAAATTGATTGGTAAAACTGATGTCAGTGTGAAAACTATTTCCACTGAACAAATTAAACTTTATTCCCATAACAGAAATACAAATTGTCAGTAAAAGTGTTGCTGTGGAGTTGAGCCTTCAGTCTGCCGCGGAGCAGCATTACGCGGCTTGACAGGAGCGTCGGGTTGCTTATAAGGTGGACTGGCACCGGGTGGAGTCACCGAATGTAGCTCCGTATCTCGACGGATGGGTTCAAACTCTTGTAGGTCTTGCACCCGCAGCTCAATTCGTGTTGGCTGAAGCCGGATCATCATTCCACCTAACAATACATTCATTTTTAATAGATCCCAATACAGGAGACTGTCTATGGGTGGTTAGGAGACATTTTATGCAAAATAATTACATAACATAACAGATATCAACACCAGAAGATTCACTGTTATAGAAGCAGGGCTGATGGATAATATTGTGTAACAGTACCCACCCGGGAAACAACCCAGGTGGGTATTTTACCCACTTGAAATCTGAGAACAACTGAGAGTGTGACACACAAAGAGAAAGAACTGAGAAAAGTAGGTCAACTGAGCTAAAGTTGCATATGGGCTACTTATCCCCTCATAATCCAGGGCACCTGGGTTGTCCTGTTTTTTCTGAAGGAAGCTTTTTGGTCTTACACCAAATTGACAGTTACCTAAGATCAACAATGTTATAAGACACAATATTACTTGAACGTAACAACCTCACTGATGAACTTGATTTGGAAAATTTTTTGAACCAGTTCATATAAAAAAGTAAAGTGCAGTAAAGTTTTTGAATTGTGCAATTTATACTGAGTATTAATAAATTTAAATAATAGTGACTTTATGTACATAATTAAAATATATTATTAAACAAATTATTTGATAAAATGTATATTTATTTTTTACTGCTTTAAATTTCTCTTATGAATTTGTTTGCATGCTTATTACTGTTATTATTATATCTGTTTTTAGATAAGATACCCAAATAACATTTTCATGCTCCCCTTCCCTTTAGTCTGGCTATCCACTCGGGCCTTGTACGATCTGCCAACCCTGCATGGAACTGTATGTATATTAATTATATCAACCCCATTAATAAAAAAAAAAATATTTTACATACCTTTGAAGAATTCTTCTCTGGAGTGGAAGGAGTTGTCAATTAAGATTACTTTTTATTTTTTACTGAATTTCATCTTATCACCTGCAGAAAGTTAAGATGTGTTGGGAACTTATTGAAGATTTGTATCCTTGAATACTTTACCTCTTTTTGAAAAAATGACAATAACTTGTTTTCCTTCTACTGCCACAATTGTGCATTTCACTACTTGTTTCAAATAGAGTACATTTTGCAACTAGAAATGACATTATATATATATATGGCCACCAATGTTAAAATTTCTAACTTCTTGATCAACTATCTGTAGGATGTTTTACTGCTATCCCGATACATACTTCTTATTACTCATTTTTGGGCTCTGAATTATTACATATGATATTTAAATTTTAAAATAAGCTAGTTTCTTTAGACTGATATCACCTATGACTGAAATTGTACAAATTGCAAATGTAGCTGAACCCAGTCACTGTAGTAAGTCAGGGACGTGTGCCTGCCAATTTAAATTTTAATCACTATGCAATCCTAGAAATTTCACACTCTATACCTCATGAATCGACTGGCCTGAAAATTTTGTGAACCTACATTTGGTGTAAAACTGTTTTATGTACTGACTTGCATATACTGAGATTTATGAATATATAAAGACAAGCCATGAGCTATGAACCAGTTATTAATATAGTCAAAAACATAATTTGAAATATGTTAAGAAGAGCTAAAAGGAATATTTTTAATGCCTATGTTTGTCTTAGGATAAAATTTGAGTTTTCAATTGTAACGCAAGGTGGATCATTCGTGTATATTAAAAACAACAGTGGCCTAAATACAGCACCCTGAGTACACCACATCTTATAAACCTACACTCAAAAAACTGTGATCCACATGAAGCAGCATTAAAATGTTTCAGTAACAGTTTCTGTTTTTTATTCAAAAGGTAAGAACTCGGCAGTCTGTTGATAATGTGGTCTATACAGTAACACTTTAATTTCTATATCAGAATTTTCATGATTAAGTCACAAAAAATTCCTACTGCCAATAATGTAACAATTATTCCAATGTTCAAATAAGAGTTACAGTGGCCTGATGGATTTTTTTAAGTGGTTAAGGTGTCTGACTGGAGTTCCAAAGGTCCCCAGTTTGAATTCCTGTCTTGGCAGGAACTTTTCATAAGCCCTTAACATGACCTTCAACTCTGGCACAGCTTACTGTATAATGTGAAGTACACCAGTACGCTATCGTTGATTGGATTCCACGTTAAACTGTAGTTCCTCTCTAGGTCTAAAACCTTAGTTGTAACACTGATGTTTACACATCCACAGCAAAATTCAAGCCAAAATAAAGGTTGAACATGGTCCTAGTTGGCCTGAATGAACAAATACGTACAAACAAGATTTACTTAAAATCTTTCGGTTGGGAATATGGGGGTGGGATACAGGGAGTGGTTTTAATCTGTTCCATATCTTACATTCTTTAGCAGTTTAGCAGTCCAGCAAGGAGGATGTTAACATAGTACAGAACCAAATGAATATGACTTGCAGAGCCACATTTTTTGGAATTTAAGATACTGGTAATGTAATCAGTGCCAGATCTAGGAGAGGATGGGACAAACCAGCGCCCTTGCCTCGGGCGTGAACTTCAGGGGGACAGCAAAATTATGTTTGAATGGGGCGTCAAATTTATGAGGTGACAATGGGGTCGGTGATCTCAAAGTTTTTGCCCCGATTCAGAAAAATTCCAAGATCTGCCACTAACGTAACTATTGTTCAATATCGGAGAGACAAGAGAGGTCAGTAGAGAAGTGATGGGAAGGCTGGCTACATAGTGCTGATCTAGACAATGTTCCTCAAAATTTAATTCATGATAAGAACTGCAGGGAAAAAGGGATTTAATGTCTCTGGCGACAACGATGGTTTTATGAGGGAACAGAATAGGAGCTTTAACAAGATAGTAGAGCAATGTTCGGTGTTATAAATGTAGGATGTACCAATTTTGTTTAGGAAGGTAACGTGGAAAATGAATGTACGTGGAACTGACTTTTCATTTGATTGAACAATTAGATAGTAATATTAATCACAGTAGTGTTACATTTGGCAAACACAATATTATACAATGCCTATTACTTTTAAAAATGTTAGCTTTTCTCTTATCAACTTTTCACAGGATTTGAACTAAGATAAAAGACTTTTGTCGAGATCTTTGGTTCAGTTCCAATAAACAAGCAGACATGACTATTTTGTTTCTCGCAATTTCTGAATTGCACTAATGACGCCAGAAAAAAGGGCTAAGGATCCAGAGAACTTTTTGTGTTTATGTCAAAGATAAGCAAATCCTCGTGGTTCATGCTGAATAATATACTTTCCTACCCAAATTCCGTTTCAACCTGAATATAATAGTATACTATTATAGTAAGACAACTTTAGTGTATCTTTTGTGCCTCCAATATTCAGCATCTGAAAGAAATTCTGGTCCAGGCTGCATTTCAATCTAACTACACCCACCGCATTTTTTTTTTTTTTTTTTTTTAAAAAAAAAAAAAAAAAAAAACTCCAAAATGAACATGTGTACCGCATGCAGATGAGCTCATTCACCATAGTAATGGCTGCTGCACATCGCCTAATACCGCACGTAATCCGACGATTTGCATTATATTACTTCTGTCCTCCCTGTTTTATCGGCTTCGCTTATTTTCTTGAATAGTAATGCCTAAGCAATGCGTTAATCACATTTCTATCCCGAAGTAACAGTTTTTTTCTACTGGCAGTACTTTGCACAGCAGCCGAAATAGTTTATCTCGAAAACAAGGAGGCCACTTAAAATGTTTCATGTTCATATGTGTAAGAATACCAAGAAAATGATCAATCAATAATTTACCTAAAACGCTAAAAAAAATTAAAGTTGAAATTAGTAGAGGGAAAAAGGGTTCAAGTTTACGTCGCGATACAAGACGTAACAGCGTGACATAGTACTTAAGAAAGTTGTTTAAATAACTAAATTCCTCAGTTTTGTTTTCATTCTGATCCAGGCCTAATTTCAACCTAACCACAATCTGCGTTAATATTGTCGCTACAAAATCAAAGCCTCAGTCACATGCGCATTGATACACTCATTGTATCTTAAGTTAATGATGTCGTGTATCGCGGCGTAAACTTGAACCGACGTTGCTAACTTAGGATAAAATGATTGTATCAATGCGCGTGTGATTGAGGATTTGAATTTGTAGCGCCAATATTAGCGGAGATTGTGGTTAGGTTGAAATTCAGTCTGGACCATAATGAAAACTGAACCTTTTTGTCACAGCCAATGGCACGAGGAATTTAGTTATCAGTTATTTAAGCAACTTTAATAAGCACTATGTCATGCTGTGACGTCATGTATCGCGACGTAAACTGCTCCCGGAAAAAGTAGATGTGGAAAGGAAAGAGGAAAAAAAGGGTGTGTAGGAAAATTGCTAACGAACAAACGCTCAATCGCAATTAAATCAAATAAAATTAAAATCGGATTTCATAATTGGAATATATACTTCCAGCCAACACTCAAAGATAATTAGACGTTCCATTCAGCATCTTATGCGGAGACTAAAAAAAAATACCGTACGTGGAATTTACATTTTAAATGACCATTAAAATTAAAACTCCTTTGTTAGCCCTACTGTAAATCTATTATGTCTACATAGTCGCATAAAAACGCCTAATCCTATGAAAACGTATATTTAAAAAAAGTTGTTAACAAAACAGCTGAACAAGTTGAAGCAGAATTTTTTTTTTACTAAGTATGCTGTTAGGTATCAGCACGGTCAAAATTGCAAAGTGTCATTTTTCAATAAGAATTTCACCACACGACGCACGACATTTCCACAAAATATACTACTGTTGCGGCAGAAACAAAAGGTTCTATTCGCAAAACGCTCATGGGACATCTTAATGAATGAGTGAATAAACGCTTACAATAATTGTTTGAGAGTGGTCAGATCAGTTCCTCACCGACCACAGGAGTCATTAGGCCTACTATCGGTGAAATACCAAACTGCAAATTTCAATAAATTCTAGGGATCTACCTTTTACAAAAAAAAAAAAAGGTTATATCGAGAGTCTCTAGATTTAATTGTTTTTGAAACAATTAAATAATCTATGCTGGAGGCCGAGAACTTCCAACTCATTTTTGAAAATACCTAAGTAATGTGAAAAGTAAACATGTTTATGTTTTTTCATGTTCTTAATACATACATAAAACGATTGTAATGAAAAGACTATAACCTACAAGGTGTATTGAAATGAAATTTTTTAAAAAAATATACATTTCTAATAACTGTAGTCAACATAAAATGTTACTCATTGTACCTTTCCAATATTCCAAATATCAATTCGCACTCCAACTGCAGTAATTTACTGCAATGTAAACAAAACGCGAATCAAACAATCGGAGACAAAGCCAATAACCAGATTACCACCACAGGAATTTAACACAGCTACAATCAGAGTCAAGTGTTAAGTAACAATGCTCCAGAGATAATAATATAACGTTTCTCAACATTTTTCAACCGGAAGACCAGTAATATGTCAAAATATTTCTACGGACCACTAACTTCTATGGGCCTAATTTTTTACCTGTGTGCATATTTCTAACCAACCCTGCCAATAGTTGCAAGTAGTGCTGTCCTGAAGACCTACAACAACAATAAGGTACTCATAAAATGTTCATTAAGGTCTAAAGGCCCATTCACACCATGGAGGAAAGAAATATATGGAGACGACGCAAGAGACCTTCACCACGCATTGAAGTGACGCCGGGTGGAGGAGGAGTGGGGAGGCTAGGCCGAATCCATACAGACACGGGGTATATGTACAAAAACCTCAAGCGGACTCTAGGATAAACATAACGCCGCAATCTGGTGATGGATTATTATGTAACTCGATGAGACAAATAAAAAATGAAGAATAAAGTTTTTTGATATCCTGCCTAGTTTCCGAGATATTCTGTCTCAAATGTGAGATGTTTTTGGTTGAAATCCAGAA
Organism: Vandiemenella viatica; assembly: GCA_031002005.1. Lineage (NCBI taxonomy): Eukaryota > Metazoa > Arthropoda > Insecta > Orthoptera > Morabidae > Vandiemenella > Vandiemenella viatica. Next base: position 27,358,673 of record JARYHS010008074.1, on the reverse strand, counting down.
GAACAAATTGGTAAAAGTCAAATTTGATGATCGATTCTTATGTAACAAGACGAGACAAATCGAAAATAAAGAATAAAATTTTTCGATATCTTGATTAGTTTTCGGTATATACTGTCTCCAAATTGAGGGGATTGGGTTGATATGCGGCCTGGACCAAAAATTAATTCTGCCAAAGCCACAATGAATTACATGGTGGACATGCAGGATGGATATTTCAGTTTTATTACTACCACTTGTGGTTAGGTTGAAATGTGGCCTAGACCAGAATAAATATAGTTATCTTTTTACCATACAACGTAAGCTTAATTGGGAATAGCTGGAAGTAGTTTACATCGCGATACACGTTTTGTCACTAACATGGTTCTCATGAAATTACTAACAATAATAGATACATTCTTTGTCCCTTATGAAACAACAAAACCATTCTGGTACAGACTGTATTTAGACCTAACCACAATCTCCACTAAATTGCTGCTAGAGAATCAAACTATGTAGACACATCCACACACGCGTATTTGAATCGCAAACTTCATTTGAGGTAACAACATCGTTTGCTTCATCAAGATTCCTAGATGGCACAAGATGGCATTATAAAATACTTAAGACACATTAGGAAATGTAATAATCACAGCATCAAACGCAATGTGAATTTGTATTTGTATGGATTCGCAATATGGCCGCTGCCGCCACCGCGCATGCGCAGTATCAGCCGAGAATTTAGAGCTGGCGTCACAGATTTAACGTAATTTCTCTTCCATGTATTTCCTTCCTCCATGATTCACACTAGCGGTCAGCTCAGCTCAGCTGAGGTCAAAAATCGCTATACACGTAATCCAATGGGAGCATTCACACTACGCGGTCCGCTCAGGTCAGGGCATGGCAGGTCAAACTGAAGATCGCGCCGCCACCGATCAACAACGGTCAGACCTGAGCTGAGCTGAGCTGAGCTGACCGCTAGTGTGAACATGCAACGATCGTGTCAGGTCAGATCAAATGGGTGCCGAACGTCTGAAAACTATGCTAGTAAGCAATAAAAAAGAGTAATAAATAAAAAATAAATATTTTAACGGTATGTTATTTCTGTTTATTATAAAGTCAGCAAACTTTAATATAAATTCAAACATTATTACACATTTTAGTACTGCTAAGATACAGATCCTGTTTCCGAATTTTAAAAAAATTATTTTATTGTGAATTTATTTTTTGAATCAAAGGCTTCTGTCTGAGCGTTAGCATGCAAACAAAGAATATTTGTAAAATAGGGTTTCTCTCGCTCATCCTGAAATTCAAATACACATGGCATAAAATTTTATCCTTCCGTAAATAATTGCGCAAAGTACGTGTTGCTACAATTATGTTATCAATTACTTCTGGAGCAGAATTAATTTTTATAAAATAAATTCGAAATCTTTGAGCCTTAAAATATCGAAAGCATTTCCCACCACTCGTCTCTCACGGCTTAGCCGGTAGTTAACATTCTTTTTTTTCTCTCGATCTGTTTGCGCTTGAAACTCTGGATGCACCCAGAACCATCCTCTTTTTGATCTTGACATATATTAAGGCACTTGATGCAAATCATTGCGATTTAATTGACGTTGGGGGTTGAAAACGGCATTGTTCACTATGAGCAACTGAAATGAAATGGCCTCGTCTACTATTTGATCTGACCTGACCTAAGCTGAGCTGACTGCTAGTGTGAATGCTATCCTGGATCGTGAACAGATCTGACCTGACCGCTAGTGTGAATGAACCTTAAAACAGAAAAGGCGTTTTGCGCCGCACGACGGTCGAGTAGACGGTTGAGTTGACGCATGGTCCAATGTAATTAAATGGGGCAAAACAGGCGATGCCGCGCGACGCACACCATCATATTCAAGCAATGGTCTGACCAAAGTTTTGAAAACTAATTTCCTCACTTTTCTGGTACATCACACATTCAATGAATATAGAATTTTGAAACCTCTTCCTACCACCTGCCCCGTGTGTCCTGTCCCTTTGAAATTTTTATTAAATACTAGCTGACCCGGCAATGCTTCACTATTGCTGGACTTGAGTAGGCACATAGATTAAATGAAAAAATATTTACATATAAATTTTAAACTGCTGTTTCATTCATTTTCAGTTGGAAAGGGTGAGAGGGGATGCGCTTTGGAAAACATATGCAGGCAGTATTTTTCTGTTTGTTTCAAAGTATAAGTGTACAAATTCTTATCTAAATCTGATAAAAAATGTGGTTTGCCTAAATTATGGGGTGAAAACGTAATGGGGTTGGAAAGGGGGAGAGGGGATGAATATTCGAAAACCATACGTAGGCAGTATTTTTCTGTGAGTTTTAAAGTATAAGTGTACAAATTCTTATCTAAATCGGATAAAAAATGTGGTTTGCCTAAATTATGGGGGTAAAAACGTAATGGGGTTGGAAAGGGGGAGAGGGGATGAATATTCGGAAACCATACGTAGGCAGTATTTTTCTGTGAGTTTTAAAGTATAAGTGTACAAATTCTTATCTAAATCGGATAAAAAATGTGGTTTGCCTAAATTATGGGGTGAAAACGTAATGGGGTTGGAAAGAGATAGAGGGGATGAATATTCGGAAACCATACGTAGGCAGTATTTTTCTGTTTGTTTTAAAGTATAAGTGTACAAATTCTTATCTAAATAGGATAAAAAATGTGGTTTGCCTAAATTATGGGGGTAAAAACGTAATGGGGTTGGATATGGGGAGAGGGGATGAATATTCTGAAACCATACATAGGCAGTATTTTTCTATTTAGGTAAATCACATTTTTTTATCCGAATTAGATAAGTATTGGTACACTTATACTTTAAAGCAAACAGAAAAATACTGCCTACGTATTGTTTCCGAATATTCATCCTCTCTTCCCCTTTCCACCCCCATTACGTTTTTACCCCATAATTTGGGGTGAAAAAATTATGGGGGTGGAAAGGGGGCGAGGGGATTAATATTCGGAAACCGTATGTAGGCAGTATTTTTATGTAATCGTAGGCTTCCGCGGCCAGAGTCAGTTGATTCTTGGCTGTCCGGGTGGCGCCGCGTCATGTTCATGACGCGGCGCCACCCGGACAGCCAAGAATCAGTATTTTTATGTTTGTTTTAAAGTATAAGTGTACAAATTCCTATCTAAATCGGATAAAAAATGTGGTATTGCCTAAATTATGGGGTGAAAAAATTATGGGGGTGGAAAGGGGGCGAGGGGATTAATATTCGGAAACCGTTGTTTTAAAGTATAAGTGTACAAATTCCTATCTAAATCGGATAAAAAATGTGGTTTTGCCTAAATTATGGGGTTTTATGGGGAATAGGGGGTGACTTTTTGGAAAAAAATTTTCACAGGAACTTTCGCAGACGCACACTCGAAAACTCTCCAAAGTTTCATTGCAATCTGATAAATGGTATAGGAATGCATAGAAGACGAACAAACCCACAAACACTGATTTTTATATATAAGATTATGCCAAGATATTTACACTTCAGATCGTAAGGAAACGCATAAATTTTATGATTCCTGTCGCTATATAAGAACATATTGTTTGTGCTCTGAGATCGCTATACGCCAGCTCTTAGCCGGGTCTCAACCCGTCGCGGAAATATACGGCCGTGCGAACTCCAACAGCTGGGTCAGTAGCCGGCACCCTCGACAACGGGTAGAAAGACTGAAGCGACTTTACGGAAAGAGACGACGTGGCTTGGCGCGAAACAGTATTGATTTTGAGATTCAGCAGTTCACTTTGGCCAGAGCAGTCAGTGGATTTACTCATCGTGAGAGCGCACTTTTCTTTAACATAGACCAAACGTTCAACAACCTGACCTTGTCAGCAGAGGAACGAGACATATTTAAATTAAAAAAACTATAATATAAGTCTTCAAAATTATTAATGTTGCAAATAGCTGCTCACCAAACCAGTGGTTTACCAACGAAATAACATAAGTAAACTAACATGGTTACCATGACAGGACAGTAACCACATAACAAATATGAAATGGTAACCGTGATAGGACAGCCTATAACACAAACCAACATATGTAAGAAATCTAAAAGTGACTACCTGTAACAGGACAGTAAACACCTAAAAAATTTAACAAAGTCTACAAAAACAGTTCCTTTCCCATACTACAATATTATACAAACTTTAGTTTTTTTAACAGTATATCTAACAAGTTGACTCTTCTTTGCATTTATCTTCATTTCTTCTAACCTACCCAGCTAGAATCTTGTCCAAGTAACCCTGTAGCTGTTCCCATTCTCCTATTTTGATCAGTGGAGTAGCTAGGTCAACAAGGGCCCCGGTGCAAAAAATTTATTTTGGGCCCTCAGGCGAGACGGGCGACCGTTTTTTTTGCTTTGTGTGCTGGTAGGGGCCCCCTGAACTGAAGATGGGGGCCCTTGAATTGTTCTTTAGGGGCCCCTGAGCAATGGTTGGGGCCCCCTGAGCTGCGAGGGCCCTTAGTGAGGGGCTCCTGTGTTCTCAGGCGCCCCGCCCCTAAATAGACGACGGTAGAGCTAAAAAAAAAGGTCGCCAGTTTGCTGTGAAGGCTCGTGGGCCCTCTAAACTGCGCTTGAGGGCCCCTAGAGGTGCGCTTAGGGGCCCCCTGAGCGTGAGGGCCCCGGTGCACTGCACCGCCTAGCCCCATAGTAGCTACGCCCCTGATTTTGATCCGTTTATATCCCATTGTATCACTGTATTTCTATTCCAGCCATCATACTTTTCATTAATACATTTTTAGCTTCTTTTTCTGCTGTTAATAAATCCTTGTTTAATTGTTTCCAGTTTTCGCCATTATCTTCACTAACTTCTCTTCTCATCTGCCCTTTAACCTCCTCACTTCCGGGTTGCAGTAGATAGGTTCCGTTTCAGAACGAACTCAAATTCCCCCGATCGTATTATGTATTTGATCGTATCCCATTTCCTTTCCACTGTATCAGTGCACTTCTTTTACCGCTTAGTTTTTGTATCTATAACTTTCTTCACTTTTTTCTCACTCGTTTGGGGTTTCACATCGCAAGGTAGGGTAATTTTCAAGACAGCAAAAACTTAGTATCGTTACCATGTATACAAACCGCTTAAAAGCATAGTCAATATGAAATGTAGTCTTCACGGGTTTTCCGCCATATGTTGTTGAATTAATTCCACCCAACGGTCTTCAACTGCAACATTTTCAGCTTTCCAGGAAGTGACCTTTTTTTATCTATGACTTAGTTGAAAACAATCGAAAACTCGTCGCTAATAAATCCTTGCGTGATCAGTCAATCCATCACTTTCTGCACATCATCCCATGTAGGTACTTTTGACAAATTTGCCCATTCAAAAACTTTTAGTTCTGTGTAGCTCCAAGTAGTCTCTAATAATCTTATAAAATTTAGCTGCCATAATCGTTACATTCTGCTGATCTATAGCAGTTTCAGTTTCTTGTAATTTTACCATTAGATTACGGACGTTGTGAGAAATGCTGAATAATTTACCAAAAACGTTGGGAGAATTTAAAGTTGAAAATTGTAGAGGGAAAATGTAGACGAGTGCAGGAAAGGATGTGTAGAGAGATTGCCGGCGGAGCATGTGCTCCATTGCAATTAAATTAAATTAAAGGAATAACGAATTTTATTTAACTGCCATGTTATCTCGGAGAAGGCTAATTCCTTTGGGAAACTTTATTGTAGACATTTTTTGTGCCTCGACTTTCAACACAGCTTGATGAAATGTCACTGCCTGTGCAAGCAGAAAATACAACCACATTTCAGAGCTGGGATTTTTAAAAACGTTTTTAAAATATGAGTGGAGACTGTCACCGCCGGTCACAGTCAGCTTACGAAAGCTAGAAAAGATCTGACACCTGATGAAAACAGCAGAGCTAGCTGTCGAAACGTCGTGTTTATACAAAATTATTCGGCTGGACACCCGAGAGGATTTTATTGCACGTTTTTAAAATATTTGGGCATTTGTCAATGCTCAGAAAATAGCTTCTCAAAGCCTGGAACATTTTTAAAACTCTTTCAAGCGAGGGAATTAATATTATTATTAATTTTAATTGCGATCTAGCTAACGCTCTGGTGGCAATTCCCCTAGTCATCTAACCACCCCTTTTTTGTATAATTTATTCAAAATTTTCTTTTATAATTAGAGTGTTAAAATCCTCCCCATTTACTTTTTCGATTTACAAATTTTAAATTCCTTAAGCCTTTTTGGTAAATTATTCATCACTTCACTTGCTAATTTGTTCCAATACCTAACACCCCTACCAACAAAATAAAATTTTCACACTCCCTAATGCATGATGTCGAGCGCCAGCTTGTGATCATGGTCGCCTTTCCCCTTCCATGCACTATTCCTAATTCTTTTACCAATATACCTCAAAGCCCAATCACCAACATTTACATTACCAGCACTCACTTTGCCCTCCTCCCAATCCAGCTCCTTTTTCATATCAGTTACTGGTTGGTTGCTGCAATAATTTGCACAAACAAATCTTGCTGCTCTGCTTTGCATACCCTCCATCTTCTGTATATGATAGCCACAATGTGGGTCCCAAACTACACCACCACATTCAACCAGTGGTCCGACCAAAGTTTTGTAATCTAATTCTCTAACTTCTCTGGTACATCCTCTCATCACCCTCTCCAGTAAATGAAGGATTTTGTGACCTTTTCCTACCACCTGCCCAATGTGCTCTGCCCAGTTGAGGAATTAACGCCATCCACCTTGTTTTAATCTAGCCCAGCAGTTTGTTATATTTTATGTCAGTTGAATCACAGCACTCTTTAAAATTTTCTACAAGAACACTGTAGATGTAGAAAAATGAATAAATTTTCACAATGATGCATTCGAAGTCAACAGGGAGACAATCTGTGGCTGTTTTGATCGCGTTATGAGCTATGTGGGTTCCACATCCAATCCCAATGAATTGTCTTCCAAGTGATTGGTTCAATTTTGTGTAACCATTATTACTCCCTTTTCTGTTCTTTCCTCCAAAATTGCAATTCGTATTATCTTCCCTAAATACCAATTTTGTTATTCAGATCATTGCAAGACAATACTTCCTTCATATAATAGACAATTATACAGGGTGTTATAAAATGGTACGGCCAAACTTTCAGGAAACATTCCTCACACACAAACAAAGAAAATATGTTATGTGGACATGTGTCCGGAAACGCTTACTTTCCATGTTAGAGCTCATTTTAGTTTCGTTTCCACCTACGCTCAATTGAGCACGTTATCATGACTTCATACGGGATACTCTACCTGTGCTGCTAGAAGATGTGCCTTTACAAGTACGACACAACATGTGGTTCATGCACGATGGAGCTCCTGCACATTTCAGTCGACGTGTTGGTACGCTTCTCAACAACAGATTCAGTGGCCGATGGATTGGTAGAGGCGGACCAATTCCATGGCCCCCCCGCTCTCCTGACCTCAACCCTCTTGACTTCCATTTATGGGGGCATTTGAAAGCCCTTGTCTACGCAACCCCGGTACCAAATGTAGAGACTCTTCGTGCTCGTATTGTGGACGGCTGTGATACAATACGCCATTCTCCAGGGCTGCATCAGCGCATCAGGGATTCCATGCGACCGAGCGTGGTGGTGTAACGGATAGCGTTCTGGCCTCGCATTCGGGAGGACGGCGGTTCGAATCCCCGCCCGGGCATCCAGATTTGGGTTTTCCATGGTTTCCCCAAATCACTCCAGGCGAATGCCGGGATGCTTCCTTCAAAAAAGGCCATGGCCGAATTCCTTCCCATTCCTTGCCCCCATCCTTTCCCGTCTCTAAAGACCACGTTGTTAAAAAGGGACGTTAAACTGTTACAAAAAAAAAAAAAAAAAAAAAAAAAAAGATTCCATGCGACGGAGGGTGGATGCATGTATCCTCGCTAACGGAGGACATTTTGAACATTTCCTGTAACAAAGTGTTTGAAGTCACGCTGGTACGTTCTGTTGCTGTGTGTTTCCATTCCATGTTTAATGTGATTTGAAGAGAAGTAATAAAATGAGCTCTAACATGGAAAGTAAGCGTTTCCGGACACATGTCCACATAACATATTTTTTTTGTTTGTGTGTGAGGAATGTTTCCTGAAAGTTTGGCCGCACCTTTTTGTAACACCCTGTATTTATTGTTTCGCTTGTCTGCTCTCGAAATTCTAAAACCTTGACTCTCATGCCATCGCGTGGTAAAAAATAGCGGATCTAAACTGGGAATAATTTTGTTTAAAGCATTTTTTAATAAAGTTATGCAGAGGGCTTCGCGACGGTGCTCTTTCAATTCATCCGTTGCCAAAGTGCCAACACGTTTGCAATAATAGCCTGAGATTTTGTACGTGCACATCAAAATTTCTGCTCAAAACATGTTTGAATTAAATGACAAGCACTGTAATTTTCTTCACCGTGTAAAATTCCCACGCACCCTCCGCTGCAGCTATTTCCAAATCTTTAGAAGTCGGAAAATCGGTCCTTTTTATAAAAGCAATCATTAACGAGCTAGAAGCAGCAGCTTGATCGGAAAACTGGTGTTTTTCCGATTTTAAATATCTTTTAAGGTCGTTGACACCGCCATGTCAGATGAAGCGGCAGCTACTTCCTCGACCGCCGCGCAGCCGGCAGCGTCGATTTGGTGAGTATAGCTCAGTTCTGTGCGGAACAATGGATATTCAAATTATTGAAGATGTGAATTTAATGTTCCTGAAGTTCTGTACCACAGACGGAGCAGGAGAAGAAAAACTGTCAATGTCAGTGCTTCTGAACAATTTCATTCATATTTCAGTGGTAAAATTAGAAATACATGAATTCAAGTATATTTTTATGGTTCAAAAGTACAGATAATAAAGCTATTAAGATAAAATTGCGGCGGTGGATCAATAGAAAAATATTGAATTTCAGTGTGTATTAAGATAATATGAAATAAGGGAATAAGTACAAGAGAAGTAAACAAAAATAATTAAATTTGAATTTTCATTTTTTTATTTATTGTATATTGCATGTTTTACAATTGGACACTAAAATGTAACAATACGAAAAGTAAAAACTTCAGTTAGCCTTGTCACCGCACCGTCTCCACGCGGCGCTGCTGTCTACTTTGCCTCCTTGAATTACAATGGACCATTCGTCGACTCGACCGCCGCGCGGCAAAAACCGCATCGTCTGTTTTAGACCTTAATAAACATAAAAAATTGTCGTTTTGTTTGCGAAAGTGGGACAGTTTTACTCTCGCTGGGAACAGCGGGACGGACAGTCTGAAAGCGGGAAGTATGGTCACGTTCGTTGTAAGGCATGTTCATTGCAGCTTCTTTATCAATCAATTACTACGAACATCTATTCTGTACTGCAATACGCCATGAAACTCCATAAAAGGATTTTTGAAGACTTCTATACTTGGTGACGTTTTTAAAATTGTTTCTATTAGGGGGGCTGTGACTATTACTAGTGATACTGTTTTAATTGCGATGGAGCTCACGCTACGGTGGCAATTTCCCTACGCATCCATTCTCCCCTTTCCTGTGCACACCTACTTTTGCCATCCAGTTATTATACATTTTCATTTTTGTTTCTTTTATAATATTTTGATTCCATACAACCTGATTTTGTTGCCTTGTTACTTTATTAATTTTGCTATTAATTTAATTCCTGTTGTAATGATCTTTAATTACAATAGCTCCAAAATACGTACACTTACAAGTCAACTTATCCTTGATCCAATAGGCCTACCAACTCCAAGGCATCACCCCTAGCGATTAATGTTTCATTTTCTTCTCTATATTAATGACCAATCTCAACTGTTGATATTCCTTATTCAACTTACTAATTATGTATCAAATGTCATCATAACCAAATACAATTATTAGGGATACACAATCAGCAAAAGGGTCACCCATATTACAGCAAGCACCTCTCAATTTGAATCCAACTAAATTTTTAAGTGTTAGGGCATTAATCAAATAATTTTTACTGTTTTTTTCTCCCATAGTGCAGATGATGGCCATTGTGCAAAGTTTGTTTCCCAAGAGACTATGTTAGGCCACACTGTTGAAAAAAATCCAGTTTCTGTGCCGATTTTAAGTCAGACACCAGTTATAAAGTTAGCTGATAAGGTGCTGTTGGATCCCAGAACCTTGACTGTGGCAGGGAGCTCAGGCATGATGATGTTAGCATCTTTACATAGTATGCACATTCCGCTCAGCTCCATGTCAGGAGCACAATAGGCAAAACTGTTTTTGATCCATCAATGTATATTATTGGCTATGCATCTTTTAGTCTAATGATTAAGATGTCTGCCTGGAAAAATATTGATTGTGGGTTCAATCCCAGTGTGTTCAGAAATAATTTTATTAACACTGCTCTATCCATATGATGCATGACCCATAGTTTTGATTCCACATTAAAACGGTAGGATCACCGACAAGAGGTGGAATATGCATCAAATAGAAACTGTCACTATTCCAAAACCATTCCAAGCAAAAAATCATATAAAAACTGTATTATCAGAAAAAGTATCATGTACTGTATTTTTTATTGAATAGGAAAAAAAAAATTCAATTTTTACAGATATCAACTGCACTAACAGAATTTTAAAAAAATAAGTGAAAAAGAGGCTTTTCTGCTCAAAATCAATTTCAAAAAGGAGTTTATTTCTCTTCTGATAAATGGTGATTTCTTTGGCTAGAGATTTTATACCTTAAATTTTCATCTTTCTGTGTGATGATTATCTATTCTCCTACTGTCATTTAAAACAGGTAATTTTCTAGCATTAAAATATCCTTCTTGGAGAGTTCCAAGATTGGCCTATGAAAAGGAAAGTTCAGCACGTCATTCAAAAGAATGTGATATGAATCCTTGAACCAGCCAACCTGATTTTGGTTGTCTGAAATCACAGAACTGTTCCTTCACTAGAGCCACTGACAATTTTCTTCTTATTCCTAGTTCACCACACTTTCTCAGTTCTAATGAACATGTTGTCAATGAGAATAGAAAAACTACTTTCCTTTCTTTTGCATTTTTCTGGATTTTCTTCTGTATTTCTTTGTAATCTGAGACCTTCTCAATCACAACTCAGGACCGGATTAAGACAGCGTGGGGCCCGTAGCAAATGTGAAGAAGAGGCCGTCCGAGGGAAAATTGTAGAGCTAAAAAAAAAAAAGAGTCGACCATCTAGTCTAGGTGCGGGGCTCCCCTAGGAGGTGCAAGGCCCCCTAGAAGGCGCCGAGGCTCGTATCATTTGCTACCTCCTGCTACGTGGTTAATCCGGTACTGTCACAACTTCTACTACAATTTTGACAGAGGTTCATGAAGGTTTGTGTGGTATAAATGTCACTATAACTATACCGAGTGACATCATATCTATTTATTGGCATTAGATGTTTCATCCATCATTTTTGTGACAATCTTCAGAATTCAATAAAATTAATGTAGACTATCACAACAACCAAAGTCATGACAATTTTGTCCAAATTATTTCACATAATTCTTAACTGTATTTCTTACAGTACAAATTTCTTTCATGTACATGTGTAATGATGACCGAAAAACTATCCAGATCTAATAACAACATTGGCAACAGAAATAAAACAAAAAATAATATTTTGACAGAATACAAACATATAAAAATTTTAGTTATGTATTATTCATCACTGCTATACATTTTTTAAAGGAAAGAACATGGTAGCAGGATACAGTGAAAATAATTTGATTCAGAGAGGAGAGTGTGCATTCATTGAATAAAAGCTGCAAGCAGTTGAAGCTATACATCTAATGGAAGAGGTTGTAACTGGATGTAGAAAACTACTTACCACAATTACAAAAAGAAGAGATATAACATGACATACATGAATATGATAAAATTGATATTTTAAGCAACCATAAAAAAAAACAGAGGAGAATAGTGAAATTAATTGATAACAACATGAAGAATTTTGTTAAAACATCTCTCATTATTCCAGTGCAAAGAGACAGAAATTGTGTAAGAGTATCACAACAGCAACAAAGGCAATTACTGAAATTGACGTGTTTAGTGTCTCTCGAACAATTACAGAACTGATGTATGAGTGCAGTGGCGGATCCAAGATTTTTGTTTTGCTTGGGGGGGGGGGGGGGGGCTTGACTCGGGCAAGGAGAGAAATTTCACATTTTTCCAGAATGCCACCCTTATAAAAACAGTAGAGCAAAAAAAAAGGTCCCAAAATCGATGTCTTTGGGGGTGACCTTGGTGCTTTTGGGGGGGGGGCTTCAGCCCCCTAGCCCCCCCCCTCTATCCGCCACTGTGTTAGTGGAAGCCATCCAGCTGGACACCCAAAAAGATTACATTTAATTATTACAGAACTGTTAGTGGTCTATATAATGCTCATCAGGCATGTGATGGAAACTAGTTAGTAAGGGTCAGAAACATCATGCCAAGCAGGAGAATGTTCAGACTTAACATTTCACTTCTGCAAACATTTTTTCAGAGTTGATTTTGGTGGCGGGAAGATGCTCACAACAGAACTTGTACACAGAGAATGTACTACACGCTGGTTTCATGGATGCATGAATCTAGAATTCAGGTGGTAAAAATCCAAAATCTACTAAAGTCAGTTTTATGAAATTTAATCTTATGCAAAATCAATATTGGAGAAATCATACAACCATTTTGATTTTTCAACCTTCCTTGACACTCTCTGTTAATAATATTTGGATTATTATTTTTATTAATTTTAATTGAAATTGAGCTAATGCTCCAGTGGCAATTGCCCTAGTCATCTATTTCACCTTTTTTAAAAATTATCTTTTAAAACTGAAGTATTAAATTCCTCCCCCATTTATTTTTCCAATTTATAAATTTTAATTTAAAATTCAGTAAGTGTTTTTGGTACATTATTCATCACTCCACTTCGTAATTTGTTCCAATCCTTGACACCCTTACCAACAAAAGAAAATTTTCCCACTACCTTATGTTTGAAATCTAGTGCCAGCTTGTGCTCATGGTCATCTTTCGACATCCATGCACTATTCCTAATTCTTTGACAAATATTTCTCCAAGCCCCATCACCAACATATGCCCTGTAGTACGAGTCGAGACTTTCCCGGCGTATTGTTGCAACAAAATCTTCTCGGGTGTCCAGCCGGATTGTGGTGTAAAAACGCGACGTTTCGACAGCTGGCTCTGCTGTCTTCACCAGGTATCTTGTAGTTGTTCTCAGCTGACTGTCTCTGCCTCGACTGGCTTGTCCGTCCATCGAACCTCTTATACCTTCAGCTGGAAGGTCCGCTCGCTCTGGTTGGTCGAGAGCGTTGGCTTTATACGCGGCCCACTGTGGCCACCACTTGCTCCTACCCGCCCGGATGTGCTGGCGGTCCGAGATGCTGGTGTGTCCACTTCTTATTGGCCGTGACTGCTGGCTTAAGCGGGAAGGAACAAGTGGCGCCAGTGGTGGCCACAGCGGGCCGCATATAAAGTCAACGCTCTCGACCACCCAGAGCGAGTGGACCTTCCAGCTGAAGGTATAAAGGAGGTTCAATGGGCGGCCAAGCCAGTCGAGGCAGAGACAGTCAGCTGAGAACAACTAAAAGATACCTGATGAAGACAGCAGAGTCAGCTGCCGAAATGTCATGTTTTTACACCACCATCCGGCTGGACACCCGAGAAGATTTTGTTGCATATGCCCTGAACATTCTCAGCACTCTCTTCATCCTCCAGTGACTCCCAGTCCGGCTCCTTTTCGTATCAGTTACTGACTGTGTCCTGCAATAATTTACGCAAACAAATCCAGCTGGTCTTCTTTGTACATCCTCCAACTTCTGTATTTGATAGCCAAAATGTGGATCCCAAACTACTCCACCATACAATCATTGGTCTGACCAAAGTTTTGTAACCCAATTCCCTAACATCTCTGGTACATTCTCTCATCACCCTCTCCAGTAAATGAAGGATTTTGTAACCACCTGCCCAATGTGTTCTGCCCAGTTGAGTTTGTTATCAAACATTATGCCAAGATATTTACACTTCAAGCCAACAAGCAATCCTGACCCCACTCTAAAATCATATTAACCTTTAGTTTTATTACCTGTGTGATTCTTCTTGGCATTTATCTTCATTCCATGCTGATCTACCCATTTAGATATTCTATCCAGGTCACCCTGCAACTGTTCATTCTTATCACTTTGATCCTATTATATACCATTATGTCATTTGCAAACAACCTAAATTTTGACTGTAAACCATCGACACAATCATTCATTAAAATAATGAGCAGCAGTGGTCAAAATATGCTACCCTGTGCCACAACTATACTTACTTCCACCTCTTTTGATAATGTATTTTCTATTCTAACATTTTTACTTCTGGTTTTAAGAATTCCTCTACCTAGTAAGTAACTTTAACATCCAGTCCAATAGTTTTCAGTTTATTTAAAACCCTTTTATGGCTCACTCCGTCAAATGCCTTGGAAAGATTTAGTGCTACACTATCAATCTAGCCTCCCGTGTCCAATTTATCTGAAATATCTTGCATATAGCTCACCATCTGAGATTCACAGGAATATCCTTGCCTAAATCCATGTTGTCGATCTGCAAACAAGTTTCTTTCCTCAGAGACATTTCTGATATAGTTGTATATCAATCTCTCCAGCATTTTTCCTAATCACTGATGCCAATCTTATTGGCCTGTAATTTTCAACCATATTTGTAATTCCTCCTTTATGATCCAGTACTATTGCTCTTTTCCAATCCTTTGGCAACCAGCAAGACTCCAGAATTGTTTAAAATAAAATTTCAAGGCAAGATACTATATCATATTCCACAATCTTTAATACACCTGTATTAATGTTATCTAAATCAGCCCCGTTACTTTTTTTCTTTAGCTTTTTTGAGTTCCTTCATAATTTCCTGAGAATCTATTTCAAATTTTATAGTTTCCTGATTTATACTTTTAGGGAGCCTCTTTTCTGATTTATTCCTTCCCATCATATGATGATAGTCCCTAGTGGTCTCATTAAATCCAGTCACTCAATATCTTTGCCACTTTAAAATCCTCAGTGACTTCAGCTCCATTCTTATCTACAATAGTTAGAATACCTTCACTTTCCCTCAGTTTTCTAATATAGCCATAGTAATTTCTAGACGCATCATTCAGTGGTCCCTCCGCACAAATAATATTCTTCATAAACCCATCCTTTGCTTCTCTCTTTGCTTTTGTTGATTGCTTGTTTAGTTGTTTTAAGTATACCCTACTGCCTTAATGTCTGTTGTGTTCCCATCTCACTAACCTCTTTAACATTCTCATCTCCCTATTGTAGTATGTAGGTTCTATACTTTCTCTTTGTTTTCTGCCTTGGAGTAAACATTTCCTTACCCTTTTTTATCTCCATAAACTCTTCCCACTGTACTTAAACGCTTTCACTGTACTATTGCACCCGCCCACTTATTCAAGTGCTTTTTATAATTATATACCTTTTTCCCCACTTCTATTTAGGACACTGGTTTACTGAATCCCCTAATATCTATCATTACTGCATTGTGACCACTTATTCCTTCAGGTACCCTGACACCCTACAAGATTTTTATCAGGCTTTATTAGAGAGATATCCAAAACATATTTTGTTCTACCATTTGTGTGAAACCTCCTTCCCTCCTAAGGTATTTGCAAATCTCTGTTCCTTGTATTATTAATCTTATTTCCTACCCAGTTATCCTATGGTAAATTTAAATCCCCTCCAATAATGACCATTCTACGTTCACCTCTGAACTGTGAATGCGAATTTAGTTTCTCCGCAAGAACCTCATCTCCATCTTTAATTCTTCCACTACAAGTAAGCAGCCAGTAGCCTGATATTTTCTTTTTTATAACCCCATAAATCTACCCCTAGTAATTCATAGGTCATGATCTATGAACACTAGAGAACTATAGCAATCTTTGCTTTCCAGGAGTGCCATATTACTTAATTGTTTCAAATCCAAATATTATTAACATATAACAATGGTTGTTTTTTAGTTTTGAATTTCGATTGCTGGATTTTATTACTTGCATGTGACTTCAATTATTTGTCTGATGATCAGATCATTTATATAACATGGAGATAAGATAAAAAAACTAAGATTTGGGATGTGGGGCTACTGGTTTGATACAAATCTGTTATGCATTATATAACTAAAAATGAAAAAATTTACATGCACACACAAGTCTAAACACAGGTTTTTGATTTATCTGATTGAAATAACTGAATTTAGCACAGGTATAGGAGGTAAAGCAATCATCAACATTACCCCAGTGAAGTAATTTTTGGTATGTTTCAACTTCATCATACATATCCCTAACCAGACCTCAGACTTATTATTTCCATAGATATTTTCTATTTACAAGAACTTCATCTTGGATTGTCTTATACAGATTTATTTTTTACCCCTAGCTAATATTTTCAACCAATATTCTCTACAAACATTTATCTACTTTGATTACCACTTCCACTCTGATGAAGGAACTAATTCCTGCATGTATTCCTGGATTTATGTTTTATAATGTTTTCACTTGTGGCAGGCATCAGTGTGTCCACATTGGCTCTCTGCCATGTGTCTCATCTATTAGCAAGATTGAGGTTCATGACTTAAATAATATAATATGCTTTTCATCTTTTTATGTTGATTGCTTGCCTTCTGCCTCCTCCTATCATAAGTATCAAGTTTTCTTTACATATCCTTTCTTATTTTCATTGCCTAAAAGCATTTTCCTACTCAATATAATAATAAAAATATTGTAAAGTGTAATATTAGGTGGCTAAAAACAAAATGCTTGGAATAAAAACTTAATAACATACACGCGACTCAGAACTATACACACCACTGCAGAAAATTTGAATCTGGAAAAATTAAGGCAAGTGGATAGCTGTACATAAACTGCAAAGTGCAATTAGATTTATACTGGTAATGACTAAATGTTACCTGCCAAAGCAGCAGTCAGACTCTAGTTATTAATTTATTGTTCAATCCCAGGCAATACTTAGAACATGAACTACAGGTAAAGACTGAAAATCTTTATTTAAAAATAACAACAGCATATTACAAGAAGATATGACACTATGTCTAAAGTTAAATATTTATGCCTTCTTCTGCTCAAGAGCTGCATGCACAAGAGACAACTTTTTAGCAACAAATTCTCTTGCATCAAAACTTTCAGCTTCTTTAATTTGACTTATAAGTTCAGCCTGAAATTTTTTCTCTTTCCGGAGCTCTCTCCTCTGCCTAACTTTGGCCCATTCAAACTTCATTTTTTTCCGCAACTTCCTAAGCTTATGTTTCTTCATTTTTCGTCTCCTTATTACAATGAGACGTGCAGCAATCTTCTCAGTAATGTTGCCATTTGGTGGCATTCTTATAGTTTTCTCAGGTTCTTCTTCAAAAATGTCCTGTGTTGACTCACTTGGTAACTGCAAAATATGTTTCAAATTATTCAGCGGTAGTTCAAACACTGGGGTTAACGGTCTCTGTTCAATCATGTTTGGCAGTTGACACTGATATGATAAATGAGGAATAGTACTGCAATTGGTTATGTATTTATAGACTTGAACTGTGTCATTCACAGCAACAGGCAATTGTTGATATGGTACTTTCACATAATTTGTTGATGAACTACTAACTACAGCTGCAGAAGTTGTATACAAGCATGACCAGCTTCGGATTGTTGAAAGTCCTGGAAAAAAAAAAGACAGAATTATCCAATTAGGAAAAAAACCCTTTAAAACTCATAGATTCATGACATTCTCTGCAATCTACACAAAGATTAAAAAGAATATGATTATGCTTGCAACTTCAATCATGCCAAAAAGTGATTTTACAGTTCTCTCTCAAATAAAAATGAAAATCCTTTTGTAGAAGATGGACTCTAACTGTTTCTTTATAATTAAAGCCATACAAAAATAAATTGAAGTGAGAAGTAATATCATAATAAACTGAAGAGCCACAGAAACTGGTATTGGTATGCGTATGCAAACACAGAGAGGTGTAAACACTCAGAGTACGGCGCTGCAGTTGGCAACACCTATAAAAGACAAAAGGTGTCTGGCGCAGGCATTAGATCAGTTACTGCTGCTAAAGTGGCAGGTTATCACGATTTAAGTGAGTTCGAACGTGGTGTTATAGTCGGTGCACGAGAGATGGGACACAGCATCTCAGAGGTGATAAGGTGGGGATTTTCCCTTATGACCATTTCACTAGTGCACTGTGAATATTGGGAATCCGGTAAAACATCAAATCTCCGTCATCGCTGTGGCCGGAAAAAGATCCTGCAAGAACGAGACCAACAACAACTGAAGAGAATCGTTCCAACATGACAGAAGTGCACCCCTTTCACAAATTTCAGCAGATTTTAATGCTGGACCATCAACAAGTGTCAGCGTGTGAACTATTCAACAAAACATCATCAGTATGGGCTTTCAGAGCTGAAGGCCCACTTGTATACCTTGGCTGAGTGCATGACACAAAGCTTTAAGCCTTGCCTGGGCCCGTCAACACCAACATTGGACTGTTGATGATTATAAACATGTTGCCTGGTCTGACGAGTCTCGTTTCCAATTGTATCGAGTGGATGGACGTGTACGGAGACAACCTCGTGAATTCATGGACCCTGCATATCAGCAGGGGACTGTTCAAGCAGGTGGAGGCTCTGTAATGGTGTAGGGAATGTGCAGTTGGAGTGACCTTGGGACCCCTGATACGTCTAGACACGACTCTGACAGGTGACACGTACGCACGCATCCTGGCTGATAACCTGCATCCATTCATGTCCATTGTGCATTCCGGCAGACTTGGGCAATTCCAGCAGGGCAATGTGACACCCCACACGTTCAGAATTGGCAGAGAGTGGCTCCAGGAACACTCTTCTGAGTTTAAACACCTCCACTGGCCACCATACTTCCCAGATATGAACATTATTGAGCATATCTGGGATGCCTTGCAATAGTGCCATTCAGAAGAGATCTCCTACCCCCTTGTACTCTTATGGATTAATGGACAACCCTGCAGGATGCATGTTGTCAATTCCCTCCAGCACTACTACAGACATTAGTTGAGTCCATGCCATGTCGTGCTGCGGCACTTCTGCATGCTCGCGGGGGCCCTACACGATATTAGGCAGGTGTACCAGTTTCTTTGGCTCTTCAGTGTATACCAGTTAATAAGTCTGTTTTTTCTTTAAAAATCGTTTTCCATGTCTCTAACATCCCTAAAAAACAAACCTTGTCTGTTTTAAACAATCGATTGCTTCAACTGGCCTCCAAACATACTTCCTACTTCAAACATAAATGGAGAACCTTACCTAGTGATCATAGTATACATTTAAAAACTGGTGACTATTATCCTGGAAGATGGAAAGAAATTCCTTATTCACAATTAGAAAAGATATGAACCAAATATGAAAATGAATGGGAGAAAGTACAATATATATATATATATATATATATATATATATATATATATATAGCTTCCGCGGGGCAGCTACCTCATCCTACAACCTGATGAAGAGCTAAGCTCGAAAATTTGTATTATGTTTGTGTTTGTGTGTTTTTTCGTGTTTCGACGCCGCTGGAGCCCTCATCTTTGGTAAGCGGTGGTTTTTCTCCTATCCCAATGTCTAATATATCCGCTCTCAGCGCCTTTGTTTCCAAACAATCTATATATATATATATATATAGTATATATTGGCCAGATTTAATATCCTGTCAAGCATACATGTCATTATGGACAATCAATACCACAATCACCATCTGCTTAACGCTACCAATGTTCTTGTCATTATATATATTTATTACTGTATTAGTTGCTTGCCGCTTAATTTTTTCTTATGGCTTTACACCTCGTTAAGGTCATTAGAGATGGGAAAGGACCAGGGGCAATGAAGGGGAAGCAATTCAGCCACAGGCTTCTAAAGGAACCACCCTGACATCCCCTAGAGTGATTTGTGGTGATAATGTGTTTTGTATTATTCTGATTGCGAAAGCTATACTTTGAGGGCAGAAATCAGCATCCCAGCATTTTCCTACATGCCTGAATAAAAATTGGGTTACAAAACTCTGGCCAGACCATTGCTTTAAAATTGTTGTGTAGATTTGGACCCACATTTCGGGAATCAAATACAGGAGTTAGACTGGACACAAAGGATGGTAGTTACATTTTTCTTTGGACATTACTATAGAACAAAATCAGTAACTGATATATAGGATCTGTATTTGGATTCATTGTAAGACAGGAGGAGGTTGAAGAGATTGCTAGGATGGTGCGTGGTATATAATGGTGATGAGGCTTGAATGATATTGATGGAAGAATTAAGAGTAGTGCAAGGAAGGGAAAGATGACCATGACCACAATCTGGTATGCAATTCCAGGAATAAGGGAGTGTAAAAAAAATATTTTTTAGGTAAGGGCCTCAAGAATTTGGAATAAATTACCAAGGGAAAAGATGAGTAATTCACCAAAAACATTCAAAGAACTGAAATTCAGAAAGAGCAAAAGTAGACAGATAAAAAAAATGGGGATAATGGATGTGTAGGGAAATGTGTGCTCCATGTCAATTAAATTGAAATAAAAATAAATAAATTTAATTTTTTTTTAAAACTGCGATCAAGGGAGTTGCAATGCATAACTTTACGTAGATATTCAAAAGTACAAAGTGACGACACATTAAAGCCCTTGGTCAAGTTTTGGGTGAAGTTAATTAGCATCATGGAATGGTCAGAAAAACATGAAGCTTATTTTCTCGTGACAAATTTATATCTGTTCATTTTGATTTTAAGTCTCGAGTCGCAAGCAACACTACCATACCTTCTTTTCTTGAAGCGATTCAGGTCATTTTTGTTCCTTAATATCTTTTATCTGTATGATGCTACAAGTCTAAAATTTCTACTATTCATAAAGAACATTCTTAAGTAACAAGTTCAATTTTAGTTTGTTCCTGCCCTTAGTTTGTAACTTATTGATATGCAGGTTTAACCAATTTTGACACACTGATCATCAAAACTTTTAGATTACTTCCCAAAACCATAAAAATATTATTTTTGTTAACAGATAAATTTTACCCCCCCCCCCCCCCAAATAATAAGAAAAGACCAATGTTGTTGATTTTTCATGGATAGTGATTTGTACTATAATATCTTTGATCCAGGTGATAATAAAAGCCACAGATTTTCATTATTAATAGATTTAATTAACTTAGTAAATGTGTTAAAGTTTAAATTGGTTGTTTCCTTGCTTTCAACATTAGTGATATTCAATGTTTTTAACCATTGTCATCAAAATTCTAGAGTACTTCCTGCGGTGCTAATAAGTAAATTAGTATGGTTCTATGATCTGGTGGCAGAATCTGAATTTGATGCACATTTCACTTCTGTTATGGCTGGATCTACGGTTTTACATAGACTAGAACCAAACTGCCTCATATTGTACTTAACATAAACAAAGCAGACCAGGGCTTGAACTGGAATTCCTCTCTTTTCAAGGCTTGTTCCTAAACAACAGAGTTACTGTTCCACTCATTATAATATATTGAAACTGTATTTTTGTTGTCCATCACAAGATAATCTCTTCCTATCTTATGCTAGCCTCTTCATCTCACAAACCCCTTATAATCTATATATTCATTCATCTGCTCCATATATTTTAATCTTTGCCTACACCTACAGCTCTTTCATTCGACTGTTCGCTCCACTAACAAATTAACCAATCTGCATGTCTTATAATATCCTCTCCTTTCTGTGATACTCTTACGCAAACTTCTTTCGTCACCAATCGCCTACAAACCACATTTATTTTGTACTTTATCTGGCCACTTAATTTTCAGCATCTATCTATAACACCATATTTCAAATGTTTCAATTTTCCTCCTTTATGGTATTCCTAAAGTCCATGCTTCGCTAGATAGAGTTTTAAAAATTTCTTTCTGAGTCCTAGATCAATATTTTAAACTAAAAGATTTCTCTTATTCAAGAAGGCTCTTTTCGCTAGCACTATTCTGCTTTTGGCCATCAGTTGTAATTCTCAAAAGTAAGTAACAGAATTCAATTACTTCTCCTATGGCATCCCATCCGATTTATATATTTAATCTACTATTACTGTTATCATCTATGTTATATTTCATCACTTTTGTCTTGCTTTGGTTTATACTTAGTCCAAAATCTCAGTCAGTTGTTGTTTTTTTTTTTTTTTTTTTTAATGTAGTTCAGAAACTTCTCAGGATCCTCCGTCTGTTCTACTAACAGAACACTGTCATCATCAGATCATAGCATACTGATTTTTTCTCCTTAAACACTTACACCAAATCCAAATTTCTCTTTTACTTCCTTTATTGCTTCCTCTACACAAGTTGAATATTAATGGGAATAGACTTCAGCCTTGCCTATCACCCTTTTCCACTGATGTGTGTCTCTAATGATTATCTACATTGATAGTAACCACTTGATACCTTTTATATATATTATTCTCTTATCTTGATATTTTAGACCTGCCTCGCGATGTAAACAATTCAGGATGGAAAATGTAGTATGACATCACTTCGTTGCTGTGACGCAGGTGCATTTCTCTCAATAACTTATTTAAATCAATTAGCCTAGTACCAATGAAAGAAAAATATTAGTATAAAATGTTGAGTGTTTCTTGTTCATTTAGAGAGTTGAAACATTTGTTGACAAACTAGAAATGATAGGCAATTCCTGAAAATAGATGGTCATGTTATTCCCAGCAATGATGCTGTTAGAAAATAACGCAATTTGGGTATCACAATACTGAATTGTGCAGATGAATTTAATTCTAGACAATAATACAAAGAATGTTGAAAATTGATATTCGTTCTATGCAGAAACCAGAAGTTCTTGATTTGATTGTTTTATCACTCATAATGGGTAAATTAATTAATGTAAACTCTACAATTAAATTTTGAAATTCATAATGACATAAGGTATCCCAATATAGAATTATGTGGATGGGTTATATTCTATACAATACAATACATTCCTTTTCCATTGATCCCAATATAAGAGACTGGCTCTGTGGGATGTGGAAAGTTGTCAATTTACAGATAAACAGATATACCAATACCATATGGTACAGCTTCAAAACTGTGGTTGAAATTTCTGATTAATACTTATTTTTATTTAACAAAACTTGGATATGTAATTTCTCCCCGCCCGAAAATGCCTGTTTTCTGTGCAGTCCCATAAGTGACATTTGTTGCTTCGTGGAGACTGAATACATCACACACATGTTTACAATTCTGTAGTTAGCAAGGCAGTAAGTGGTTGTAGCAGTATTGCAATCTAGAGTTTACCCAAAAAAAGACTCCTTCTATGTAACTAGAAGGAATTGTCCTGAGCTGAAACTTTGTGGTCAGGTTCCTTAGGATGGTAGTGTTAAAGAAAAAGAGTACATCAGACCCTTAAAATAAATCAAATAAAAATAAAGGAATGCATAAGGCTTATTTCACTACCAAGATATACTGTCACCCATTGATATTTAATATACACTATGTTGCCTGAACCAGTATGATCTTAACCAATATCATGTATACAACAATTTGCAAACATTATGAAATAAGCAAACCAGTGACCAGTGTTGATTTCACAGAAATGTCAACATGTCTATCTCTGTTTGCTAAGCATTATGGTATAATGGTGCATCATTGTACCAGTCATCCGTATTACTCAGCTCTATTTTACACTTATCCTGAATAACATGGCATTAAGATTATAAGTTGAAATTTATGGTTTATGGGACAACTGCTTCTACAGACATTGAGGGTATAGTCTAGCCAATAAACTAATACATTATTACAGAAACATGATATATTTTCCACATGAAGTTATTCACCTAGAGTTAACATAATCCAAAGTGATTCCACTATCAGCCTTCAACAACAAGGGAGTAGTTTACACTGCGATACATGGTGCTCATGAAATCAGCTTATTAATTACTAACAATAATTAAATTCCTCATGCCCTATCTTTAACTAGAACATTCTGGTCCAGGCTGCATTTCAACCTAATCACAATCTACACCGATATTTTTGCTACATAATCAAATGATGAAGATTCACATAAACAAATTAAATTCATTGCTAGCTACATGTAGTGACAACATTGTCTACTTAGAACTCCTAGATCACGTGGCATAAATAATCACAAGTATTTTCATAATATTCTTCAGTATGAATTGCAACTGGACTACGTAATAATACATTCGCTGTATCGCGATGTAAACTTGGCCCTATAGCATTAGCAACTAGCTTGTGTGATCCTCAATTTCCAAATGCTACTACCTAATATATGACAAAAGGCAATGAATGTTGAACTTTAGTTTTAAATAAATATAAGAGATTATGATATCTTATATGATGTGACATAAATTATTATTCCCACCCAATATAAAACTCAACTATAGAAATTCTAAACTCACTTTAAGACCCAATAAAGATGGAACTACGATCTATTACGACACATACAAAGCAGAGTTCTAATAAGAACAAAATAATTTTGTGGCTATCAGTAGCATAGCAAGGTTAACAAGAGAGCCGGTGTGGGGAGAGAGAAAAAAATAAATAAATAAATAAATAAATATTGGGGCCCTCAGACCCCCTGAGCTGAGCTTGGAGACACCCTGAACTTCGGGGATCCCGGTGCACGGCACCGCTTAGCCCTCCGATAGCTACGCCAGCCACCGGTGACTATCAATGTCTTATGTATGATTTCACTTAAGCACAAATTACAAAAGTAAACACAGATTTTACCTGAAAAATAACACTTTGTTCCGAATAGCCTGATCGAGTAAAACATTTTAATAGTTGATTGTCGTGTCGTTAACGCATAGTTCTTCACATTAAAAAGTATATAAGAAATAAACAGACTGCTGTCTGACAGTAAACAACAACTTTTTGGTGTTTACATTCAGGGCAGCGCTCCTTCCTAAACGAAACATACCCAACACCAGAGACAATACCCAACACGATTCACCCATGGAGGAAGGAATTATATGGAGGAGAAGTGACGTTAAATCGGTGAAGCAAGCACTAAACTCTCCCACATGGTGGCAGCACCGGCAGCGACCATATGGCGCTTCCCAACAATTAAGGTGTTCACATTGTGGTAGATGCAGTGATTATTTCATTTAGTATTGTGTATAAGTGTTTAAAAATGCCAGCTTGTGTTGCGTACGGTTGCACAAATAGGCCATACAGGAAAGAACCTGGAATATCATTTCATAAGTAAGTTGAATTGTAATTATCGTTGTGAAGTGAGCGGTAGACACCGCAAACTTTGCAGCACGTCTATAAATATTTAGTCATAGCTCTCAATGGGATGACTTTGTTCTCAAATTTTTCTTGGTGTAGTGTAGAAAATCAGCAAACTTGCTATTTTGCACATAATAGACTAGCATTGTTTTTTAACGAGTGTTTAAAATGAGATTTAAAGGGGCGTGTTTTACTTCGCGATTCAGTGAATTTACTATTACGATTTCTTTCGTCAAGTTGCTGATTATACTGACAATGGATGATGAAATTAACTGTTATGTGAGAAGCTGTGAGTTTTATTAATTTTTTAAATAGCTATTTCAGGCCATTGACTTAGGTTATTTTTAAAGCTTCATGTAAGACTTGTTTCTGTTTGTAAATACGTCTATACCTATTTTTACCGATTTTGAAATCTTTTTAATCTATTTATGTCGAAACAGGTTCATGCAGAAATAAAAATGGGCTACATAAATAAAGAAGTTATTGGCCTTTGAACAAAATCAATTTGGGGAATGTGTTTCTAATTTAGTCTCTTTTTTTTTGTACAACATTCTCCCACTCCCCCCCCCCCCCCCCGTATCTAAATCTAACTGAGAGATAATTTTTTTACAATTGTCCTAATAAGTAGGGCTGTGAAATTAGACAACACATCTTGATCAAGAGAATGTTCATTAAGGTGACTGAATAAACATTTTATTTCTGGTACCAGCCTACAAAATGTCTGGGTTGCTCATCCCTAGAGTGGGTCCTCTTACTTTTTTTCTGGTCTAGGACACATTTCAGACTAACCACAAGTGGTAGTAATAAAACTGAAATATCCATTCTGCATGTCAACCATGTAATCATTGTGGCTTTGACAGAATTAATTTTTGGTCCAGCCTGCATCCAAACCTAAACCCCTCAATTTGGATGTTGTATATCCCCCAAACTAAGCAAGATATCGAAAACATTTATTGCTTATTATCGAGTTTTTTCGTCATGTTACATAAGAATCCATCATTAAATTTGACTTTTGCGAAATTTTTCTTCTGCATTTCAACTCAAGACACCTCACTTTTGAGACAGTATATCTCGAGAACTAGGTGAAATATCGAAAAATTTTACTCTTTATTTTTTATTTGTCTCGTCTTTTTAAATACAAATTCATCATAAAATTTGACTTTGAATAATTTTTTCTTCTGAATTTCAACCAAAACCATTTCACATTTGAGACAGAATATCTCGAAAACTAAGCAGGATATCAAAAAATTTTATTCTTCATTTTTTATTAGTCTCATTGAGTTACATAATAATCCATCACCAAATTGCGGCGTCACGTTTATCCTAGAGTCCCCTTGAGGTGTTTGTACATATTCCCCGTGTTTGTTGGGAAGCGGTCAAGCCCCCACCACTCCGGCCATGCCCCCCCACTCCTCCGCCGGCCTGCTTCACTCCCATGCGTGTTAAAGGTCTCTTGCGTCGTCTCCATATTATTCCTTCCTCCATGGATTCACCAGAGACGAACTCTATTCGCAGAAATATAACCCTAGTCTCTGCTACACAATACAAATCCAAAACAACACAAAAAGACAATCTTTGGTATTGTGCTTGTCTCAGTGGCTTGTCTCTGGTATTTACAAAACAAGCGGTTCTAATAATCAGTTTCCGAGCGTAACTAAACAGAGGAAAGAAGTAAATTCATCATCGAATAGGATGTTTAAGGACATTGTCCCGTTACTGTTTTTATTTGCGTCCTGTCCTTCCACCTGGTGCTCACCGAAAAATGATATTTTTCACGAAGAATTATTGTTGAAACCATTGGCTAATGAACATGTTTACGCCTATTTTCAATTTACGACATTGTGGGATGTAGATCCCAGCGTAACGTCGTGTAAGTGGTACCAGATATTCATTGTAAGAAAAAATTAGTCTACTTTATTCTTTCATAACTAAATTTAAATCAGAACCGGCGGATGCCTGTAATGTGTTTTGACATTGTTTGTTGTGACAACTATTGTATGGTTTCGCAATGAAGCAACGCGATATAAAATACACATCTGGATAATTTCCGCAGTATGTTCTTTTTTTTTTTAAATGTACTTATTGATAGAGCACCGCAGAGTATTTTCAAATTCAATTAAACCAACCGTTTTTAAGGCAGTGAAGTTATAAAAAAAACTGTAATTTGAAACTGGTATGGAAAATGTGTCTGTATTAGCTCTTGGAAATGCGTTGTAATCTAAAATTTGATCACTGGGTGGTCAGTGTGGGGGTTGGTTTGTGACAAACCTTCAGGAAGCCTTGTCTTTCACTTTACTCTTCATTTCCTAATACCTTATTAAAGTTGCTATCTTTTATTATTTGTTGTATTTGCTTGGAGCAGACACTGGCAGCTTTACTGAAATTAGGGCTCGGACACAGGGCCCCAAGAAGGAAATGTGCTAAAGGTCTGAAATTTACTACAGACATTCCTAAAGACATATTATTTCATGAAACATTGTATGTGAAGCCATCAAACTTATGAAAAATGTGTAAAGTTGTTTGAAATATGAGTAGATGCATACATGTTATTACCCAAAAAATGCCCGTTATTACCTGTAGATATTTGTTCCACATGTTTTTATGTCTTCATTGTCGGATAAGAACTGCTTTCCACATGCAAATTGCAGATACTTAATAAGTAGAAAATCAATAACATTTACAATTTCTCTGTGCATTGCTGACATATTCAATTTCAATGCTAAAGATTTATTGCATGGAAACCTACCTTCCAGGGTAAAACATGGCACTAACGTAACCAATGTTTGATACAGAGAATTTTAGTTAGTTTAATTTTTTGCTAATAGTGGTTCTAGTTAGGTTGAAGTGGAGCCTGGACCAAGAATTAAGAGTAAGAAACACGCAGAATAAATATCAACATGTAATAATGTGGTCGGTAATAACATTTATTGTGTGATAATTTGTAATGAACTACCCATATTTCAAACATTTTTATATCTTTTTCATAAGTTTGGCGGCTTCTCATACAATATTTTATGAAATAATATGTATTTAGGAACGTTTGTAGTATATTTCAGACCGATAGCACATTTCCTTCTTGGGACCCTGGCATTGCGTCTGAACCGAAATAAGATAATGAACTGCAACATTGTACTTACATGTAACTCTGAAAAAATCATAATAGTAAATTTCAGTTGAAGTAGCACCTAGTTAGTATGCAGACTGATCCGGTCACTAGTCAGTTTTGATAATATTATCAATTCTGTGATATAACAGCAATACATGAGCCATCATAAAGATTCTACTACCATGGACCATGTTGAGACTGGCCATCTCTGATGGGTGGAAATTGAGGGCGGTCCTAGCATTCAGCTATATCAATATTCCCCAACCTGCATTCTGCGTATCACGTGTTGCCCACAAAGATGTAACGGGTGGTCTGCTGGCAGAATTTTAATAATTTAATTGTAACTGAATTAAAGATATGACAAAAAATAAATTAGGAAAAGTTCTTCACAAAGAATGGTTCCTGTAGTTGTGCCATTTAAGGCTATAGGCTATAAGCTTTCTAGAAGCATTAATGTCTCAATGACCAACAAACATCTGGTATTTCCAAGATATCATGATATGACTGCATTGTTAGAATAATAGTCTATTCATTAAATACATTTCTAGTCAGCATCAAAGAGAGCGGTGTTGCTGCGAGGATTAAGGGACTGCAGTACGTGCCCATAACAATGGGTAGGGTTGCTTAATAATATACAAAGAGAGAAAAAAAATTATGTTTCTTCTGCTTCCTATCCTGTGTTAGGCCTGGTGGCCTGTTATGGTCTCAGTCCATCTTCTTGGCTATCTTCCTTTGCTTCTCCTGCTTGTGGGATGGTATTTGAGGATTTTTCATGGTATCCAGTCCTGCCCATAGAAATGATGGTCTGTAAAATTATTTCTGACAGTTTATTGGTCCTCGGCTTAAAAAAGGTTGAGAAACACTGACTTAGACGATTGCAGGAAACTGCTTAGTGACCACAAGCAGGATGACTGGTATACGGGGATCTGGGAATATGCTTGGTTCTGTTGTACCTCCCTGATCCAGAATATGGTACCTCAGTGCGGATTTTGAACGCCTGTATATCAATCGCTACAGAGCGACTAAACCTTTCAGCTTCCGTACAAGGGCCGTTTTAGAAGAATTTGGGTTTGAGTTACCTTCTTTTTATCACCAGGGATGGAGTAAATCTCCTCCCTGGCTTTTAAAGAGGCCCAGAATAATCTTAGACTTTTGTCAGTATAGCAAATTGTGTACTGCCAATAATGTTTTTATTAGTATTTTTACTGATATTTTAAAACAGTATCACACATTTACCCCGGTATTCACGGATGGGTGTAAGCAGGCTAATGGCGTAGGATGCTCTGTTGTGTTCCCTCGAGCGACTTACACATACAAACTGGATGGTAGATGCAGCGTTTACACCGCCGAGTGTTACGCTGTTTTAAAGTCGCTCCAGCATATTAAACTATCCCGCGATAAGAGGTTCATCATATGCTGTGATTCCCTCAGCTGTATTCAGGCTTTAGGAAATTTGTACCCAGCAGACCGCTTAGTCTACGACATCCAGGACACCCTCCTTTCCCTGCAGTCTCGCGGAAAGGAGGTTTTATTCTGTTGGGTACCCGGCCATGTGGGAATCAGAGGGAACGAGGCAGCTGATGAAGCTGCCAAGTTAGCCTGTGACAAGGTCCGAATCGACTTTGCACCGGTCCCAAAGTCAGACCTTGGCTCGGCAGTGAAGAGATTTATCTTTGATATTTGGCAGAGGCAGTGGCTGGAAGTTGAGCATAACAAGCTCCGGCTGGTCAAACCGACCGTTCAGCCGTGGAGCAGCTCCTTCCAGCGGGCGAGGAGGGATGAGGTTCTCCTTACTCGCCTCCGTATAGGGCACTGTCCTCTAACTCATAGTTTCCTTCTCCGCCGAGAGGACCCTCCCGAATGTGTTGCCTGTGGCGTACCTTTGACGGTACGCCACATTTTAACGGAATGTGTACTGTTTTTAGATTTAAGGGCAGACGTCGGCTTAGCCAACGATCTGTCCCTTATTTTAAATGATGACCGTGACAACGTGGCTAAGGTTTTAAAGTTTTGCAGCCTGGCCGGTCTTGTCCCAAAAATTTTGGGCAGATCGGCCTAGGTTTTAGACTGGATTGGTGGCCATTTAGAAGCACCAATCCAAGTACTGTTTTTACTCTTGACAACGCTTATATGTCTGGCCCTTTTACAGCCAGCCAGCTAACTTGTTTTTTAAACTGGTTGGCCCTTTTACAGCCAACCAGTTATGTATGTATTTTTATATTTTATTGCCTAGCCTTGTTTTATATCTCATGTTGCCATCTGTGTGGCCGATCTCTTAACAGTCGGCCACGCAGACGGTATTTTAGTTAGTATGTTAGTATTTTATCGTGCTGTCTCTGTGGCCGACCCCTTTACAGTCGGCCACACAGACGGCAATTTTGCCACGTTGTCACGCCTGGTATTAGTTAGGGCACTAATAACCCCGATGTTGACGCGCCCTAAAGCCAGAACAACAACAACAACAACAACTCAGTGCGTTGAACCACAGTGTCTAGTTTTCCCTTAATATCATAAATAGGTTTAGAATAGTTAGAATGTGACATGAAAATGTGTTCTCTGATACCACAAGTGAGTAAATTTGCATATAAAATGTAAATTGCAGTGTTGACGGTCAGAGTGCATATTGCAAGAATTTCTCTTGTTCCTGACACTTTGCCTGCAAATTCTTGGTGGTACTGTAGGATTTGTGTAATACTGGTGAATGTGTCACAGTTTTTCCTATGTCTTCTTTTCTAATTTCAGACTGATACTGTACTTTGAACTGCATTAATATTTTTTTGACAAAATAGTACCTACCTTTAATTAGTTTTAATGTAGTATTTATGAAGAGTGAGCTTCAGGAAATCATATTGGACATATCTGAACCCATTATAAACAATTAAAATATATGTTAGTGACAATGTTGTGGAATAAATGTCCTGAGGGGATATTTAAAGGAAAGGAAAGTTAAAATATGCTCACCAGTCACCAAAATTGAAGAGAGGAGAGCAGCAGCAATGGAAAATGCTCCACAAACATGGTTCTATTTTCTTGAAGAAGAGTGTTGCCCAAAATATTGTGTTTTTTATTGCTGCTGCTCGCCTCCTTTCCATATAAAATGTACGTTAAAATAGTTTGTTATAAACCAGGGAAAAGTGTAAATGGTGATCTGCTGAAGATGTGATAATACGATAGTGTACACCCATACACATAGCCCTCACATTTTCCCACTTGATACAAATCATATGCCTGAGTCCAATTTCCTGTTAGGTCAGACACATATTCCTGTATTCTTAGTCTCAATGGTAACCTGCATAAAATTGTTTAGGGCTTTTCGACAGGAATAAACATTTTCCATCTCAGCTGAATGTTGAGGTATATTTCCAAATATGTTGTCAGGAAAAAAAGAATCAGATGTTATAAAAGGGTTGTGCAATATAAAAAGTTAGAAAAAGTCTTTTAATGCTATATTTCTCAACAAGGAAAATTGTAGTATATAGTAAAATAGCAAGTAAATGTACACATGTTTGAAGGCACAAAATTTTCAGACAAAGCTCTTTGTCAGTAGTGAGAAGAGTGTTTAACTACCAAAGTACCACAGGCAGTGATTATTTTTACTGTCTTCATGCAACATTGCCAACTCGTAAGATGAGTAATACTTCTTTCTCTGTCCTCAGAAATTTTCTGATGATTTTTTATTTATGTTTAATTACTGTAAAAAGGAAAGATAGAATAGTCTTATCACTTGCAAAGTTGCAGGAAGGAGGACTGAGGCACTGTAGCTCTTCATCCTTCAACATTAGCAAGAGTGTTTTTTTTTTTAATTTTCCTTTCAATATTAATATCAACATATTCTTCCTGTTACTGATAATTTGATCTCCTGTCAGACAGCTTGACCACTGAGCCATCAGACCCTTTCACTATTAAATTACTTTAAGTGACTCTAATTAAAACTAATCATTTGTCTAGTGCAAGTATTTGTTATTTGCAGTTGAGCACAGCCACCTGTTTCCTCGGTCCCTGGGTGAGATCCTGGACCGGTTCAAGGTTCAGGAGTTGCACGTCAGCCTGACAGGTGGCTTATGGCGACATGAGCTGTGGGGGTACCCAGTACATGATGCAGCTCCTGGTGCAGAGGTGTGGGCATGGTTCCGCCCCACCACACAGGAGTAAGTACAGTACCTCCAACTACCAACGTGCTCTCCACCAAACTGTTGCGATTTATTATAGACCCAAGTAAACTCGGTTACATTCTGTTCAAGAAGAATTCCAGGATCTAAAAAGTATTGCCCAACATCCCTGGATCACAAATTAAAATTACTGTTACCTTAAAAATTTATGATGTGAATCATGTAAAAAGCTTATTTATAAAAAATATTTATTAGATCACAGTTTCCAACAGTTGATTGAATAATTAATTATTAATAAAGACTGACAACTAAAAATGTTTAAATTTGTTTCTTGCCATTTGATTTTCATCTAACATCAAGGCACCATCAACGTTGACATTTATTTTACAACTTATTAAATTATATTTGATGTAATCCTAAAATGGCAAAATTTGCTGCTGTTTTTTATTTAGATTGAAAATAAGGAAGGACAGGGAAAGTAAACCCATTATTCCCATTGTATTACTCATTTCATTTTCAAAATAATTGCAAGGATAGGGAAAATGACTCATCACTCACCAAAGTTGAAGGCAGCGACGAGAGAACAACATATAATACGAACACACAAATAAATAAACTCAATATTTCGGTAGTTAACCTTATTCATGACATAGAAAATGAGTCATGCACCTCGGGAGGTGTGCACACACCGGGGGTTGCTGCATGACTGGGTGGATTATCAATATGGCGGTGGGACTGAGATATTGTATATAAATCGCAGAATGGTGGTAAAACGGATGAAAAAAATTAGTAATAAAGGGGATGGGGGGAAATTAAATATGGAAATATGGACAGATAAATTTTTAAAAAAAGGTAATTACTTAAATGACAATAAATGACATTTAAGTAATTACTTTTTTTTCAAAATTTATCTGTCCATATTTATATATTTAATTTCCCCCCATCCCCTTTATTACTAATTTTTTTCATCCGTTTTACCACCATCTGCGATTTATATACAATATCTCAGTCCCACCGCCATACTGATAATCCACCCAGTCATGCAGCAACCCCCGGTGTGTGCACACCTCCCGAGGTGCATGACTCATTTTCTATGTCATGAATAAGGTTAACTACCGAAATATTGAGTTTATTTATTTGTGTGTTCGTATTATATGTTGTTCTCTCGTCGCTGTCTTCAACTTTGGTGAGTGATGAGTCATTTTCCCTATCCTTGCAATTATTTTGCCCAAAGCAGTTTCCTTTTTCCTTAGTTTAATCATTTCATTTTCATTATTTTTGACAACTTGTTGACTGCTGATAAGGTGATCACATTGTCTGTGGGAGTAACTTCGTAAAATATTTGATTTTATCTCATAACCACTCAAAATAAAAAAGGAAGTGAATAAAACTAGTTGAAGAGGACAAGTTGTGTAGAATGTAAGCAAAGGTTTCAAACCTGCGTGAAGGGGATTCATACAATTGAGCAAAATATTTACAGGTGAATTACAACATTGAAATTAATAAAAAATTAGCATTTAATAGAAAAAGTGACAATAATTAGGCATTCTCAAGTGATGAAATTGTTATCACTTAATGAATAACATACAGTATTTTACTACTTGGGTATAATAATAGTTGAAATAACAACATTTTCGATATGGTTTTCTCATGTCATAGTGGTGTGTGCCTTGGAACAAGGAGAATGAGAAGCTCCGAAAAATGCTTTAACTGAGGATGCCAAATGTTTCTTACATATGCTGGGATCCAGAGGTTTGGTGTAAATTAAATATCTGATAAGATTTTCATGAATAAAATTTTCATTAAAAGGTCACAGAAAAAAAAGAGACATTCAAACCAGCTAAACTGTGTACATGGAACAAGTTGTACAAGAATTTTAGTGTATGACTAAGTCAGAATTTAAGAAATAGATTAAATTCAGACAATGCAAACAGGTGGTAATATATAAAAGAGAAAGCCTATCTTTCTAATAGAATAGAGTGGAGAATTGCATAAGATTCATCTGTACTGGCAACTAAAATAGCATGGAGCCTGATCTTTGTGTCTTTGCATTATGTTTCAGTGTTGACAAGCAGTGGAAGGAGTTGACAGGGGCTCTGTCTGGGCTGCTGTGTGCCTCACTGAATTTTGTTGACAAGTCAAACAGCTTGCAGCCTGAATACAGCTTCAGACCTGCTGGTGTTGTTTCCAGTATACCTGTCAACTCAAGCTATCTCCGGTACGCCTCCCTGCCGCGTGAAATAGTCTGTACTGAGAATTTAACACCTTGGAAGAAACTACTACCCTGCGACTCAAAGGTAAGGTACTGTTAGAAAGAAATTTAATTATCGAATGAGCCATACTAACTTTGTTTTGAAGTAAAGTAAAAGTAATTAAATATAGTCTTCTCGGGTGACTAGCTGAATGAGCATGGTGTTTTCACACGATAATTCAGCGATCGGGAACTCTGTCACCATCTTCTGATGAAGAAATTCCGATCGCCGAAATATCATGTGAAAACTCCTTGCTCACTCAACTAGTCACCCGAGAAGACTATATTTATTCTCAACGCCGAGAGAAACTTCGCTCTTATGAAGTAAAAGTGCTGATCAGGGTGAGCATTACAAATGTTAATTATTGTGAAATTTCTTAGAATAAGAAATGTTATAACCAATATTACATTCAAATTCTGTTAATAATTAATTAATAGTTCAGTAATTACAATTAATTAAAGAAATTTAACTAAGTTGTTATAAGCTTATTTTTGCTACCAGTTTTGTGTATCATTTATTATGTTTTGCCATGAGCAATACCAATAAATGATTTTAGTAAGATGATAACATCATACGTTACTGTATCGATCATACATATACAGTTGGAACAAAGCAGGTTTTTTTTTTTTTTTTTTTTTTTTTTTTTTTTTTTTTTTTTTTTTTTTTTTTTAAATGAATTGTCATGAATTAGTCGTGGTAGAAAATCATCAGACTTTGAATTCTTAATTTCACCAATGCATTGATAATATTAAAGATAGGTACAAATTTTCAAAAAGCCATGTGTGTTTGTGATTGAATAACGGTGACTTTATTGTGAACAGTGATGATGGAATCTGACCTTTGGATAGTAACACATCTATGTCTGATATTTTTCTGCTGTCCTTGGGCACCATAAGTGTCTATAATAATAATGTTATAAAAATTATCTCCAACGGTACTGAATCATTGTCTTAAAATAGCAAGTTCAATGAGTGCATCTTGTGAAAAATGTAGAACTCAACTTGCTCGTTATATATCTCCTACAAGGTCTGAGTGGAATTGAAAACTCATATGGATGTGTATAAAGCCATTATGTTCCTCAAATTCTTCAGAGCAGAAAAAAAGACGGATGAAACATATGCAATTCTTAAGATTATTGAGCTGAACCATCTTTGTTCTCTCGTTAAGTTCATATTTTACTTGAGTATGTGTCTATTAATATAGTCAATTAACAAAAATTTTAAATTTTGTTTTGGGAGTCAAAATAATGTGTTTCGTTAATAACTATACTATTGTTTGAGTCACAAACACAAAGTATTGCTTACTATTTCATAATATAAAAAAAAGAAGACACATTCTTCAGAGTTCTAAAAAGTTGAAACTATGACTGTTCAGGTCCAGAGTGATATCACATAGTTTGCACATTGCGTAAGATACCATTCTGTAACTGCTGACAATTTTTTGTTTCAGAGAGGTCTAGCAGCACTTCTTAACGCTGGTTTTATCCATAATACAAATTACCACTCACTTGGTCTCCATTTCAGACCAGTATGCAGGGTATGTATTTTCATGTAACAGTTAACTATAGTGTATGTTAGCCTGTTCCTTTTCTTTCTTTATTGTTTTAATTTATTGATAAGAGGTTTGCTGTATTAAAAGGTGAATTCATAAATGGAGTATCCACACATGGTATTCGATAGTTTAATGCAGTTCTCCCTATTTTGTTTTCTTTATTCTTATCAACTCCTACTATCATCAGTATTCTGTATCATATACCATTAATTTTTGCCATTTTATTCATTGTATTTAACTTCTACTGTACAACTTTTCAATAAGTTATCGATGCCATGTGTTTTAAAATATGATCATCCAATTCTTATTTTTGCAAGGTCCTTCTATACACCTCTTTTTTAATCCATCATTTCAAAAATGTGTTTTTCTCTCCTTGGTCCATCACAGTATCCATACTTCAATTCGTTTAGTGCTGTGTTCAATTAACATGACTTTGGAAAATTATCAAGCAGTCAGTGTTTGACTTGAAAATATTTCTGTTTCTGAAGAAGGCTTGTTTTATTGATTCTTATTTAATTTTGATATCTTTCTTATTTTCCCCCCATGTTAGCAAGTTCATGTCACTACCATGTTATCTGTTGCAACTTTAACATTTAGTCCTTTGATATTTTTGCCATTTCTATTGACATTTGTTTTAATTTTTTACATTAGTGTTTATATTTATGATATATGAGTTGAAATAGAACTTGTTCACTGTAGTCCACAATGTAGGCTGTACCGCTTTCTTCTATCTATATTAATGGTGGAGGTGAGGACATTATAGGTTTAGAAAATAAGTTGTTATTTATTGATAACTTCTGTCACATGAAAATCCTACCATTT
The DNA here is from genome assembly GCA_031002005.1 of Vandiemenella viatica. Classification (NCBI taxonomy): domain Eukaryota; kingdom Metazoa; phylum Arthropoda; class Insecta; order Orthoptera; family Morabidae; genus Vandiemenella; species Vandiemenella viatica. The sequence goes on along the minus strand of JARYHS010008074.1, from coordinate 27,321,594 downwards.
AACCAAAAATAATATGATCCATTGATCAATTATATTCGTAAAGTGATGATACCATTTAGAAAGTGGGTCATTGTTTGGAATTCTATCTTTGTTCAGAGATGTGGCTTGTCCTTACACTCTTGCTTTTTTGTGTGTGATAAGCAGTTTCTTATTCATGGAAGTAATGTTTTTCAGGGTGTCTTTTACTTGTAATTAATTATTGCTTTATGTGTCGGATAAGTACACTTTCTGTTAGATGTATTTATATTTTTTGATTATTGGAATGAAAAAGAAAGTGCTATCAGTATGAACTGTGAATGAATATTTGTTACCCAGAAATATGGGTTGCTTGATTGAGAATACATATAAAAAAGGATAACTTTTTCTTAACATTCTGAGCATGGGTGGGTGAATGGTAAAGCCCTGGCCTTGCATTCGGGAGGGCACGGGTTCGAATCCCCACCCGACCACCCAGATTTGGGTTTCCCATGATTTCCCCAAATCACTCCAAATGAATGCCTGGATGGTTCCTTCAAATGGCCATGGATGAGTTCATTCCCATTCCTTGCCCCCAGACCTTTCCCGCCTCTAATGACCTCAACGTCAACAAGGCGTAAAAAACCTTAACATAAATTTTCAGGTTATCTGTTTATTCATTTGGTTTGAAATGTGAAACATGTCACTATTTGGAGGTTTGTTGCTATGCTGTGAATTTTATGTAAAGTCTGGATGTTAGGGAAATGCATGCAGAATTTAAAATCAGTAGAAAATAAAAGGCGAGAAGCTGTACAAATAAAACAGAAAATATGCTGAATTTATCTTTTGATGATTTATCGAATTCAGATGTTGGGTCAAATTCAGTCTGGTCAATGACAGAAATTAATTTTTTGTTGGGTTTAGAATTGATGGTGGTCATCTGGTCCATGTTACGGATTTTGTATTGAGGTGTTGAGGGAAATTGAATTTGTTGGTGGAGATTTGGAAACCAAGAGTCTTTGTTTTAGGTTTTAAGTCTCCTGAATAAATTTGTATACAATGATTTTGATTTCAATAAAGAATTATTGGAGATCTTATCCATAATGTAAGGGAACATCTGATAGATTGACCAATAGAAATAAAATTTGTTTGGCAGATCTGTTTAGAAATTTAATTGTAAATATAAGCTGTACTAGGCTTTTATATATTGTGGAAATAGATTAAAAGATTTTTGAATATCTATTTATCATGTTGTCATGAGGGTACAGATATTGATTACAACAGGGTTAAACGTTCCATGTGAAGAAACTAAGGTAGCACCTTATTTTCATATTTCTCCTTATATAGTTTCCACTAATCTCAGTAATACATTAACAGGTTTTCAACTTCAAACATACAGTATTGAATGATTGCAAATACTTGTGTTTTAGCATGTAATGAAAAGGGTAAAGAAATCTGACTTTCATGCAGATTTGATACAAACTGAAAGATTCTTTTTTTTTTTAATTTATGACCAGCAAGCATGTCTATATATTTATTAATAAACTGCTCCCACTTTTGTTTCAAAATATTCCTTAAAATTATTGTTTTGCTTTTACTTGTAATCACAGAAATTGAAGTGCAAACAAAATTTGCATTAACTCCTTCAGCTTTGATGAATTTTCTTTCTCTGTACATTTTTAATTCAATCTCATCAAACTCATTATATGTCCATTCATCATTTATTTTGCAAATTTAGCTAAGAATTAGTTCAGTCTTGAAGATGTATGTATTCTGTTAATTATTTTAATCTAGTACCCCCTAACATAATTGTCTTGTGGTTGTTAATTTACATGACGTTATATCCCTGTGCAGGATGCCGATTGCACCCAGATGTCTGTGGAGTTGCAACAGACGGTATCTCTTGTATATGACATGTCCATTCTTGAATTTGGCTCTCAGACTTGGTCCATACGGAAAATGTTTGGCCTTGGCATGGGAGAAGCATGCCCTCTAGCCAATATCAGCACTATCTATGTTGACCTTTCCAGGAATGAGGTATGTTTCTTTTCTTTTCGTCACATATCGGGTTATATTGATAATATTAGTGGTTGTTTGTAATCAATTATACTGCTTCTCTCTCCGAGTACACCAAAGGAACGTGAAGTATCAGTCTAAATTACGGCTAGTGAAAGATTCCATCATGTCCATGGACATTAAAACCATACAGTACTTGAAAGAACAGCACAAAGTAAGAATCTAAACGATGTTTATACTTCAAAAAAAAAAAAAAAAAAATTATTATCTTTGCCCCTTTGTACTATAATTTTAGTCTGACCCTTCTTTGAGTGTCATGTGATGAGTCTCAGTGTACATATCTGATTTCCTCTAAACATGGTAAAGAATTGTTCTTAAATATTATAAAGTTTCTTCATGTGGAAAGGACAGATGAAATACACCCAACACTCACCAAAGTTGAAGGGAGAAGGGCAGCAGCAACACAAAACAACACACAAACAAACAAAAAATACAATATTTCTGTTTGAAACCCTTTTACAAGTTAACAGATGTAAGTGGCTGGACTTGTGTAAAAATTTCAAAAAAATGTTTTTACTGGGTTAATTAATAACAGTTAGTGAGGTTATTACAACGCTACACTTTGACCTGCCTCACGGAAGCATCGGTACTTCGTAATTTTATTATTTTACCTTGGTCGCCACCAGCTGTTTGACGGACGTACTAATAATACTTACAGTTCTCTGTGATGTTAAGAACTCACTAGTTCACAGGAATTTGTAATAAGCAAGACACACTCACTCATAGGAAGTATTAAGTCGAACAACTTTTTATTATCCCAACGATTTGTGTCTTATATTAGTACTCCGACCACCAACTGGAATTATTTATCACTTATCCGAAGATTGCAAGTTCTTTATGAGTGGAAAGTTTAATCACAAGATACTCTCCTTCAAACAGCAACATATTAAATGTCTGTACCACAATTACCAGTTCACAACCGCTCATTAACAGTTCTCCAGGAACTTCTCACTGTATTTTCACACCATATGGCTTGTCTTACGTTAGCGACGTCAAGCCAATATTCATTTCCCGTCGCGGACGCTCGTATTACGTATCCATATGCCCGAATATTTCTTTCCGAATCTACCGAAAACACGTACACGTCGACACACACACTTCCCGCCACTCGTAACACTTGACTACTCCTCTGCCACAGAGGTTAGACCCTCGCGGTATATCGATAATCGATATTTATACAAAGATTGCAAGTCCAATGTAGTGTTCCCTTCCAGGTCTCTGTTTACAAATGTGAACAAACAGTGAACAATTTAAACAGAAACCGAGAAACACTCGAGGTATGATTGGGTTGTTACCTTACTGCTCCTAGGTATAAATTCACATAAACAATTACACTCTTGTACAAAGTAGTTGGTGGTCGGTACTCCTCAAACAAAATTACATTTTCATGGTTACAACTACATCTAAGAAGCAAATACAAATTTCATATATCATAGACAAACAGTTGTACATACAAAATAGCCAACTGGTTCCCTTTCAAAGCATAATGTCCTTCATTGCTGTTATAGAGTCAGCTGTTCGTTCCCAAACTTAACCTTTAACACAAACTGCACCACACAAAAACATGAAAAAAAATAAAAAAAATGAAATTCACACGCTGGTTATGGGGCCACTCACTTCGTCACTGTAGACGGCCTACTGCAAGGACCTAGATAGCGCACGACTAGGCCACTAGCCACCGGGTTAATATCACCACCGAGCTTCTTACATTAGTTTTATGGTTCACAAGGAAAAGAAATGCCCGTTGGCGATAAAGGTCATCGACCTCCCGACACGTGTGAAGTACAGTAATGAGTTGGTCAACTTGAAAACAACCTAACAACTAAGATACGTATAAACAGAGAAAAACAGAACTTATTTACAACCTAAACTATTTACAAAAGGGAGGTGGAGGGTTTCATGGGGTGTTCGGGATGCACGTCACCCCTAGGCACTCCCTTCTCTTCCTCCACCCTGGGCTGTCGTCTTGAACGGATTTAACCAATACCTTTCTTGTCTTCTTTTCTTTTTCCATCCGGATCATCTTCAGTCATGCTTACTTCTCCACCCCTTCCAGGGCAGACATTCTTCACATGCGCCTCGATTATCCTTTCCTTCAACTTGACAAAATCTTTCTTTTCTTCACTCCCACTGTTCTTAATTTGTTCATCTCTCTCCCAGCTGAAATTGGGTTCTTTCCCCCTTATGACGTTGGTGTTTTCCACTGTCAGTTGACCGTTTGTCGTGGATATCACCCCTTCCACCTCAATGCTGATCAGTTGCCCATCTTCAAGATTAAAGTCGTCTGATCTAAGGATGTGCTTGATAGGGTCATCAGTTGCCAAACAAATTCCCGGCGAGTAGGGCTCACCATGCATCAGTTCAGACTTGACGGCTACCTGCCTTTCCACCGACCAAAAGTGTCGAAGAAACTCTTCCCTGAAGCATTGGTAGGTAGTGAATTCCTCTGAAAACCGGTCACCCCATAGGCGTGCTCTTCCTCTCATGTGTTCGTGAACCATCCGTATTCTTTGATCATCCAGAGCGACTTGGAATGGTGGGTAAGTTTCAAAATTGTCCAGAAAATCTACTGGGTGCAGTTTTCCCGAGTCATCAAATTTCTGGAGTTCACGCTTTTCCTCTAGTGGGTATCCTGGATAGAAAGGGTTAGTAAGAATTCCTTGAAACTTGCTCATTTCTTCCCTAACTGCCCCTAACACTTGGGTCTTCAAGTTCCCCTCTACTTCTTGTTTGATGGCTGGCACCTTTTGGCTTATTTTGTTCTCTATTTCACAATAGGAGGCCAGTTTCACTTTTTCTATCCCTTCCGCAAGGCAATTGATTTTGTCAGTCCACAACTTAACTTCTTTCTGTGCTTCTTCTATATTCTCTTCACACACTTTCAAGTTCTCTCCTATGGTTTTTAATTTAAGATCTTGATACTCCATCTTGTTTTCAATGACTTCAACTCGTTGCTGAGTGAGTCCTACTTCCAACACCATTTCCTGTTTGAAATGTTCCACTTCTGCCTTGGTTTCTTCTCCTTTCAAGGTACACTTCAGTTGCAGTTGCTCCATCTCTCCTCTTATTTGTATGAGTCTTTCATCCAAATCTCTAGTAATATCTTCACGTAGGGCTTTCCCTTTCTGTTCTATTTCTGCCCTGAGGTTGTCATGTACCGCTCTTAAGTTGTTTTGAATGGCCTGGTTCTCTTCATGTATAATTTTGAGATTCTCAGCATTTTCGGTTTTCATTTCCTTGAGCTTCTCTTCCAAAGAGTAACTTCTCTCCGCATTTTCAGCAAAGGAGTGGTTCATCTGCTTCATCAACTGCATAAGGATTTCCTTAACAGTCACTTCCTCGTTCTGCTCTCTTGTTCCTTCCCCAAAAGTTTCCTCAGTATTCATTTTCACAGACTAAGAAAAAAACCTACGCAGAATTCGAAAGTATAAGGTGGAGTGGGGGGGTTAAAGCCACTAAGTTGCCCACGCTCAAAATCAAAACAAATGAATCAGTAGCTAACAACACACAGCTTGTCCCATAACATCAAAAGCAAAACAACTTAAGCTTCACCATCAAAACGCCGATAGACCAACAAATCAACCATTACAACGCCGATGAACAGTAATATTTCAAACATAAACAAACTTGCAAGGAAGCATACAACGTGGATCTTCAGTAATCCTGGCTGCTACTCTGCTCCAATCAGGAATAGCTGAAAATAACACATCACTCACACAGAAATGTAGGAATTAATTACTGGTGATTGCTGCTGTGGGTGTAAGCTTCATATGCTTTACACTACCCTGGTAGCTCACAGGCTGGCAACCTGTAATACTGCATGCAAAACAAAAAAATTCCAAACGCGAAAATGGTTTCGATTACCGAAGTTACTCTGCCAAAATAATTTTTTTTGTTTCAAAACAAAACTGAAAAGTTTAGACTGAAAACTAGTAAGCATGCATTTGAACAAATGTTTATAATTTTTCTTCCTGTTAAATATTTATTTATCCGCGAATTACGGTTCAATTTAATGGTACATTGCTCTTATGGTACCTATGAAGCTCGGTGTGAATACTACCCGGCGCTAAAAAAAATTATTTCTCATTCAATTATTCAAAAAAAAATTATGACTTTAAACTTTTCCGCGGCCGAACTTATTTTAGATTGCCTGTTCGGTGTCTTCTTATCTGCCGAAGACAGTTCCGCTACAGTCTCCCTCCGCGATGTACCACTGCGCCGCGAGATGTAGTTCCTCTTCGTCGCTGACTTCCGCGATGTACCACTGCGCCGCGAGATGTAGATCTTTGACGTTGGTTTTACCTCCGTAATGTTAGCCTTTGGTGAGCAATGCTGTCTCTTTCTCTCATAACTTCTTTGCACTCAGTTCCGCAACCTCTGCACTTAACAATGTATTCGATCCAATACATGCGATACACGTACTCTATTGTTGTTTTTCGTTTCACTTTTCACTCAAAGTTTGCGTTTTCCGCTGGTTTTTATTTCTTCACTTTTACCAACTTCAAACCCAAGTCCATTTCACGTGCGCCATGTAAAAATTTCAAAAATTGTTTTTACTGGGTTAATTAATAACAGTTAGTGAGGTTATTACAACGCTACACTTTGACCTGCCTCACGGAAGCATCGGTACTTCGTAATTTTATTATTTTACCTTGGTCGCCACCAGCTGTTTGACGGACGTACTAATAATACTTACAGTTCTCTGTGATGTTAAGAACTCACTAGTTCACAGGAATTTGTAATAAGCAAGACACACTCACTCATAGGAAGTATTAAATCGAACAACTTTTTATTATCCCAACGATTTGTGTCTTATATTAGTACTCCGACCACCAACTGGAATTATTTATCACTTATCCGAAGATTGCAAGTTCTTTATGAGTGGAAAGTTTAATCACAAGATACTCTCCTTCAAACAGCAACATATTAAATGTCTGTACCACAATTACCAGTTCACAACCGCTCATTAACAGTTCTCCAGGAACTTCTCACTGTATTTTCACACCATATGGCTTGTCTTACGTTAGCGACGTCAAGCCAATATTCATTTCCCGTCGCGGACGCTCGTATTACGTATCCATATGCCCGAATATTTCTTTCCGAATCTACCGAAAACACGTACACGTCGACACACACACTTCCCGCCACTCGTAACACTTGACTACTCCTCTGCCACAGAGGTTAGACCCTCGCGGTATATCGATAATCGATATTTATACAAAGATTGCAAGTCAAATGTAATGTTACAACTTGTGTAAGACTCGAGTTCGACGCAGCCACTCATAGATTCTATGTTGTTCAGAAATGTGTGAATGTTGTGTTTGGTATTACATCTAACTCTTATGGAATATAATGCATCAACCATGTAAAGTCCAATAACAGCTAGAAACTAATAGTTTAATTGTGACTTCAGAACTACCACATCAATGTGTTCTAATTTGTAGCCTTAATTGTGGATACCTGTAGTGATAGAATTACTGTTGTAATGATTTGTACTATCAGTCTACCACAGTAAATGTCTATATGTCAGATTCTCTTTCACATTATTAAGAGATTCCAATATATATAGTATTCTTATTTGTTTTTCAAACCGTAATCCTGATTCCATCATCTTTAGTAAATGATTGGTTTACTTTCCCTGTGCTTTTTCTATTTTGGATTGCCCTGTAACCTTATTTTGAATTCTATTGCTATTGTCTTTTTATAATATGTGCTTATATCAGAATCTGCCTACAAGCATACATAAATATAAATCTCACATTTTCAGTCAGGGATGACATTCCGTTTAATACCTCCACCTGAAAGGAAAGTTTCAAGTTGGCGTGGGGGCTATGAAACCAAGTTTGCTGTATATGATGTGAGGACAGTCACAAGACCTTGGACTATGATCAACATAGCTGCTGAGCCCACATCTCCCAAAGTATTCACTGTAAACGTACCACCAATTCTTTATGCAAATCGCTATATTGTAGGTATGTGAAAATCTTAATCTCAGGTATCAGTATTAAGACATACGAGGTTCATGGATTCGTTTGTGTTTTGTATGCAAGGGAAATCCAATAGATATTTTTTTACTTATTTTTCTATAAAGCAAATAATTTAACATCTTCCTCGTTGGTGTGAATGCAGACCTAGTGTAGCTACCAGATTGATTTATGTCACTGTCAATTAATTTTTTATATTAAAGAAAGAAGTTAAAGTAATTTTTGTACTGATTTAAAGATAATCAACACCTAAAAAAAAAAAAAAAAAAAAAAAAAAAAAAAAAAAAAAAAAAAAAAAAAGCTTTGAATAATGTATGATAAATTTCCAGAGCAGAAAGGCAACTTCAATGTTTGTCAGTAAGACTTTTTTTCCAGTTCTCAGTATTGTTAAAAAAAATTTCATCTCGCTGTTTATGATAAATCATGTTATATCATCTAACCAAAATGGTAGGTCATTCCAGAAATTTGAAGGGAAATTTTTCTCAAATCCATGACAGTCTCCCAAATTTACCCTTCAAGATGCTCACCTCTCCTTGAAACATGCTAGGTTTTTTTTTTATTTTTTAAGGTGATTATCAAGTGTTTCTAAATGAATATTTGATTTCAAGACCACATTACAGACACAAGACATTGCAAAATTCGTTCTTTGTTATGGAAAATGTTCATACAAAAGGAAGAAAGTATACAGGGCAGTAATTAGATGCACTGAAGTGGAAATAAATATATTCAAACTTAGGATCTCTGTCTCAGTAATAGTAAAAGTAAATACATTTGGTCTTACAACAAGGTAACAGAGTTTTGATTTGCCACACATTCCACATCTGTTATGTGTGGACCTAGAGTTTTCATGGAATATAAACCACAGAATGTCCTGGCCTGTCTCATATGATCAGGCGGAACTCTTTAAAATTCTTGGCCTGCAGAGGATTTGAACCTGGTATCCTGAATTTTGAGAGCCAGCTATTTAAGTAAACTTATTGAATACCGTTGTACAATTGTATAAGAAAGGGTGTTATATCTGTTAATTAACATATACAATGATGAAACTAAGGAAAATGGAAGCGGCTTCTAGGCGATATAAATAAGAAAAGAAAGGGAAATTAACCCACCACATACCAAAGTGGACGGATGCGATGAGAGGGAACACTTATGCTGACAAACAACTACACAATATTTCGGCATTTTCCTTGTTCACAAGTAGAAAAACGGGCCATTAGGATCGGAACGTGTGTACACAACGAACATTACCTAATGACTAACCGAGTAGTGGGGGTACGGCTAAGGAGTAGACTATCGATATCAGTATGCAATGTCTGAGATAATATATTGCAGGCGATAGTAAAATGAGCATATGTAGTAAGGGTACGGTATAAACACGGAGGAAAAAGAAAAAGTAGTGATGAGTTAATTGAATTTTAACAGTGGTTAAGTCCAGGTGGGTGTCTCGTATCCAAGATATTCTGGTACGCTAGTTCCCATCTCCGGAGTTCTGCTGCAGTGGTGCTGTCAGGGAAAACTCTGACTGCTCTCACAGTAAAACAGTCGTTGAGGTTGTTGGAATCATGGCTATTGGCATGTTCTGGTACTGGAAGGTACAGGTTGTGGGTGTGGACTGTTTGTCTGTGGCCATTCATTCTAACAGAGAGTTGCTGTGTGGTGAGGCCTATGTAAGAACTGGTGCAATAGCGGCAAGTTAGTTGGTATATAAGATGAGTGGTTGAACAGGTGGCATGTCCAATAATGTATTTTGAATGTAGCAAAGTAATAAATGTTTGCTGAATGTCTAATACTGCTTGGAACTGAATACCTTATTACCATTTTGTTATATATTACTTAAGTAAAATATCTCTTCACCTGGACAAAAGAAACACTCTTCTGCTATTAAAAGACTTTAAAACATCTGAAACTTTTTCTTAGTTTAAGATTGTTGCATCCTTTATTATCCGTTTGCTATAATTGCCCTTATCAATGTTTCCTCCTTCCCTACTTATGGTTTCATTTCTTGTTTTTACAGCTGGCACTTTGCCATACCCTTCCCCTCCTAACCTTTAACTTCTCACCTTTGTTGTTTTGTACCAAAATTATTTTTTGTACATGCCATTTCCATCTCTTTCCCTTCGAACCACTTGTTTAATGCCCTGTTTTGATCCTTTTTTTGTGACCATTATTAAGCCCAACACTCCATACATCTTTCAAGAGTGGATTTTCTACATCTAAATTGGTTTTTATACTTTCCCCTCCCCTCCCCCCTGCTCTACAACATTTTTTTAACCTCAAATGTTTCATTTGCTGTAGGCTTATTTACTACCAGCCCTCTCATTTGTTTAATATTGTCTATTATTTGTTGATATTTTCAAGTTCCTCCTCCACCCGTTCCTTGTTCTAGTTTTCTGGTTCCCAGGCATATACTAAATAGGCACATAGACACTGTCCAGGCCTGGCCATTTTTTGAACTACCAGTGTGTAGGTTACTATTAATTATTCCATTTCGTATTAATTTGCCTCCTCCCCTGCAAAGCCATTATTTCAGAGACACCTTTCTTTTTACCATCTCCATGCCACCCAACTTGGTAAATTCAGATCTCGCATGCAGTTCCTCAAATCTTTACGTTGAATATTTGGTGAAATGCCTTACTATAAAATGTTCAGTATCTGCATAGCTTGGTCATATTTTTTTTTATTTCCCTGAAGATGGACATAGCTTGGTTTTTTTTTCATTTTTGCTGCCCTCCTCCATACAACATTGATGAGTGGTGGCTATATTTTACCTTTCTATGTATATATAATATTGCCTCACAGCATTTCTTCCATTCTGTTGTTCCTAAATTAATCTATAAGAACATAAATATTGCAGTTTTACTGTTTTTTGGCACAAAATTATCAAACTAATCCTAAACTCTCATAGGGATATTCTGTTTTCTCAGATTTATATGTAATTTTATAAATAAAAACATGATATAAGCTGCCTGGTGGTTCAGTGGTTAAAGTGTCTGACTGGAAATCAAAAGGTCACCAGTTCGAATTCCTTGCTCGGTGGGGATTTTCATAAACCCTTAACCTGACCTTCGCCTCTTGCACAGCTTGCTAAAATATGCCAGAACACTTCAGTGGTTCAGATTCCATGTTAAACTGTGGGCTCCCCGAGGACTAACAAAACCACTTGTTTACACCCAAATCAAATTCAAGATAAATGAAGGCTTAACATGTTCATACTTTGCCAAATCTAACATACATAAATATAAGTACAGTTAATTACAGGTTATTAAAAAATGATTAGGAAGTTAGTTTTAGAGTGATTACCTATACTTCCATTTTTGCCCTGTGTGTAATACTGAAATAAGTATTGCAAGAATTTTTTATCGAATTTGCATAGCCTTGCTAATTATCAGCTGTTAGGGTTCATTTAGGCACTGATATGTAGGGTGTAAAATCTCATAATTTAATAAGCTTTCATCAGCTATGATGAATATGATGTGAAACAGTTGAATAAAATTTGAATCTAACATGAAACAACTAGAAGTGCTGGTAATACTGCCATATCTCATCTGATCCACTCTTAATAACTTTATGTGTTCTGAATTTTTTTGTGTTGTGTTTTATTGTTGTGTAATTCACTTCATAATAATTTTTTGTTTTAAATCTTTCAATTACTCAAGATTGTCACATTGTGAGTGATGTCATTTCCAGGGTATGGTCAAGAACATGGTGGAATTGTTACAAAGATACAAAATACTCACTGGAAAGAGGTGGATATTGTTTACCTGGAGAATATTCCATGGTTTCTTCCAGTTTATCTCCACACACTGAAAATACTGATTAATGGGAAAGAAGTAAAACCATGTAAGTAAAAAGGTTTTTATCTAACGTGATTCATCTAATAACAATGTTGTTTGATATCTCTTTGGAAATTATTTGTTTCTGGATAGAAGATTTTTAGTAATTAAACAAGGTGCAGAGTAACTAGCTTCCATTTTCTTCTTTGGTGGTAGTAATATGCCTGTTTCCATTCCTCTAAACATGTTTTTATAATTGAAATAAATATTGATGAGCTAGGAAGAAAAGATATTGGCAGTAAATAGAAGATCATTGTGCACAACAGTTTATTAAACAATAACAATACTCATATTTCCTTTTAATTAATTACTAATAAATGTTACTAGATGCCTGAATGAAATGCATCTTCCATAATAATAGCACTTTTTATTTACACAGCATTTTCTGATTTATTACTAAGGTGCAAACTGCAGTTTCCAAATGACTAATCATGACAAAAGTTGTAACTTTAATACACATAAATTCCCTTACTTAAACAGCAGCTCATGTCACTTACCAGAATAAATAAAAATTATAATAATAAACTTGGATGAAAGTATAAATTATAAAAGGTAACTAAGGGTCATGTAACTTCAGATGAAGTTCAAAATTTTGTGTAAAGTTGGTCATTAATATTTGAATAAAAATTAAGTACACAAACATCATTCTGAAAATAATTAAAATGGCTTGACAAATGTGTGAAAATTTTTTGAGAGCTTAAATTTAAAAGAGTATGTAATATATTTTACGGACTATAAGACACTTTTTTCTTCAAAAAATTGCCTCCAAAATTCAGGTGTGTCTTATACTCGAAATTAATATAAAAATTCCAGTGTTTGATTTAAAATTCCTGCCAGTCTTCAATATGGTTATATATTTGATGCTGCAGGAACCCTATCTCTATCTGGCAACATTGGATTCAACTGGCAGCAGCAGTGCACCGATGCGACGAACATGAGTTGTGGGTATTACCAAGCTTGCTAACACTGTCTCCCTCTCGCCCTGCCATCTAGCCTATGATGCATCATTGCAGTCTACGGTGCCAGTCAACTTGAACTGAAAGTGATTTGTGTTATTGGTAACAGTACAATAATTTTGTTAGTAGCTAGTTTCACAATGGAAATAAAATCATATGATGTGGGCTATAAATTGAAAGTAATAGCATGTGCAGAGGAACATGGAAACAGAGCAACTGAGCAGCATTTCTGCCCTTCACTAACAGAAAAAACCATTCGCGACTGGCGGGCTAGTAAAGAAGAATTGAAAAAAATGAGGAAGACTAAATGTGCAAATAGAGGACTGAATGCAAAATGGCCAAAACTGGAAGATGACATATTGAAATGGATTCAAGGACACCGTCAAAATGGCATTGGAATTAATACAAAAATGATTCAAATACACGCTCGTAAGCTAGTTCTACAGTGGAACTTAACAGACTTTAAGGGTGGAGTTGGTTGGTGCTACAGGTTCATGAAGCTTCATGGACTTAACATGTGAACCAAAACTAAAATATCTTAGAAAATGCCACAAGAGTATGAAGGGAAAATATTAACTTTCCATCACTTTATTCTTCAAAATCAAAAGAAAACCAATGTGGGACTAAGGTAAACAGTGAATATGGACGAAACTCCTCTGACATTTGATGAGCCAAGAACCATAACTGTTGCCATGAAAAGTGCTAAAACTGTAACTATAAAAACAAGTGGACATGAGAAAATGCACTACACTCTTGTCCTTTCATGTTGTGCTCATGGTACTAAACTTAATCCAGTGCAAAACAATGCCAAAACCTGAAATACTACCACCAGGTGTTGTTTTTCACGTACATGACAAGGATTGAATCGACGAGGTTGATATGAAATTATGGATTGACAGTGTGTGGGAGAGAAGGAAAGATGCTGTATTGAAGATGAGTTCTCTTCTTATGCTAGATCAGTTTAGTAGTCATTTGAAAAATTATGTGAAAGAGAAATTGAGACAGGGAAATACAGAGTTTGATGTTATTCCGGGAGGACTAACTTCACAATTGCAACCTCTTGATGTTTCGACAAATAAACCATTTGAAGTGTATGTGAGAGAAGAATGGAACAAATGGATTTTAAATGTATCCCAACATGAATTCTCGTTGAAGGGAGCTTTAAAATGACCCTTTTAATGGTCAGTTCGGTTTTATAAATTAATTTTTTTTTGTAGTCTGGCTTCCCAATCTAATAGTAAAAATGGTAAAAAATGTTATTTTAAAAATATGCTTAGAAATCAAGGTTTTTCTTATAATCCGTAGCACTTTATAGTCCATAAAATATGCTATTTGACATGGGAGAATTAATTTCTTGGTGCTATGTATCGCCATAATTAAGATCTTAAAGTTTGAGGGTACAATTTGATTTACTTCTTGCACAACTTACATACATCTTTTTGATACATAGTAATGATTTGGACAAATACATTCAAACATGTTGATAAGTTTACTATTATTTCTTCCACTATTATTTTTATTTTAAAAATCAGTGTTGCTATATTCTGTGGTTTGGATTCCATATAAAACTGTAGGTTCTGGAGGCAAGGAACTGCCCGTTCTACCTATGATACTGTGGCTTAGTATGCTTCCTTCGGGAGGATCCAACAAATCTTATGGTTGTGGACAAATTAGTTTAGTTAGTACATAATACTGCCTTACAATGGATCATACATCTGGATATTTCTTCGTAACCTTATTACCAATGAGGCTTTTTTTAATCCAGTGCTGAAGAAATATGTGCCTGGTGTGGAGCGTTCACGGCCATACCATCTGGAGGTGTTGCTACGACTGCCATCACGGTCAGTGACAGAGATTCGGCTGCAGTTTGAGTACGTATTTCTTAAGTGGCAGGAGTACCCACCTGATGCCAACCACGGCTTCTATGTTGGCTCTGCAGTCATCACCGCTTACCTACCTCTCGCCAGGAGCTACACTGCCCTTCCCCAAGATGGGTCCACAATTTCTTCCAGGTAAGCATTTCATAAGTAATCTTTTACAGTGAGCCACAAAGTAATGTAACTAATATTTCAAAGTTGAAGCAAAATAATACTAACTTTGTTTAATATGTGTTAGGAAAGAGGAGGGACCATTGATTACTGCATCAGATGGCAGAATGATTCAGGTAAAATATCAAAGAAAGAAAGATGTTGGTGAAACTTTTGGACTTAAACCCTTTTGGCAACAGTAGGATGCGATTTGGACAGGAGCTGGTTACATTGCTAAGTATCATCTTAGAGTTTTCCAGAAGGGAAGATACAAGTAATTTAGAGTGTAGTAGATTCAGAGAATAACAAACAAGAATAGTTTAACGTGAGAAGTACAGAATTGTAAATATGTGATGTGTTACTGTGGAATATCATCAATGTTCTCCTCATTCTTTCAGAAGCTCGTTGGTTTATCAGTCCTTGTTTCTGTATTTTCATTTTGGAAGATTTCTGCTGATGATATAGACCTGAAGACTATAAAGGGTTATGATAAATGATTGAAGCGATTTCACAAATGTACTGTAGCATATCATTTGACATATTAGGCCTGTTTGCACACGGTTTTTCCAATGGTTTTGAAGTTAATGCTCAAGACGTGCGCATGCTCGGTGGTTGGAGAGATGCACAGCACGCTCTGAATGCGCACATCTGGTGTGCAGATCTGACAGTGCTTAGTGTTTACACATCCATTGTAAGTTTTATGCGTCAACACTCGTTCATTTTTTGCTTGAAGTTGTTGGAATTTCATTAAGTTTAAGACTGTATCAACACGTACAAATGTAAAACTTAAAAATGTGGTCACAAGATAATTTAAAAGAATTTGTAGAACCCTGCAAGAGTTTTCAATTTGTGGAAAGTTAAGTCGGGTACCTTGGTATAAGCTGTACCTCACTGTTTATTTCTAAGTTTTTCCACACAAACACATACAAATATAAAACTTTAAAATGTGGTCACAAGATAATTTAAAAGAATTTGCAGTACCCTGCAAGAGTTTTCAATTTGTGGCAAGTTAAGTCGGGTACTTTGGTATAAGATGGACTTCACTGTTTATTTCTAAGTTTTTTCCATGATAACTTAAAACAGTGATGTTTCAGAGAAAATGTTATTTAATACATACTCATAGTAGAACTGTAATGGCAACATAATCTCACTTCCATGAGGCCTAAACTGTTTGTTAAAACCTATTCTGGTTGTAAGGTTAAAAGGCAGCCAAGACCAGATGAAAAAATAACATTAAAAGAAAGTGAGTTCTGGCTAGTACCATAGAACCTAATATCGTTCGTATGACAAATTAGTAGAACTATGTAGGGTAAATGCTACTAAAAATTTTAGGAATATGGGTGGACTTCGGAAAAGAACTGAGGAAGATATATACAAGCAACAAAACGTTTCTGCAGAAGACATGGACGCCGGGAGGGGGGTGCAAGGGGATGCACTTGCTATGAAAGAAAATACAGAAAAAGATTGAGAAACAAAAATTTTATTATTAAATTCACTGTTTGAATAATAACTTAATGCACCTAGCTTGTTGTCCAAATTTGTTCAATACCTTGTCAATAAATTCTGTTTCCTTAATTAATAAGTAATGTGTTATATATAAAAAAAAAGATACTGATGCACCTCCCTCAAAGTAATCCTACTGGTGCCCATGGCAGAAGAAGAGAAAATTAGCCTTACCTGCAGTATTTTGATCTTTAAACATTTACCAGATATCAGGAAGAACCAGTAGAAATTCTTATCTCATCAAATGCAGAATAACATGAATATACTCAAGTCTGAAGTTTTGGGTGAAACTTGTAGTCTAGTAACAGAAGAAGTATAAATGGACAGGCATATTTCATGTATAATTTTTACAGAGATGATGTTGAAAAACTAGTTTAAAATTTCAGATCTTGTGGGAATCATGCAGTTCCTAAAAAGAAAAGAAAAAGAAAGCATCATCCAAATGTTCACCTGCAATTATGCTCTGCCTCACAGCTTTGCATTTTTTGGGTTAATATAATCAAATATCAAACTATCCAATCGCAAATCATTTTTGAAATGCGTTCGTTTTCCTGAAGCTCTCTCAAAAGGAACATTTGTCAATACTGATCCCTACTTTGAAGAAATATTTTTAGATTTTGTTTTTACAGTTCCTTCTGTACCGAAAAAAATTATAATTGCCACATGCTATTGCTTTGTTTCTCTAATTTCATTTATGAACATCTTACTGGCACTAATAAATACATCTACATCTCTGAAAACAACAATGATGTGAAAATGCCAACTTCGACCATCCAAACTGACAGAAAGTCCACATGCCCATACCTAAACTCTTAGAAATTGCATTACACAAATACTTTTGGCATGTACGCACTAACCAGAACTCCTGGCATGCGCGACTGGAGTGTTGACCATTTTTTATCACACGCTCCAGGAGTGTTTGCTCCAGCCTCATGCTCCAGTGCAGCAGTCCGGAGCGCCATTCCAAACTGGCAATTTGGCACGTTCGTGTAAATGGGCCTATTGTCACAAAACTTCCCAGTCATATAGAAAAACTCAAAAAGTTGTTTTGAGATATTACTAGTGTCATCTTACTGATTCTGCAGATGTCAAGTCCATAATTAATTTCTTGCCATGCTTGGCGCAGCATTTCCCTACCAACCTGTTCAAAAGGATTGTTGATAATAGTTCATTGTTCTTAGTAGAAGAGGCTTAAACACTGAATTTTTCACACATGAACTCCACCCCCCCCCCCCCTTTTCCCCAGCCCAAGACAAATCATATGGGTTTAGGTAGAGAGAGCATGGAGGCCATGATAGGAATTCCTGATCATCATCCCAGCTATGAACGCTCAATTGGTTTCTCAATTTCCTGCTCATGTCTGCACTCTCATGGCAAAAATTTGAAATGCAACTTCAAAACTTTTAGAGTTTTCCTATGCAATTGTAAAGTTTAGTGACAATTTGTTGCATGATTGCTTTTCTGGGATGTAGGAATAGTGTAAAGTCTTTATTTCATTTCATTAGTAGCAGTCGAGAGAAGCCCAGAGCTGTTTTCCAGCCTGTAACTTTAGCGACTGGAGGCTCTACCGCGTCTTATCAACTACGGCATGTCGCATTTCTCTCTTGATCTGCTTACACCAATTCCTGCGGATGGTGGGATTTAATACATTTTTATGAAAACAAACTCTACTGACACAGTCGCCAGTGATTTCACCATCAAACACACTTTACTGTATCAAGGAGAATCACCAAAAAAGGAGAATAATGAAAATAAGTTTTGAATTAACAATTGAAAGTTTAATTAATGTTCCAGATCCCACCCACACCAGTCGCATTCACAAGGTTCATCAGGCTTCTATATATTTGTGAGGTTGCAGAATCCTTAGCCACAATGACTCACACCAACAATTCTTTATAACTTTCACACACATATAACTTGTATACGTAAATATATACGAGAACGGTGCAACATCGAAAGGATGGGTCGAAACTCCTGCACATGCATAGCATGTCCGATCAACACAGCAGCTCCAGGGAGACTGTTGCGAGCTGGTTTTCACATGTCACATGTTGGTTTCAGGGGCGTTCTAAACTGACTTCCGGAAGCTGACTCGCATTCGGGTTCTTCCTTAGTACTCACACGGGCTTGCGGGAAATTTAATTATAAAGACATGCGCAGCGGTATTTCAAATAGCAAACTTAGTTCTAAATCTCCCGGTTCATTGGTGTTGGAAGTAGTTCATAATATGTGGCTATGCTACAGACACTTGTGTGACATTGCAAAAACTCCTTACAATTGCATAGCTGCCTGTAGGAGCTGATCTGGTGGTTGAAGGTCATCAGCTACCAAGTTGCTATGCAAAGCTTTCGCCCACTCTTAGTACCTCGTAGACGTCATCATTAGCCGACTACAGTTTATCCTATTACTAAAATCTCACCTAACAAATCAGGAGCCAGCCTTGTCACCTCCACTAAAGAATCGCCTCACTTGGCCAGAGAGCGTAGTAGCTCGCTTGTTGCAATTACCACCTTCAACTAGAAACATCACTATACTGAGGTAATCTGTTGGTTGATATGTATGTATATATATATATATATATATATATATATATATATATTCGGCCATCTATGTGTACACATGTGACGCCGCCTGGTGCTTCACCTTCTGCACGTTTAAGGCTGCTGTAGGCCGAAATATTGCGCTTCTCTTGTATTTGTTTTTTGTGCATCGTCCCAGCCGCCTTCATCTGTGGTAAGTATTGGGTCATACTTCCCTATCCTTCCTTAGTTTTATTGCCTTAAAACTTTTTCCTGCTCATTGTTATTATATATATATATTCCATGTTGAGCTTCCAAGTATTTCATGATTGCATTAAATTAGGAACTATTCCATCTTAAGGTCACCTCATCCTCCCAACTGATTCTATAGTCTGATTCCTAGTTTAGCACCAGTGTTACTAGTACCAACAGTGTGTCATAATTGTCTTGCAGTCAATGTGTTTACAAAATAACAACTTTATCTGAAGTGTTTTTACCAGTGTTTGTTGCTTCACAACTGTTTACCTATAAATGCCATGTGTTTCCTTCAAAGCAGCCTGATCACTAAATAATATATAAGAATAAATCTAGATGAAATATGCTGAGTGTTCATTAAGATGTTCACCATAATACTAATAGAAGATAGTATATATACTGTTTGCAGAGCTCTTTTTACTAACTACAAGTACTAAACCAATGTTTAACCTAATCTTCTCGACATGAGATCACAGACAGCTGATCATGTCAATCAGTTGGTGGCTGTCGGGATAAATGCGAAAGGTGTTTGTCGCAATAATAGCTTCTGCTCACCATAACCACACGACAAATATGTCAAATAATATAGCTATAGTACGTTTGTGAAATTGCTTCAATCAGGAATAATAACTCTACACTGCACAATGTGATTATTATGTCTACTAGTTCTATTCTATCTAAACTGTGAATAGAAGATATTAAAACACCTTAGAGGCCTAATATATACCACTGTGTTGTAATAAATGTCTTTTCTTTATTTCATTTTTTTTTTTTTTTTTTTTTAAATATAGCTTCTACTCATTCCATTCTATTCGCCTTTATCTGGACACCGTACTACTCCATGTCTGGAACCAATAATATGAATCCACAGTAGTTGGACATCTTTCCAAAAAAATTGTTTCAAAGGTCTTAGACTGGAACTTCCTGAAATACAGACTTGTATTTGACCCTTAAAATTCACACTATAAATTTGAAGAATTCCTGTTTGTTTGGAAAGCATCATGTTTTTTATTGATGCTGGGTATTCATAATGTAATCTTCGGTCATAGTATCTGTAATAGTCAGAGAACTTAATACCGATTCCAGATTATTGAGCAATTCCTAAGAAATGAATTGCCAGAATAGTCCATTTCATAACATATTTGGTTTGATGTCCACTTTAAACAGCTAATATGAAAAAGATCATGAATGAAAGTGGTCAGTAAAATACATAAAAAGTAAATGAATCTTAATGTATAAACTTTGGTCAAGCAACAACATTAGCTAAACTGAAATTTAGCCTAGGCCAGAATGACAATTGGTTACAGCAGAGACCATGAGTTATTATTATTATTATTTTGCTTTCATTTGCAACATGTTACTGAAAAGCAGATCCACATTTTTTAACCATAAAATTTATCAATTTCTTTTTTTAACTATGAAATTATACAAAAGCCAACTTAATGACTGCATTATGGCAATTAATTTGATGGCTGTTGTTTAGCTATTAAATTGTGGACATAACCTTGAATTTCTTCTAATGATATCTCTGGTCACTGTTAATTTGCGAGTGATGGCTGACATGTGATACTGTTCTCCAGCCAACAGCTGTCGAGGTGAGTTAGTGAGTGAGCATTATGAAATTGTATAGTAGATTATGTTAAATGCAAACAGCCTTACTTATGAGTGTAAACCAACAATAGAATAGTTTATTAGAACAATGAGAGATCGTGTTAAGATACTCTGTCCACACTTAACAAGAGGACCCCTTTTCCTGGGTTAGCTTTGATGGATGGCTTCAACAGTGGCAATGTGTTCAGCAGATCAAAATTCTATCACTGTGTAAATAATACCTCATAATATTTATTAATTATTGTTGGAATAATGGGCTGCTGTGGTTCCAGTACATTACTCTGTGGCAAGCTTGTTCTAATCACCACGATCCCTAAAAACATTTCATTCCCTGACTCTTTATACAAATTACTTCCTCAAATCCAGGATGACAGTATCAACTTGGTCTCCCTGTTTCATGCTACAAGCTGCTCAAAAGAGCCATCTACAACAGGATCTCAGAAAAAATCCTTGACTTCATACCAACTGAGCAGGCAGGATTTCGACCAAACCGGAATTGTTGCGACCAAGTAATGGCACTAACCAACCATATCGAAAAGGGATTCCAAGATCGGAAAAAGACCTTGGTAGTGTTTGTAGATTTGACTGCAGCATATGACACAGTCTGGAGAAAGGGAACGATCCTGAAATTCCTTAGGATTATCCCATGCAAAACGATTGCCTCTCTGTTGAATGACATGGTATGCAATCGAATGGTTGAGGTTCATCTAAATGGGAATAGAAGCAAATCTTACAGATTAAACAACAGGCTACCACAAGGATCTGTCCTTGCTCCACTACTTTTCAACATCTACACCGCAGACTTGCCATCTACCACTTCTAGGAAGTTTATATACGCTGATGACATAGTCATGACAGCACAATCTAGTGACTTCAAAACATCTGAAGAAATTCTCGCAATTGATCTTCAGAAACTGAATGATTACTTCAACACTTGGCGCCTTAAAATGAATATAAATAAGACAGAGGTTAGCTCATTCCACCTAAACAATAGAAAAGCCCACTATAGACCTCAAATAAAATTCAGAGACCAATTACTTAAATACAATCCTCCTCCAAAATATCTAGGTGTGGTTCTTGACCGGCCATTGACATATAAGGAACATATCCATAAAACAGCGGCAAAAGTAAAAACTCTAAATAACATCCTTCACAAACTTTCAGGAACGGATTGGGGAGCACATGCCGCAGCTCTCAGAACATCAGCTCTTGCTCTGGTATATTCAACTGCCAAATACTGCAGTCCAGTATGGCTAAACAGCAGTCACACAAAAAAGATCGACATTCCATTAAATGACACAATGAGAACAATTTCTGGAACTGTTAAATCTACACCTACAGACAGGCAGCCAGCCTGTACTCTCTAACATCGCCCCACCAAGTCTCCGAAGACAAGCGGCATTAAAAAAGGAATGGCAGAAATGCTTAAGTTATCCATAACTTCCAGTTCATCAGGACTGCACACACAAAGCTCCAAATAGACTAAAATCTAGATATTCAACATGGAAGTTTGGTCAAGAGTTGGTCCAAAATAATTTCAACATAGGCGAAGCATGGTGCGCTGAGTGGACAAATTCCAATCCCGATAAACAGGCACTAATCCAAGACCCTACACGTCAACCTCCCGTATTCAACCTTCCTAGAAAACCTGGACGGCACTGAACTGAGTGAGAACAGGCCACGGTAGATGCAACTACTGGTTGTACAAGCGGGGAATGACAGAGAATCCTTCTTGTGACTGCAGTAACTATGAGCAAACCATTCACCACATCGCCATGGAATGCCCTCTCAGGAGATTCAGTGGTACAATGAATCAGATTCACAAAGCAACAACACAAGCAATTGAATGGCTGCAATCGTTAGACATCAGTCTGTAGCAATAGTTATATTTATTGTAAGTTAATGTAGTTACTGTTTTTGTATCTCTTCTGCCATACGAAATAAATAAAATGATATATCTATCATTTTGATTGCCAGCTGGGTTTTACATGATTAATTCTCATAAATCCATGTTGGTGATTTACAAACCAGTTTTCTCTGCACAGAGATTCCTGATGAGACTGGATATGGCACACTCCAACTAATTGAACTATAGTGTTTTAATCATATTTGTCTCTTCTACTTTATGAACCAGTATTATTACCGCACATTCCAGTCCTCCAACATACAAACTCAGGGTAAATATTATTTTTATATATGTTATTAAGCCTCCTCCTTCCATCACAATATTATTTATCCAAGCCTCTGTATGTGTTTTTAACATACCTTGCTCCCTTGTATCATCATTGGACTCCATTTCTAATTTTCTAGTCTGCTCATGCCTACTTACTTGGGAAAGCTCCTTATACGTCTGCTACTAATCCTCCATTAAGGCCACTAAGTCTTCCTGACTGGATCTTTAATATTTCTTCCCCATCCTTTCAAGATAAACATTTTGTGCACATGTATTATTCTTTATCATTAACTACATACTAAGTATTATGATTTAATTCACCAATTCTAGCATCATTTATCAATTCATTTATTGGAATAATATAAAATTATTATTTTGCTTTCTCTGTATTTAAAGTAACACACCTTCAAATTAGTAAAGCAATTGTTGTAGGTATAGTAACTAGTGTTGCAAAAAAAAAAAAAGTTTTTTTTTCTGACTTGAAAAAAATATAAAAAAAACATTTTTTTTCTGGGCCATGTTTTTTTCATAACTACAAAATTTTTATGGCATTTATCATTTAATACGACTGTTTTAGAGTTTATGCTAAGTACTTATCTTAATTTTAAAATCTATTATATTTTTCTGGTTCAGTAGGAAAAAAAATTACAAAAATATTGGCAACATTGACTGAAGTTTTCTTTTACCAATGGGGACTTCCTGAAAAGGCTAGGTTGGTTGAGAAGGAATCCCCGTTCCCCGCTTTTTTTGATTGATACTCGCTATTTGAACTAGTGCTGCCAGCTCTACAAATTTATCTGTAGACCTACGGATCTTTTCAAAAAATTAGGAATTTTAAATTTATCTACAGTTTTTAGCCTCTTTTTATTACTTATTGTGCTTTCCTTATATTCATATACTTGTTGAACTTGCAGCATATAGTGATAAAGAAATAAAACTCCTATTTCGTATGCTAATAGATTTAAATTCAAACTTAAAAGACCGTAATACAGAACTATCGGCACAGTCTTTATTCACAGTGTGTACTTTGCTCACAATTTAAAATTGAAATCTCGAAAGCTTTTGCCTGCAATACAAACAGTAAAAGAAAATGTAACTATTTCTGAAGTTATGGATCTAGAGGAGACAGAAGAAGAAACAGAAAATTCTGACTCAGACTGAACTAGTGTTGGTAGTAGTGATACTAGTGAATGTGGTTCTGACACAGAGGATCAATAAAAAATTATGCTACCTATATAAATACATTTATGAATCATTATGTAAGACATTATATGTTTTAGTAAGATTTAAAACACACATGTAAAATGTAAGTTCCGTAAATAAAACTATAATTTATCAAATATAATTTTTTCTGAAGGAAAAAAAACAAAGGTGCTTGGGTTTTTTTCACAAATCTAAAAAAAAAAATTTTTTTTTTCAATTCGCAACACTAATAGTAACACGCCTTCAACTAAAAAAAAATAGTTACACCTCCCTGCCTCAGTTATTATGTTGTTGTTTAGTTCCTTTATAAACAGCTATGTTATGAAATAAGTTGAATATATACTGTCAAATACTGCCAAGCAACTAGAGAAGAGAATTAACCATATCTGCTACAGCTTCAATGCTTCAAGAGAGGGGTACCTGGTGCAGCTGCGAACAGAGACGCTCATGGTGACGCTGCCCACACCTGATTTCAGCATGCCTTACAATGTTATCTGTCTGGCCTGCACTGTTGTTGCTCTTGCATTTGGCCCTCTGCACAACATCACAACAAGGAGGTCAGTTGTTATCTCTGATTTTTTTTTTTTTTTCTCTCCTTTAAGATTCTACCACATTGCCCCAAATATTTATCTCTTCTGTAGTTTCAACTTTTTCGAATTTGTTTCACTGTTTTCCTCATTACATGCTGTACACTTTGTATGAAAGATTAGCTGAAACTATATACAACATGAATACAGTACTGGTCAAGTTGCTTTATAAACTTTTAACTTGTTTAAAAAACATAAATATTAAAGTTCTGTTAAATAAAGGCATATTTCTGTTTTATTAACCATTAGGAATGGGTACTTTGTATCTCAAAATAACTCTTGTATTGAACTTTCATATTATCAGTGATCATTAGATTAAAGAAATGTTAGTTTTTTTTTTTTTAATCAAAAGAAAAGCAGGAAATATTTTTAAAAAAGATCTCTATGTATACAAAATTTTTATATAAAACAACACTGTATTTAGTAAATTCCTTGTTATTATTTGTATTAGTGAAACTAAATACTGATTATCTTCAGTAAATCAAGTGAAGGCATCTGATTAACTCTAATCGACTGGAGATTTAGGCACCGAGCGTGGTGGTGTAACGGATAGCATTCTGGCCTCACATTCGGGAGGACGGCGGTTCGAATCCCCGTCCGGGCATCCAGATTTGGGTTTTCCATGGTTTCCCCAAATCACTCCAGGTGAATGCCGGGATGCTTCCTTCAAAAAGGCCATGGCCGAATTCCTTCCCATTCCTTGCCCCCATCCTTTCCCGTCTCTAAAAGACCACGTTGTTAAAAAGGGACGTTAAACTGTTAAAAAAAAAATGGACATTTAGGACTGTGAGACATACCACATCCATTTATCTTTTTTTCTTTTGTTTCAGAAACAGGCTTAAATCATAATTAACGTGGTTATAGTTAAATGAGATTTATGAAAACTAAAATTGAATTTTCAGATAATTGTGTCAATCTGTTCGTGATTCTTTGGTTTGTAAATAAAAATTTATTTGTCATATAATTATTTGCTATCACAATTCCATT
Organism: Vandiemenella viatica; assembly: GCA_031002005.1. NCBI lineage: Eukaryota > Metazoa > Arthropoda > Insecta > Orthoptera > Morabidae > Vandiemenella > Vandiemenella viatica. The sequence continues at coordinate 27,295,925 of JARYHS010008074.1, read as the reverse complement.
TAGCAAATGCTTCAGTTATTATTCTCATGTCTACATACAGGTAGTTATGAATGTCACTTAACAGTCATTTTGACAAAGGAAAGCGAAAATGACTCATCACGTTTTATTTCTTGGCAGATGGAGGTCGTGGGATCAGATACATAGATGATATATTTATGATCTGGACCCACAGTGAAAACCAACTCCTATAATTTCTCCATTCTCTTAACAATAGCCATTCCATTAATTTCACCTGGACCTAGTTCCACACACACATCACGTTCCACAGAGTGAACATCACGCTCAGGCAGGGTGCCCTTCACACCTCTGTCCATATAAAACCCACTAATCTGCAGAAATCTACATTTCAACAGTTGTCACCCATTCCATACCAAACATTCCCTCCATTACAGTCTTGTTATCCGTGGCAGACGTTTTTGTTCTGATGCTGAATCCCACTCCCAGAACCCAAAATGCGCACTCTTTTACCAAAAATTTTACCAACTGTCCCCGTACATGTTTCAGCAGACCACCTAACCACAAAAACATCTTGGTTCACAAATACCCTCCATCAGATTCTCCCAACACACCATACGGATATTTTCCGTGCAATAGACGTCACTGCAAAACCCGCAACATGCATCCTCCCACTACAACATATTCCAACCTGTCTACTGGGGAAACTTTCCCCATCATTGGACATGCCTCATGCTCCACAACACAGATCATATACCCGCTAACTTGCTGCCACTGTACTAGTTCCTATCTAGGCCTCACTACACAGCAACTCTCAGTCAGAATGAATGGCACAGACACACAGTCCACACCCGCAACTTATACCTCGCAGTTCCAGAACATGCCAATTTCCACAATTCTAACAATCTCAATGACTGTTTAACTGTGAGAGCTATCAGAATTTTCCCCAAAACCACCGCCACTATAGAACTTCAGAGATGGGAACTTGCATACCAAAATATCCTGGATACCAGACAACTTCCTGGCCTCAACCACCCATAAAATTCCACCTTTTCACCCATCACCCATTATTATTAGTATTACCATTTAACTAGTTATAAATTTCTTCCAAATTTATTTATTTATTGTTCATTTTAACACTCCATACCCTTTTGTTATATTCTTAGTTTTATCACTGCCTGCACTATATATATTTATATATAACATCTCAGTTTTTCCTGACATATTGATAATTCACGCAATCATGTGATAAACTTCGCCGTGTGCACACCACCCGAACTACATAACTCGTTTCCTATAACATGAATAAGGGAGCGTGCATAAACCACGTAGCTCCATTTTGGCCTAATGTGAAACCCCCCCCACGTAGCACGTAGCTTTTTTCCCTTTTGATTTCAGAAGACATTTTGTACTGTTTTCTCTTGTCAGACGATTGTAATTTATGTAAGGAGATAATTAATTGATGAGGAAATAAATATTTACATGCTGTTGTGTATTCTGTTCCTCATTTTAACTGTGAAAAATGTTATAAAAGGAAAGCTACGTGGCCTGGCTCGGAAACCCCCCCTCCCCCCACGTAGCCTAGCGTAGCCTTCCAGCCAACCCCTCCCCCCCTTGGACCGAGCCACATGGTTTGTGCACGCTCCCTAAGGTGAAAACTGAAATATTGTATATATTTGTGTTGGTCATATATGTTTTTCACTCATTGCAGCCTTCAACTTTGGTGAGTGATGAGTCATTTTCCCTTTCCTTTGTTTCATTAACAATCATTTTCAAATCGTTGTGGACCAGAACCTACCCATGCGCAGTGCATTTTGTATCACTTAATACAAGTTGCCTCCTGTACAAGAAAATTAATCCATTTGTCATTGAAACATTGAATGATTTCACAGTATTGTACATTACAGTTTTCTTGAGCTTGCAGCAATGTTAGAATGTTAAAATTCTGGGACATTTTAAGGAATTAGTTATCTGCCCTCATTCTTAACTAACTGAATTGAACACCTTATCAACACTATCATCATTATCCTGAAAGTTGTCCATTGTCGAAATTTTGCAATGAAGAAACAAGGATTTTTGGGACATCATAATTGTAAGCCATTGAGATTAGAACAGCTTATCATCTGGTGAACATGAATATAGGCTGCCTGCTCATAGTAGCACAGAATCTAACTGTTAAAAAGCAGTGCCATGAGAACATGCAAGAGTGGGGATGATATCATCAGTCAAATTTAACTGTAAATACCTCATGACATGGTATCAAACATGGGTTGCAGGATTGTGATATTTTAACACAGCAGCATGCATGATAACTTCTTATCAATGTGATTTACAGTTCGATCCTCACTGCATTAACACTTTATGCTTATTACGATATGAAGATTCAAAAAAATGAACAATAAGTGCTCTCATTTGGTAACATTTACTGAAAATTTGTAAGAAGTTTTTGTGGAGCAGTGCATTAGGGACTGTGCACAAACTACGTGCCTCGGTCCAGGGGGGAAGGGGTTTGCTGGAAGGCTACGCTGGGTTACGTGGGGGGAGGGGGGTTCCGAGCCAGGCCACGTAGCTTTCCTTCCATAACATTTTTCACAGTTAAAATGAGGAACAGAACCCACAACAGCATGTGAATACTTATTTTCCACAGTTAATTATCTATTTACCATAGTCTGACAAGAGAGAACAGCACAAAATGTCTTCTGGAATCAAAAGGGAAAAATGCTACGTGCTACGTGGGAGGGGGGGGGGGGGGGGCTAGAGGCAAAAGCTACGTAGGGCTACATGGGGGGGAAGAGGGGTTCACAGGAGGGCAAAATGGAGCTACGTGGTTTATGCAGCTCCCTTAGCTGTGGGCTACAACATATAAACCTGAATGACCATCATGATATTCATGTTGAGTGAATGACGTTTGGTGTGGCATGGGATAAGAAATCAGTTGGCCATATCAGAAACAAATTAATAGAAATTAATTAACTTCTGTGATAAGATTTTGGCAGAGAAATTCACCATCTTTCATGTTGCTGTGAAATTTATTATAAAATCTCTCTGCCTTTGTCTCCAAGATAAGTGAATCAAAGACAAAGGTTTTGTAATAGATGGCAATATGTTTTCAAATGGTTGTGATGTAGATAGAACAACACAGCCATTCTAGTAACAGCTACATAAAATAATATTGAAAGTGCCCAACTCCTTTCTGGAAAAGCCTCATTCTATGGATTCGTTCCATATTCAATAATTTCTTTCTCTGTCGTTGTGTATGATTTTTATTTCCATATCGTTTTACTGCCTGTTGTAGGTTGCGGCTGAAAGAAACTGGTGAAGGCAATCGAGTAGTGAATTGGTTGAAGTCACTTGTGAAGCCAAAACAGAAACAGCAAGCTGTAGAGAAGTCTACTGAAACTTCGTCATAGACCATACTGGCAACAGAGTCTGAAAGGTTATTTTCTAATCCCAGCTCTCATTCCATCTTTTTAATATTCTTTGTTCTATTCAATGTGTAATTGTTGTTTTTAATGTTTTATATGAAACTAGTCAGTATTAATAAAAAAGTTGCCATGTTCAGGTACAGTTTGTTAAGAGCTTCTTATATGATACATTGTATCGACTGGCAGTTTTATTTTTGTCATAAAAATTATGTTTTATGTCCTAGTCAAATGTAATGTACTGTGATAAGTTTTGTAAGGCAAACAATGGCCAGTTATAGAAATGAAAGCTGAGAAGAAAAATGTAATAATAACAGATAGAATGGTTTCATCTTGAAGATCAGATTCTGATAATGGAAAAAAAATAAAGAGAGCACCTACCCCTGACTTTCAGTTGTAATTATCATTAGTATAACTACATAAATAATGAACTGTGTGTAAACATGCGTGTAAAGCAATAAGTTATCACATTTGGATAATTTATTTCACTAATCTTCTCTCTGTTATCTTGAAAAACAATTTTTCTCATTACCTAAGTTATAAGGAAAGTAAACCCATCCTCACCCACCACAGATAAAGCCAGGAGACCCATGACAAACACACTGTACAATTTTCATTGTCACAATTATCATTATCATACCTAGATTTTTTGATTACAGTCACTGTGATAACTAGAAGTTCCTTCTATGTATCTCTTCTATAAACTATTACTTTTGCTCAACTAATCAGGTTCATATGTTTTCCATTTTATACATTTTTTAAATTGAAAAGAAACAAGAATCTAGGATTAAAAGGAAATTTAAATAAACAGAGTGAAAACAAACTGAAGTACTTGATTGGCCAGTCCTGAATTACCATTCCTGAATTACTCATTCTTAGGTGACACACCTGCTGAATGTGAAGGGCTCGGGAGAAAAAAGAATATTTTCCAGGCTACGAAGGCAGCTTGGCATTATTCAGTTGACATGTAACTATGAGAATGCACTGAAGAGAAGGCAATGCTCTCTGCTCTATATCTCCCATAATATAGCAAACAAAATGCTCAGTATCAATGTTCATGTTAGCTCCATCACCATTAGACCACTAAGTCATATGATGGTATTTACCTTTACAACAGCAATACCCCGGTTCAGTGTTAAAATATTGTATAGGCTACAGACTAGGTCCACCATCCTCTCGGACAGTCAACTTCCATACTGTGTAATCCATGTTCTGCTGCTAAAGACAGATATATACCCAAAAAATTACATTAATCTGTGTGCATGATTATCCCCCCTTTTTTCTGTTTCTATGCAGTTGCCTGTGGTAACCAGTGGTTCATTTTTGTAGTGTATATATATATAGCCACAGACAGTATTCACACTGAACCCCATAGCTGTCAATGCCATCTCATGTGACATGAATAATTTCAACTCTTGTTTCACAGTCTGTGCTATCAGAGCCCTCCCAAATAGCAGCAGCTCCTCTGAACTCGGAAAGTGGGAACTTGCCTAACAATACAAACTGGGCACAAGGCAACCTCCTGGTCTCAATTTAAGATAATACCCAGTTATTATTATTATTTATGTTCATTTCATTTTTTTTCCAATTCTCTCCTTGCCTCCATCCCCCCCTACCTAAATTGAGCCACGACTAACCAGAGGTGATGTTTAACTTCATAGAGTTTTGTTTTAATTCGTAATTTTTTTATATATAAAAAGGTCTATTTATGTTTTACTATATTATTTTACTGTTTTCACCCACCAGACATCAGTTTTGATATCTATCAATGCTCGGGTATTAGCTTTATATCAGTATCCCTGTACCTGTCCTCTGTTTGGATTTACCTCCTTTCCCCCTCCTCCCATGTTCCTGGCCAGCAGTCACTCTGTGCGGCATTTTCCTACAACACCCACCTTCCACAATGTTCTCTTCTTGATAAAGGGCTAAGACCCAAAAATTACTATAGCATGTGTATTTTCATCTGTTATTTGTGTTCGCGCCCCCTCAAACATCATGTGAGGTAAATGGTGGCTCATTTCCAAATCCTAATTTGTTATTCCTTTTCGCTACATATTGCATATTATTTCATTGTTTACCTTTTTTATCTCTCAATGTTTATACTCTTAGTTCCCCCTTTAACATTTCACCTCTCCTCAAACTTTATTCCTGCTTCTCCTCCACCCACAACCCACTTTGCATGTGGCCACACACATGCAGTGCATTGCACACTTGTATTTTTGTGTCATCACTGCTCTGATATATCCAATTGCAGTGGACTTACTTTCCTTATTCTTGTCTGTGTTATTGTTATTAGATTTATCTATTTTTATGTCCAACGACTTTTGTTGATATTTTTCCCTGTGACATCAGATCACAGTTGCATTTTGGTCTTTTGTTTTGCCATTTTAGGTAATTATTAATGATATTCTTTCCACACAACCTACTTATTTATTGGCTTATTCCTCCACAGGGGCGTAGCTACTATGGGGCTAGGCGGTGCAGTGCACCGGGGCCCTCACGCTCAGGGGGGCCCCAAGCATACCTCAAGGGGCCCCTAAGCGCACCTCTAGGGCCCCTCAAGCGCAGTTTAGAGGGCCCACGAGCGTTCACGGCAAACCGGCGACCTTTTTTTTAGCTCTACCGTCGTCTAAGGGGCCCCTGAGAACACAGGAGCCCCTCACTAAGGGCCCTCGCTGCTCAGGGGGGCCCCAACCACTGCTCAGGGGCCCCTAAAGAACAATTCAAGGGCCCCATCCTCAGTTCAGGGGGCCCCTACCAGCACACAAAGCAAAAAAAGGTCACCCGTCTGGCCTGAGGGCACAAAATAAATTTTTTGCACCGGGGCCCTTGTTGACCTAGCTACGCCACTGTTCCTCCAGTGTATCATGTACTAAGAGTTTTAGATTTTGCTATGTTATATTTATGCAAAGTTGTTGAAAATCAAATAAAATAAACCTAAAAATTATCAGAAGGTGCAGCTTGGAGAGGTATTAAATACATCAGCAAAGTAGGAAAATATCAACTATACAAAATGAGATATGAAGGAAGAAGTAAAGTTAAAGCTGTTACTCTGGTTCATAAGGCCGTGGGTCATGTGATGTGCTGGGAATTTATCCACAAAAATTTGTATTTGCCAAGCAACCCAACTTAACACAGCCCTTATGAAAGCGTCACAGAATTGATACATAGATTGGGCTGGGATAGTTTGGAAGACAGACGACGTAGCTTGCGTTCGAATTTATTGGAGAATATGCGAAAAAATTTAAATTTCGAGTGCAATGAAATACTTCTTCCGCCAACCTATTTAGGTCGCAATGACCGGAGGGATAAGATTAGAGAAATAAGATGCCGTACTGATACTTATATGTATTCCTTCTTTCCTTGCACTATTCGGGATTGGAATGGGCGGGTTTAGGATTGGTGCTTAGCACCCTCTGCCACCCACAATTTTTGTGATTTGCAGAGTATGAACGTAGATGTAGAACACTGAAATAGAATATGCATAAGAAGACCATCCCTGCCCAGTTAGTTAATTTTCAGGTGTGTAAAGCAGTGCCCTCAATTTTAAATAAATGTGACTAAAAATTGTAAATACTATCAGGAAAATCAGAAGAAAAACATAACTACTCCACTTTAGGGATTTTCGTACTATGAAAGCTCAAAAAGCCATAAGAACAGCACATGTATTTCACCTTTTTGCAACAATAGAACAGGAAGAAATGTTGTAGGCAATATTAAGGAATAATAAAGTAGAATGACTAAAAACACTATATAAAAACAATATTTCTAGCCAGATGGAATATAGTCCAGAAATGTGGTGGGATGAGTGTTGGTGGGTCTTATTGACATGAAATAGTGTGTTAGTGTTTTCTGTCACTGTAGCCCTCCTTTCTTCAACTTTGATAAATGATGGGTTCACTTTAGTCATGCAGGCACTGTCTAGACTCGGTTTGTTATTCACGGTTTGTGTGGAGACGAAGCATAGCTGGTACTCGCTCCAAACAATTGGAACAGGCACGAATTGCCTCGCAGTCTTAAAATAACTAAATTGAGGGATGAAGTAACTGAAAAATTAAAGAGTGGAGAGTATATGTCTTATTATTTTCTACATGCTGTTATATCATTATGTAAGTTTACTTTCAGCAAATTCGGATACTTGAAGACTGGGCAAAGCAATAAGTTAATGAAAAAGTAAAAATTCGCAAATTGCACCACATTTTAACATTTCCGTAGCAATGTTCCAGCATTTCATAAAAGTGGAACAATCTTTCTGCTGAACATATGAATGATCTTTTGGTTATTTGGTTTATTTATGAGAGTGATATCAGTTGTCATTAAAGTGAGTTCAATGTTGTGCATTAATAGCTACCAATCCTTACAAGATGTTACATATATTTAAAGCTTCAAAATAAATCATAATGGACTAAATGTGGATTCAGGGTATACTTTATGTATGTCAGTAGCTAGAAATAACTTAATTATGTTATGGCTTTCGTTGCACTGATTCTGATCTCATGGTTTGTAATACTTCCATTACACATGTTTATCAAACAACACAAACATGTTACACTTCATGTCTATGACGATTCAATTGTTAGAACTTACACAAAATGTTGGTAGTAGTCACTGATATACCGTAGGTTCAAGAATGCCCGTTGTACAATTTTGTCCAGTTTTCTATGATATACCATCCTCGTTACACAATTTGGGTGAGGAAGACACTATGCACTATTCCTGCATTGCTGAGACTTCATATGTCTGCTAAGCCTTCGTTTGACCGCTGAGTCTGGGGAAGTTCCAGTGGTCACAACTCACCCAGATAGGAGACCAGTCACAGAAATAACCAAGCGAGCTCAAGTGTGCACGACACTATTTCACTTTACCTTTCCTTTCCATATTAATATTCCCTCTTTTTTAAGTACATAAGTATTTATTATATTTATGGATACATGTTACTTTTTATTTCCTAGATACAATTCAAACCAAATCCTGCTCTACCAGTAGGATTGTAGTGTTCTCATAGCAGAAATATTGTAAAGTGTGTTTGTTTTATCTTGTTTGTCTGGCCGTCCTGCCTTTGGTAAGTGATGGGTATTTTTCCCTATCTTATTTTCCTTTATGTAGTAGAATTTTATGAAGGACACATTTTTTTTGAGTGTAACTTTCAGTGTATTGTCTATTAAGTATTCTCATTTTAAAATAACAGCACGGGATAAGGAATTAAAACATTGACATATATCATAAATCAACAGAGGATTTGTAACAATGGATTACAGGTAACAACATAATACCTATTGAGGATGTCTGCACAGAGATTATAACTTGGGGTATCATTGTTACATTATCAATATCTATGAAGATACGTTACAAAACCTTTTGGAAGGCAGTTGTACTTGTACTGGTGTCTTCATTTACTACAGTATCTGTAATATGGCAGAATCCCAATGATAAAATAACTAGTATATATACTAGTAACAAGATTTCTATGCCATCCAACAAATATGACAATGTGTTTTTAGGTATTAGCCTGTATCCTAGTAATTCCCAGTTTTATTGCTGATGTAGTAATCCTTTCAATTAAGCTATTACAGAACATACTTGACAGTGCTTCTAAGCGTAAGTTTACAACGGAACAGACTTCAGCCAAATTTTCACTCTGTCGAATAACCGACCAAACTCTGCCTGCCGATTATGGTGGCAGTTGCTACAATATAGACTTAGGGAATTTTGTCACTCACGACATCTGTGTTAAATAATAAGTTTTGTCTGTAAATGAAATTTATTAAGAGATCATACTCTAATTGACTGCAATGGAAGCACAGCTTGAGTGACTAATTTAACATTACACACTTACACATGCATCCGCCTGCTGTCATTATAAAAACTTCATGACTAAAACTGTTATTCATACCAGAAAAATGTATCCTGTGTCCTTCCTAAAGACACAAAGTATTTCCTTGTCAAATTCCATCAATATCGGTATAAAACAAAACAAAAAGACAGAGACTTATGTCGCATTTATAACATTATTAGTGTAGTTCACGCATAAACTGCCTGTGAGAGAAACGAAGCCTGAGGAACCAGTATAGCGTAGATAAAGTAAACGCTTACGGCACTGTTCAGCCGCCTACGATCTGCCACGCATTCCACCCCTGAATTTATGGGACCTTCATTGTAACATGCAATCCTTATTATGGAATTTCCAGTCTCGGCTCATACAATGAAAAACAATTCTTAAAAATATTTGCTCCCTGCAAGATTTGAATCAGAGAACACAAGTGCAACATTAGGAAGCAAGCATATTATGCACTGCACTATCAGCCCATTACAGAGATATATACATACTATGGGACTTTCTTTCACAGCTCAGTTAGTTTTAAAAAAATCCACAACAATATGTATTAATCTATACAGAAAATAGTATCGTATGTCCTTCCTAAGGACAAACAGCATCTCCTTGTCAAATTTCATCACGGTCAGATTAGCCGTTTAGCCCTGAAAATGTAACAAACACAGATACAGAGTTACTTTCGCATTAATAATATTAGTATAGATTCACTCAGAGGCGGCCTTAGGGGGTGGCGAACAGGGCAATCGCCCGGGGCCTCGCGCAACAACCCGAATTGACAAAAGATTTTATTAAAAAAATTATCTTTAGCTATTAGTGATAACGTACATTAAAGTTGGTTAATTAATACTAAAGTATATATTAATAAGTAGGTACCTAATCAAAATTTCTCATTTAGATTTATTCAGTGTCACATTCGTGTAGAAAGTAAGATTAACGGTATCAAAATTAAATAATTTATCACTGAATAATAATATTTTTTGTAATTTAACTGTAAAACATAGTAAAAAATTTATTGCTATTTGAATCACGCGCCTCGCATATTAGAAAACCCAGTTTTGTTCCTTTCATAGCAATTTATGCTCAGGTAATCCCTGTGTTTCATTTCGCTCATTTTTTTTGTCACCTTACACTGGAAGATCGATTCACACTTGGCCGGTAGTACTCCTCACGGTAAGCGCACCGACAGTAATGATATGATAATGAAGCCAATAAAAAAATGGTGTCCAGAAATCTATACTTCAAATTAATCCACCTCTTTATTTGTTACGCTACGGGAGTTATAGGTAGAATCCCATCCTAGGAGATGCAGCATCGCCTTCTGCCTGATCGAATTATAAGTGAACAGTTTTAAAAGCACATGTAAAATCCTTTTCGCTAAAACGACTTTGTGAAACTAGATGGAAATGCATGGTAGAATTGGTGAAGGCCTTTAAGTACCAACCAAGAGACATACTTGATGCTTTGAGAGATTTAGCAGAAAATACAACAGATTGTCAATTGGTTAGTGAATGCCACTTTATAGAAAAGGAAATAACTACCTACGAATTTGTAGTTGCTCTCGTCGTTTGGCATGATATCCTTACAAAGATAAATGTTATAAGAAAAATGTTGCAAAACGAAAAATGCAATTAGATGCGGCTATTCAACACTTAGACACATTTACACGTTGGCTTGTTAATTGTCGGGGCAATGGTTTTCAATCATCCTTGGTAACAGCGAGAGAAACACCTGATCAAAATTATGTCGAAAAAGTTCATAATCATGAAAAGAGACGTAGAAACGCGAAATTTGATTATTAAGGGGAAGATGAAGCTCTTGAATTGCATGCGGAGGTAATTTTCAAAATAAATGTTAATATTGATTATGTGCGCGCAAGCTGCAAACGTAAATTTGAGGCCCTTAAACATGGTGAGCACATATTTGTTTTCATGTATAACATAAAAAAGATCAAAGAAAATTAGTGACTGAACTTCTGAAGAAATCAAGTGACTTGCAAGTACCTCTAACAGCAGGGGAAACATCTAATATTGATGTACAAGAATTGTACGAAGAACTAAATATGTTTATCCCTGTATAAGATGAAAACGATGGCTTTATCTCGGTGATTAGTTATGTAACAGAAAAAACATTAACTGAAGTGTACCCCACTATAGACGTAATCCTGGGAATTATTGCCACCACATCTAAGACGATCATTTTTAAATCCCTGCGTTTTTCTTTCAAGGCATTTATGCACTTCAGTTTATCCTTAATAATTTTACGTCTTTGTTTGTTAACTTTTAATAACTCTTCTAATATTTTAAATCTCAAAAATCATTTATTTATGACTTTTGCATTTTTCGTCGATCATCAGAAATCCTAATTTTGATTCACATACTTTGCACAAAGGGCAAGGGCCTCGCAAAGATCTGCCGCCCCGGGCCTCGCAATGGCTAAGGCCGCCGCTGGATTCACTGATAAGGAAGCTGAGACGCAAGTGACCAAAGTATACAGATTTGAAAACAAATAGATTTATTGTGTTAGGTTTAAAATAATACATGTGTTTACATTTCCATGTAATGTCAATTAAGAACATAAATTATAACAACTTGTCACAGATTTTAAATACATATTCTGACAAGCTGTTTGTATGTTCATGGATCAAAGTTAATTTTCTACACCTAATTAGAAAAGACTGATTGTAATATAGCTGAGGAGCAAATAAAACGAGCTCATGAAAAAGTAAGCGTTATTGGTTGTATATTTCTTTGGTTTCAGTTTCAAACACTTCAAGCCAAAATAGGATAAAGGTCATCAAAAATTCTTTGTCATAAAAAAATTACTTTTAGCAATAAAAATAAAATATGCAACCTAAATGCAATAGTTCGTAATAAACAGGACCAGCAGGACTTTTGTTGGAAGTACAGATTTGTCACGAAAAACGTGGTTGTGGAAGGAATCCAACGGGTTGGCGAGGAGCCATAATCCGCATCTTGGCAGGAGCGTCTGGTCGTGTAGAAGGGGGGCTTGTGCCTAGGGGAGTGGATGGTCCTTGGCGTACTTCCATCTCCCGGCGAGCCACTTCAAACTCCTGTAGATCTTCCAGTCGCAATTCAACTCGTGTTGGCTGTCGCCGGATCATGCTTCCTGCTCACTACATTCAAACAAAATTTTGGAGTAAAGTATTAGCCACCAAAATAGGGTAGTTTGAAGGAAATGCTTAATCAAAGAGAGTCACTTTCACCAACTGAATTTAATCTGTATTATACCCTTGATTAAATGGAAGGAAATACTATACTTCTGGTTTATAGAATACATGGGCAATCAAGTGCATCACCGGTGTGGGATATGTAATGAACAAGAGAGTAGAAAAAGAATGAGTAAGTTATAGTGAAAATTTTAGCAGCAGAACTATTTTGATGATTAAAGAAACTAAAGCTGTTCCAACTACATTTAGATACCCGATGCCAACTGCTCAAGGAAAGAAACAATAAATTAAGACAGTACGTTCTAAAACTAAAGCCTTAATTCAATATGTAATTGCAGATGAAAAGTGGCAGTAGAAGAGAAAACTGATTGAATTTCAGTCTAGAATAAAATGAGTGAGGAAGTAGGCTGTAAACTAATCGCAACAAATATTCTATTTAAGAATCATCCTGAAGAATATACAAATGAAAGGACCAGGGGATCTGAGTGAATATCAGATTCAAAACCAAGTCATAGACTGTAAAGCATATCAGCGAACTGATGCAGAATCTGGATGAAATATGATATTTATATTCATGCGAATAAGGAAGCAAAATCAGAAAAACAAAGTGAAAATGGGCAAACAAAATCTCTGAGATTATAAATGAGGGTCTATGAAATAAATGTGGAAGAAATTCAACTGAAGACAAATTGCCATCTGTCTGTGAAACTCGTAACTATGTTCTGTGTGCGCTAAATGTATTTTTTGTGTGTATATGTGCAGTATGAGGCGGAGATTGTGGACCGTCCCAGCACTTGCCTTGGTGATTGTGGAAAACCACAATCAGGACAGCACGTATGCGGGGACCACCACTCAATCCTGCTTATGACTTTACGTCTCATCAATTTTGAGGTGCTTAGAGAAGGAAAAGGATGGGGGGGGGGGGGGGACAAGGAATGGAAAGGAGTTCAGCCTTGGTCTTTAGAAGGAAGTTTTTTTTGTTTATGGCTTTAAGCATCATCAACATCGAAGTCATTAGAATTAGGTATGGGAAGGCATTTGGCCATGGCCTTTTAAAGGAAGCATCCTGGCATTCGCATGGAGTGCCCTGAGAAAAACATGGAAAATCCAAATCTGAATGGCCGGACCGGGAGGGATTCAAACCCTAATCCTCCCAAATGCGAGGCCAGAGCATTACTGCTCACCCACCACTCTGGGTCCTGATACAAAGTGTGGCACCTTACCACACTAGTGTGTAAACTGATAATCAAAGTTTGTAACAAACTACTGAGCAAAGAAGCTGGCAAGAAACCTTGGAACACACAAGAAATTTTGGAGTTGATGAATTGAAGAAAAAAGGTGTAAGAAGACACCATTACACATAATTTAGAGAAAATGTGCATGAAAGTGAAAAACGACTGAATGAAAGAAAAAACATGAAGAAAGAACTGGTCATTTGTAAAGTGTATGCAGCTAATAGGAAGATCAAACAATTTTGGAGAAATCAGGATTTTTTATTTAGGGCTCACTGAATCTGGGTGATTACAGCTGGGAGAAGACTGGGAACAGCAGGAAAGAATTCAACCATGACCTTTTGAAATAACTATCCTGGTATTCATTTGGAGTTTCATTCCCCATTTTCTCCCTTGTTTTCTTTCTTTCTTTTTTTTATCTTAAATTCTTCAAGTGTTATCTGACAACTTGCCAACTTTTGCCTTTTATAAATTATAATTTTGAATTAAGACTTTTTGTTAAATTATTCATCACTTCCCTGGGTAATTTATTCCAATCCCTGGCTCCCTTGCAGGAAAAAGAAAATTTGCCCACTTCCTTATGCCAGAAATCATGTACTAGCTTGTGGTCGTCATCTCTTTCCTACCATGAACTCTTAATTTTTTTCAAGCCTCATCACAAATGTATGCCTTGTATCTCCCACCATTCACATCATGTTTCTGAATTAATTCCAATCCACCTACGTGATCATATCGTTTACTACCAAATGCCAGGATCAAACACCAACCAGACTCTGGGAGAAATGAAAAATTATGTATAAACATCAAATGAGCCAATAGAATATGTCTTTTATGTTCAGAAGATAGAGCTAGCCAATGGAAGGAAAAAATAGAGGATCTCGATGATATGAATAATACACGCTAAATTGTGCTGAAAAAGTATAGGTGTGGTGAGTCCTCTATGGCTTGCCACTTTAGCACAAGTGAATATGTGAAGATAGTAAAATAAGAACGTGGTAAAAAGGAATTTTGTTTGAAATTGTCATACATGTTACTCAGGTAATACCTTTTAAAAAAGTGTACATTAAAACAAAATGAAACGAAAGTTACGACAGGCTGCAGCGTCAACAGTACACAACAGCCATTTCCAATCATGTCAAAGATAGTATCTGCAACAATGAATCTAAAATTAAAATTCCACCTTTCTTGTGCCGTAATAAAGCATGTTTTTTTCATTCTGGTACAGGCCTCATCACAACCTAAAGGCCATGTCAGTATATTGCCATCCAAAAATCAGGCAGGCTTAAATTACCAATGAAAACTAAATTCCTCACATCTTGTGTTGTAACAAAGTACACTTTTTTTCATGCTGGTCCAGCTAACCTATCATAAAAATTTGCCAGCGATTTTACATTTGTTGCTATAGAGCAGTGTTTCCAATGATGCACGGAAAAATAAAATTAATAATTTCAAAAACTTAAATGGAGACATGACAACATGCAGACTCTGGCCACAATGTGCAGGAGAGTCGATCTATCAAATGACAGCTCTAGAATAGCCAGTTTCCAATTATTATTATTACCATTATTAAGAGGTCTAGTCTCTAAGGGATTCACCATTGAAAAAGGTTGGAAAGCCTGCTATAGAGTACAGACACTACCTTTGACATGAACAGTGTGATTGGAAATGGCAGTTGTGATCTATTGGCATTGCACCATATCAAACTTTCATGTGGCATTTCATCTAAGGTAAATTTTATTTTGACTTCATGTACACTTGTAACAGTACAAATGACTAGTACTGTTGCATGTGCAACGGCTGGCATGCCTGCTGTGAGCCAGGTGATGTCAGTCGTGTGGAGTATCTGAGGGTGACCGGTCACAGGATTAAAGTGCTAGCGGGGCCAGAGAACTACAAACAGATGTGTCTAAAGTAAAAGTGCTTCACACTTAAAGAACATTGCAATCTTCGGATACATGAAAGTAATTTTACTGACCATCTCTAAAGACCTCGCTGTTAGAGAGACATTAAGCAGATTTAAAATTATATATATATATATATATATATATATATATATATATATATTATATTATTATTTTATTGACTGATATATCAACTTCACTAAAGACTGTATTTTCATATACTTGAGTGTCTGTCATGATGAATTCTACAGCAATTAATATTAAAGTCCAGGATAGTATTAACCTATCCTCCATTCTATCAAGTAAATCAACTTTATTTACTCAATTTTGATGTTTAATATCAGACAAAACCATTTTTAAATCTGTTGCATAATCAGCTACATGGGAGACAGTATTATTCTCAGTATCATGAACCTCAATTAAACCAAATCTTCCAGCTTGAAACATTGATCTAGACTGTAAAGTAAGATTTCAAAACTGTATGTATGAAGCAAAACATTTATTTCAAGTGAAGCTTGAACATCAGGAATACCAGAAACAAATGAATTGAAGCATTTGAAATTTAATGTTGTAGAGTATGTTGAAAATTAAGGTACAAACGAATGGGCTACAGAAATAATGGATGAAGAAAGAAGTTTGTGGAGGGTCTTATTTTAAGACTACTATTTCATTTGTTAGTGGATAGTACAATCGAAGGTAAGAATGATAGGAAAGTACACAGATTAAAACGTACAAAGCAGTAATTGTGAACATAGGTTGTAATGAGAATATTCAGATGAAGAGAGAACTTAGGATATGAAGACTGCATTAAGACAGTGGCAGCTTATGCTTGAATCATCTAATTAGTAATCCATGTATATAGTGGTTGTTGGCGTTAAAGAGTACATAATTTATATCATTAACACACAAAATGATTGCAGCTACTGTCAAAGCACAAATTACGTTTCATACAAGGTGGCAAGGCATATCTATTTCAGCAAGCCGGTTAAAGAATGGGTTTTATGTTAGAATAGAGAATTTCCCAGCGTAAGAGCTCAATAAAACGTTCTCAGACTTCGCGTCAATTTAATGCAACATTTGGAAGTCGCTTCCGTCTCTATAGCGACTTCGTTACGTCACATCAAATTGACGCGCTTTCCTGGTGGGAGCTCGAGAACGTTATTATA
>JARYHS010008074.1:27217840-27278229 GCA_031002005.1 Vandiemenella viatica | reverse complement strand
TGTTATTAATGTTTATGCGCAATTGTTGCATGACTGAGCGAACCCCGAAAAGCCAACGATTTCCCAGCGAAGATATTGGCACTCAGAAAAGGGAGCCTACATTAGCGGTGGTAAAGTTACACCACACATACACTCTTAGAATCACCACAAGAACAATTAAATAACCGTAACATACGGCCTGATTGGTTACATGCTTTCTTTGTTATTCAAACAATTTGTATGTGTTTAAGGTACAAGACGATTTATCGTAACAACAAGTTCGTGTCCTTAGTTTGAACTCATTTTAAAGTGTTTAAATAAAATTGTTACTTTTGAAATATTCCGTGATTTTTTGTGTTTTAATTGAGTTGAACCCAATTATTTATTTATCCTCATTATTGTTTAATTTCTAATTTGTTTGTAAGAAGTGTCATCCATTTAATGACAGACCTAATCATATATATTATTTCTATAGGGTATTTTTTTGTCACAAGCCTGTATCTTCCTTCATACTTAACCGAAATCAATGAATGAGGTGTCATTTTAAAGCTTATGGTCTTCCCTTTGGTCACATCATATTTTAAGAAATGAAGTTTTCGGAATCCGGCCCTTAAAGGGCGAAAATGTCAATATTTCTAAAATGCTGTTTTCTGTGTTATGAGTCAAATATCTCCCTGGATACCTATCTGAGATCGTTTAATGAAGTATCATTTTAAAGATTAAGATATCCGCTTTAGTGACATCATTTATTAAGTCAGAAATTTTTCGGAATGCGACCCTTAAAGGGCAAAAGTATCAATATTTTTGCAATTCGTTTTTGTGTCACGAGCCATTTATCTCCCTTAATATCTAACTGACATAGATAAATGAGGTATCATATTAAATATTAAGGTCTCCGCCCTGGTAAAATTATATTTTAAGAAAGGAATTTTTCGTAATTCGACCCTTAAAGGGCAAAAATGTCAATTTTTCTAAAATGCGTTTTTTGTATCTCGAGCCATTTATCTCCCAGGATATCTAACCAAAATCGATAAATGAAGTAGAAATATAAGGAGTAATGTATCAGCTTTGTGAAATAATATTTTAAGAAATAATGTTTTTGGAATTCAACCCTTAAAGGAAAAAAGTATAACTTTTTCTATTACCTATTTTTGTGTCACGGGCGATTTATCTCCCTTGATATCTAACCGATATAGATAAATGAGGCATCATATTAAAGAATAAGGTCTCCGCCGTGGTATCATTATATTTTAATAAAGGAATTTTTCGTAATTCGACCCATAAAAGGCAAAAAAGTCAATTTTTCTAAAATGCGTTTTTTGTGTCTCGAGCCACTTATCTCCCTGGATATCTATCCAAAATCGATAAATCAAGTACGATTGTGAGGAATAATGTCTCAGCTTTGCTGACATCATATTTTAAGAAAGAAGTGTTTGGAATTCAACTATTAAAGGGAAAAAATATAAATTGTTCTACTACGTATTTTTGTGTCACGAGCCTTATATTTCCCTTGATATCTAATCGATATAGATAAGTGACATATCGTATTAAAGACTAAGGTTTACGCCGTGGTAAAATTATATTCTAAGAAAGGAATTTCTCGTAATTCGACCCATAAAGCGCAAAAATGTCAATATTTCTAAAATACGTTTTTTGTGTTTCGTGCCATTTATCTCCCTGGATTTCTAACCAAAATCGATAAATGAAGTAGGAGTATGAAGAGTAATGACTGAACTTGGTGACATTATATTCAACCTCAATATTCATCGCATTTTATTCGCGAAATTTTCGCACGGGTCGTCTAGTAATATATTATTTCTATAAGGTATTTTTTTTGTCACAAGTCATTATCTCCCTTTATATGTAACCGAAATTGGTAAATATGTTAAATATTTTAAAGGGTAAGGTCTTCGCTTAAGTCACATCCTATTTTATAAAATTAATTTTTCCAAATTCCAGCCTTAGAGGGCAAAAATGTGAATATTTCTAAAATGTGTCATGAGCATTTATCTCTCTGGATACCTAACCTATATCGATATGTAAGGTATTTTTAAAGCTTAAGGTCTCCGCTTTGCTGACATTATACATTAAGAATGGAATTTTTCGGAATTCGACCCTTAAAGGGTAAAAGTGTTAAAATTTCTACTACGCATTTTTGTGTCACGATTCAATTATCTCCCTTGATATCCAACCGAAATAGATAGGTATCATATTAAAGATTAAGGTCTGCGCTTTGGTCACATCATATTTTAAGAAAGGAATTTTTTCCGTAAAGTACTGATATTTTTGTCACGAGCCATTTATCTTGCTTTATTCCTAACCAAAATCGATAAATGAGGTACCATTTTAAAGATCAAGGTCTCTACTAAACAACACCATAAATTAAGAACGAATTTTTTCGGAATTTTGATCCTTGACGGACAAAAGTAATAACCATGAAAGTCGCGGGTACGCAACGTTTCAGGGTCAAGTCGCTATATAGCAGCAGTACATATCTCAGAGATATTAATAAACTCTATGTTTTTCGTACAATAAGTAGCTTTTCGAAAAAAAATTCTGTTACAGAAACATTTCTGATTTTCTATACAATTCCTATGTAAATATTTTATTCACGAAAATTTCTCACTGACTACGATCACAGCAACATATATCACAGTGAAATGGATATTCCGTGTGTATTTTGTTCAGATTATTATTCCGTTAAGGTTAGTCACAGTTTGCCACACATACCTTTTACAAGTTCAAAAGTTTTCCCTGGTTGTTTCGTAACATGTTGTAAGCTTTTTGTTATGTACTTATTACACTAAACAAACAATTGTTACAATTGAGGTGGTTCTTCTTTTGTTCTATTACAAACCAGTAACCTTACTGCTCTTCGTATACGCGAAATTTCGCACGGGTCATCTAATCAAATTAATTAGTTAATCCCATGCAGCAGGACACTGCAGTACCTTGGCTCTGCAAAACTGAACCCTTAATGACGGCTCATCGTAGCGTCTGTCGTTCCGTCCGTCAGTCTTTGACGTCAGAACCATTTAACTTAGAACTTTGTAATTACATACTACTTTAGTTCCCACTAAGCTCATCATCAATCTTTATATATAAAGATGAATGTATGTTTGTTTGTTAGTTTGTATGTTCTTCATACAAATCCACAGTTTTCATCCGATCTCGATGAAACTTTGCACACTTATCCTTTGAAACAAGGAGAAAAATACTGTCTACATTTGGTTGAAAAATTATCTGTATAAATAACACATGTTGTCTCATAACTTCTAAATACGGCGATAGAAAGACACGTTGGATGTGGACGTCTCCGTACCGTGTTTCCGTGTAGTGGACTGGCAGCTCAGTGGTTAAAGCGCTTGCTAACGAACGTCGTGGTCTCCAGTTCAAATCTCCGTGAAGGCTAAGATTTTTAAAAATTGTTTTTCATCGTAAGAGTCAGGCCTGGGCCGTAGGTTATTTGGATTGAATGTTAAACTGTAGATATTATAAAGGTAGGGGTGCAATGCGAGGTAAATCGTAGGTAGTCTTGTAATTTTGTAGGTGTACACTTTTTTACGTTATAATGATCCCTCAGGTGTTGTTCGCAGTCAGTGTGTGAGTGTGAACCACAGTAATACTAATATAAATACGGAAGTAAGTCTCCGTCTTTTTGTTACGTTTTGACGACTAAATGGCTATATCGTTGTGATGGAATTTTATAAGGAAATCTGTATGAAGGGCACAGGATATTTTTTCCAGTATGATTAACAGTTTTAGTCACGAAATTTTGAGACCTTATCGAATGGTGACAGAAATATGTTGAAAATTGATTCTCTTCAAGAGACAGGTTCGATGGTACAATGATATAGTGATAGCTTTCCTGTCATATTATTCCGACTCGATATTGTTTGGGACCAATCTTTCGTTACCAACAACTTTCTATATTTAATTCTGGCAAAAAAAAAAAAAAACAAAAAAAAATCTTAATCCACGCGTACGAAGTCGCGGGTACGAGCTAGTATAATATAAAACTTCGAAAATCCCTATAGGGAGAAAATGATTACAGAGGGTTTTGAAAACGGCTGAAGAAATATTTCCTTAAATAACCTCCATGTGTATAAATAAAAACTTATAACCCGCCGATTGTCAAAATCTTTAGATTTTTTTTTTTTTTTTTTTTTTTTTCACGATTTGTTGAAACCTTTACTCCCAACGTTGTTTCCGAAACTACTGATGTGAAAATTCTTTCGAAATTTGCAGTGAAGATAACAGAAAAACTATAGCAACTGTTTTTTAAGTTTACGGTTGTTTCAAAATAATTAAGTGAGTGATTCTGATAAATTCGATACATCACTAGATCATATTTTTCGACAGCAAATTATATGTATCAATCGATGGAGAACTTTAGGAATTGAGTAGCAAATACGTCATTTAAACACTTATTTTTTATTTTTTTTTTTTAAAACTTTTCAATACTTTATCAAGGTCATAAGAATTCTTTTAAACTGAATTTTTTGCGTCTTTGATTAATAGATATCATTTCAAAGATAAGTTTGCAAAATTTATAATAAAGTCTATTTAAAATAATTTGATTTTTAAAAGAGTTTTTAATTTTTTGTTAAATTTAATACACGATTTGTGTACGGGTCTCTTGGCAAGTAAGACTAACTCCCAATTAACGATATGATTTTCATTTCATTGTGATGTAACGTATGTACTGATGACACTATCCCTACTCACGTTATACTGTTACATTGCACGATTTTTTTTATTTTAAATTCTTTCAGTTGTTACTCACCTACTTTCACCTTTCGGTGTTACTGTGGTTTCTATCGCTATGATGCTAATCATCTATCTGAGAACAGTGTACTGTCCGTTGCATATTTCGCATCAACGTAAATATTCAAACTACGAACAGTGATTTAAGGCGATACCTTTGAGAACAGGTTTTTTCCATTACAACCTGGAAGTAAGTCACCCGACGAAAAGTGTTGGTAAGTGAATACTCCTAAGACAGCTCCATCTAAAAATGTATGTATGCTGGAAAAACAGAAAACACGAAAATCGGTATTTGGATAATTTATAGCCTCCACTCTGTGGAGCTGAAGATGTTCTACAAAATATCTAAGACAAAAGAAGGTCAGTAATTTTAAAGAGGACTGTCGCTATACTGAAGACAAAACGCATCACCATCTTTAAACCGAAACGTATCGTTTAAGACAAGAACGGGACATAGTTACATGTAAGACAGTGAAGTGAATTTGAAACGTAAGCAGATGTGCTGAGTAATACTTCATTATTGAAGATTTTGATGTTTATATCAGCTAAGCATTAGATAATCAATCATAAATTTGATTTGGTTAATTGTTAGTTTATCATTCGTTAGAAGTGTTGCAGGTATGTGGTGCAACAAAGTTTCATCAGCATTAGCAGTTATGCCAACTACTGGGAGGAAACTACAAACTGGACGTTATGGAGCTTTAGATGTAAAGACACCATAGATGCGAATAGCTAAAGTTTCTGCAGAAATTTATACACTTTCTAACTGACCCGGCAATGCTTCACTATTGCTAGACTTGAGTACACATATTGTGGTAGAAATGGCTTACCTTGGTCATTAGGGATTGATTTCATTACTTTTAATTACATTTTGGGCGCCTTTATAATTAATTTTGGATTGCATGAACAGCGTTAAGTTTCCTTTTACCTATTTATAACACATACATAATTACACAGTCCAGTCACATTAATGTGACCACCACCTACTTTCGACGTCAACGTGAAATAACCAATCACAGAAGGCAGGTGGTAGCACATTACAGTGGAGTGTATATAAAAGATGTCCTAGGGCATCGGAAAGCATTTCAATCGTTGGCGTAATGCAGAAACGTAGCGATTTATCTGACGTCCAAAAGGGCATGATTATTGGCTTTCGGGCCGAGGGTGGAAGCATTTCGGAAACGGCTAATTTTGTGAACTGTTCACGTGCCGCCGTGGTGAAAGTGTACCGTGCATGGCAAAATGGCACTATTCAAAATCAGTGGCGTGAAACATGTGGTGCACCACGGGCTATAGATGACAGAGGCGAACGAAGGCGTTCGGGCAAATAGACGTGCAACTGTTGAGCAACTGACCGCCCAGATGAACCAAGGGGCTACCAAGAGTGGATCCTCAACAACGGTTCAGCGAACGTTGCTGCGCATGGGCCTCCGCAGCAGACGCCTGGTTAATGCACCTATGCTGACTGCTGTTCATCGGGAACGAAGGCTGGAATTTGCACACCAGTAACGCAACTGGACGTCCACAGAGTGGCGACAGGTGGCTTTTTCCGATGAATCACATTTTATGCTTCATCGGACAGATGGATGTTGGCACATACGGCGTGAAACGTCTGAAAGCAAACACCCTGTAACAATTGCCGAAAGGATCCAGGGTGGAGGAGGGAGCATTGTGGTTTGGGTAATGTTTTCCTGGCATTCACTGGGTGAACTCATCATTGTGGAAGGCACGATGGACCAGCTTAAGTAAGTGTCTGTCCTTGCGTACCATGTCCACCCATACATGCGAATAATTTTTCCTCAGAATGATGGCATCTACCAGCAGGACAATGCGAGGTGTCATATAGCTCGCAGTGTATGTGCGTAGTTCGAAGAGCACCAGGATGAGTTTACCTTACTCCCCTGGCCAGCAAACTCACCGGACTTAAACCCAATCGAGAATCTGTGGGACCACCTGGATTGGGTTGTTCGCGCCATGGGTCCTCAACCGCGTAATCTAGCGCAGCTGGCCACGGCACTGGAGTCGGCATGGCTCAACATCCCAGCGAACACCTTCAGAAACCTAATTGACTCTCTTCCTGCACGCCTCGCAGCGGTCCGCTCTGCCAAAGGTGGTTATTCTGGTTTTTGAGAGGTGGTCACATTAACAAGTTAAAATCTTACAATTTATTACTGCATTTCTATTTGACCAAAAGACACAATTACAATTTAATGTATCTGGCACATTTCAATTACAAGGAAACAAACTTACGGAATTTTTTGAATTAACCAGTTGTCCACCGAATAACTTTTGCTAGCTAGAACAGTTTTATTGAGTGAGTCCTTAACTCTGCAGATCACTCTGCGGGTCGTTTTCGGGTATGGAATGTACTGGAAGTTGAAGAATGCAAGTTACGGTTGAGCTCACCATACGATCTACGTGGTCTCGAGAATCACGATTCCTGGTAC
This sequence comes from Vandiemenella viatica, assembly GCA_031002005.1. NCBI lineage: Eukaryota > Metazoa > Arthropoda > Insecta > Orthoptera > Morabidae > Vandiemenella > Vandiemenella viatica. The sequence goes on along the minus strand of JARYHS010008074.1, from coordinate 27,271,036 downwards.
ACGGTTAGCGTTCTCGCCTCGCATTCGGGAGGACGGTGGTTCGAATCCCCGTCCGGGCATCCAGATTTGGGTTTTCCATGGTTTCCCCAAATCACTCCAGGCAAATGCCGGGATGCTTCCTTCAAGAGGCCATGGCCGAATTCCTTCCCATTCCTTGCCCCCCATCTTTGCCCCCCATCCTTTCCCGTCTCTAAAGACCTCGATGTTAAAAAGAGACGTAAAGCAGTTACAAAAAAAAAAAAAAAAATCCTGGTACACCGTGTCTTCACTATCTGCAACCTCCACTCGTCAGAGCAGGTCGCTCCGTCCTCTCCAGCTCGCGGGCACAAGATGTCCTCTTCCCGGGGTGCAGAACAGGTCGTTCCACACTCCCCACTCCTCTTTTTCTCCTCATCAGTCTGCTTGCCGGATATTGCCTCCAGAACATGCAAACAAAGCCTTCTGTTAGAACCAAAATATAGACTTTTCTTGTTCATTGGTCAGTCACTCCACTCGCCATTTCCGGAGCATCCCGATTTTTTACGGAAACACACGAATATTTCTCCTAAGGGGACATCCATTAATTACGTGAGGTGAAATAGGGGGGGGGGTCCTGCGAAATCTCACCACGGGGGAGGGGGGGTCTACGGAAATCTCACGTGAGATGTTGCGAGCCAAAAAAAAAAGGTTTACAATTTGCGCCAAAGTCGATTTTAGGAGGGTATTTCGTCAAAAAAGTTAGGATGTAACCTAAAAAAAAAAGACCAAATCTCACCAGAGAAGGGGGGGGGGGTCCAGCCAGATCTCACGAAATCTCACCAGGGGGGAGGGGGGGGGGCCAGAAATCCGCAAAAACACCTCACGTAATTTGTGGATGCCCCCAAAGATGGCTTGTGTCCGACCTCCGTTGTATGCCGGCTGGGATGGACATAACTGTTGCTGTCCGCCTTTTCAAGGTTACCACGTACCTGCTCCGCTAACGTGTTCGACTCACACGCAGCTCATTAAGTGCAGTTGTTTGTTTGCGACTGTCTTTGTCTCCAACCCTTTCACTTACTCAATTGCTGAATATTTCATGCGGAACACCAAATGTGTCTCGGATCACGTCTGTTACAATATGGATTAAATGAATACATTTGAAAGTTTGTATTTAGTTAAAATTAAATATTTACATGTAAATTTTAATAACTGTTTCATTAAATTTCAAGTTCATTGGATGCACAATGTTTTTGGATTCGATTCGGCATATATACAAAAAAATCTCTCGGTTCGCTTTGGAAATATATGCCAAACACGGAAAATTTACACGTGTTAAGAGGGGTGAAAGGGGAGTGCGGGTGCAGTTTTGTAATCAAAATGTAAACATCATATTCACTTAAAGCATACATATGCAAACTTTCTTCGATATAGAATAAAAACTGTAGATTTGTGTGATGTCACAAAAAAAAAATTAAAATTCAAGTTCGAATTTCTTGGTCAGCAATTGTCCGATCGGAATTGGTCCAGTGCTGTTTAACAGGAAATGTTGTATATTCTAAGAATGTCGCTATTTACTTTGCCTAATTTCTACCCGTTTTCGAGATATCTGAAAAAAAACTAAATGGTTTCAAGTGTAAATTTTGCTTAATTTGGTTGATGGGGGAAACCAAATGTTTACAGTGTTTTCACTTTGCTTTAATGTATACATGTGCAAAGTTTCTTCCAAATCGAATAAAAACTGTGAGTTTGTGTAAAGAACATTGGCAAAAAATTAGGTGGTTGAGATAAAGGGGGAGAATAGTTAGCTATTATAAGCCAAATGTAAACAGTAATTTTCTCTTTGTTTTAAAGTATATATGTACAAAGTTCCATCGAAATCAGATAAAAAGTGTGGTTTTTTTTAATAAAAATTAAGAGGTATAAAAGGGGGAGAGGGAGTGGCTTTTGTATTCATATTCGGTCAGAAAACTTAATAAAAAATTAAATATGTGTGCTAACTTTCAAGGTGATCGGTAAAAAGGTATCGATAGAAGTTTAGTATAAAAAAACATTGACAAAGATTAAGGGGATGTAAAGGGGGAGAGGGGTTGGTTTTTGTAAATCAAATATAACAGTATTTTTTCCTTGTTTTAAAGTATACATATGCAAAGTTCCATTGAAATCAGAAAAAAAAACTGTGGGTTTATATAAAGATTATTGTAAATTAAGAGGGGAGGGAGTAATTAAAAGGGGTGAGGGGTGAGTTTTGTCAAACCAAATTTAAACAGTATTTTTCTGTTTGTTTGAAAGTATACGTCTGTAAAGTTCCTTCAAAATCGGGTAAAAACTATAGCTTTGTATGAAGAACATTGGCAAAAATTAAGGGGATGAAAACGGGAAGGGGGAGTTGCGTTTTGAAAACCATATGTAGACAGTATTTTTCTGTTTGTTTTAAAGTATACGTGTGCAAATTTCGATCTAAATCGGATAAAATCTGTGGGTTTGTTTATTAAATTAAGGAGATGTAAAGGGGAAGAGGGGTTGTGTTTTTGGAAACCGTTTGTAGGCAGTATGTTCTGTTTGTTTTAAAATATACGTGTGCAGATTTCCATTAAAATCGGATAAAATCTGTGGGTTTGTTTAAATTAAGGGGTGTAATGGGGAAGAGGGAGTGTTTTTTATATACATATATAGACGCATACGCGCAGTCAAGAACTGACCAAAGTTTCATCGTAATCGGATGAACGGTATTTGAGCGCATAGAGGACAAACATACAAAGATATATACAGGGTGTTACAAAAAGGTACGGTTAAACTTTCAGGTAATATTCCTCACACACAAACAAAGAAAATATGTTATGTGGACATGTGTCCGGAAACGCTTACTTTCCATGTTAAAGCTCATTTTAATTTCGTTAGTATGTACTGTACTTTCTCGAGTCACCGCTCGTATTGTGGACGGCTATGATACAATACGCCATTCTCCAGGGCTGCATCAGCGCATCAGGGATTCCATGCGACGGAAGGTGGATGCATGTATCCTCGCTAACAGAGGACATTTTGAACATTTCCTGTAACAAAGTGTTTGAAGTCACGCTGGTACGTGTTGTTGCTGTGTGTTTCCATTCCATGTTTAATGTGATTTGAAGAGAAGTAATATAATGAGCTCTAACATGGAAAGTAAGCGTTTCCGGACACATGTCCACATAACATATTTTCTTTGTTTGTGTATGAGGAATGTTTCCTGAAAGTTTGGCCGTACCTTTTTGTAACACCCTGTATAATAGATTATTTGTCGAATTATATGCGGTAGTTTGGCCGAGCATCTCATAGCGTACCTACGAGAATGCTGGTTTCAAGGAGATAGCGAACCCTGGTCCAAAACTGGGTCGCGTCATTACAGCCATCCATAGTCACGTATGTAAATTCTGGAATGGACTGCACTATTAACCTCAAACAAAACAACACAATATGGGATTACACAATTAGCAGCCACACAGCAATATTCACTATCACCTTAGATCATCTTTAATAACACCGACAAGATATAAATCTGGTGCGGCGGGATACGGAAACGAGCGTGTTGGTCGAGCGGCAACGCTTTCGCCTCGCATTCGAGAGGACGCGGGTTCTAATCCCCTTCCGGACATCCAGATTTCGGTTTACCATGATTTCCTCAGATCACACCAGGCGAATGCCGGGATGTACCTTCAAAAGCTCGTGGCCGAATACTGTCCCGACCCTTCTCCAGTGACCTCGACGTCGGCGAGGCGTTAAGACTTAAACAGCCGGCCTCGGTAGCGTAGGGGCTAGAGTGCTAGCTCCGCGTGCCGAAGGCCGCCGGTTCGAATCCGGCCGCGGGCATGGATGTTAAGTGTTGTAAAAAAGGGATACGGAATTTATCGAGTTCTGTGACAAACGGGCAGCATTGAAGGTAATTATTATTGTACAGAGGATACCAAAAGGCGAAAAAGTCCTTGTGTCGCTTTTCGCATCGATGAATGTTGCTCTGTCAACTGATGCTAACACTTGACACCGAACACGCAGTGGTCTTAATGTATTTCACAAGCATTTACTATGACGAAAGACAGATGAAGGGCGTGTAAAAATTTCGGCAGTCGCCCGGATGAGAACTTGGGACGCCAGCCAAGCATTGCACAACGCAGCCACCAAAAAAGGTGGCGATCGCAGCCGCTAGTACGAGCATGGACCGCCTTTGCGGGTTGCCGTCGTGAAGGGGTTCAGGTCGCACCGTATCTAAAGCTACATTCCCACGACCTCTTGAAATGGAGGCCGCACGGCGAAATGTAGGGATGAGCGCGCGCCACAGTTTAGCCCTCGCTACCCCCCCACTACCACCTCCTCACCACGTTGCCTAGTGTCGTTTGGCACAGAGCACTTTACCAGTGTTGCAACCGTTAAACTAGTCGCCCACCAGATTCAACTTCTAAAACCACCAGAAAACCACTAACAAAAAGCGGCGCTACTCTCGTAACCACTAAATTTTCCACTAAACAAATATTTCGTTATTACGAAAGAGAGTAATGGATATATTGTTAAAACAGTTACCTTTATTATTACATAATACACATTAAATTTCTGTATAATTAATCAGTACATCAACATGCAAGTAGTAATTCAATGAATCATCAATAAATTATTTAATCAACTGCTATTCTATATTAACTCATCTTTTTAGATGATCTTTTAAGGGTGGCATGTCTATAAAGCCCCCCCCCCCCCACGATATCCTGCTCAAGCCCTCCCCAAACCAAAATCCGCTCAAGCCGCCTTCCCCCCAAATGAAATCCGCTCAAGCCTTCCCCCCCCCCTCCCAAACCAAAATCCTGGAATCCGCCAGTGTTAATAGGTATTTCATAGTCATTGATCGAGTAAGGGATAGTTGAAAATATTTATCTATTCAAACGTTTCTATTAATAATTTTCATCAATTAATGTTATTGGTTGAAAATAATAAATATTTTCTGCGTAAAAACCATGTTTAGTAGAACTTGAATTGTTTAATCATTTGTAAAGTTGAATGTCACGAAGTCAGTGTTCATTTTTGACTAAAAACAATAAATCAGTGGTCATGACATTACGGAACAGCTGACATTTTTTAATAAATGAACATTATTAATTAAAATAAATGATGAAATCGATTAAATATTCTTAGAAATCTTAATAGATTATAATTAATTCAATTAGCTGTTATTGTAACCTTTAACGTGAAATGAAATAAAAATTCAGTCAGCTTCAATGTTTCCTATGCAGTAAAAGTAAATACTACTGAAATAAAGTAGAAATATATTTGGAAAAGTGTAAGTGGCTTAGTTTTTGATTTTTCATTAATTGAAACTGAATTCTACTGAACCACTAGAAAAAACCACTAACCACCAAAAGCAATATTTCCCACTAAAAGGGGGGTCGAAACAATGTTGCCACCTTAGCGATTTTATCGCTAGATTTAGTGAATTTAGAAGCTCGAAAGTGATATTCTTAAATATGTTATCGCTAAAAAATATTTGGTGAATTTTGGTGACATTCAACCTTCAAGAGTTTCTAAAGCCTCAGTCATGACTCGGATGAATAATTGCGTACGTAATATATTGAAAACTGGAATATGACTTACCTAATATAAGAATGCTGCTGGAATAAATACCTTTCTGGAATTATCTGATTTAGGCATATCCCATCACTTTCTCACTCGAATGCCGCAGTAGAAAGGATTTTCAGTACAATGAACATTTTAAAAAAAAACAATTCTAGAAATGGGATAGCTGTAAATGCTCTTGACAGCATTCTTTTAACAAGGAATCAGCTAAAAATTGTGAAAAAACTGCTACAGTTACGAGCATCCGGCTGAAGTGATTGCTGAATTTGGTAAAGATGCTAAATACTCTTTCAAATCTAAGACTGACAATTCATCTCATCCTTCCACATCTGCAAGTTCTACAACTCCTAATATACAGCTATATTATGAAGAAGAAATACCGATTAAAAAATCTGGTTGTTGATTTTTAATACAATGGTATGTTTAATTTAATGAAAATATTATTATTATTATTATTAATCATTATTGCCCTTGAGGACAGTGTTTAAACTCAAATTATTCATGATTATTCAGTTTTTGTTTGTATTTGTCTTCTTCCTCTTCTCTTCCCAAAACCTCTTCATACGCTCACTGTGTTCCTGTTTCCTTTGTTCAGTCCATTTTGTTCCTGTTTTCTTCTGTATTTTAAATTTTGAGTTCATAATTTTGTTCCTGAACTGTCCCCTTTCCCGTGTCATTTCCTTGCTGATCCCTGCGTGATTCAAGTCCTCTTCTATTTCCTGGAACCAATTGGTTTTCCTGAGTGAACCATTTACCACATCAAAGATCCTCTTTGTGAGTCTAGTGCTGTTCATTCGCTGTAAATGTTTAATGAAAATATTAATTATTAAAATATTTATATATTACTTACCTTACCATTTTCCTTTATTGTATTTAGCGATTTCTAGCGAATCTTTTAGTTCTAAATATCCCGCAATCTAGTGAGTTTTGAGACCAAGTCTAGCGACTTTTGTTTTCACAAGGTGGCAACACTGGGTCGAAACCAGCAGTTTTAGTGGAAAATCCACTAAGTTGGCAACACTACACTTCACAGCAACAGAAGGGGTGCGCACCTTTGCTGCAAACCGACGACAACAGCGCACCACTACACACGCCTGTGATGTTTACCGACATAGAGTGGGTAGCTGCGTCTCGTCCCCGCTAGCAGAGGCGGCCCTGTTCCACGGGCGTGTCGTTGGCTATCCGTCCCGGGAGACCTCTGTTAAGAGACGTCGTAGGAACGCAGCTTAACAGTACTTGACCCTGTGAGATCTGTTGGTCCTGTTACTTAACTGGGGTCACCGGTTTGTATATCGATCTCGATTAAAATTTTTACAGGTCTGACACCGACCTTCGGGTCTGAAACAGCGTTGCTTTCTTTAAGTGAACTACGCTAGGACGCTCTGTGGTTCACATTCCAGGTTAGGGTTGTCACTACAGAAGCACTTTTATTAAAATTGCAACTCTTATTCAGTTTGCCATTTGAATCACGGTTTGAAATCCACATAAATTTCGCATTTGTGGCTTTAGGCGTGTTTTTTTTTTTTTTTAACTGAAACTTTTTTAGTTATTACATTTAACAAAACAAAAGCTATCGGACCGAGCGTGGTGGTGTAACGGCTAGCGTTCTGGCCTCGCATTCGGGAGGACGGCGGTTCGAATCCCCGTCCGGGCATCCAGATTTGGGTTTTCCATGGTTTCCCAAATCACTCCAGGCAAATGCCGGGATGCTTCCTTCAAAAGGCCATGGCTGAATTCCTTCCCATTCCTCGCCCCCATCCTTTCCCATCTCTAAAGACCTCGATGTTAGAGAGACATTAAGCAGATAAAAAAAAAAGCTATCGTTAATCTTTTAATCTTTCATTCCTCAGAACCTAAAGACCAATTGAAGTAACGGGTATATCAAGGTCTCATTACGCTCCTCGGCAGACATTATTATGACATCTGGATATTGTGGGCCATTTCCTCAATTGCGATAGGATCAATTTTTTACGAATAATTGTAACGCCAATACGATTGAAATTGTTGTTTTTTCGCATAGGCGTTACAATTATTCATAAAAAATTGATTATTATGACACTCTGTGAATGAATGAATCTCCATAACCAGTGAAACAGACATAGAGCCGTGTAATGTTGTTTATGTGTGTTTTATATCACAAATGAAAGAAGGGAGAGAGTGTGGGTTCATTCACGCCTTCTCCTTTCGGAAGGACGCTGTTGGCCGCCAAGTTCAGCGTTACCACTAGACAAGCATATCGATCAGTACCAATTGGGGAGAGGTTTGGTGTTTACCTAAAGCGTTTAGTACACATTGTGATAAGAACTGGTCCACCTCTCTTACCCAGCAGACCAAGTACCAAACAATGATAATATCTTCCGCCATGGCGCGCAGTTGGGGAGTTCTGAATGAAAGATGTAACTCTCATAGACTCATTTTTCGTCCTGTGTACCCGTATGTCGCAATATCATAACTTCTGAACCTTTCAACTTAAAAAATTTCCAATAGTTTAATTCTTACTATTCCAAGCAAATTTATGATATTAAATTCGGAAAAGAATCGTAGGCTCGGATCGAATATATATATATACAGGGTGTTACAAAAAGGTACGGCCAAACTTTCAGGAAACATTCCTCACACACAAACAAAGAAAATATGTTATGTAGACATGTGTCCGGAAACGCTTACTTTCCATGTTAGAGCTCATTTTATTACTTCTCTTCAAATCACATTAAACATGGAATGGAAACACACAGCAACAGAACGTACCAGCGTGACTTCAAACACTTTGTTACAGGAAATGTTCAAAATGTCCTCCGTTAGCGAGGATACATGCATCCACCCTCCGTCGCATGGAATCCCAGATGCGCTGATGCAGCCCTGGAGAATGGCGTATTGTATCACAGCCGTCCACAATATGAGCTCTAACATGGAAAGTAAGCGTTTCCGGACACATGTCCACATAACATATTTTCTTTGTTTGTGTGTGAGGAATGTTTCCTGAAAGTTTGGCCGTACCTTTTGTAACACCCTGTATATAGCTACTCTTCAGGAGTATCAAAACTGGCAACCCACCAGTTCTGAAAATATTTGCATTTTATTTGATTCTTCTATTTGGCGAAGTTTTTGGCGTAAAACATAAAGTGTAATTCCTTCTTTATTTCCAAAAATACTGATCCGCAAGTTCTTTTATAGTGTACACTGAAGCCGGCCTCGGTAGCGTAGGTCGCCGGTTCGAGTCCGGCCACGGGCATGGGTGTTAAAGTGTTGTGTGTCTGTGTGAATGTCCTGTCCGTCCTGTGGTGTCCATACTTAGAAGATACAATATATAAACACTGGATGACGACTGATTCACTGGAGGCTATAATGATCACAATGAGCTGGCTGTATGGCCTCAGTTGCCGAAAGCCATTAACAAACAAAACAAAAAAAAACAAAAACAAAAAAGAATGTACACTGATATGTAGCTCGCAATATTCTAGCAACCTTTCCGTACTTTAGGTTGTTTTTTTTTCAAAACAACTAAGCAATTTTACCAAAAAATATTCCTCGGTAATGCTTTTCCGTCAAAAAACTACTATATCATGGGATAGAGAACTTCATTAATCAGATAACAAAAATGACGTGGAAATTATTTTCTTGAAACTTTTCAAAGTTTTGTAAGACTTACGATATTTTATTTAACTGGAATTTTTTGTTTGATTTATATGTGTGAGTCGCGTATCTCAGTCGGTGGAGACTCTAGATAGACAGGAGTTCGATCCTCGATGAAGTTGATGATTTTTCATCAAAGAAAAACAGGGAACAGCTTCTTTCGTGCGACCGTCTTTCGGCCGAATATCCCGATACAGGTAAAGGCATTGTCACGCGTCCACTGGACACGACCTGCTCGGCCGAATACGGCCGAGTGACAGACCGATCCCATTGAAATGGGATTAGTCGGACGTATTAGGCCGAATGGCGAACGCATGTTGCGCTCCCAATAAACAAGTCTCAATTTTTTATATTTTATTTGATCTTGATTTGTATTTTTTCAAACACTACCATACACTGTGGTGATACGCAGTCACTATAAACATATTTATAAAAATATCTACGGAAAGGACAATTATTGTAAGTTCTTCTACGGACTTATAATAATTATTTTATTAAAAATGTGTACAGTAAAGACGATTATTTGAATTTCGTGCTGGAACATTCTCAAATGATTATGAGATATCACACTTGTCGGGACCGCATGTAGGCATAGGAATAGCATGTGGGCTGCAGCCTTGAGCCCGCATCATAAATTGGCTTGTTTCTTATAATTCTTCTTTTTGTATCTTGTTTTTTTTTTTTTGGATGTTCATTTATTTTTAAAATTGGAATATTGCCTCTGCGAAATTAAAAACGTGAATATAACTGTCAACTTCGTATTCTTTTTCTTCTATAATTGTTCAGAGTGATATTAATAAATTGTATTGAATATCTTAATGGTTTGCAATTGCATTCTCTTTATATCAGCAATTTTATTTTATTCTAGATACGATATAGAAAAATATTCTTCAAATAACAGATTTCAAATGGTTATTTTAGAACTTTGGTTAGAAAATAACTATAAAATGCGAGGTTGAATTTTAAAATATTTGCGGTCCAGGGCGCGCATAACAGGTTCAGCCCAAGGGTCTACATGTCCTAAATACGACCCTGACTCTTGTAACATTTCGCGAGGGCAAGGTAAAGTTTATTTTTACGAAATGTAAGTCTCTATACATTTTATAAAAACACCCGTTCGCTTGGTGTTGAAGCAACAATGACGGATCGGCAGTACGTGTCGGACGCTAATCAGACGAACTGGTTGGCCGTCAAATCGGTGAACTCGGAAGGATGCGGGTCGGACGAAATTCGGCTCCAGTGGACGACCGGCAACTTGGGAGTTCTGCCTCAGTGTATATCCTCTGTGTCTAATCGGTACCCCAGCCTTTGACTTATCCCAAAACGAACTAATCAACTCAATTAAAAGTCATTTCTTACCGAATCCTTTTTTTAAATAATTATATTTTCTTGTGAATTCAGTTTAAATAAGATCTGTATACGGTACTTGCAGTCAGTGGTGTAGCTAGGTCAACAAGGGTCCCGGTGCAAAAAATTTATTTTGTGCCCTCAGACCAGATGGGCGACCTTTCTTTTGCTTTGTGTTGCTGGTAGGGGCCCCCAGAGCTGAGTTGTGCTTGGGGGGCCTGAGCAGTGGTTGGGGGCCCTCCTGAGCAGTGAGGGGGCTTCCTGTATCTCGGGGGCCCCCTTGGACGACGGTGGAGCTAATAAAGAAAAAAGGTCGCCAGTTTGCCGTGAAGGCCCGTGGGCCCTTTGAATTGCTCTTGGGGGTCCCCAGAATTTCGCTTGTGGGCCCCCCGAGCGTAGGGGCCCCGGTGCACTGCACCGCCTAGTCCCATAGTAGCTACGCCCCTGCCTGCAGTAAACGAGGGTAACTCGCGCTTGGAAAAAAAAAAATGCCATTGAGCATAATGTGAGAATTAAGTTTTTCCCGTCGTATGGCTTACAAGATTTGTTTGCGGGTATTCTGCCGGATAATTTCTTCTTTACACAACGTTTCGGCAGCAAACTCCGCTGCCTTCATCAGGTGAGATGTCATATCGAAGCTGCCACTACGACGGGTGTCGGTGCTGTGTTGTCACAGCGGCAGCTTCGATATGACATCTCACCTGATGAAGGCAGCGGAGTTTGCCGCCTAAACGTTGTGTAAAGAAGAAATTATCCGGCAGAATACCCGAGAACAATTCTTGTCATTGATCGTGGTATTTAACAGTGTATATTACACGATCGCAAAGATTTCCGCATTAGTTGTATATATTCTCTTGGTTGTTCGGGTGGAGCGGCGTCGATTTCGTCATCTTGTTATGGCTTTATCAGAGTATACAACACTTTTAATTAAAACCGCTCATTTCCTAATGCGGAATAGACCCATCGATCCCCATACTCCAGTTCAACACGCTAGCAGCTATATTACCGTGACCGGGCTGTGTTTATTACTGACACAGGTCACGCATGACATAGAAATGTACAGATCAGTGGTTCCCTCTGGGGTACCAGAGGTGGCTTCGAGCGGTACACCCGGTTATCTCTTGGCTAAGGTAATCATTTCTATATTAAAAAAAAATAATTACACAAACATTACTACCGCCAAAATGTATTTTAAGACGAAGTGTGTGTGTGTGTGAGTAATATTACTGTAATGTTGTGGTTGTGAAAATCGTCGGACTGGGATGAACGCTTTTATTTATTTACTAGCTGATACCCACGACTTAGTACGCGTGGATTAAGAATTTCTTTGCTAGAATTGAATATAGAAAGTTGTTGGTAACAAAGGATTGGTCCCAGACAACACCGAGTAGGAATAATATGACAGGAAAGCTATCACTATATCATTCTACCGTCGAACCTGCCTCTTGAAGAGAATCAATTTCCAACATATTTCTGTAACCATTCGATAAGTTCTCAAAATTTCGTGACTACTACTGTTAATCATACCGGAAAAAATGTCCTGTGCTTTTCCTACAGATTTTTTTTGGGTCAAATTCCATCAATATCTGTATAGCCATTTAGTCGTCAAAACGTAACAAAAAGACAGAGACTTACTTCTGCATTTATAGTACTATTACTGCAGATCACTCACACACACTGACTGCGAACAACCCCTGAGGGATCATTATAACGTAAAAAGTATACACCTACAGCATTGCAAGACTACCTACGATTTGCCTCACATTGAACCCCTAAATTTGTGATATCTACAGTTTAATATTCAATCCGAATAACCGACGGTCCAGGCATGACTCTTACGATCAAAAACAATTTTTAAAAATCTTTGCCTCCACGGAGATTTGAACCGGAGACCACGAACCAAACATCAGTAACCAAGCACTTTAACCACTGAGCTATTTGACCGCTGTATCGAAAGGCAATACAGGGACCTAGACATCGCCGTTCAGTAATTTTTTGAAATTATAATACATCATGTACTATTTATACAGATAATTTTTGAACCAAATGTAGACAGTATTTTTCTCCTTGTTTCAAAGGATAAGTGTGCAAAGTTTCATTGAGATCGGATGAAAACTGTGGATGAAGAACAAACAAACAAACAAACATACATACATTCATTCATCTTTATATATTTACTAGCCTCGTACCCGCGACTTCGTACGCGTGGATTAATAATTTTTTTGCCAGAATTAAATATAGTACGTTGTTGGTAACGAAGGATTGGTCCCAAACAATATCGAATCGGAATAATATGACAGGAAAGCTATCACTATATCATTCTACCGTCGAACCTGTCTCTTGAAGAGAATCAATTTCCAACATATTTCTGTCACAATTCGATAAGGTCTCAAAATTTCTTGACTACAACTGTTAATCATAGTGCAAAAAATATCCTGTGCCCTTCATACAGATTTTCTTATCAAATTCCATCAATATCGAAATTGCCATTTAGTCGTGAAAATGTTACAAAAAGACAGAGACTTACTTCCGTAATTATAATACTATAGCCCGTACCCGCGACATCGTACGCGTGGATTAAGAATTTTTTTGCCAGAATTAAATATAGAAAGTTGCTAACGAAGGATTGGTCCCAAACAATATCGAGTAGGAATAATATGACAGGAAAGCTATCACTATATCATTGTACCGTCGAACCTGTCTCTTGAAGAGAATCAATTTCCAACATATTTCTATCACCATTCAATAAGGTCCCAAAATTTCGTGACTACAACTGTTAATCATACTGGAAAAAATATCCTGTGCCCTTCATACAGATTTCCTTATAAAATTGCATCACAACGATATAGCCATTTAGTCGTCAAAACGTAACAAAAAGACAGAGACTTACTTCCGTATTTATAATAATATTACTGTGGTTCACACTCACACACTGACTGCGAACAACACCTGAAGGATCATTATAACGTAAAAAAGTGTACACTTACAACATTGCAAGACTACCTACGATTTGCCTCGCATTGCACCCCTAACTTTCTAATATCTACAGTTCAATATTCAATCCCAGGCCTGTCTCTTACGATGAAAAACAATTTTTTTAAATCTTAGCCTCCACGGAGATTTGAACCGCAGACCACAACGTTCGCAAGCAAGCGCTTTAACCACTAAGCTGCCAGTCCACTATACCGAAACACGGTACGGAGACGACCATATCCAACGTGTCTGTCTATCGCCGTATTTCGAAGTTATGAGACAACATGTGTTATTTATACAGATAATTTTTCAACCAAATGTAGATAGTATTTTTCTCCTTGTTTCAAAGGATAAGTGTGCAAAGCTTCATTGAGATCGGATGAAATCTGTGGATTTGTATGAAGAACAAACAATCTAACAAACAAACAAACAAACAAACATACATACATTCATCTTTCTATATAAAGATTTCTGCGGTTCACACACACACACACACACACACACACTGGCTGCGAACAACACCTGAGGGGTAAAAAAGTGTACACCTACAGCATTTGCAAGACTACCTACGATTTGCCTCGCATTGAACCCCTAAATTTGTGATATCTACAGTTTAACATTTAATTCGAATAACCTACGGCCCAGGACTGACTCTTACGATCAAAAACAATTTTAAAAAATCTTGGCCTCCACGTAGGTTTGAACCGGAGACCACGACATTTGTAAGCAAGCGCTTTAACCACTGAACTGCCTGACCACTACACGGAAAAACAGTACAGAGACGTCCATATCCAACGTGTCTGTCAATCGCCGTCCAGTAGTAATTCGAAATTATGAGACAACATACAAACAAACATACATACATTCATCTATATATATATATATAGATAGATTTATCATTTCACCTCCTAGGGGTACGCGGGGTTGTGCTATTCCTTGAAATAGTACACGGGAAAAAACTAATTGGGAACCACTGTATACGAATAATACCTGCTCCAAACCAAGACTTTTCCCGATAATCGTCACTCAAATGCTTTTATGTAGAGTTTGAAATCGTATAAATATGTGAAAATCTGAAGAGTGTTTGGCGCGTTCACAAAGTTCAGTACGTGTGGAGAGTTTAGCAAGTGTTATCAACCCTTCGTTGTGTGCGGTGTTTCGTCAGCGCCGGGTCAGTCAGCCGATAGCCCCCTCCCGGTGCTCCTGCACCCAGCCAGGACACGTGCACCCGGCAGCGGCTCTCGGAGTCAGGAAACAGCAGCACTACTGCTGACTCAGCCGCCGCTCCCAGCGCGCCGTATCACTAAACGCCACTCTCAGTGATCTTCTGCCCATTCTGATTTCAGTCCTCCAGTGTTCCTTAATGTTTGCTGTGTTGACGAGAATAGGACAGAAATCTCCCCTAGCAGTATGTACCAAATTACAAGTACAGGCTATAAATTCGTTACTTTTAAAAATTTCTAAGTCAAAACAGCAAAAACGGAAACTTTTACAATTTCACTATGTATGTCAGTATGTGTGCGATAGCCTAGAAATTCTTTTTTTTTTTTTTTTTTTTTTTTTTTTTTTGTAACTGCTTTACGTCTCTTTTTAACATCGAGGTCTTTAGAGACGGGAAAGGATGGGGGGCAAGGAATGGGAAGGAATTCGGCCATGGCCTTTTGAAGGAAGCATCCCGGCATTTGCCTGGAGTGATTTGGGGAAACCATGGAAAACCCAAATCTGGATGCCCGGACGGGGATTCGAACCGCCGTCCTCCCGAATGCGAGGTAAGAACGCTAACCGTTACACCACCAACCTCGGTCCTAGAAATTCCACCTCGTTTGCGTCGTTTATGATAAAATGTTAGAAACAGATAAATTTTATTGACTGCATGAAAGATTCCTAGACAAACACTAAAAAAAAAGAGAAGTGCATCTTCACAATCTGTTACAGAAGGATCGAAAAATATATGATAAAATGTTACAACCAACTAAATTTTATTGTCTGCAAGACAGGTTGCGAGACAAACACTAAAAAAAAAAGGGAAGGACATCTTCACAACCTGTAACTGAAGGATCGAAAAATATATTATCGCATGCCCAACTGAAAACCGTGCTTGGTGGTGTAACGGTTAGCGTTCTGGCCTCGCATTTGGGAGGAAGGTGGTTCGAATCCCCGTTCGGGCATCCAGATTTGGGTTTTCCATGGTTTACCAAATCACTCCAGGCAATACCGGGATGCTTCCCTCAAAAAGCCATGGCCGAATTCCTTCCCATTCCTTGCCCCCCATCATTTCCCGTCTCTAAAGACCTCGCTGTTAGGAGACGTTAAGCAGTTAAAAACAAAAAACAACTGAAAACAGTACCGTTGAACAGGCCATACAATTAATTTTGCTGTCGTTTTTTTTTTTTTTATCAGGTTGTGTACATGGCGATTTGTGACCATCCTCGTCTGAAGAAATTTAATATGATAGAACTCAACGAGCACTTGAAACGAAAATTGTTGTCGTTAGGATGATAGACGTACAATTTTATTAGATTTTCTCAACATTCTATTAGCAGCAAACTTATTTTGTGGCAAATAATAGGAGCCTTCCCTAAATCACTCCAGGCGAATACCGGGGTGCTTCCTTCAAAAAAGACCATGGCCGAATTCCTTCCCGTTCCTTGTTCCCCACTCTCATCCCGCCTCTAATGACCTCGATATCAAGGAAGCGTTAAGCCACAAGGAAGAAAAAAATAGAACTCTTCATTATAATCAATAAGGTTTAAATAAGTACTCCCAACATAATAAATATTAAAAGTTTATTAAACTGAGGAACTAAAAACATCCAAAACTGATATGTATCCAGGTTTCATGACTATGATATTTCCACCACTTTTACGTTTAGAACAAAGGGCTGTAGGAAATCAGTTTTTTTTTTTTTTTAGAGCACAGTACTCATTTGTCGCACAAAAGTAGTAGTTGATAGTAACAGTCGTGTAGTTTCCGAGATATCAGGCCCTATTACAATGGCAAACATACTGGATGAATTTATCCGTTGACAGTTTTGCACGGAAAGCCTGGAATCCATCAAGCGCGCATAGTTTGCAAACGTTTTTGGCGTTTGCAAACATTTGTCGTCGTTACAACTGCTACGTGCAGTCTCCAAATCGCTCCGAGAGGAAAACTTATTGCCAGCGCTGCACCTTGTGTGATTATGTCTGTTTTAAGTGAAGAGGACATTATTGAAAAAAGAGAGAGGAAACCTATAATTTGGATATAGCATTTTTTAAAACAAGAAAAACCCCGCGACTGCTGTATGACTTAAGAACAGATCATAGGAGTCGTTTAATAAGATAAATACTACTATTTCCCTACTTACCTTGAAACAACGTAATAATAGAAAACATAAAGCAAAATAATTTATAAAATTACACACCTTCTCCTGTCACCATCGAGTTCTGCGGTTTATATTATTCTCTTCTGAATGAGGAGAGCAAAGAATTTACTTTTCCCCTTAACAACATCATTAGTGGTTCCCATATCTGTTGCAATTTCGCTCCAGGAATCATGCTTTTTAGTTTTGTTGTGGTAATATTTGTGACTGCTCTGTCATATCTGCGGCTTTGATTTATATGATTCAATTAACAGTAAACATTTTTCCCTATCCCAGTCCATAGTTATATTATTTATAGATTTTAAAATGCACTTAGAACTGAAACCTTTTCGGAACACGCACCCATGTTGTTGAACCTATCTGAACGCGCACTGTCCGCGCAACGAACAACGAATTCCTTTGATGTACCGACATCGGCCGCTACACCTGCAAACACCCGCAAATCTTTTTTCGTGCGCGCTATGATCGTCTCCACCAGACAAATTATGAGTTCGCAAACATTTCAAACGTTTACAAACGTTTTGCGCGCTTGGTGGATCCCCAACTTCACGAACTAGATCGCGATATATACTCTTCCCATATTATAACATACTTCTCCCTATTATTCCATGACATAACTTGTGCTAATAATAATTAAACAAAATAAATTCCTTTATGATTTCATAATTCATCGAAATTAATCTGTGAGTGAAAATGGGATTCGAAATGAAAACTTTTATTTATACAAAATCACTGCATTTACTTTAAATAATTAAAATACACGAAAAACAAAATACAGTATTAATCATAATCTTATCAACAATATGCCAAGTAATCCTTAACTAAATTCCTTTATGATTTCATAATTCATCGAAATTAATCTTTGAGTGAAAATGGGATTCGAAATGAAAACTTTTATTTATACAAAATCACTGCATTTACTTTAAATAATTAAAATACACGAAAAACAAAATACAGTATTAATCATAATCTTATCAACAATATGCCAAGTAATCCTTAACTAAATTCCTTTATGATTTCATAATTCATCGAAATTAATCTGTGAGTGAAAATGGGATTCGAAATGAAAACTTTTATTTATACAAAATCACTGCATTTACTTTAAATAATTAAAATACACGAAAAACAAAATACAGTATTAATCATAATCTTATCAACAATATGCCAAGTAATCCTTAACTAAATTCCTTTATGATTTCATAATTCATCGAAATTAATCTGTGAGTGAAAATGGGATTCGAAATGAAAACTTTTATTTATACAAAATCACTGCATTTACTTTAAATAATTAAAATACACGACAACCAAAATACAGTATTAATCATAATCTTATCAACAATGTGCCAAGTAATCCTTAACTAAACTTTGAGCCTATCCATTCCAATCTCGGGCTTGTTTATTCCACGCATACACTTTTGGGAGCGTGCATAAACCACGTAGCTCCATTTTGGCCTCCTGTGCACCCCCCCCCCCCCACGTAGCACGTAGCTTTTTTCCCTTTTGATTCCAGAAGACATTTTGTACTGTTTTCTCTTGTCAGACTATTGTAAATTACATATGGAGATAATTAACTGAGGGAAATAAATATTCACATGCTGCTGTGAGTTCTGCTCCTCATTTTAACTGTGAAAAATGTTATGAAAAGAAAGTTACGTGGCCTGGCTCGGAACCCCCCTCCCCCCCCCCCCCCACGTAGCCCAGCGTAGCCTTCCAGCCAACCGCTCCCCCCCCCTGGACTGAGTCACGTAGTTTGGGCACGCTCCCTTTTAAACTAACAAACAAGTATATACTACCCTAGGTGACAATGATTTTAAATGATAGACAAAATTATATTTTGCATTCTTGCTTTTTTACAAATTCATTTTCCCAGAGAAACATATGAAACATTCAGAACAGTTGCGGCTAGCTACTTAAAATTTTAACGTACACTTTCTCTTGGGAGAGATTAGAGCAATGAGATAATTTAAAATATCTTCGGCGTATTACGGTTCCGCGGTACTTTGAGAAAAGCATGTAAAGATGGATAGTTTGTTTGTAACGGAATGTTTGGAATCTGTTTAGCGTTTACGTATCCCTCGGGCTGTGAAGTAGCCGCATCTCCAGGTAGACAAAACCCACGTTTTACCTGCCAGGCGGTGTAACGATAGCGTTGCACACCCAAATAGATGAGGAGTGCATCATCTAACAGAAAGTGGAATATCGCTGAAAGGCGAGGTAGAGAGAAAGGCACTGGTTGGCCAGAACAGTCACGTGAGGAAAAGGAGTGTCGTTATTGGCCGAGAGACGTGAGACGGAGGATATACTAGTGAAGACGGAGTAGAACGTGTACTCGGGATTCAGGCGATTGTGCGAAAATGTTCGCTTAGTATGACTATTCGGTTATGTGCAGTCGATATTCTAGACTATACTGAATAGGAACGTTAAACATATGTGATGAAGAAATTGTAGTTCTCTGTGCTAATCTGCACTATTGATTATTAAGGATAGTCCGATACGACAGTGATCATGTCTGGTGCCGACATTCTATGTATTGTGATTGAATAAACTGTGCAATAAATGCAGTTCTTGAGTTCGGCACTCGAGTGTTATTAATGAAGCAACATACATCCTTATCTTAAATCTTTACTTTAAATCAATATAGCGGGAGCTACTGTCCTGTTGTGTTTCGAAGGTCGCATATAGCTTACGCAAACTGCACGTTCTCCATCTGGCCCATCTGATAGAATGCTTCACGTGATGAATGCACTCGGGATCAGCTTTCCTGCCTACTGCTCTGGTAAATTTAATCAAAATAACTGTATCATCAGAAATTCACTGATCAGCCAAAACATTATGACCACCTACTTTCTAGCATGTTGCTCCACCTTTCTAACGCAATACAACAGCGATTCGGCGTAGCATGAATTCTACAAGTCCTTGATAGGCTTACAGAGGTTTCCGACACCAGATTTCTACGCACAATTCACGAAATTCACTTAAATTACGGGCCAGCGGTTTGTGGGCGCGGCTCCTGGCAACAAGCGTCTCGGAAACGGAGAGGCTGGTCGGCTGTTCACGTGTTAATATGGAAAGTGAAGGACGGTGAAACCACGAGTAGGCAACAATGTGGTGGACACCCGCCCCACATAACAGAACGTGGAGGTCGGAGGCTTGCCCGCTCTGCAAAGTGGGATAGGGGGTGATCTGTGGCAGAATCGCGATTCTTGTGTTCTGAAAAACTTCTGGAAGTACCAGAATTGTACTCCTACGTCAGATCTGCCACAGATCACGCTTTACAGAGCGGGCAAGCCCCCGACTTCAGCGTTCTGTGATGTGGCGTGGGTGTCCAACAAATTTTCGCCTACTCGTGGTTTCACCGTCCTTCAAACACTTTTCATAGATACTCACAGGGCCGGCGTTAGGGGGGGGGGGGGTAAGCGGGTCAAAAGTACCCGGGCCCCGCCGGCTGATGGGGGGCTCGATCACCGACTATAGGGGCCTTCAGGCCATGAAGCCAAGAATACGCCAATATGCTCATTGTCGCCTGGCCATTTGTAGAGCTAAAAAAAAAAAAAGTCGCCCTTTTTACCCCGGGCCCGAAATTCCTAGCGCCGGCCCTGGATACTCACTACAGTAGCACGCGAACAGCCGAGCAACCTCTCCGTTTCCGAGATGCTCGTTCCCGGGCGCTGCGCCCACAAACCGCTGGCCGATAATTTAAGGGAATTTCGTGACCTGTGCCTTGAAATCTGGTGTCAGATACCTCTGGAGGACTACGAAGGATTTGTAGAATCAATGCTACGCCAAATCGCTGTTATATCCCGTTCGAAAGGTGGACCAATAACTAGTAAGTAGGTGGTCATAACGTTTTGGCTGATTCCCTAAATGACGAAATTGTCCACTTTGGTGCTTACTGTACCGTGACTGTACCATACCACGCGAACGTTTCTTTACGTCTTTTCGCCTTTATTGCGGGTACCAGACTGACCATAGATGGCTGTTTCCGTCTTCCAACACTTTAATGCCACAATTTCCCTTCTAAAGTTAAACAACGAATCGTTTTGATCTTACAGGACTCTGGATGCTTACCATTGGCTGAGCACGACTTGCGGTGTATACGGAACTATTTTCTGCGTTTGACTTAGCAGATCACTGCGCGCTGGTTGAAACACATTATCCAGGTAACAAATGGGTGGGTATCTGGCGCCGCCAAGTCGGGAAACATCGCCTGACCCCCATGTCTGTACGAAAGGAATTTTGCTCTGACAATTCCTTTGCACCTTCACAAAGCTTTTTGAATATTTCTTTATCCCTCCTATTCGTAATTAATTTATTCTTAATAAATACAAATTGTCCTTATCGTTAAATGTAATCTGATCCATTACAATGTTTCTGGAGACCTTATTAAATTTGGATAATATGTCTACCCTCATATTTGGAGCGGTAAATGGGTACGAAATTTCACGGAAAATAACAGCTGCAAATATTTACTTCATTACTGCTACTCACTGAGTAACACATTTAAATAATACATTTTAATGGCGAAATTCGAGTTGTTTAGTTATTACCATCTCATGTATGTAATATTATAACACGTATATAATTGTAAAATACCTGATATAAAAAGATAAGTAAATGGAAAATTATTCTTATGAAACATGTCGTCTTCAGTAGCTGATTGATATATGACTAAATTAAGAATGATTTCTTTTTTTAGTCACCTGATTTTTAGCAATCTCG
The DNA here is from genome assembly GCA_031002005.1 of Vandiemenella viatica. Lineage (NCBI taxonomy): Eukaryota > Metazoa > Arthropoda > Insecta > Orthoptera > Morabidae > Vandiemenella > Vandiemenella viatica. The sequence goes on along the minus strand of JARYHS010008074.1, from coordinate 27,249,453 downwards.
TTTAAGTATTTTCATCTCGTTTTATACTGGGCAATATATTTTTATGTAAGCTTGAACACAACACAGTATTACGGAATCATGATGTCAGTACTTGACAAGCTCTTGGCCGTTTTTTTGGCGGAATGGTACAATAATTGCAGTTGAATGGCAACAGTCCAGAATAGTCAAAGGAAGACACTAAGCAGCTGATCACATCAAAATACACCACGTACTGTCAGTTTCCGGAGCTATACTTCTACGATAGCAAGACTGTAGTTCAACCACGGCTCTTTACGAGAGCACTTTCACAGAATAAATATCGTGAATACTCCACTTCGTCCTTGTTGAAAAGAGGACATAAACGATCTGATCTTTCGCTGTTCCAGTGTTGATTACCATTGTACTACCTTAAAAGAATAATGTGTGAAAATTGCAGACTAATGTCGAGACTTACAGAAAAAAAAAACTGTACTACAATTTGCAGCAGATATTGCACCCGTTCATCGTTGCCATCAATATTCAACTGTCATTTTCGTACTGTCAACAGCTAAAAGTCACCAGCAAAATAAAAAATTTAATAATTATTTCTCAATTCTAAAAACCCCACCGTAGACTGGCCATGAAATAAAAAAAAAACAAGTAATACAATGTAGGCTAGTATAGAACCAGTTGGATGCAATGTTTGTGCAGAATTTTGGATCACAAACATCACTTCAAGAAATATGAGATAATAATGTCACCTGTGATTATCGAAGCGTAATAAATACTCGGAAGTTGAACAAAGGGTTCAGCGTATAAGAACCATATTAACAAACGTTTTCGAAGTAGTAGAGATGTCTAAATTAACATACTTCTTCCGAAAACTAGCAGCAGAATTTTTATTGGATCTTAAGAAGAAATAAATAGAAAAAGTGTACGTTTATACTTCAAAACTTAAAGAGATAAGTTGAAATAATAACAAAATTTTCTTAATTAAAACAAGAAACTGATGAACGAATTAAATAACATACCATAAAAACATTAGCACTAACGGAAAAACCATTTTAAGATACAGAATATCTTAATTATCAGCCTTTTATATGTTTCTGACATCTTGCCAGAACTGTATCTGTATCTACTTAGCATCAATTTCAGTAGAACCAAATATTATTCGTTATGGACAGCATAAAGGAGGAGAGAAGAAGAGTTCAAAATGTAGTGGTACATGATGATGTTAAAAACTTAACGATACGATTGACTGTGTAGTGGAAAAATTCAGCTGGTCATGAATGTACAAAAGAGTTACTCGAAAATGTAAAAAAAAAAAAAGATGATGGATCATCACGACAGTTTCAGATTTAAGAATTGTTATAGTTTTCATACGGAGAAGGATTTTGAAGTTGTTTGTCGTTGCTGATCAACGGAAGCCAAATATAAATTTTCTTCTGTTTAAATTACGGTTTACCTATAATCCTATTTGATTAAATCCAATTTTTCACTGTGTAAGTTTCAGTTTTCACTCTGAATAATTATTACTGTGGCTAAATACAACTTTTCTGTTTACTTTTAGAGATCCTGAGCCAAGTGACTCGTTATTCAACACTTACAGGGTGTCCAGAAAAGGACTCCCTGATTTCAAAATTAAATATCTCGAAAACAAAGATCGATAGAGGAATGCAGTAAACGGTATATTTATCGTGACAGCTGTAAGAAGTGTATACAGCAGTTTGAGGAATACTTCGGGAATCGAGTCATTGCTTTGGGATATCCCGAATTTACTGGTGCAGGCATGGATTCGCCGGATGTGACTCCCTGTGACTTTTTTTGTGGGGCACAGTGAAAGACATGGTCTACCCGAAGCATCCCGCCACGCTGGACGAGCTGGAATCGGCGATCTCTGCGGCATGTGAATCCATTTCGGTCGAGACACTACGAAATGTGATGGCGAATTTCATTCTTCGTTTGCGCCACCTCTGTAGTGCCAATGGTGAACATTTTGAAAACATTGTGATGTGATTGTTTGCAAAGATTGTTTTCATACGATTATTTCACTTATATATGCTGATATGAGGTGTACAGCGTACATCTGTTAGCAGCTTTTGTAACTATTATTTCACACTGCTGTATACACTTCTTACAGCTGTCACAATAAACATACCGTTTACTGCATTCCTCAATCGATCTTTGTTTTCGAGATATTTAATTTTGAAATCAGGGAGTCCTTTTCTGGACACCCTGTAATTGCGCTATACATAGTCTAACGAGATGGTTCCAAATTGCATTTCCATAATTTTTGTGAGGAACGTAGGGTGCTACTGGACATTACTCGAAATATTAGAAGCATTCACGCGTTAATTTATCAACGACTATAAACCTTACATGTACAGAAACAACATTTATTTGTGAATATAGAAAAAGAAAAGAATATGCATACTTATAGTTAGTCAGAATCATGTTTACATCACCTTTAACTTTTAAATTCAATTCAATTAGTAGTTTTTGTTTTACTTACAGTAATGGGAAAACAGCGTAATGCTAGATGTCAATTCCTTGAAATTTCTCCGACGTGTTCACAGTACTTTCATAATTTCTGTCCGCAGTCTACTTTCTCATTACAACGGCCTGGAAGCATATTTCCCTCTTGTGTCTCACCTGGTTGAAAGAGGCGGCAGTTAGCTCTAAGGAAACGTTAAACCATTAGTTTCCAACTTTCTTGTACTAAAAAAGTTATTTACCCTAACCCTTTATATGATACCCTTGAAAATCGTGATGCAAGACATATTTTTCGAAAAGCAAAACAGTTCGCTTTTCTGGTATGTGAATTAAATGTAGAAGGGAAATATGATTCTGAAAACAAATTAAATACATGTTAAGCTATTTCTGGCTTAAAAAGAAGAAATTTCCACAGTCGTCAGTAAACACAGATAAGATTTTACAAAGTAACGACTAGATCAACATTGATGTATGTAGTAGAACCAGGGACAACCAATCTGAACTAAAGGAGAATGGAATTGCAGGAAAGAGGTTTCTTAGACATATTATGAGCTGTTTGACTGTTTACTCTTACCATAGATCCGCAGCTACGATTAACAGGAGCTGCAGATATCCTAAATACACACACAGTCAGATCCAAGTACAAACAGAAGCAGATAAAACATGTAAGAATAAAGGAAATCAGCAAATTTACAAAATATTCACCTCAATATTAAGCAAGAAGAAAGAAGGAACGTGTAAGTCCCCCTACTCGTTGGCAAAATGTATGACTTGAAGAAGATGTCATCAACAGTGCCGCAGCTAAAAACGATCTCGAAGTAATAACTCTCTAATCTTCTCACATATCTCGCGTGCACAATATGTCAGTGACCTTGTTACCACTCATCGAATGAAGTATCCCAAGAGTTGAATAATTACTGGCAGATTCTTATCTGCGGTAGAGCATACACATCAGAGCGGAATCTTATCTACCGACGAATTCACAGCACGGCTGTCGCACACCTACTGTTGGTGTGCCTGAAGGTTGCTCTCGCAGGATTCCGGACTGTCAGTCAACATCCAACACAATGTAGACCAGGGTCGGCAGACTGGATAATACGAGGTGCATTCAAGTTCTAAGGCCTCCGATTTTTTTTCCTAATTAACTATTCACCCGAAATCGATGAAACTGGCATTACTTCTCGACGTAATCGCCCTGCAGACGTACACATTTTTCACAACGCTGACGCCATGATTCCATGGCAGCGGCGAAGGCTTCTTTAGGAGTCTGTTTTGACCACTGGAAAATCGCTGAGGCAATAGCAGCACGGCTGGTGAATGTGCGGCCACGGAGAGTGTCTTTCATTGTTGGAAAAAGCCAAAAGTCACTAGGAGCCAGGTCAGGTGAGTAGGGAGCATGAGGAATCACTTGAAAGTTGTTATCAGGAAGAAACTGTTGCGTAACGTTAGCTCGATGCGCGGGTGCGTTGTCTTGGTGAAACAGCACACGCGCAGACTTTCCCGGACGTTTTTGTTGCAGTGCAGGAAGAAATTTGTTCTTCAAAACATTTTCGTAGGATGCACCTGTTACCGTAGTGCCCATTGGAACGCAATGGGTAAGGATTACGCTTTCGCTGTCCCAGAACACGGACACCATTATTTTTTCAGCACTGGCGGTTACCCGAAATTTTTTTGGTGGCGATGAATCTGTGTGCTTCCATTGAGCTGACTGACGCTTTGTTTCTGGATTGAAAAATGGTATCCACGTCTCATCCATTGTCACAACCGACGAAAAGAAATTCCCATTCATGCTGTCGTTGCTCGTCAACATTGCTTGGCAACATGCCACACGGGCAGCCTTGTGGTCGTCCGTCAGCATTCGTGGCACCCACCTTGATGACACTTTTCGCATTTTCAGGTCGTCATGCAGGTTTGTGTGCACAGAACCCACGGAAATGCTAACACTGGAGGCGATCTGTTCAACAGTCATTCGGCGATCCCCCAAAACAATTCTCTCCACTTTCTGGATCATGTCGTCAGACCGGCTTGTGCGAGCCCGAGGTTGTTTCGGTTTGTTGTCACACGATGTTCTGCCTTCATTAAACTGTCGCACCCACGAACGCACTTTCGACACATCCATAACTCCATCACCACATGTCTCCTTCAACTGTCGATGAATTTCAATTGGTTTCACACCACGCAAATTCAGAAAACGAATGATTGCACGCTGTTCAAGTAAGGAAAACGTCACCATTTTAAGTATCTAAAACAGTTCTCATTCTCGCCGCTGGCGGTAAAATTCCATCTGCCGTACGGTGCTGCCATCTCTGGGACTAATTGACAATGAACGCGGCCTCATTTTAAAACAATGCACATGTTTCTATCTCTTTCCAGTCCGGAGAAAAAAAATCGGAGGCCTTAGAACTTGAATGCACCTCTTAGACGCCACTGGTGTGCCTTGTGGGACATTGCAGTTTGGTGGGTAAACAGTAAAGTCCGGTGCTCCAATCGTCCAAGGTTCGATTTCCAGATACCATGATATACAGAAATCTCTCCAGGTGAATGGTTGTATAATCAACTGATAAAGGCCATGGACAACTTCCTTGCCTACAATCCACTCCCGGCTACAATGACTGTACGAAGGCTCATAATATCCAAGAAGAAAACTACACTTTACTAAGTTCAGATAATTGTGGCACCAATAGGGACAGAAAATAGCAAAATACATTTATCCGGCTGTTACCAAATTTACGAGGACTATTAGAAGAAGATAAGGGTACTTCACCACAGATGTACAAGAATATTTATGTAATTATTGACGAATTAGATTCAGTCAGATAAATGATAAGTGGATATCTTCGTGTGAAATTTGATATAAAATGGTTCACTAGCAACTGGGTTATGGCTACAAAACCGCACCATAGGCGGACGGCCAGCCTCAGAGAATACTGAAACGTGACTCTGTCTTGTGCGAGAACATAATACTCTGGCTACTCTACCGTATTGTGTGCAGGGAGTAAGTAGGGCACCATATTGATTGGGACATATGACAAGAAATCTTCCAGAACAAACAAATAACCTTATTTTTGGTTGAATTTGTTATAAACGCAACTCTTGGGGCAGAAGAATGTTAGCATTGCAGCTTTAAACAAGTCTTGAATTGTCACATGAATACTAAAATCTTTTTCATTACACTCAGACCTGTGGTAAGATATTTGCTAAATCACAGAAGTTTGTGGAATAGGAAAATCATAAAATCTAAGCTGCTCAGTACTGCGAACGAGATTTTTAACCTTTATAAAAAAAAGGCGTTCGTTCATGTTGCTATCATTGATCCAACTGCAAATCATTTCACTCTACAGTCGTTCGTTCGCAACAGACTGAACTGAACAATGTCAGCGTGTTAGCTACTACGCCACTGAGAGCGGCAGGGAAAAAGTTCACGCCATTTTACCTTACTTCTCTTCTCACTATTTTTCATTTAGCCAGTCGTTCAGAGCAAATTTCTGTAGCCAGCCGTCTTTTGGTGGAGGAATATCTTCAAAGAAACTATAAACCCATACTGTTTGCCGAATATTTTCTTTCACTTTGCGGAACAATATAAAAGCTCTGCGGATAATAGTTAATCGCGATGTGTCTAGTGCAGTGAAGGAATTCTTAAGGAGTTAATAGACAAAAGAGTAGGGATTAAAAATTGGTATCAGATGACGTGAAACTCAGTAGCATCACAGCAAGGTGTATTCGGACAATTAGTGTTCGTTATTCTAGTAAATGTTTTATTGTTGTCATACAGCCGTAAGTCAGGTTGTCTGCAGAAGACACAATGTTGTTTAATGAGATTCGCTCGAGAGAGGATTATGAACAGTCTCAGAGGAATCCGCGCAAGATATCTAATTGTGTAAGGCTGCATAGAGTGAAGACGAAAGAAGAGTCATTCGGTATACAGATATGAAAATAGAGATTTTGTTTAATCATGAGAATTGCTAGTGGAAATATAAAATGTAAACAAACAGCAAGAGGACTTATTTGGTACTATTGTTATGTTCCCGTAAGTTTTCAGATTCCTGAACCTATTGGAGAGGGTTATTAGGAGACGTACTACAGAGCAAAAGGAACCGGATTACTAAAACTTGGTCTTGCCGTTGTCTGAATATGGTATGTTGTTACTGGACATATGATATGGGTATCGAATATCAGCGGCAGGTATAGCCTATGAATTTTCCGAGCCGGAGCAAACTTTGAGATTGCCGACCATTCATGATTTTGCCGCCCCTACATCCATAATTTGCCGCCCCCATTGTCGCCGCCTGGGGCAACTGTGGAGCTAAAAAAAAAGTCCACCTCCACATAAATTTACCGTCCCCCTGAAGTTGCCGCCCGGGGAAAATGCCCCTCTCCCCACAGATCTGGCACTTTCGAATACAGAAGATGGATATGGTGCAGAGGATAACAGCTATAATTGTCTGTATAACTACTCGTAGAACACAATCAACAACTGGTAAGATGCAGGACTCATATTGGGAATCGTTAGCAGACAAGAGAGTAATGTGTGTTTATACCGGTATACGTGAGTGAAGACGTGTAGATGAATCTTAGACAAAGAATTAGTGTAAAGGAAGATATGTCCGTCACCATTAATTAGCGACTGACTTGTGTCAAAGACAATGAGGAAAGTTTTCATCTTTAATGGAGCCAAGCAATAGGGAAAACTACGAAGGTAGGTGCTGACATTATCTTCTTCTTCTTGCTAGCACTGCAGGGTCTGCTTTACTGGACTTCTACTATTTAAGCCTATCTCGTGCATGCTCAGGTGAGACATTCACTAGTCGCATGTCCTCCCGCAATTGCTGAGCAATATACCTCAAACGAAACAATTTAAAGTAAATAAGCGCAAAATGCGTGTGTAGATGTGTAAACAAATTGTATCTTGTATAAGGCCCATCGTAAGTGATAACAATAAAAAAACAAAGCAGCCTCCTAAAGATATGAAACCTCCATTGTGTGGGAACGACTGTGTGTTCAGTATTTTGTCATCATTAGAGACCGAGATATATGCAACAAAAAGAAGCTAGAAATATGCATGAAAAATGCTTAAAATATGCATGAAAACTGTCAAAATTTGCAACATTATCTTTATATATAAAGATGAATGTATGTATGTTTGTTTGTTTGTTTGTTTGTTGGTTTGGTCTGTTTGTTCATCATACAAATCCACAATTTTCATCCGATCTCGATGAAACTTTGCACACTTATCCTTTGAAACAAGGAGAAAAATACTGTCTACATTTGGTTGAAAAATTATCTGTATAAATAACACATGTTGTCTCATAACTTCGAAATATGGCGATAGACAGACACGTTGGATGTGGACGTCTCCAGACCGTGTTTCCGTGTAGTGAACTGGCAGCTCAATGGCTAAAGAGCTTGCTTGCGAACGTCGTGGTCTCCGGTTAAAATCTCCGTAAAGGCTAAGGTTTTTGAAAATTGTTTTTCATCGTAAGAGTCAGGCCTGGGCCGTAGGTTATTTGGATTGAATGTTAAACTGTAGATATTATAAAGTTAGGGGTGCAATGCGAGGCAAATCGTAGGTAGTCTTGCAATTTTGTAGGTGTACACTTTTTTACGTTATAATGATCCCTCAGGTGTTGTTAGAAGTCAGTGTGTGAGTGTGAACCACAGTAATACTAATATAAATAGGGAAGTAAGTCTCTGTCTTTTTGTTACGTTATGACGACTATATGGCTATATCGTTGTGATGGAATTTTATGCCGACTCGATATTGTTTGGGACCAATCCTACGTTACCAACAACTTTTTATATTTAATTCTGGCAAAAATTTCTTAATCCACGCTTACGAAGTCGCGGGTACGAGGCTAGTATAATATAAAAATAGTAAAATTTAGATTCTTTATTTCAAAATCAGCATGCAATTAATAAGTAGTTGAATAACATTTATAAATTTGATAATTAACATTTTTTGTGAACGTAAACAATCGTGTACTGTTCCAAATATTCAATAGTGAAATTGTTTTTTCGATCTCTCAAAATATTTTAATAAGTGAATATGGGCCGTTCCACATTCACTGATGTAACTGGGCACTATTTGAAATTGGATGCTGCGTTAGCAGTCATTGTATCTGGAAAAAGCTTCACCTGTCCCATTACTAAACCTATCAATTTGACACAAACGTTCAAAACCTGGGTTATTGTTCAAATTATTTTTAAACTTCCCTTTAAGTTTACACAGGACTATATCTGGCAATGCGGATTTTATTCATTATCTGAATAGATTCAGTCAACGTCAAACCTTCAGTTTGAAGCCTTTTAATACTCGTAGGTATGTAGGAAAAATGAGTGCTGAATAACAGCTATGGTTTTAATACTAGAATTGTTAAACGCTTTCGTTGTACTGACAAATTGTCGTAGTCTCTCCACTATCAAAGTCGTTTACTACACCTTTAATGGCCTCGAAATATTCATTGTAAAACAGCACAGCTTCAACCCTACGTCGCCCATCGAGTTACCACTGGTTCCGGAGGTAATGGCACATTTGGTAAAAAAAAAAATTTATAGACATTATTACGAGAACGTGCCTTAAGAAACGCTTTTCGTTGTTGATTAAATCAGTTTATTTAAATTCCCAAACGCGGGTCGTAGTTCTTCATCAAGTCGTCGTAGACTAAATGCCGTGCTGCTAGTACGAGGATGAGTCAAATGAAAACCTTAAATTTGTAATAAAAAATCGAAATTTCGCGCCGTTAACCTGTAAGTTGGTAAGCAGCGTGCAAAATGGCCTGTAGGTAGCAGCATAGTGCAGATGCACAAATACCGTCATAGTATAAGTATAAAGATGGCTGCCACACTTGAGACTTGCACCAGGGAAGAACAGCGTTCTGTTATTCGGTTTTTGAGTAGTGAAGGTGTGAAACCTATTGAAATTCATCGAAGAATGAAGGTTCAGTACGGTGATACATGTTTGTCACAGCAGCAAGTCTACGAATGAAGTAGAAAGTTCGCAAATGGTGTGACTTCAGTGGAAGATGCTCCTCGTCCAGGTCAGGCACAACGAGTTGTGACTCCACAGAAGCATTGCAGCAGTTGATGCCATAGTGATCGAAAACCGCCGAGTACACTGAATGACATTGAAGCATGTTTAAAGATTAGTCATGGTTCAGCACACCACATTGTGCATGATGTGCTCCAGTTTCACAGAAGTGTCTGCAAGATGGGTGCCACGGCAGCTGATTCCTGAAATGAGAGAACGACGTGTTGATGCTTGTGAAGAACTTCTTCGGCGCTTTGAACGAGAAGGTGATGGCTTCCTTGCAAGAATCGTTACTGGGGACGAAACCTGGGTTCACTTCCACCAACCGGAAACGAAGAGAGCGAGCAAGGAAAGGCGCCATTCCTCATCACCAAAACCAAAGAAGTTTCGAACAGAACCATCAGCAGGGAAGGTTATGCTGACTCTCTTTGGTACGAAAAAGGCGTCATTTTGGAGCATTATATGCCTAGAGGGACCACTGTCACCAGTGCATCATACACAGCTCTCCTAAAAAAAATCATTTCGGCCTGCAATCAAATCAAAGCGACATGGATTGCTGTCATCAGGTGTCCTTTTGCAACATGACAATGCAAGGCCCCACACTGCCCGTACAACAGTTGCAACAATCACAGACCTGCATTTTGAGTGTCTTCCTCATCCACCATACTCACCAGACCTTGCCCCAAGTAATTTCCATATCTTTGGACCACTCAAAGAAGCAATGGGAGGAAAGAAGTTCCGTTCTGATGAAGAGGTACGCCACGCGGTGCATGAGTGATTGCGTGGACTACCAAAAGAATTTTTTTTCTAAAGGAATTTATGCACTTTGTAAGCGCTGGAGGACTTGCATTGAGCGTGGGGGAGAATTATGTTGAAAAGTGATACAGCTTTGTACCACTTCTGCACAATAAATAATATTTAACGTTTTCATTTAGACTCACCTTCGTAGTTTTGCCGGCTACAACGTAAGATGTTATTTAGTAACTAGGTACACAACCGAAAAATATTTTAAATATAGCGAAAAAATGCATCATCACTTGGTTTTAGGTAAAATATGCAATAACCGGTGAAAATGGGCTTGATATGCAAATGCGTATGCAAAAATGCAGATTCATATAATCCGGTTTCTAGTCAACATTATTGGAAGCAGGTTAGAGAGTTTAACGGGCAGCCGCATCCAGGCGTAATTGCAATAGCAATCTTCAAAATAGGCAAGAGCCACAAATTTGAAAGGGGAACGTCGGAAAATCGGAAATCACAGTTTTCTTGAATGAAAGTGTGGAGGTGACGCAAGTAATAGTCGGGGTTCATCAGTTGGGACTAAACGAAAAGCCACTTACACGCCAGCAGACCGACTGTCGCCCCTCCAGAAAGAAAGACACAAACAAGCTCTACATCTCTTTCTATTAATTCTGCGGGGATGCATATGGCTAGATACTCTCCACGCATAGCCCTCTCACAACAACACACAATTCATACTGAACATAAAAAAATAAATAAACTCTCCGTCCTAAACCTAACGAAATTTCTCCTTCTGCAGAATGCAACCAACGACTTATGCAATGACATAAGATTTTAAAAACAGTAGTGTTGTTTGCTCTGTTTCATGAAAGGCTGCCGATATTACGTGAAATGAATGCAAGGGTGCGGAATGTCTCTCGATACGGGCTTGATGTGCTATTGTAACGCGATCTGAGCCACCAAGGTTAATATGGCCCCACTCAAGGACGCGAGGAATCCTACTGGCTGAAATGGGAAAACAGGATAATGCTAGAAGTCATTCCCTGAAATTGTTCCAACATGTTTACACTGCTTTTAATATTTCGAGCCATTTGTATCCAGAGTATACCCTCCTATATGTATTTAATTAGAAAATTTGGTTACTATAGAAACAAAGGAAAATACACGCACGCTCAAGAAGAAGGAAGGGGTGTCGCAGCGATTTAGAAACCTTAGCTGATTTAGAGGACGTATTAAGAATGTAATGCGCGAGACCTTTAACGATTTTCACTCCAACTCACTCTCTAAGAGTCTCACAGAAAACCCAAAGGAATTTTGGTCGTATGTACGAAAAGTTAATTGTACCAACAGCAATATTCCAGCACTAATTCGTGAAGGTTCCGAGGTTAATGAAAGCCGCGATAAAGCTATCGTACTAAATACTGTATTCAAAAATTCATTTACAAATGAACGAAAGGATAGTATTCCCGTTTTCCCACGCCGTGGCGAGTCGGTGATGGAATCATTACGAATAGATACTGCAGGTATCATTAAGCAATTAGAGCTCCTGAAGTGGGGGAAAGCACCGGGCCCGGATGGAATTCCAGTAAGAGTATTTTCCTGGAAAATATCGTCCCATATCTATAACATCTGTTTGTAGTAGAGTTATGGAGCATATTATATGCTCGAACATTATGAATTTTCTAGATGATAATAATTTGCTTACAACAAATCAACACGGATTTCGGAAGAAAAGATCATGTGAAACATAACTGATCCTATTTACTCACGACGTAATGAAAGTTATCGATGCAGGTTCACAAGTAGATGCAATTTTTTTAGATTTCCAGAAAGCCTTTGACTCTGTGCCACACAACCGCCTTTTAGCGAAGCTTCGAGCGTACAGTATATCGGATCAGCTTTGTGAATGGATAAAGGAATTAGATTGTTTGCAGATGACATAATGCTGTATAAAAGAATCAAAACGATAGAGGATTGTAAACAGTTGCAGGGTGATCTGGACAGGATATCTAATTGGGTTGGTAAACATGGAATGAAGATAAATGCAAAGAAGAGTCAGCTTATTAGATACACAAATAAAAAATAAAAGGTTAATTATGAGTATAAGGTGGGGAAAGAATTGCTTGCTGAAGACTTGAAATGTAAATATCTTGGAATTGCTTTTGATAACAAACTTAACTGGTCAGGACACATAGGACAGGTGGTAGGAAAAGGTTTCAAAGTTCTGCACTTGTTGGAGAGAGTGATGAGGGGATGTACGAGAGAAGTCAAGGAATTGTGTTACAAAACTTTGGTCAGACCATTGCTCGAATATGGTAGTGTAGTATGGGACCCTCATTTTACGTATCAAATACAGGAGTTGGAGAGGGTGCAAAGAAGGGCTGCTAGATTTGTTTCTGGAAATTATCGCAGAATGCAATCAGTGACGGATATGATAAAGGAGCTGGAATGGGATTCATGACAAGACAGGAGGAGGATGAAGAGGGTCATGGGAGTGTACAGGGCATATACTGGCGATCAGGCATGGAAAGATATTGCAATAGGTATGAAAAGTAGTGCATGGAAGGGAAAAGATGACCATGACCACAAGCTGGCACTCGATTTCAGGCACAAGGGTGTGGGAAGATTCTCTTTTTTAGGTAAGGGTGTCAGGGATTGGAATGAGTTACCAAGAGAAATGATGAATAATTTACCGAAAACTTTGAAAGAATTTAAAGATAAAATTTGTAGAGGGAAAATGTAGGTGGGTGCAGGATAGAGGGAAGATGGGTGTGTAGCGAAATTGCCACCGGAGCCTGTGCTCCACTGCGATTAAATTAAATTAAATTAAATTGTATACTCATTGCACCTTATAGAAAAAATCTATAAGAGTGGCAGCTTTCGCCGTTTTCTTGTCTCATCTTGGAATTCTGCACCAATATGTCTACTTCTCTTGTCATTCTTATGCTACCTCCTCCTGTAGGTGACTCCCCCTCTCTCTCATTGCCTTGTGAACAGAAAAGAATTGAAAAGTCAAAGCACACAATGATTCTTAGCATCCTGCTTGGCTCTCATTCAGAAATCCTATCAGTTATTTAAGTGTTTGGGAGAGGCTATACTAGCCTTTTCCAACCAAATGTCAACCTCTCCTTCACGTGGTGCACCCTGTTTGCACGGACGAGGCTCTGGCGACTGAAAGATTCCCGGTATAAGGAATCACCCACTGCTTGCCAACGGCCTCCGAAAGGAGGGCGGAAGAGCGGGGAGCGGTTCAGGGCACCCTCTTGCCCTTGGGGTTGGAAACGGCCCCTAAAGGCGGATGAATCAGAAATGATTAACGGCATGGGGATGCAGAAGGCAACGGGAAACCACTGCATTAAAGACCCAAAGGGTATCCCGAGGACATGTAATCCTCTCAAATTACATATATCATGATGGCTTCTTCCTGGGTAAAATATTCCGGAGGTAAAATAGTCCCCCAATCGCATCTGGGGACCGCTCAGGGAGGAGTCATCAGAATGGATAGAAACATTCTACGAGTCGGAGCGTGGAATGTTAGAAGTCTGAATAGGGCAGGTAGGCTAGAGAACTTAAAAAGGGAGATGGAACAACTTAAGTTAGATGTTGTTGGGATTAGTGAGATTAAATGGAAGGATGCACAGGATTTCTGGTCTGGGGAACACAGGATAATTAGCACACAAGCTGTCAATGGAGTCACTGGTGTAGGATTTGTAATGAACAAGAAAGTAGGGAAACGGGTTAGTTATTATGAACAGTTTAGTGACAGGATTATTTTGACGAGGTTAGAAACTAAGCCTGTCCCAACCACATTAGTACAAGTGTATATGCCAACGTCACAGGAAGATGATGAAGAAATAGAAAAAATATACGCTGAAATTGAAGAATTAATCCAATATGTGAAGGGGGAGGAAAATCTAATAATCATGGGTGATTGGAATACAATAGTGGGAGAAGGAAAAGCGGGGAATACTGTAGGAAGTTTTGGTCTAGGTGAAAGAAATGAGCGAGTTAGCAGGTTGCTAGAATTTTCTGAAAGATATAAGCTAGTAGTGGCAAACACACTGTTTAAGAACCATGCATGAAGAATATACACCTGGAAACGTCCTGGGGATACAGGCAGATATCAGCTAGATTATATCATGGTCAAACAGAGATTCAGGAATCAAGTTCTAGACTGTAAAGCGTACCCAGGAGCAGACATACACTCTGACCATAATTTGATAATAATGGAGTGCAGGCTGAAATTCAAGCGAATAAGAAAGCAGTATAAACAGAACAGACTGGAAGTGAATAAACTGAAACAATCTAACACGAGAGAAAAATTTGCAGAAATGGTAGACTTGGGTCTAAGAAGTAACTCTGAAAGGAGCTCAACCGCGGACGAATGGAACGTATTAAAGACCGAAATAATGAACGCTGGTAAAGGACCATTAGGCTTTAGGAAACAAGCTGCCCGAAAACCTTGGATCACAGAAGAAATTTTGGAGCTGATGGATCGGAGGAGAAGGTACAAAAATGCTCAAGATGAAGCAGGAAGAGAGCAGTACAGGCAATTTAGAAATCAAATAAATAGAAAATGCAAAATAGCAAAAGAAAAATGGCTACAAGCAAAGTGTGAAGAAGTAGAAAAGGAAATGGTCGTAGGTAAAGTAGATGTAGCCTACAGAATTTTGGAGAAATGAAGAAAAGAGGTATGAACATTAAAGCTGCCGATGGGAAACCTCTTTTAAGCTCAGAAGATAGAGCTAACCAATGGAAAGAATACATTGAGAAACTGTAGGTTGGGGACGACTTGAATAATAGTGTAATGGAAAAGGAAGGTGATGTCGACATTGATGACTTAGGAGATCCTGTTTTGAGCACAGAATTTAATAAAGCGCTGAATGACTTGAAAGCAAATAAGGCAGTTGGAATTGATGAGATCCCTGCAGAACTTCTTAAATCCCTAAGAGAGGAAGAAATCGAAAGATTATTCAAGCTGATATCAAAAATTTATGAAACAGGCGAAATTCCAACCGATTTTAATAAAAATATCATCTTCACACTTCCAAAGAAAGCACAAGCCGACAAATGTGAGAATTATCGCACCATTAGTCTAACATTACATGCTTCAAAATTACTGACCAGAATAATATACAGAAGAATGGAAAGGGTAGTAGAAGAAATAGTAGGTGAAGATCAGTTTGGGTTTAGGAAAAATCACGGTACAAGGGAAGCAATTCTGTCTTTAAGATTAATACTTGAAGGGCGGATCAAGAAAAACAAAGATACTTTTATGGCATTTGTTGATTTAGAAAAAGCTTTTGATAATGTTAGGTGGGACAAGATGTTCAAAATTTTAAAGAAGTCAGGTCTAAAGTATAGAGATAGAAGAATACTCTACAAACTATATAAGAATCATATGGCTATAATAAAAGTAGAGAATCACGAGAGACATGCATCAGTTAAAAAGGGTGTGAGACAAGGTTGTAGTCTATCCCCGTTAATATTCAACTTGTATGTAGAAGAAGCAATGAAGAAAGTCAAAGAAAAATTTCCATGTGGCGTAAGTTTTCATGGGGAAAAAATCAGTATACTACGATTTGCTGATGACATTGTCTTGTTAGCAGAGAGGGCTGAGGATATTGAGAAGTTATTGAATGGAATGAACAAAATACTGAAGGAAGATTTTGGACTGAATATAAATCAAAGCAAGACAAAAGTGATGAAATGTAGCAGAAATGATACCAATACTGGTAGATTAAATACAAAAATGGGATCGGATGCAATAGGAGAAGTAAGTGAATTCTGTTACTTGGGAAGTAAAATTACAACCGATGGCCGTAGCAGGAATGATGTTAAAAGCAGAATAGCACTAGCAAAAAGAGCCTTCATGAAAAAGAGAAACCTTTTAGTTTCAAATATTGATCTAAGAATTAGAAAGAAGTTCTTAAAACTCTTTGTGTGGAGCACAGCACTTTATGGTAGCGAAACATGGACTTTAGGAATACCGGAAATAAAGAAAATTGAAGCATTTGAAATGTGGTGCTTCAGAAGAATGCTGAAAATTAAGTGGACAGACAAAGTAAGAAATGAACGAGTTTTGGAAATGATGGGTGAGAAAAGAAGTTTGTCGAAGAAGCTTACAGAAAGAAGAGACAGGCTGGTAGGTCATATTTTGAGACATGGTGGATTGGTTAATTTGTTAGTGGAGGGTACAGTCGAAGGTAAGAACTGTAGAGGAAGACTGAGATTAGAATATATGAAACAGATAATTGAGGACGTGGGCTGTAATGGGTATGTAGAAATGAAAAGCTTAGCACAGGATAGGAAAGGATGGAGGATTGCATCAAACCAGTAGAAAGACTGACGACAGCAAAAAAAAAAAAGAAAAAAAAAAAAAAAAAAAAAAAAGATTTTTTAACTGGTCGGTCGCAGTATGTTGTCGTTGAAGGTGATAGTTCTTCTAATCTAGATGTTACATCGGGTGTACCTCAAGGAAGTGTAATAGGACCACTTCTTTTCTTAATTTTTATAAACCATCTCGGAGACAAAGTAAAAGCCTTTTTAGATTGTTTGCTGATAATGCGGTTATTTATAGGGAAGTAAGAAATTTGGCCGATTGCTTAGAAATTCAGCGCGATCTGGATGTTATTTTGGCTTGGTGCGCTGAGTGTCAACTTACTCTAAATTGTAAAAAGTGCAAGACAATGAGCATAACTAACAAAAAGAATCCAATTGTTCAGAAATACGAGTTAAACAATACAGTTATTGATCTGGTCGATTCTATGAAATATTTGGGAGTAACAGTACAAAGGAACATGAAATGGGACATACACAATAATTCGTTAGTAGGTAGAGCAAATTCTAGGCTGCGATTCATAGGTCGAATCTTGAAAAATTGTAATGAACAAACAAAGGAGATAGCGTACAAATCTCTTGTGCGTCCACATGTGTATTATTGTTGTGCCATTTGGGATCCGTTTCGTAAGGGGTTGATGGAAAGTATAGAGAAAGTACAGAGAAGAGCCGCTCGATTCGTGACCGCTTGCTACAGTTCTTATGAAAGCGTCACAGAACTGATTAGTAGACTAGGTTGGGAGTCTCTGGTAGATAGACGACACACGTTTCGCTTAAACTTATTGGTAAACATGCGTACTCCCACTTTCACTTTTGAGTATAGTGAAATACTTCTTCCACCAACCTATTTGAGTCGGAAGGACGGGAAAGATAAAATTAGAGAAATAAGGTGCCGGACTGATTCTTATATGAATTCTTTTTTCCCTCGTACCATTAGGGATTGGAATGCACAGCAAAGAGATTAGCTTTGGTGCTGAGCACCCTCTGCCACCCACAGTTTTGTGAATTGCAGAGTATATATGTAGATGTAAATGTAGATTGTGTAATTTCAAATAATAAATTTCTTTAGACGCACGAATAAAATTTGCCGTTCGTCATATTGAAAATATAGTGGTTACTAAAATAAAAGTATTCTATCAGAATTTTGAAAAGAAATAACCCAGTTATATGCTAACTGAATATTTTAATAACTATTTTAAAGTTACTAAACAATGTTGAGTTCACATTATACTCTATTAGTGGTAAAATTTCTTGTTTCATTCTCCGTTAGAGCATGTGTGTGTTATAGCACCACCTTCCCCTTACGTGTGGAAAGATATGAATCCAGTCTCAATTCTTGTTTCTCTTTTATTAATATAATTTTTCTATATGACCCTTATTTACCTGGAAGTAAATATGTAGGATTTACCTGACCACTGTTTACAAACTATGTTCTGAAACATGATTTAACTAAAACACTATAATTCCTCCATTCAAACCAGTAACAATAACAAGTATCCTGTTCACAAAAAAACTCCCTGTATTTTAAAGTTTTTTTACGTTCTGAGTTTCACGAACCCGTGTTAACAATTCTCGGGATTGTGATTACAGGACGATTTGAGTTGCAATAAACAGACGCTTTGAATATTCTAACAAGTTTCGCAGGTTAGTTCTCGTTCACATTATATCGTCATTATATTTTAAACCCAACTACATGGAACCATTTTAACAAATGGTTCAGGTTGACGCCCCGTCGGGCAGGGATAGTTTTAATTGAGTGTTGTGCTCCTGGCCTTTCTTACTAGTCTCGCGAATGGTGAATACTATTTTCAGTGCAGTCAGGAACAGTTTGGGCTGAACGGTGACCCACAAGCAAAACTTCGACTCTGGGGACGCTATAGTGATGACTAGGATTCGGATCTTTACTGCCACAAAAATAAAGAAATATGCAGGCAAATATGACCTTAAAAATGGGTAAATATGACCTAAAATGACAAAATATGGCCAAACATTTAAATTTACTACACATCAAAACATGCTCAATTATACATAATTTATTTTATCTAATACGAAAAAAAGTAGTAGTTTTTCATCTGGACTAAAATACTCCTCTCTAAATTCCCTTATGTAAATTCGCACCTTCAGAAAATTTTACTTTCGGCATGGCGGTAGGTCTACTCACTGATCAACTGCAGATTTAACGATTACTGAGGATATTTCATTGAGATATTGACGCGGATCGACACAGGCATGCTGCTGCTGCATTTTCGAGATTAAAAGGCGGGCGGAACATTAACGTTTAGAGAGAGTTAATTCTTTCCGGTGAATTCTGACCACAGCGAAAATTAGTTTTGTTTTCCCCCACCTGTATAGAAGAAGTACAGTTCTGTCAATAATTATCTTAATTTATTCTCATCTATATCTAGTAAATTCCAGGTACTATTAAAAAAACTACCAGATTTTTCCTCAAAATATGACCATAAATATTATCGAAATTTGACCAACACTAGGAAAATGGTCTGAATATGCATTTATATCAGGGGTAGTGAACATTTTTCCAGCTCACGAGATTCATCACACTTTTACAAAATATATTTATTTTATAATGACCAAAGTAGTGAATACCAATGTATCAACAAAAAAAAACACATAGTATTTGTGCATCCATATATTCAAAATTATTTGCCGAAATTATAAGTGCCATTATTATTAATATCTATGTTTACATGTAAGAATAATAGGAAACACAATAATAATGACTCATTATGTTTCAATTTTTCACACCAAAAAATGTCTATAGTGGGTCTAAATCTAATATAGGGATATATCATTTTATATGCGGCCCGCGGAGTTATGATGCATTTCCAAAGTGGCCCGCAATATCATTTGGTTTGGGCACCCATAGTGTTGTAAAATCGGGTTTTTTTCTGGGTTGAAAAAAATCATGAAAAAAAACTTTGAAAAAAAAACATGTTTTTTTTCTGGAACACGTTTTTTTTCACAACTACTAAATCTCAAATTTGTAAGGCAGTTATCGTTTAAAATGACTGTTTTAGAGTTTATTCGAAGTACTTATCTTAGTTTAAAATCTACTATATTTTTCTGGTTCAGTAGGAAAAAAAAACGAAAATATTGGCAAAATTGACTGAAATTTTCTTTATGAATGGGGAATTCCCGAAGAGACTAGGTTGCGCGAGAAGGAATCCCCATTCCCCATTGTTTGGATTGCTACTTGCTATTTGAAATAGTGCTGCCAACCCTACAAAATTACCTACAGATATTTAAAAAAAATTAGGAATTTAAAATTTATCCACGGTTTTTTTACTCTTTTTATTACTTATTGGGCTTTCCTTATATCCGTATACTTGTTAACTCTCAGAGTATAGTGGTACTGACTCATTAGATTGTCAGTAAGGGACCGTGCATAAGCCACATAGCTCCATTTTGGCCTCCTGAACCCCCCCTCCTCCCCCACGTAGCCCCACGTGGCTTTTGCCTACCCCCCCCTCCCCCGCTCACGTAAGCACTTAGCTTTCTTCCGTTTTGATTCCAGAAGACATTTTGTACTGTTTTCTCTTGTCAGACTATTGTAAATTACATACGGATATAATTAACTGAGGGAAATAAATACTCACATGCTGTTGTGAGTTCAGTTCCTCATTTTAACTGTGAAAAATGTTACGAAAGGAAAGTTACGTGGCCTGGCTCGGAAACCCCCCCCCCCTCTCCCCACGTAGCCCAGCATAGCCTTCCAGCTAACCCCTCCTCCCTCTGGACCGAGCCACGTAGTTTGTGCACGGTCCCTAATTATGAATCGTTTCCTTGCAACCGTTGGTGTAAACAAACGATTGAAAAGAAGTAAAGCTCCTATTTTGTATGATAATAGATTTTAATTCAAACTTAAAAGACCGTAACACAGAATAGCACAGTCTTTATGCACAGTGTGTACTTTGCTCACTATTTAAAATTGCAATTTCAAATTTTTTTGCGTACAATACAAGAACAACCAGTAAAAGAAAATTTAACTATTTCTGAAGTTATGGATATAGAGGAGACAGAAGAAGAGACAGAAAATTCCGACACCGATCGAACTAGTGTTGGTAGTGCTGATACTAGTGAATGTGGTACTGACATAGAGGATGAATAAAATTATGTTACCTATATAGATACACTTATGAATCATTATGTGAGACATTATATGATTCAGTAAGACTTAAAATACACTTGTAAAATGGAATTTCCTTAAATAAAACTATAATTTATCAAATATGTTGTTTTCTGAAAAAAAAAAGCAAAATTTAGAAAAAAACACGGGTGCTAGGTTTTTTTTCATGTTTTTTTCACAAAGCTGAAAAAAACATTTTGTTTTTTTTTGCAGTTTGCAACACTAGGCACCCATGATTTATATACTATATAAAATACATTTAAATACAATCAGAAACGTTGAATCAGTGTTTAATTCAGCATTTCAGCTCAAAAAGAAGGCAGGAAAAAAATATGATCTTCCTAAAGATCCGAACCCCAGTGATGACCAAACTTGAGTTTCGCTAAAGCTTCCGATTCGTCTCTCTCTCTCTCCAAACAAATGTTAGTTTCGATCTATACATTTAATTATCATTACAATATAGAATAATCAGTGTAGCAAACTATTGTTGGCCGATAACCTATCGAATCACAATCACAAGATTGTTTTGTTCTATGTTGTAGCTCTGATACTTTGGAAGTAACCTGTCCGAGGCAAGCTATATGTTCCAGTATCATATACCTAACAAATGTGAGAAACAACAAGTTGTAACGGGAAAAATACATAATAGCTGCTAGATTAATGTTATTATTCCTTAGCTTTGTCACTTGTTGCTTTATAACAATCATGCATCCTTATCATCTCACTTCCTACGGTCACACTTGTAGTCATCTCTATATTTTTTTTTTTTTTTTTAAGATACGTTCCTATTTCTTGTTTGCACAACGATGTTCGTCTGTTCTTAAGCACACTAATATGTTATCATTCATGCGCTTTCTATTTTTCTCTTCTTATATTTATCCCTTATGTTATTGTAATTATATTACATATTCACTAATTTTTTTCGTTCATATTATTATACCTTATCTTGTTTCAAAGTTTTCTCAATACCTTTTTTTCCGGCTAGTTTTTTTTTTTTTTTTTTTTTTTTTTTTTTTTTTTTTTTTTTTTTTTTTTTTTTTTTTTTTGCATGCGCGGTCTTTGGAGCTGCTTTATATAGGATTCGTAATTTTGTCCGTGCTAATAAATTTAAACATTCCGCAACCTTATTTATTTCAGCTAAGTATTCATTCACTTGTTATAATGGATTCCCATCGCTAATAGTCTATTTCATCGTCATAAAATGCGCCCTTATTTTATTTTCCAGACACGTGTTCTGTGTTCACCCATCATTACACTTTCCCAGTATGTGGATTTCAATTACTGCCACAAATCACGACGTTGGGAATTAATATGATTCACCAACAGGGGAAATGACCCGTGTGAGGCTTCCTTCCGGTAAGCATAGTCGAGTCACTTCACACGGGAACGCACAGTCGGTAGAGCATCTGCCAGTAAAACTAAACTCCCAGAGAAACTGCAGACACACTAAGTCTACTATCTGATACGTATCGAAAGAGAATCTCGTCAGTACAGCCGACACCGTTTCCATTTCAACCCTGAGGTCATTGAAAGAAACGCGGAATTCTCTCCCCAACCAACGGGCCTCACCGGCCGAATCGAGATAACCTTTACTCCTTCCCTGTCTTCCAATTGATCTCTGGCTCAAGTGGAATCAAAACCGATCGAAGTCACAATCGTTATTATAACCACAGGCGGTCTTCAACATACGCTCCACAACCACATGTAAAGTGATTTAATTTTAATACAATGTTGTTTGCAGATGTTTCCTTCTCAGTTGCTTATAACGTAATTAGTGCTTAGTAGCAGACGGTACACTAATTGTGTGTTACGTTACGTTACGCGAAACATAATAAAAACAAGAAGGAAAAAAATCCATTTCGTGAGAGTTACTTTTGCCCACTAGGGGTTCCGTAACCAGATTGTGTTGTAAACGGAGTTAAGTAAAAAAATTATGTTACAAGAACTTTTTTAAGATAGAAATAATATTAAGTGATTTTTAATTGCGTTCAGTATTCCATTTTCCGAACCTATCTTTTAAATTGTGTATTAAATATAACTTAATTACGAATTAACTATGCCTGATTCATGAAATTATCTACCGAATGGTACATATGACTTTATATATATATATATATATATATATATATATATATATATATATATATAAATCATCTACTAAAGAATCAAATCCTCATTTAGAAAATTGCGACAACCATCATAAACTGCATACATATTGTTCGGTGACAGGAAGATGACCATCACGCAGGGAAAAGAAGACGATTCAATACTACGTGCAAGATATAATAACAATTCAGTGTGGTCGTAGTGACCTGGTGACAGGGTTTCTACTGGCTGCATATTCCGCCTCTGTCGCAGCCGCATTAACTTAGCCCAGCAATCCTGCCGGGTACAGGGGACCTACAGTTTAACGTTGAATCCGAACTACGGAAGCGTCCTGGTGTACTTCACATTACACAGCAAGCTGCGTCAGAGGTGAAGGCCGGGTTAAGTGCCTATGAAGATCCCCGCCGAGACAGGGATTCGAACAGGGGACCTTTCGATCTCCAGTCAGTCGCTTTAACCGCTTATTTTTTTTTTTTATCATCTCAGACATCTGTAAGTTTCTTTCCGCTTATTCGAATTTATCTGTACTGCATTATCGTTTTCAGTGGGGACAACACAGGGCTTAGCGAGAGCGACCGGACAGTGAATTTCGCAATGAAACCACTGAGCAACTAGACCGCTCTACGTGCCATATGACTAATGTGATGACTGTTGAGCAGAAAACAAACCGGACAATAGCTCAATGATAGATGGAAGCAGAACATCTAAACCGATGAATACAGACTGTGCAGCATATCACTTCATAGAGCACCAATTTTCAACCCTGAAAGATTGATTAGGGATGTTTATAAATTCTATAACTATCGCAATAATTTTCCTATATATTAGTATTTGTTGTTTAATAATACGCCATTACAACTGTTTGATATTGTATTTATTTTCCGGACGCGTTTCGCCTCTCGCCGAGGTATCTTTCAGCGTACAGTTTTGATTTTACATTTTGAGGTGTTGTCGTTGCTCGCCTGCGACCTCAACCAGCATGTTGTTTTTTACACTATTGCACTTGGTATAGTTTGCTCTCGTGACTTGACTAGCAATCAATTTTAATGCATAGTTTTCAATGCACGACATTGTCAAACTTTATGTCCGTTTGACAATGTCGTGCATTGAAAACTGTGCCTCAAAATTGATTGCTAGTCAAGTCACGAGAGAAAACTATACCAGTTTGACAATGTCGTGTATTGAAAACTATGCCTCAAAATTGATTGCTAGTCAAGTCACGAGAGCAAACTATACCAAGTGCAATAGTGTAAAAAACAACATGCTGGTTGAGGTCGCAGGCGAGCAACGACAACACCTCAAAATGTAAAATCAAAACTGTACGCTGAAGATACCTCGGCGAGAGGCGAAACGCGTCCGGAAAATAAGAACAATATCCAACAGTTGTAATGGCGTATTATTAAAAACAAATACTAATTTACAAAGCAATTGTAGAAGAAAATGGCCTACAATAATAGTAGTAGGACTAAGGCGACTCTGGGAACAGCCAATCAGCGTTCAGGGATCGCATGACGTCACAAGATGGCCGCCCCGTTAGTTCTTTGGCCGGCCAAGATGGCGGGCCGGCCGACCAAGATGGCCGCCCGTTAGTTCTTTGACCGGCCGCTAGGGAGCAGCATCTCCCAAGGGCTTAATTTCTTTGCCGTTAGTTCTTTGACTGACTGGTAGATGGCGTTCGGTGACAGTATTTCCGGCGCGCTCTGCGAAATGTGTACAATTCCCACTCGACTGTTATCTATGTTTGCTTATCCATTAAGCTTGACGAAATGTGTACTCTTCGCGTCGGCTGACTATTTCTGTTCTGGCAAGAAGCAAATATTTCAGCACAGTATAATATTTTCTTCGGTTCTGTGTCGTGAAATATACTTAAGCGTAAATCATTGCAATTTTACTAAAAACAAAAAAAAGTCCACATTAAACAGACATCGGTATTGTTGGGGCTAGAGTGCCGAAGGTCGCCGGTTCGAGTCCGGCCACGGTGTTTTTATTGAAAAAGCCGTTCCAACTCGTCAATTTCAAAACGAAAATCAAAATTTTAGTTTCCATACCTAGAGAGTATGGCGCCAGCCTGCCTTGCATAAAAAATAAGTCGAAAAGCATAAATGTTTCCTTTTAACGTTCGATATGGGGGAAAAAAACCGTCATAAACTCCAGATATAAAACCGAGGAAGAATTCTATGTGTACCTGTTTTCATGAAATTATTTAGCGTTCTTGCCTCGCATTCGGGAGGACGGAGGTTCGAATCCCCATCCAGGCATCCATGGTTTCCCAAAATCACTCCTAGTGAATGCCGGGGATGCTACCTTCAAAAGGCCATGACCGAATTCATTCCCATTCCTTTCCCGTCTCTAAAGACCACGATGTTAGAGAGACGTTAAAAAAAAGTACCTGTTTTAGCGTTCTGGCCTTGTATTCGAGAGGACGGCGTTTCCGGGCATCCAGATTTGGGTTTTCCATGGTTTCCCCCAAATCACTCCAGGTGAATGCCGGGATCCTTCCTTCAAAAGGACATGGCCGAATTCCTTCCCATTCCTTGCTCCCCATCCTTTCCCCGTCTCAAAAGGCCACGTTGTTAGAGAGACGTTAAAAAGTTTAAAAAATGAAATTATTGTGATAAAGTATAGCAATACCACACATACGTTATTCCTTTCAAAATTCGTAGCCTCAAAAACCCATCAATGGTGAAATCCTTTCATTGAAACCGAGAGACATTCACCGACGAAGGTAGGGAAAACCATAAAAAAAATTCCGTTCATCGAAGCAGGCAGACATTAAAAATTAATACACCGACGAAGAGACGGGAAACAAACTCAATTAGTCACATCATGTTGGATTCGTTATGAACAATACAATATAGCTCACGAGTGTCACCTACATTCCGTGTATTTTAAAGGATGTATTAAATTGTGTGTAATGAAACACAGAGACTTTTTGAACTCAAAGAGGCATTGAAGAGGTTTACTGATGTATGTAAGTGTGACCTCGATGAATTAATAGCTCCTAAACTAAAGCAAAGTTGTCGATTTGAAAACCAGTTTCTTTCCCTACAGACATTTCTGAAGTGAATACATGATGTCAAACCAATCAGCATGTAATTTTTTCAAGCCTATTTCTCAAACCTACCATACGTTATTCCTTTCAAAATTCGTAGCCTCAAAAACCCACCGACAGATATTCACCGAAGAAGGTACGAAAAACCATAAATTCCGTTCATTGGAGCAGGCAGACATTAAAAATTAATTCACCGACCAAGAGACGGGAAACAAACTCACTTTTTCACATCATGTTGGATTCATTATGAACAATATAATATAACTGACGAGTGTCACCTATATTCCGTGTATTTTAAAGGAAGTATTAAATTATGTGTAATGAAACACAGACACTTTTTGAACTCAAAGAGGCATTGAAGGGGTTTACTGATGGATGTAAGTATAACATCGATGGGTTGAGAGCCTCTAAACTAAAGCAAAGTTATCGATTTGAAAACCAGTTTCTTTCCCTACAGACATTCCAGAAGTGAATACATGATGTCAAACCAATCAGGCTATAATTTTTTCAAGCCTATTTCTCAACCCTGTCTTTGGACAAGAGCCCACTTGAAAATATTTATGACAAAGCCTTTCCCACACCAAGGCTAGAAATATCAAAGTTTCCAGTTTGACCATGGCAAAACTCAAGGAATGGAAGCATCAGTACGACACCTTATTTCCCTAATCTTATCTCTGATGTCACTCGTAATTGTTGCCATCCAGGTCAAACCTTTGTCGTCTGTCTATCCAGACCAATCTATGTATCAATTCTGTTATGCTTTCGTAAGCAATCACAAATTGAGTGTCCTTAGCTGAAATTTGTCTAAAATTCCAATCAATCCCTTGTGACACATCAGTGATTGACACCTTTAACTGTATTTTACAGCACAGCACGTATGTTCCAGGAACGAAATACCGTCTGTTAATCTTACTAATTCTACCTCTGTCGAATCGAAGTACGCCAGTCCTATGTTATAAAAATCGAGTCACGCTAAGCACAGAACATGTTTGAGACCATCGCCTGTGACCAAGGTGGAGATATAGAAAATTTACCCACTCCCTTATAGAAGAAATCCAGTGCCAGCTTCTACTGATATTCTATTCCTAATTCTTTCACCAAGATCCACCCCTAGCCTCATCGCCAACGTACCCGCAGCACTTCCTCAAACCACCTTCTGTTTTCCAATGATTCCCACTCCAACCCCTGATCAGTTACCTTCTGTTCGTGCGTTAAAGTAAACAAAAAACTCATACAGTCTTCTCCTAATCAGTAGCCAGGTACCAAAATGGGTGGTTCTACTGCAGTTTCCCAGGAAAATTCTCCCTTTTTCCAGGAAATTATTTTTCAATAAATCAGTACCCAGGAGAGTTCTCCATTCGGTTTAAAATGTTCCCATCTAACGCCATCCTTCGGATTCAGGACCAAGTATAGCGTTTGTTTGTAATTGTGCGCTTCGTCCAACTAACCACGATAAAGTTACCATAATGCTCTTAGCTAACTTGGTCATCAAACAGACATCATAACCCACATTTTCATAGAAGATCCGTCACACACTGAAAAGTATCCAAAGGTGCAGACACCAGTTCTATTACGCCGAAAATAGCACTGTCGTAAATTGTTAGGTCAAAGTGGGTGTTTAGATACTTTATCCACTCAGGCCTCCTCACGTAAAGTCTAGTGCGAGATTGTGGTCATGGTCAACTTAGGCTCCATACACCACTCAGAATTATTCCACCATATTCATTCTAACAGCATTACACGCCACCTACAGCCCCCGACACTCTTCCTATCCAGCCCCAGCTCCTTTATTATGTCACTAACTGAATATTTTCCACTAATAAATCTAGCTTCCCTCCTTTGCACCTTGCATTTGATGTACAAAAAATGTGGACTCCATACTACACCACACAAGCAATGGTCTGACTGTGGGTTTGTACCCAAGTCCTTCGCTTCTCTGGTACATCACCCCTCTCTGTTAAATGATTTTTATGTAGTGAGAATCACAATTCGTATGCCAACACAAACGGCAGTAAACTGTAAAGAGCACATCGAAATGGGAGATTGCCTAGGCCCTGAAACAATGGTTAGAAGCACACGTTGATGGTGAGCATAATTCTATAGCCATATATTTTAGACTCAAATCCACATAGGAATGACACACGCACACACTTGTACATGCATACAGCGAGGTCAACAGAACTAACAGCAAGCATCATGAAAACGATGAAGTGGGGCAGAATTGTCGTTACCACTGATTAACTGGACAGAACTATCGTTACAAAAATCATTAGACAGACGAGTTAAAGTCAGGTACCACCATACTTATGCTTACATCCACAAAGACAGACGCAGATACACATGTCCAAGTCTACAGAGAGTTGAGTACAACTACCGGCAACAATCATGGAAACGAAAAAGTGATGTAGTACTCTCTTGCCTCATGACTGGCTGAAAAACAGAACTCTCCTTACATATCATCAGCCTGGCGAGATAGAGGGTGTGCAAAAGATGGCATGTTTATACCATAAATAGTGTTCATCACGCCCCAGTTGATTACATTTACCATCAACACGTCTCTCCCACACCGCAACCCTTTCTACCATTCAGTAAAAAAGTGACGCAGGTACCATGAGTTGCAATAGACACTTGACTATCAGATCTCACCCACAAATCCATACATCTCAATACACTAGCAGAAACAAACATAAGTGGAGGGACAGCAAAATCATTCGTCCAGACAGACGTGTTTATAGAAGGTATCACCATATTTACGCATACAGACACAGAGAGAGACGCACAAACACTCACATTTCCAATGCCTTCAGCGAGCTAGACACAACAACCAGCCCAATCATGGCGACGAAAAAGTGGGGTAGAACCCCATGGCTCATAACTGACCAAAAAATCATCAGTAACATATGTTCCAGGCACCATACTCTTCACATCAACATCATCTCATTTATTTCACACTACAGACCTCACTACCATCCAGTATCATGTGTGCTAGGTACAAAACTGTTCACATCAGCACCAACACGTCTATCCCACACCTAAGCTTTTTCTACCATTCAGTAACATGTGCCCCCATGTACCACGAGTAGGCAGTAGACACTTG
Organism: Vandiemenella viatica; assembly: GCA_031002005.1. Classification (NCBI taxonomy): domain Eukaryota; kingdom Metazoa; phylum Arthropoda; class Insecta; order Orthoptera; family Morabidae; genus Vandiemenella; species Vandiemenella viatica. The sequence continues at coordinate 27,220,499 of JARYHS010008074.1, read as the reverse complement.
GTCATCAGACAGATATCATAACTCCCATATTCATACTAGGTCTCACCCACAAATCCGTATGTCACCTCACACAAGCATAAGTGCAGGAACAGCACATCATACATCCAGACAAACGAGATAAAGGAAGGTATCTCCACATTTACGCAAAAAAACACACAGAGATAGAGACGCATACACACGTACATTTCCATGCCTATAGCTATCTCGACTCAACAACTAGCCCAATCATGGCAACGAAAAAGTGGAACAGAACACCCATGACTGGCCAAAAATCATAGAAAGACACACATAAACACATACATACACACTCACATGTCAATGAATTCACACTGTTCCATTCATCACCACACATATGCACATAACTGGAGGAAAGAGACTGAACATGCTAGATCCAACTAAAGAGTTACAGGATGTGTGAAGTTTGAAATCACAGCCACGTCTGGCCCACACCGCAACCCTTTCTGTCATTTAGTAACATGTGACCCAGTTACCATGAGTTACAATGGACACTTGTCTATCAGACGGATATCATAACCTCCATATTCATACTAGGTCTCACCCACAAACCCATCCGTCTCCACACAAGCACTAACATATGGGAGGAACAGCAATTCATTCTTCCAGATAAATGAGTTTAAGGAAGGTATCACCATACTTACGCATACAGACACAGAGAAAGACGCACACAGACACATATATCCATGCCTACAGCGAGCTCAACACAACAACCAGCCCAATCATGGCAAAGAAAAAGTGGGACAGAACCCCCATGGCTCAAGACTGACAAAAAAAATCATCATTAACATGTGTTCCAAGTAACAAACTCCTCACATCAAAATCATATCATTTAACTCACACTACAGACCTCTCTGCCATTCAGTATCGTTGGTAATATGTACAGAGCTGTTCACATGATCAGCACCACCTCTATCCCACGCCACAAGGCCTTTTCTGCTATTCAGTAATATTTGCCCACGTACCACGAGTATCAGTAGGCACATGGTCATCAGACAAATATCATAACTCCCATACTCATACTAGGTCTCACACACTAATCCATACGTCACCACACACAAGCACACACAAACAACCATAAGACAGACGTTAGAGTGTGTGCAAAGGATGACATGTTTTTGCCGTACACCTCAGTACTTATCGCATACGGATTATTCATTAAACCCAATTAATTACATGTTCCATCAACACATAGGTAGCCAGTCATTGTGAAATCTCAAAGTCGAGTAGAATCCTATCGTGATAGACACACAACCACATAGAAAGACACACATACACACACTCACATGTCGATGCATACACACAGTTACCATACATCACCACACACACATACATGTAACTGGAGGAAAAGGACTGAACACCCTCGGTCGAGACTGAATAGTTACAGGATGTGCGAAATGTTACATTTCTTTGCCACAAACCTCGATGCTCATCACACCCAACTGATTACATCTACATAGGTGGCCACTGAAGGAGAAATCTCAAGTAGACTCCTACCATCATAATTACACACATAACCACGCAGGAACACGTACACGCACATATGTACATGCATATACCACAATTTCATAAGTTACCACATACATACAAGTAACTCCAGGAAAGGGACCCGACACACGACGTCCACGCTGAGGTGTTACATGATAGGTAGACGATAGCATGTCTTTACAATACAACTCAGTGCTCACAACACTTACCTGAATTTTAATGTGCCATCAGTATAGCTGGCGGCTGGAACTAAACACTTGGCAATGTTTGGACAAAAGTCATTTGTTAATAGCAGCTCTTCAAAGAGAAATTTTGGGTCAACCTGCCCAGGCGGGGGTGGCGAGAGGGGGCCAAAGAAATGTAACATTTCGCACATCCTGTAACTATTCAGTCTCGACCGAGGGTGTTCAGTCATTTTCCTCCAGTTTCATGTATGTGTGTGTGGTGATGTATGGTAACTGTGTGTATGCATCGACATGTGAGTGTGTGTATGTGTGTCTTTCTATGTGGTTGTGTGTCTATCACGATAGGATTCTACTCGACTTTGAGATTTCACAATGACTGGCTACCTATGTGTTGATGGAACATGTAATTAATTGGGTTTAATGAATAATCCGTATGCGATAAGTACTGAGGTGTACGGCAAAAACATGTCATCCTTTGCACACACACTAACGTCTGTCTTATGGTTGTTTGTGTGTGCTTGTGTGTGGTGACGTATGGATTAGTGTGTGAGACCTAGTATGAGTATGGGAGTTATGATATTTGTCTGATGACCATGTGCCTACTGATACTCGTGGTACGTGGGCAAATATTACTGAATAGCAGAAAAGGCCTGTGGCGTGGGATAGAGGTGGTGCTGATCATGTGAACAGCTCTGTACATATTACCAACGATACTGAATGGCAGAGAGGTCTGTAGTGTGAGTTAAATGATATGATTTTGATGTGAGGAGTTTGTTACTTGGAACACATGTTAATGATGATTTTTTTGTCAGTCTTGAGCCATGGGGGTTCTGTCCCACTTTTTCTTTGCCATGATTGGGCTGGTTGTTGTGTTGAGCTCGCTGTAGGCATGGATATATGTGTCTGTGTGCGTCTTTCTCTGTGTCTGTATGCGTAAGTATGGTGATACCTTCCTTAAACTCATTTATCTG
>JARYHS010008074.1:27168779-27216840 GCA_031002005.1 Vandiemenella viatica | reverse complement strand
ACAATCACAAGATTGTTTTGTTCTATGTTGTACCTCTGATACTTTGGAAGTAACCTGGCATGCTATATCTTCCAGTATCCTATACCTAACAGATGTGAGAAACAACAAGTTGTAACGGGAAAAATACATAATAGCTGCTAGATTAATGTTACTATTCCTTAGCTTTGTCACTTGTTGCTTTATAACAACCATGCAATCTTATCATCTCACTTCCTACGGTCACACTTGTAGTCATCTCTCTATTTTTTTTTTTAAGATACTTTCCTATTTCTTGTTTGCACAACGATGTTCGTCTGTTCTTAAGCACACTAGTATGTTATCATTCATGCACATTCTATTTTTCTCTTCTTATATTTAGCGCTTATGTTATTGTAATTATATTACATATTCACTAATTTTTTTCGTTCATATTATTATACATTATCTTGTTTCAGAGTTTTCTCAATACCTTTTTTTTCGCGACTAGTTTTTTTTGCATGCGCGGTCTTTGGCGCTGCTTTATATAGGATTCGTACTTTTTTTTCCGTGCTAATAAATTTAAACATTCCGCAACCCTATTTATTTCAGCTATGTATTCATTCACTTGTTATAATGGATTCCCATCGCTAATAATTTGTTTCATCGTCATCAGGGCCGACATTAGGGGGGGGGGGGGGGTAAGCGGGTCAAATGTACCCGGGCCCGCCGGCTGCAGGGGCCCCCAGGCCTCGAAGCCAAGAATCCGAATCCGCCCATTGTCGCCCGGCTAGTTTGTAGGATTTTTGTAGAGCTAAAAAAAAAAACGTCGTCCATTTTACCCCGGGCCCGAAATTCCTAGCGCCGGCCCTGATCGTCATAACATGCGCACTTATTTTATTTTCCAGACACGTGTTCTGTGTTCAGCCATCATTACACTTTCCCAGTATGTGGATTTCAATTACTCCCACAAATCACCACGTTGGGAATTAATATGATTCACCAACAGTGGAAATGCCCCATGTGAGACTTCCTTCCGGTAAGCACAGTCGAGTCACTTCACAACGGGAACGCACAGTCGGTAGAGCATCTGCCAGTAACACTGAAATCCCAGAGAAACTGCAGACACACTAAGTCTACTATCTGAATTGTATCGAAAGAGAAGCTCGTCAGTACTGCCGACACCGTTTCCATTTCAACCCTGAGGTCATTGAAAGAAACGCGGAATTCTCTCCCCAACCAAGGGGCCTCACCGGCCGAATCGAGATAACCTTTACTCCTTCACTGTCTTCCAATTGATCTCTGGCTCAAGTGGAATCAAAACCGATCGAAGTCACAATCGTTATTATAACCACAGGCGGTCTTCAACATACGCTCCACAACCACATGTAAAGTGATTTAATTGTAATACAATGTTGTTTGCAGATGTTTCCTTCTAAGTTGCTTATAACGTAATTAGTGCTTAGTAGCAGACGGTACACTAATAGTGTGTTACGTTACGTTACGCGAAACATAATCAAAACTAGAAGGGAAAAAATCCATTTCGTGAGAGTTACTTTTGCCCACTAGGGGTTCCGTAACCAGATTGTGTGGTAAACGGAGTTCATTAAAAAAATTATGTTACAAGAACCTTTTTTTTTAAGAAAGAAATAATATTAAGTGATTTTCAATTGCGTTCAGTATTCCTTTTTCCGAACCTATCTTTTAAATTGTGTATTAAATATAACTTCATTACGAATTAACTATGCCTGATTCATGAAATTATCTACCGAATGGTACATATGACTTTATATATATCTATTTAAAAAAATTATATACTAAAGAATCAAATCCTCATTTAGAAAATTGCGATAACCATCATAAACTGCATACATACTTTTTTTTTTTTTACTGCTGCTTTACGCCTCGTCGACGGCTAAGGTCATTAGAGGCGGGATGGGACTGGGAACAAGGAACGGGAAGGAATTTGGCCATGGCCTTTTTAAAGGAAGCATCCCGGCATTCACCTGGAGTGATTTGGGGAAACCATGGAAAACCCAAATCTGGATGCCCGGACGGGGATTCGAACCCGCGTCCTCCCGAATGCGAGGCCAGAACGTTAACCGTTCACCCACCACGCTCCGTGCATACATACTGTTCGGCGACAGGAAGATGATGATAACGCATGGAAAAGAAGACGGTTCAATGCTACGTGCAAGATATAATAATAATTCCCTGTGGTCGTAATGACCTGGTGACAGAGTTTATATTGGCCGCGCATTCCGCCTCTGTCGCAGCCGCCTTAACCTAGCCCAGCAATCCTGCCGGGTACAGGGGACCTACAGTTTAACGTTGAATCCGAACTACGGAAGCGTTCTGGCGTATTTCACATTACACAGCATGCTGTGCCAGAGGTGAAGGTCGGGTTAAGTGCCTATGAAGATCCCCGCCGAGACAGGGATTCGAACCGGGGACCTTTCGATCTCCAGACTCTTTAAACACTTAAAAAGATTAGATAGATTTTTTTTGTCATCTCAGCCATCTGTAAGTTTCTTTCTATTTATTAGAATTTATCTGTACTATATTATCGTTTTCAGTGGGGACAACACAGGGCTTAGTGAGAGCGAGCGGACAGTGAATTTCGCAATGAAACCACTGAGCAACCAGACCGCTCTACGTGCGAGATGACTAATGTGATGACTGTTGAGCAGAAAACAAACCGCACAATATCTCAATTATACATGGAAGCAGAACATGTATACAGACTGTGCAGCATATCGCTTCATAGCTGGCCCTATTTACACACGACGTAATGAAAGTTATCGATGCAGGTTCACAAGTAGATGCAATTTTTTTAGATTTCCAGAAAGCCTTTGACTCTGTGCCACACAACCGCCTTTTAGCGAAGCTTCGAGCGTACGGTATATCGGATCAGCTTTTTGCATGGCTAAAGGATTTTCTAACTGGTAGGTCGCAATATGTTATCATTGAAGGAAAAAGTTCTTCTCATCTAGATGTTACATCGGGTGTACCTCAAGGAAGTGTAATAGGACCACTTCTTTTCTTAATTTTTATAAACGATCTCGGAGACAAAGTGCAAAGCCTATTTAAATTGTTTGCTGATGATGCGGTTATTTATAGGGAAGTAAGAAATTTGACCGATTGCTTACAAATTCAGCGTGATCTGGATGTTATTTTGGCTTGGTGCGATGAGTGTCAACTTACTCTAAATTGTAAAAAGTGCAAGACAATGAGCATAACTAACAAAAAGAATCCAATTGTTCAGAAATACGAGTTAAACAATACAGTTATTGATCTGGTCGATTCTATGAAATATTTGGGAGTAACAGTACAAAGGAACATGAAATGGGACATACACATTAATTCGTTGGTAGGTAGAGCAAATTCTAGGCTGCGATTCATAGGTAGAATCTTGAAAAATTGTAATGAACAAACAAAAGGAGATAGAGTACAAATCTCTTGTGCGTCCACATTTGGATTATTGTTGTGCCATTTGGGACCCGTTTCGTAAGGGGTTGATCGAAAGTATAGAGAAAGTACAGAGAAGAGCCGCTCGATTCGTGACCGCTTGCTACAGTCCTTATGAAAGCGTCACAGAACTGATTAGTAGACTAGGTTGGGTGTCTCTGGTAGATAGACGACACACGTTTCGTTTAAACTTATTAGTAAACATGCGTACTCCCACTTTCACTTTTGAGTGTAGTGAAATACTTCTTCCACCAACCTATTTGAGTCGGAAGGACAGGAAAGATAAAATTAGAGAAATAAGGTGCCGGACTGATTCTTATATGAATTCTTTTTTCCCTCGTACCATTAGGGATTGGAATGTACAGCAAAGAGATTAGCTTTGGTGCTGAGCACCCTCTGCCACCCACAATTTTGTGATTTGCAGAGTATATATGTAGATGCAGATGTAGATCACCAATTTTCAGCCCTGAAAGATTTATTACTGATGTTTATAAATTCTATAACTATCACAATAATTTTCCTGTAATATTTGAGTAACTGTATATAATGGTAAGATATGGCAGAAATTTATCGCTAGGAGTTTCGGAAATAAAGGGAGGAAACAAATGTTTTTATGGTTTCTTGTCAAAAACTCTCACAAATCGTGGAATAAAAATAATTCAAACATTTTCAAAGTCGGCAGGTTGCTAGCTTTCATTTAGCCGTTGTCTAAAAACAAATTTTCCTTAAACTCGCCATCAGACCCCGTATACGTAACTACAACCCCATGATTTCGCTTGATTTTACTTTATAATCGTGTTTAGAATGGTAAAAATTAAAATTATCCACGATTAAAACTTTCTTTCAAGGACTCAGAAGGGAAAGGTTAAAAGAGTTTAAAGTTTGTAAAGGGCAAATGTAGGTGGGTGAATGATACGGGGAAGTTGGGTGTGTGGGGAAATTGCCACCGGGGTGTGTGCTCCATTGCAATTAAATTAAATTAATACGGCCGCGTCATGCGGACAAATCAGTAATTCCATAGTGTTTCTCTTTCATTCATAAAATACGGTACACTAAAAGTATTTGGGGGCATAGGACGCTATCGACAAGGAATGTTAAATAAAGAGATGCCGTATGTGCTAAAGGAACAAAATGTCACCTTTATAAAGTAAATTGTGGGATGGTCTTGTTTTGAGAAGTATGCAAATTGAGGTTTTCCAGCATACTATTACGAGGTACAAAGGGGCTATTCTGGTGTCGTACTTAACAACGAATTTAATTCGTGATTTACATGTCTTTTTCGAATATTCAGCGACGGCATAAAGAGGTCATTTTTTATACTTTGAATCAATTTCCTCGGAAGACTAAAACGTTAGTTTTTTGGTTTCACATATGTTATTTTCATTTAACAATTTCAGTCTATACAGAACAGATACGTTTTTTTTCTCCCCAACTCGCAGAACGGAGGTACAAAGACAAATTTCTGCAATAAGCAAACAATGGACTGGAATAAATTATCGAAAGAAATGTTTAACAGTTTGCCTCAAACACTGAAAGAATATATGCTATATAATGGGAGGCTACTTTGTTCGCTATGGTACCGTGTCCATAACCTGATTAAATGCGGACAGAAATATACTACCAAATCCATGTTATGAACGTTTGATAACAATTCTATTTAGTTAAATACGCGCAAAGATATTAATTGCCAAAACAATGAAGAAAAGGTATGTATTACATTTAACATATTAACTATTATTTGGTATTTGTTTATTTATCGTCGTTCGATGATGTTTTCGTTATGTTTTGAGTCCATAGATATATAAGATAAAAACTTTCGTTTTGGAATAGAAATTTTAGGCGACATTTTGATTGGATTGAAGTACAGCCTTTGCCATAATGGCAACTGGAATTTTTCGTTACAGCACAGGGTTTTAAGTTATAAAAAGAAATAATTTAAGTTGCTTTCACGAGCATTACGTTGCTGAAATCATTGCTTCATTCAGATAAAAGCAATTTCACATTTATCGTGATCTATGCAGCTTGGACTAGGATTAAAACTGATGTTTCGTGGCATAAAATAAGTTGTTGAGAGTGAGAAAATCAGGCAGATGTTCAAGGAGGAATCGTTACAACAAAGAATAGAGAAAAATCAAGTCTACAGGGGTATGGTCATGTGAGAGGAGAAAATACCAAGGATGGACATGGAGCCGTACCGAGGAAGAAATGGTTGAAATGTGTTAAAAAGTTTGTTGAAGAAAGAGGAGGGAATTGGCTGACTGGAGAGGAAGAAAGATAGAGGATGGATAGGAAACATGGGATAAGCTTTTGTCCCAAGCAGAGCCGGCCGATAGTTGGTAGCTCAAGATGTTGATGATTACCGGTATTTCATTCGCATGTAAGTAGCTCAAACTTCAAAGTGATGTGAAGTACAGTACTACCAAAATATGTACAGCATTTAGCGTTATTTATTAACAATTTTAATTAGGGAGCGTTCATAAACCACGCAGCTCCATTTTTGTCCTCCTGTTACCCCCCTCTCCCCACCTCTCGTAGCCCAACGTGGCTTTTTCCTCTATCCCCCTCCCCCGCCTCCTACGTATCTAGTAGCTTTTTTTCCCTATTGATCCCAGTGTTTTCTTTTGTCAGACTATCGTAAATTACATGCAGAGATAATAAAACGACCGAAATAAATATTCACATACTGTTGTGTGTTCTGAACTTCGTTTTAACTGTGACAAATAACATGAATAAAAAGCGGTTACTGTGCAAAGTACGGCCGGTAGAAAAAACTGTTAATTCGAGTTGAAAATACTACTAGCTTGTTCCTTGGCACTTACTCTTTAAGGAAAAGTGTACCTGAAAAGCCGTAAAATATGTAACAAAGGTGTAATCCGCGCCGAAACATATGTTTACCCACGTTACTAACTTGGCGTTAATAGAGATCTTGAGCCGCCTGTGACGTAATTATAGTCAGAATTTGGCATAGCCGTTGTCTTCTTCACTCAAAATCCTCTAAGCACCATGGAATATTAGTAGTCATTTGGGTCCAGGCTGCCATTCAGCCTAAGCACAACATAGTTACGCATATTACGGCATTAGCGGCAATAGACGTCTCGTTCCGTGTGTGACGTCATTATAGTCAGAATACAGCATGGCGGCCTCCTTAGTCGTTCAAAATCCACTATATAATTCCGGTCCAGGCTGCATTTCAACCTAACCACAACGTCCAACAATACATCTATTTGAAAATCAACATGTGTACAGCTTGAGGAATAGCACCTTCGCGGTAAAAAATGGCTGCTACACATCGGCTAATACCGCACGTAACCCGACGATTTTCACTATATTACTTCTTTCCTACCTGTTTCATCGGCTTCGGGTACACTTTTTTTCTTAAATAGAAATGCCTAAGGAATGCGGGAGTGGGGTGGGACATTCTCCACCAGCGAAATACTGGTACTGACCTGTTGAAATTTGGATTAACTGCTTCCTTATAGTGTCCTCTTCACGTTTAGCACTCTCCTTTTCTGGAAAAGTCGCCACGAATTAAATTAAAAATGCCGATATATGGGATGCTCCGCAACCGCGAAATGTTAGCAGCACTGAAAAAATGACACAAAAATTATCGGTACAGGGATCATATCAACCTAAATAGATTCGTTTTGTCATAGTGATCATGGTTAGGTTGAAATTCGGCCTGGACCAAGAGTAAAAGTTTTACGGGTAATTCGTTCTGCGACAGGCCATGTCGCAAACCAGAGACAAACTGTGCATTTGTTTACAACGGAAGCAATTGATTATCTCTGACTGCTTATATCGATTCCAAGATGGTGAGCCTTATAGTACTGCATTTCGAATAAAAATTTTGTATCTGTTAATTTTATGCGACGTTTTGCAACGGAGTGAAGCTAAAACGGCAAGAAAATATTACAACAATGAATTAAACCAACATTTCAAGAGATTATCATTGATTTCGCAGCGCCGGCGGCAACTAATAGCAGTGCTTTAGTGTCATATTTAGACATTTTTAATTTAATTCGTGGTGACTTTTCCGGAAAAGGAGTGTGTACAACGTGAAGAGGACATTATAAGGAAGTAGTTAATCCAAATTTCAAAAGGTCAGTACCAGTATTTCGCTGGTGGAGAAAGTCCCACCCCACCCGGAATGCGTTAATCACATTTTCATCGAGAAATAACAGTTTTTTCTACTGGCCGTACTTTTCACAGCACCCTAAAAAGCTACGTGGCCTGTCTCGGAAACCTCCCTCCCCCCTCCCACGTAGCCCCTCAGACTGAGCCACGTAGTTTATGGACACTCCGTTATACCCTGTTCACTCTAAGCTGGCGTCTCCGTTGGCTCCACTCCTCACCACCTCCTCCCGTTCCTACTTGCCGCGCTGATCCGCTGACCACTGTGTCCATGTGAACAAGTGACAAATTCCCCCTTCGCACGTGGGATAAGGGCAGCTGACCTTGAGCTGCTCCTGTTAACAGCAACAGCTCTAGCTAAGCAACTTGTCAGATCAATCCTTTCTACCCGTCATTTTTTTTCGGGCTTAGACGCTAGCAGAGGTGGGCGCCGCCTGCTATAATCTCGGCGGCGGCGCGCCCAACATTTTCAGCCGGAGGCGTGACTATTATAAATATGGGTTTTATCATGAATATATCATTCATTACTGAATCTCAAAAAGAAAAAATAAGTAATGTTGCACTTATATATTCAAAATTTTACAGATATTTTCACTTTTTGTAGTTATCGTGTATAAATATAATTCTATTTTGGCGAACTGACCTTAATCTAAACTTTTCGTAGAAATGACTAACCTAGCCAAAGAAAATACTCTTTCGTTCGGTGTGCTTGTGCTAGTGCAGGCACAGAAAGAAAAGCCTTCGCAGTGGCAGAAAAACGAGGAAAGGCTATAGGGTCCCTATCTTCACTTTTGTCTGGTACAATAAAGGCAGTGATTACTTCCTTGATATAGAGGCAAGAACGGAAGTACTGGTCTTTTGTATTGACTCCAAATAAGTATCTACTTCTTTGAGACCCATAAAACGTTATTCCGAAAGTGATGCTGCTACGACCGCTCTTGTGGCAGCGAATCGTTTGTTAATGTCTGCCACCATGTTGCGCTTAAGCCGAAAAATAATCAGTAATTCGTCATGTAAGACTTAATTCAGGATGTTAATTATTTCAAAACGGAACAGAAGAGTAATACTAACTGTACATATCTTTGAGACGACATGGCATCAACTGCTTGGCGCAACCTTTTCAAAAATTTTGGTTAGATCCTTGTCTAAAGGATTCGAATCACTTTGATTAATCTTTATTTCATCTTGTCCAGTTCTTTCAAACTTGCTGTTTATTAGGTCACAATGGGTTAATTATGAATATAAGGTGGGGAAAGAATTGCTTGCTAAAGACTTGAAATTCAAATATCTTGGAATTACTTTTGATAACAAACTTAACTGGGCAGAACACATAGGACAGGTGGTAGGAAAAGGTTTCAAAGTTCTGCACTTGTTGGAGAGAGTTATGAGGGAATGTACGAGAGAAGTCAAGGAATTGGGTTACAAAACTTTGGTCAGACCATTGCTCGAATATGGTAGTGTAGTATGGGACCCTCATTTTGCGTATCAAATACAGGAGTTGGAGAGGGTGCAAAGAAGGGCTGCTAGATTTGTTTCTGGAAATTATCGCAGAATGCAATCAGTGACGGATATGATAAAGGAGCTGGAATGGGATTCATTGCAAGACAGGAGGAGGATGAGGAGGGTCATGAGAGTGTACAGGGCATATACTGGTGATGAGGCATGGAAAGATATTGCAATAGGTATGAAAAGTAGTGCATGGAAGGGAAAAGATGACCATGACCACAAGCTGGCACTCGATTTCAGGCACAAGGGTGTGGGAAGATTCTCTTTTTTAGGTAAGGGTGTCAGGGATTGGAATGAGTTACCAAGAGAAATGATGAATAATTTGCCGAAAACTTTGAAGGAATTTAAAAATAAAATTTGTAGAGGGCAAATGTATGTGGGTGCAGGATAGAGGGAAGATGGGTGTGTGGGGAAATTGCCACCGGAGCGTGTGCTCCATTGCAATTAAATTAAATTAAATTAAATGCCAACGAGTTGGTGTCCAGCAAATTGGTCTTTCAGTTTTGACAGAAGGAATGTATATAATATTTCCTGATCCTGATAGCGAGCCTCTCTTCAATTATTTCATCCAATATTTCTGTATGTACTGGTTCCATCAAATCATTTTCTAAAACAGGATCGATCTCAGCATTTTATAAGTTTTGAACGACATCATCAATGGAATCCATGAACTCTCTCTTCCTTCTTTTCGGTATCTGCTTCTAGCTCTGGAAAGGAATATCTCACTTTCTTGACGATCTCTTTTTTTTTTTTTTTTTTTTTTTTTTTTTTTTTTTTTTCCAGTATCTGCAACTCTATTGATTCCTCCACTGTAACGAGATTATGGAGGCATCAGTGGCAGCTAGAATCTTCTTGTCATTTAGTCCGAACTGTTTCTTTACATCTCTTAACATGTCTTCTATTTTGTCTCCGGTCTTTATTTCCTACACAAGTTGAGTGCTCACGGTTAAATAGTTCACTGTTTTCACTGCATTTAGGCTAGTTATGCAATATACTTGACCAAAATTCATAATTTTCTTCTTCTATCACTAAACTTCCGAAATATTAAAAAAAAAAAATAGTTTGGCTTAGAGAGTCATGTAACACTGCTGCATAGAGTATTTTTTAACATTGGTGTTACCTAGTGCAGTCATTTTAACACCTACTTATTCATTCAATTCAACTAAAAATTAAAAAAAAAAAAAAAACAAAAAAAAAACGCGTTGCAGGGGCGTAGCTACTATAGGGCTAGGCGGTGCCGTGCACCTGGGAACCTACGCTCATTGCCCCCAAGGGTTCCTCAAGAGGGTCCCAAACACACCTCTAAAGGGGTTCCCTCACTGCATAGGGGGACCCCAAGCACAACTCAGGGGCCCCCAGCCTCAGCTCAGGGGGCCACTACCAGCAACACAAAACAAAAACAGGTCGCCCATCTGGCCTGAGGGCCGAAAACAAATTTTTTGCACCGGGGCCCTTGTTGACCTAGCTACGCCACTGACGCGTTGTCGTGTTGCTCAAGGACACGCCGCGAAGCAAGTGTCGACGGCGGCTTCACGCCGGCACAGCGCCCACCTCTAGACGCTAGTTTAGAATTAAAATTTATAAAATGCGTAATTAGGCGAGTAAGGAAATCGCAGTTAATGTTGCGAACATTACACTTTCTAAATCTTATAATTTTAATTTAATAAAATAAATTTTTAATTTAATTATAGTTGTATATGTGAAGGTTTCTTCTAAAGAAGTTCACAACTAATTTCACAAACACACTAGTTATCAGGGGACAACATTAAAGTACATAATACAACAAAAGATCTAAACGTCATCGCCTGAGTGGGCGAAAACGCGTGTTCAAGAACTCCGTAAACTTCGTAAAATACGCTACGCAAATTTAAAAATCCTACACACAAAGCGCGTGCATATGATTCAGCCTTGAGGCGGCGTGTTGTGAGTCGTTATCTGTAGTCGGGGAGGGGAGTGCGATTAGGGCGCCCCATTGACCGCGTCGGCTGCGATCGAAGTCACGTGGTGAGCGACATTGCGCGCAGTGTCAGTCGGCTATGGACCCTCGCAGTGTAAGCATGGCAGCGTGCAACGGCTCCGCGGGCTCCAAGAAGGGTGAGTGCAGAGTATTGAGAGCGATCTCGGCGATGAGACAGCTATATAGGCATTGATATCACCGTCTGTTGCAGAAACCACCACAATGCCGGACATCCAGAGGCTCAAGGAACGAATCCAAGTAAGTGCTTCCTAACATTGACATTTAATCGACCGACAGAGGCAGATGATACCTTCTCCCCAACATTGTTGAAATGCTTTTCGGAAGTATTGCTTCACGAGTTTCCGTATTTAGTGGCGTAAGTAACGATGTCAACTACCTGATGAAATCGAGTTGTCATATTGGTAGAGATTAAATATTTATTATATGGTGCCCAAACATTGTACGGTACATGTCATTCAAGTAAACAAGTAAGTGGTTCAGGGCAGCGATTAACCTTGCTGTACAGATAGTTTTGAAAATACAACCATAAATTTATTATAACTAAGAATTGTTTCCCTAGACTGTAATATAAAATTTCTGGGTATATGCTTTCCCAGTAACAATTTACATAATATACAGAATTTCATTTCGCAGCCTGTGATTGCTCCGAATTTTGTCAAAAGCTGTAAAGATTGATTCCTCAAACCCATATGAAGATGTCAAGTTACAACCGTTGGCTGGGTTTATTCGTATACGTTATATTCAGTGTAACAAGGGACGTGAAGAATTTTTTTTTCTGAAGCTGTCGACGCATGGTTAAAAGATCAGGGCCGGCGCTAGGATTTTGGGGCCCGGGGTAACTAGTTTGGGGCCCTTCGGGAAGTCATCAGTTGGGGGCTCTCACTCAGACCAAATGGGCAACGTTTTTATCTCTACTACTACAGCCGGTAATCGGGTTCCCCATCAACCGGGCGGGCCCGGGTACATTTGACCCGCTTACCTCTTCGGCCCCCACCCCCCTAAACGCCGGCCGTGTATATGATATGAAGTTGGAGGTGTTAACTGAATCTACGCAATAAATAACTTCATACATAGTATCCATGAGCCGTGTACTAGTATTGGATACTATTATTTAATGCTAGAATTAAGGCGCCAACCGGGAAGCATTACAAAACTATTTATTTTGGCCGCGGAAGCTTCTATTGAGTCTCATACATGTTGACAGAATGATAATCTAATGTTTTCACTTAATGTTGTTCAAAATAGTTACGGAAAGCAGGACAACTAGATTTATCGACTAACCGCAGTAGTTTCGGTTAATATATTAAATATTTAATTCAATTGCAATTGAGCACACACCCCGGTGGCAATTTCCCTACTCACCCATATTCCCCCTTTTCTGCACCCACCTTCATTTGCTCTCTACAAATTTTAACATTTTCAACGTTTTTGGTAAATTATTCATCATTTCCCTTGGTAACTTATTCCAATCCCTGACACCCTTTCCTAAAAAAGAGAATCTTCTTACATCCTTGTGCCTGAAATTGAGTGCCAGCTTGTGGTCATGGTCATCTTTTGCCCATCATACATAACTTTTCATTCTTACACCAATATCTTTCCATGCCTCATCACCAATATGCCTTGTACGCTTCCATGACCCCCCTCCTGTCTTGCAAATCTTGCAATCAATCCAGCTCATTTATCATGTTACTGAATGCATTCTGCGATAATTTCCAGAACAAATCTGGCTGCCCTTTTTTGCACTCTCTCCTAATTGTCATACATCTTAGTGTCTGGAAATTTCCTACACTCCTACGTAAAACTAATACAATTTTTTAAAGTTCTAAGCATATTAAACTCCCTGCACAACATACCCAGCCTCTGGCTCTTCTATTTACAAATTAAAGCTTAAGTACTCCTCGTACTTGAAGGACTAATTTATGGGCATAATCCTCTCCCCTTCCATGTGCTCCTTCTAAATCATCCCGGTTAATCGCTTGTCAAAGACGTTTTGTCCGATGCAGTCTTTCACCGTCTGGGTGATTTCTCTCGGAACCGCGCACGTGTTAGTTTCCACTGGAAGAACTGTCTGAACCATGGAGGAAGGAAATATTCCTCCATGGTCTGAACACCGCCGTGTTTCGCAATATTGCGTCGAAATTTATTATTTTGCATTCTTTTTCTTTAGTCTCTAGTCGCTACCCGTATAATCTCAAGACATTCTTGTTTCTATTCGTGTCAAACTTTCGGAGATAGCTATCGGAAAGCACAACAAAGATAATGAATAATCAGAGATAGATGATGGTGAAAACAATCGTCGATACTAGTGTTTTGTGCGAAATATGCCGTTTAACCAATGTGCTTAGAATATTTGGGTCTACTGGAGATCGCGATTCCGCTACAACAACATACAGGAATATCGTTGGAATACTGCTGTAGTCAGTCGCAAGACGTATAATTCTCAAGCAGTAATCCGTTGTAATACAGCCTGGACCAGCATGAAACCGTTAAATGTACTTGGGGAAGAATTTATAGCGGAGTCTTGCGTTTGACCACTGCAGTATTATGATAACTCGTGGCGGAATCGCGATCTCCAGTAATCCCGAATATTTGAACTGCGTGCATATTAGTTTACCGTACCGTCTTTTTTTCTATTGTAACTGAGGTCGCTAGTTTTGAAATTGCTGTGAGATTGTGAAGGTGAAAAAGTAATTCGGCCAAGTGTTATACTGAATAAATCGGCAGAGGCGGATCCAAGATTTTGGTATGGGGTGGCTTGACTTGGGCGAGGGTAGGCTTTATACTAGGAGAGGGGAGGGTCGACGACAGAAAATCTCGAGTCAACATTACTGCCCTGTGGAAACATCCACAATTGGACTTGGACCCTACCAAAAATTTCACACGGCTCGCGCGCTTTTGCTACCTCAGTGTAATGTGCCAGAGGGGGGCACGTTTCTGCGCAAATGGATGTCTACTCAGGGCCGGCGCTAGGAATTTCGGGGCTCGGGGTAAAATGTCCGACCTTTTTTTTTTTTTTTTTTTTTTTTTTTTTAGCTCTACAAACTACCCAACAATGGGAATAATATTCTGGGGCAATTTTGCCCATAGAAACAAAGTGTTCAGAGCACAAAAGTGAGTAATAAGAATTATGTGTGGGGTTAGCCAGGGCCGGCGCTAGGATTTTGGGGTCCGGGATAAGCGTTCTTAGCACTTAGCAGTCACGTAACCAGTTGGGGGCCCTTGGCCAATTCATCGGCTAGCGCCCTCCCTCAGACCAAATGGACGACTTAAAAAAAAAAAAAAAATTCTACAATTTGTCGAGCGAGGCCCCATCAGCCGGACGGGTTCGGGTACATTTTAACCGCTTAACCCCCCCCCCTCCCCCCCTAACGTTGGCCTCTGGGAATGTACAGTGTGTGCTATGATTGCGCATCTTCTGGTGCAGCATTTTGTTATGCAATTGTTCATCTGTAAATTGTCAACTTCCCACATCCCACAGAGCTAGTCTCTTATATAGGGATCAATGGAAAATGAATGTAGGTTCCTCACTCACATTGTATAGAAAATGCTAAAACGTGCTACACAACTGCAAAATGCCGTCGGCATAGCAATGTTACTAATATTGTCTGTACAGGGATCATACCAACCTAAACTGTTTTTTCTTCCTACCCATTGCGGATATGTTGAAATGCCGCCGAAAAATTTTGTCAAAACCATGCATAAGTCCATTTTGAAGAGCCATATTTTATATACAACGAAAACAATTTTTTTCTATCGATAAAACAGGTGCATGGCGGGAAATAACTCTTACGATGCCATATTATTTCTAAATTCTTATTACTTTTTGCAACGGGGGGAACTGAAAAACTAAGAACACATTACATCGAAGAAATTAACCAACATTTCAAGACATTTGTATCAATTTTACAGCACCCTTTGACTAGTGCATTTGTTTACAGATGACTGAAAGTTGGTAGACAAGGAAAATGAGGATGGCTGTAGGTAATCCTAAATGTGGGTTCATAATAAAAGATATTCAAGCAGTGGTCTGACCAAATTGCAATGGAGCACATTTCCCTACGCACCCATCTTGCCCCTTTCCTGCACACACCTACATTTGCCCTCTAAAAATTTCAATTTTAAATTCTTTTAACATTTTTGATAAATTATTAATCATTTCTCTTAGTAACTTACTCCAATCCCTGACACCCTTACCTAAAAAAGAGAATCTTCCTACACCCTTGTGCCTGAAATAGTGCCAGCTTGCGGTTATGGTCATCTTTTCCCTTCCATGCATTACTTTTCATTCTTACACCAATATCTTTCCTTGCCTCATCAATATAAACCTTGCTCATTCCCATGACCCTCTTCCTGTCTTCCAATGAATCCCAGTCCAGCTCTTTTATCATATGTTACTGATTGCACTATACGATAATTTCCAGAAACAAATGTAACAGACCCTTTTTTGCACCCTCTCCAACTGCTGTATTTTATGCTCAAAATGTGGGTCCCATACTACACTACCATATTCAAGCAATGGTCTGACAAAAGTTTTGTAACCCAATTCCTGTATTTTTCTTGTACATCCCCTAATCACACTCTCCAATAAGGGCAGAATTTTGAAATCTTTTCCTACTACCTGCCCAGTTAAGCTTGTTATCAAATGTAATGCCAAGATATTTAAATTTCAAGTCTTCAACAAGCAATTCTTTCCCCACCTTATCATAGTCAACCTTCAGTTTTTTATTTGTGTATCTAATAGGCTGACTTCTTTGCATTTATCTACATCCCATGTTTACATACCCAACTAGATATCCTGTCCAGATCACCCTGGAGCTGTTGGTCCTCTACCATTTTGATCCTTTAATATAGCATTGTCATCTGCAATCTGATTTCTGATAGTAAACAATCAACACAGATTTATTAGAATAATGAATAGCAATGTTGGCAATATGCAGCCCTCTGGCACTCCCATTTTTACCTCCACTTCTTTTTATACTCCACTTCTTTTTATACTGCATTTCGTATCGTAACTTTGTTTTCTACCTTTTAAAAATTCTTCTACCCTGAAAATCACTTTCTCATGTACTCCAATAGTTTTTACCTTATCTACTGCCATTTTGTGGCTCACTTTGTCTAAAGCCTTCTAGTGTAATACTATTAATTTGACCTCCATTGTCCATTTCATCCAAAATATCGTGCATATATCCCACCAACTGAGATTCACATGAATTTCCTTGCCTCAAGCCCTGTTGCCTACTTGAAAACTACTTACGCTTCTCACATGTATTTATGGTGTGTTTGCATATCAATCTGTTCATTAATTTACCTACCACTGATGTCAAACTGATTGGCCTATAATTTTTTACTCTATTTCACTCCCTTCCTTTGTTGACCAGAACTACTATCACACTTTTCCAGTTCTATGGAAAGCAGCAAGTATCCAGACTCAAACAATTTACAGTTAAGTTCTTCACAAAGCAATTCCTTCCTCACCCTACAGTCTTGATCAACCTTTAATGTTTTATCTATGTACCTAATCATTTTATGCTTTTGCTGTTTATCATCTTTTACAAGTTGGTACACATAAGTGGAAAATATGATCTATCTTTGGATGTATGGAATGAAAAAGATGGCCTTGACCACAAGCTGGCACTAGATTTCAGGAACAAGGGTGTAAGAAGATTCTCTCTTTTTATGCAAGGATGGCAGGGGTTGAAATAAATTATAAAGAAAAATGATGAATAATTTACAAAAACATTCAAAGAATTTAAAGCTGAAATTTGTAGAGGGCAAATGTAGGTGTGTGCAGGAAAGGGGGAGGATGGGTATGTAGCGAAATTGCCACTGGAGCATGCACTTCATTGCAATTTTAATTGTAATGGAGCACATGCCCTTTTGACAATTTCCTTGCACACCTATTTTTGCATCTTAAAAGTTCTTTCAATTCTTGAAGTAATTTCTTTAGCATTTAAAATGGTTATTCTTTTCCAGTACTGAAAAATTTCTGCTTCCTTATGCCTGTGATATAGTACTAATTAATATTCATGGTCATCTCGTCCTTCAGAATACTACTTCAGATTCTTCTTAGTCCATCAAAGCTATAGATGCCTAAAGACTGTACAGTTTAAATGATCTTCAGTGCTAGACAACTGCTAAAAAAAAAAAAAAAAATTACAGGGAACTAAACCTTTCTCTGTAATGTGTTTCACAGATCTTGTAAAAGCCTTTGGCTCGGTTAATTGAGAATTTTTAGGAGTATCGTAGCCTTAGTTGGGTGCCTGAATAATTTAGCCACACATGACAGCATGAGTACCACTATTATTGCCAGGAACAGACAAGGAGAGCTCTTCCAGAACACTGCCATCTTTGTGGGAACTTCCATTTCAATATTAATGAAAATTACTATCTGGAGTAAACAACATGTGTAGAATTGATAGCAAGCTATTTAATCCTAAGACTACAAGTCAAGAACAAATGTAACCTCATCAGTTGTCCAGCTTCAAACACGCAGATGACACCATTGCCGTTGCTCCTTCTGAGGACGACTTACAAATTATCTTAAATAGGGCCTGCCAGAGATCACAATTCCACTATATCACTCCCCACTGATACATAATACTGCCATAATCAACCATAAGATGTATTACTTTCAAGCAGCAATCGGTATGTTATACAGTGTGGACATGTATGACACTTCTAAAACTATTTTGGAAAGTATTTCTGTTTTGCATTTGATTACTACAGTATCATGATGCAAATTCCTAGCAGGATCCTAGTCTTCAGTAATCCTCTTAAATCTATTCAAACAAACGTATGGAGAAGTACAACCAACGCTCTCTGAGGAGATAAGATGGCAAGACCATCAAACATTGGTATTCTACATGTAGCAGAAACCAAAAGCATTGAGATAATGATAATTAAGCAACTTCAATTTGTTTGGCATGCAATCCGAATGCTCAACACTCTCCCCAAGAAACAAATCACACATTCACAACTGAAGTATGTTCAGAGAACATGGGAGGACAGCTGAAATTAGTGTTGGGCTTGAGTTCAATATTTAGAAGTGCATGGGAAGTAGCAGCCTCTGATCTATATGGCATACATGGGTAGAATAGGCATGCAACATTTTGAACACTGTCAAATAGAATCTGACAAAAGAAATCTTAGGTTTGGAAACTTCTCTGGCTATGTTAGAAAACTGAGGGGAAGAGAGGGTGTTGAGACAACTATATAGATAAGAATGGAGAAGTTTCTGGGGATTTGAATAAGGCAGAGAATTTAAGTAACTGATTTAGTGAAACTGTTGGGGTTAATGATTCAGGAATGGGAGCACATAAATTGGAGAACGAGCTTATACACAAAACTGAAGATGATATGAAGGAACTAGGAAAACTAAAAAAGCATTATGGGGCTGGTGTAGATAATATGGATGTCTTGAAGGATGTGACCCTGTACCTTATTTTGAAATGTGTTTAAATTGAGTCCGGTTACTTGTTGCTTACCAGGGGACTGAGAAAGTGTGATAGTAGTACTGGTACTTAAGATGAGTGACAAATATAATTGAAAATTACAGGCTGATCAGTTTGATGTCAGTGGTCAGTAAATTAATGGAGAGATTGATATTCAAACACATCAGAAATTTGTGTGAAGAACACAAATGGTTTTCAAAGTTAACAACATGGATTCAGATGAGGATACTCATGAGAATCTCTGTTAGTGGGCTATATGCAAGGTCAATTTTTTACGAATAATTGTCGGCCAATGCAATTGAATTTGCATCTTTATGAACCAACACCTGTAATGCAAACTGTTGCTGAAACACTGTACAATTAAAAGCATATGTGACCAATGAAAAATGTAAGCCTATATCTGTATATACCATAATTTTCATGTTTAAATTGTAACATAGAACAAATATAAATAAATGTATAAACCCCCAAATGGGCAGAACTGCTGAAGTGAAACGCGTTCGGGAAATAAATCAACAAATTAATTGCATTGGCGTGAAAATTACTCATAAAAAAAATTGATCTTATCACAATTGAGGAAATTGTGCACAATATCCAGATGTTATATGCAAGATATTTCAGATGAAATGGACAAGGGAGGCCAAGTTGTAGCAGTCTTTTGACAGTGAGCCATAGAATGGTGGTAAATAGATAAAAACTATTGGAGTGGATGGAAATTTCCTGGGTAGAAGAATTCTTAAAAGGTAGAAAGCAAAGAGACAGTAGGAAATGCAGTATAAGTGGAAATGGGAGTGCTGCTGTTTATCAAATGAATGATTGTGTTGGTGATTTACTTTCAAAAGTTAGGTCGTTTGCCAATAACATAATGCTACATAGTAGGATCAGAACAGTCAAAGCCTGTGAACAACTGCAAGGCGATCTGAACAGAAATCTAATTGGGTTGGTCGACTTGGGATGAGGAAAATTACCAAGAAGTCAACTTACTAGTTACACAGATAAAAAAACTAAAGATGATTGATAAGGTGGGAAAAGAATTGCTTGCTGAAGATTTTAAATCAACATATCTTGGCATAACATTTGTTAGCAAATTCAACTGGGCAGGACACATTGGACAGGTGGTAGGAAAAAGTTTCAAAATTCTTCCTTAGGGAAAGAGTGATGAAGGGAAGTAAGATAACTGGATTACAGAACTGTCGTTAGACCTGTGCTTGAATGAGTTGGTGTATTTTGTATATCAAATACGGGAGTTGAAGGGGTTGCAAAGAAGGGTTGCTGATTTGTCTCTGGAAATTACCATAGAAAATAATGAGTAACTGATATAAGAGCTGGATTGGGTTTCACTGGAAGGCAGGAGGGTGAAGGGAGTACTGGGACTGTACTAGGCGTATATTGGTGATGAGGCATGGAAAGATAATGGTGGAATAATTTGGAGCCATTTATGGTAGGGTAAAGATGACCACAAACTGGCTCTTGATTTCAGGTATAAGAGTGTGGGAAGATTTTCTTTTGTAGGTAAGGGAGTCTGTGATTGCAATAAGTTGCCAAGAGAAATGATGAAAAACACTAAAAGAAAGCATTTAAAGTTGAAATTTGTAGAGATCAGACTAGGTGGGTACAGGAAACTGGAAAAAGGGTGTGTAGAGAAATTGCCATTAGAGCAAACACTCCATCACAAATTAAATGAGAGAAGATTAAGAACTATTTCATTATGAACCCTTACTGGTGTGTTTGGCATGTGTCATCTTGGTACATCTTGCAGTTGTAAAGTTTGTCTTTTAACCACTTACGGACAGATAATAAGTCCAAATGACATATTCTTACTTGGGAATGCATTGAATGAATATCTTTATACTATCAATTCACTTGCCTTCTTCAAATGACTCTATACCAGATTGCACTCTACAGTAATTTCCACACACAGATCTGTCTTCCTTTGCACCCCCCCCCTCCATCCCCTGAATTTGATGCCTATGATGTGGTTGATCAGATTTGAGTGTAGTTGGATAGCATTACAAAGTTTTGTACGTAAATCCCCGCTTTTGCTTGGTACGCCTCCTCACTCTCACCAGTAAAAGCATCCCCATCATCTTCCCAATATGACCTGGCCAAGTGAGTTTATCAATAAATGATATTAAAGGTATTTGTAAGTATGCTTTCAACAAACCATTCATCCTCCAACTTATAATGCAGAGCCTTTATTTCAAGGAAAGATAGAGAGAGTAAACCAATCATTAATCACAGAAGAATGCTGGGGGGCTGTGTTGAATGCACACACTACAATATCATTGTCAATACTTAAGCCATGCATGGTTTATTCTGCCTTTACATATTGTGTTCACCTTTCCTTAGACTGACCTATCTTCATTCTGTTTTGTGTTGTAATTCAATAGTTGCTTTGATGGTCTGGTATGTTCCATGCTGTAAGACAACAAGCTTATGATGGGGTTAAGCATAAAGCTTCAATCTTAGCTATAACCGTGTGTAACCAAGGTTGTTACAGTTCTGACTTAAATATGACCACCTGGCCGCCACATAGCTTATTTAAACCCAATGCTACGGAAAGTTATAAGTTCAAATAATGTTCACTAGTCCATTCTTGTTAAAAAAATATATATATATATATCCTTCAAATTTTACAAGTCATAAAACTGCACAGGCAATCGGACAATTTTTCCAAAGAAATGTTTTTGCAAGTTCGATTAACCGTTCGAGCCAGACCACACCCCAGTAGTTCAAGGAAACAAATCACTAGTTGAAGAAAGCCAATAAAAGTTCATCACACACTCCCATTGTTCAATAGTTTAGTTAATTTCAATCTCGAGGCCCCACTTGGCGAAATACTAATTTACAGCAACATTATGATTAACTTGATTAAAAGATGCGGCATTATTCGAAAATAAAACTTGCAAAGGAAACTTGCAGGCCTACTCGGCTACATGTTATCGAGTTCACGGTTCCTGGCAGACTGAGACATGTTGATACGTTCACTGTTCCTGCAAGACTGAGGCTAACATGTCGCACCGACTACTTCTGTACCACTGAGCTAAATGTTACTGCACGCACACCTTCTGGCAGACTGAGGCCGACCAACTGAATGTACTAGTCTATATCACCTCGCACTCCCTACTTATCGAAGATTCCTGGCTACTGCTCTCTCACGAACCGTGGGAACAAACTCTTTTCGTCATTCACATGGATGAATCCTGGGAGGCTGATCAAATATCAAATTGCACATCAGAAAAAGTTTCGAGATAAAATTTGACCTTAACTACAAAAATAATTCAATCACTCTAAAATTTTTCAAATAGCTAGATCTTTAAGTAAATGTTAACTTTAGTCATTATACAAAATTTTGTAACATTCATACTTGAACCAAAAATAAATAATTTAAGTATGAACTTCCACTCCAGGCGAATGCCGAAAACTAATGTAACAGAAAATAACTATCTTGAAAGCTATAAAAACCTGATTCCTATCTTGAATTATCATATAAACTAATTTTAGAAATTTAATGCACTAATATTCTATCCAATCTAACTCATGGTTCTAAGAATAAAATTTTATCACGCAGTTACAAAATTTAACAGATACCCGACAACTCATGTTACCTATTTCATCAGTTTCTTTCTATGTCTCATTATTTCCATGGGTGCTGGGAGGGAGGGGCACTTGCACCCTCCTGTTGTGAGAGAAAATACACAGAAAAAGAATAAGAAACAAAAAAATTATCATTAAATTCACTCTTTGAATAATAACTTAAGGTGCCTAGGTTGTTATCCAGATTTGTTCAACACCTTGTCAGTAAATTCAGTATCCTTAGTTAATAAGAAATAAGTGTTATATGTTATGTATCAAAAAAAAACAAAAAAACCAAATGCACCTGTCTTAAAGTAATACAGCCGGTGCTCATGGTTATTTCCTGATTTAGGTTAAAAATGTTCAATTTTGCGTTTTTCATCACTTCTTTTATTATCTAGTGAAATATACCCAAATGGCTCTCAGAAAGCACATCTCAGCTGCTTCTACCCACTTAAATCTATGGTTGTGAGCAATGAACATTGACTAAGCAATAAATGTTGGTATTGCCATCTTCCCAATATTCAATAATCACATTTCAATGTAAAAGCATATGCTGTCATATGCTGAGTCTGTGTACACACCTGATCCTCTTGCCATGTCTCATTCCTATACATCAATAAGATATTATACTGAAATTTTTTAAGGTGTGTAAGTGTTTGTATTTGGCATCACCATGATGTGTGGCGAGTTACGTGTTTACATCCCAGTCGGTAATTATTTTTCATATCATAAGTGCATTTTTTTTTTTTTTATCTTTGCACCAAATAAGACAACTTTCTGGTGTTTATACTTGTTCCATGTTGGTGTACTCAGCTGTGTATCCTGTCCTGGTAACCTTGTAGCATTTTAAAAACCTTGATTTTTAATCCTATTAGATAATGTTGTATTGTTTGCAAACATCTTGTTGTAAACCACCAAAACAAATGTTCATTACAATACTGAACAATTCCAGCAGCATTCCTGTTTTCACTTACTTCTTTCGATTTTCCATTTCGTAGCTTCGCTTTTTATTTTGTATCTCTTAAAAATTCTTCTGTCCAGCAAATGACTTTTTCACCCACACAAATCATTTTAACCTCACTGAGGAATTTTAAATTAATTCATAAATGGCTAAAGTAGATTGTTTGTGAATTTTATAGCAAAAATATGATAATAATTAAAAAATAAGAAGAAAAAGGAAAATAGATGACTTGGAAAATTGCTGCTGGTGTTTATATAAATGCAAGAGAATTCTTTTAACTGCTATTGTAAGAAGAAACTGGCAGTCTTTTACTCCAACCATGGAAGAGGATTTGCAGTGTATAATATGAGTACTGATCATATTAACGAAACTGTTCATTAATCAATAAATTTACTGAAATATTTCTTTTTTCCAAAATCCATATGTTCACTCATCCAACCTACTACCAGAGATTTATCTTCACACAATAATTTTCTGTTTTCGAAATTAAAGTTATAATTGAATAATATCCAAAGTGCTATGATGTAGAATTTTCATAGGTTGTTACCAACTTTACTAAATCTTACCACTCACTGTTGATGCAAGAGGCATGTTCTTTTAAATAAAATACAGGTTATTCCAGGGTCCTTTGTTTCAACTTAATTTCATGCACCTATATAATTAACTTTTTTTAACTATTGGGTTAAAGAATTTTTGCTATTTTTATAGGTGCTGCAGGCAGAAGCTTTGCAGCAGTTGGATGAGAAACTGCAAAAGCTGGCAGAAGAGGTACTTGATTCTTTTGAGGCGCCACAGGAATCTGAAGAGAAGAACAAGAACACGTGAGTCACATTGACGTGAATTTGAAAATTGTTTATTAACTGTAATGATTTTTAGAGTTCGTTGAGAAAGTGAATTCGAGAAGGGATGGGAAAAATCTACAGATAATGTACATTCTTATAATATGGATTACAACTAAATTTTGCATTAAACCATTTTGCCATTCACTGGAGTTACATAACATAGGTCACAATTTTCTCACTGCTCATAATTAACTAAATTTCATGGTGTAGACAGTTACAGAAGTTGATTCTGATGACTGATGTTTATTATGAGTATTGAAATATGGACTTATTAATCTATTACTAGAAAAATTATTTTTACATTGCCTCTGTTTGCTTTTTGTGAAAATTTAGTTTGCAAGTCTTCAATAAATTACACCCCTTGAGGACAGGAAATGATTTTTGAGAATGTAATGTTATAGCTATAATTTGTTTCATGGACGGTTTTTAATCTGTTCATAATGTTTTTTCTTGTAGTTTTTAAACCTTCAATTTCACCTAATATTCTCAACTTTTTAAGGTCTGAATCCCTTTCTCAACTGCCATATAAACAATTTTTTCCTGCAGTTAATGAATGGTATAAATATTAAAATTCCAACCTTATTTTTGAAGAGTGTTAGTTTTTTTCCATGTTAGTTATGTCAATGGTACTGGATTTTTCTCATTTATTAATGAATTTTAACAAACAAAAAAGTCAGCTGCATCACTAATAGACTCCATATTATTGGTTGCAAATTCTTGTTAGAAGAAATGGATAAAAAATTTAGTGTAAAATATTAGGAAGGTACATGTCTACTACAGATCCTTGTTATAGATTTCTCCTTGTCTGACATTATTTACTTTTATTAATTTGTGACATAAAAATTTAGTATTATTTTTATATAGCACAAACTTGAAAATGTTTTTGATGGCACTAGATTATAGTTTGAGGAACTGTTGATTACTGAAATAGGACATCATCATTAGTTTTCTGCCTTCGGGCAGGTTTTCACTTGGCTGCTCTCCATGATCTTCTATCTTCTGCCTTTCTCTTAAGAACAGTCTTCCTTGATGTTATCTATAATTTGGTATCTCTTTCTTCCTCTTATTCTCCTCCCACAGACTAAACCTTCCAAGGCGTCTTTTATCAGGCACTCCCCTCTCAACAAGTGTCCCATCCAGTTGTTCTTTCTCTCATTTATTACTTGGAGAATTTTTCTGCTTTCACTGACCCTGTCCAGCACTTCAGCATTGCTTATTTTATCCACCCAGCGTATCTTCTCCATCCTCCTCCACATCCACATCTCAAATGCTTCTAACCGCTTTTCATCCTCTCATCTGTGTCCATGTCTCCGACGCATAAAGAGCCACACTCCATACAAAACATTTACAAAGTCTTTTCCTAAGTGTTTTGTCTATTTTTCCAGTTAGTATCCTCCTTTTCCTATTAAATGCTTCCTTCGCTATGGCAATGCGAGATTTTATCTCCTGATGGCACCTCAAATCTTCGGTGATCATACTCCCAAGATATTTGAACGATCTTACTTGCCTGATATCAGCTTTTCCTAACTTAATATTTATATACTTAATATTTCCTTCCTTTTCCAATCACCATACTCTTAGTTTTTGCTGCATTGATTTTCATTCCAAACTCTTGGCAAGCTTCATCTAGGCCAGGGGTGGCCAACCCTAATGATCTTGTGGGCCACTTTGGAAGTGCATCATAACTCCGCGGGCCGCATATAAGATTATATATCTCCACTAAAGACTTTTTTTGGAGTTAAAAATTGAAACATGAGTTATTATTGCGTTTACTATTATTCTTACTTGTAAACATAGATAATATAATAATAATGATACTAAATGCACATTTTAAAGAAATATATAACACCAAAAATGAAATATAAAACATATTTTGTAAAAGTGTGATGAATCTCGCTGTTTAGAGTTTGTTCGCTTTCTGCCAACAATACCATATCATCAGAAAATCATATACTCTATTTTCTTGCCACCAATACGCACTCCTCTTTTTAATTTCTTCTAAGTATAAATTGAACAATAATGGGGAAAGGCAACAACCTTGTCTTACGCCTCTCCCAATGCTGCTTTCTTCAGACATCTCATTTCCGATCTTTATTCGTACTTTCTGTTGTAAATATAGGTTCTGTATCAACCTTCTCTCCTCCCAATCTACGCCTTTGCTCTTCA
Organism: Vandiemenella viatica; assembly: GCA_031002005.1. Classification (NCBI taxonomy): domain Eukaryota; kingdom Metazoa; phylum Arthropoda; class Insecta; order Orthoptera; family Morabidae; genus Vandiemenella; species Vandiemenella viatica. The sequence goes on along the minus strand of JARYHS010008074.1, from coordinate 27,190,803 downwards.
AGATATCCATCAGCTTCTTCCATTGCACCCTATCAAAAGCTTTTTCCAAGTCAATAAAGGTGGCATAGATGTTTCTTCCTTTATCAATATATCTATCCCCTATGATTCTTAACAGGCCGATAGCATCTCTTGTTCCTTTTCCTTTTCTAAATCCAAACTGTACTTCTCCAATCTATCTAACTTTCCATATAACCTTCTGTTCAGCACTCTCAACAACACTTTAGCAGCATGTGAAATTAGGCTGATAGTTCTATGCTCGTCACATTTATTAGTATTCTTTTTCTTCTGAATTGGTATCGTTACCATTGCGAGAAAGTCATCTGGCCATTCCCCTTCGTCATATATCTTATTACAAAGGTGTACTGTCTCCCTTCTTCCTTTGTTTCCTAAACTCTTCAACAATTCTGCAGGTAAATTATCTATTCTGCATGCCTTCCGATTCTTCATCTCCTTCAGAGCCTTTCCTACCTCTGGAAATAGGACAGACTAGTAGAAATTACTGTGTGAAAGATGGGGACCTGCCAACAAGTTGAAAGGCTCTTGTGCAAATTAATCTTGCATAAGTGATTCAAATTGTTATATCGCATTAAGGTGCTTTCTGATGTTCCTTGTGAATAGCAAAAATAAGGAAGAATAGGGAAAATAAACTCCTAACTCACAAGCGAAAATGTGTGCATGTATGTGCATTTATCGTGACCCTTCTGCCTTCATCTGTGGTAAATGTTTTTGTTTTTCTACCCTTCCTTATTTTGAGATTCAAACAGTATTTTCATTGTTAGTATTAAGTTAGTATTAATATCTTGAATTTTTTGTGCCATATAGTTTTTATTTTTAAAGTATCTTATTTATAATTGATTTCAAAGGAAAGTTGAAAGTGTTACCTTGTTGATGTTAGCAATTTAAGGAGTTGATTATGCAGTATCTTTGATATGAGTGTATCCATTACAGACCACCAGCAAAGGATGGAAGTTTGCGGGAGAAGCAGTTTCGACTCCAGGAATCTGTTTTGACAGATTTATTTAAAGTGAAGCACCTCAGAACTGTATACAACATCTTTGTGACAATGCTGATAATTCTATTCCTGCACACTGCTGTATATGACATGGTTGATGATGGACAGTAAGGGAACCTTTATAGTTATTAATTTCCTAGAAGCAATTGTATAATTTAGAACTTGGTCAGGCTGGATCAGTATATGCTTGAGAAGCTAAAAATGTGTGTCAATGCAAGAATTATGAGATTTATGTGGTTGTGTGTATGGTCTTGTGGTGTATTTTATTACTGACCTGAATGTTTTATGTATAAAATGTAGGCATTATATTTGATTCAATGTAAGAGCAGTTTGAGTGACTTGGAATTGTATACTAGCATAACAATAAAATTCTAGGAATTAAGTAGCGAAAATAAATTAAAAGTTAGGATAGGGAAATGAATCACCACTTACCTTAGATGATTATTGTGAGCTACAAACATAAAACAGACTTTACAAGTGAAATAGTCTTTTGTCAACTGGAAAATATTGTGGAGGGTGGATGTTGGAGACTGCCACCATGAACAGGGTGGGAGTATATTAAGAGGACAGAGAGGGGTAATGATTTAAAGCTAAAAGCCGAGAATTGTAACCCAAAACTAGTCTCTGGTGGGCTAAAAGAGCAAAAAAATATTATAAAATGTAAAGAATGGAAATATAAATAAGCAAAAATACATTAAAAATTAAACCAGAGTATATGTAAACATCACCTATGTAATTAATTTAAATACAGACAGAAAATTTATCCTGATGCTGTATTATTACTTAAGGTCTTCCCAAAAAGCGGTATGAAAGGAAGTAAAAATGGGAGTGCCGCAGGGTAGCATATTGGGACCATTGCTATTCATTATTATAATGAATAATTGTGTTGATTGTTTACTATCTGAAATTAGATTGTTTGCAGATGACATAATGCTGTATAAAAGGATCAAAACGATAGAGACCGAGCAGGGCGGTGTAACGGTTAGCGTTCTCGCCTCGCATTCGGGAGGACGGCGGTTCGAATCCCCGTCCGGGCATCCAGATTTGGGTTTTCCATGGTTTCCCCAAATCACTCCAGGCAAATGCCGGGATGCTTCCTTCAAAAGGCCATGGCCGAATTCCTTCCCATTCCTTGCCCCCCCATCCTTTCCCGTCTCTAAAGACCTCGATGTTAAAGAGACGTAAAGCAGTTACAAAAAAAAAAAAAAATGGACAACTGTAAACAGTTGCAGGGTGATCTGGACAGGATATCTAGTCGGGTTGGTAACCATGGGATGAAGATAAATGCAAAGAAGAGTCAGCTAATTAGATACACAAATAAAAAACAAAAGGTTAATTATGAATATAAGGTGGGGGAAGAATTGCTTGCTGAAGACTTGAAACGTAAATATCTTGGCATTACATTTGATAACAAGCTTAACTGGGCAGGACACATTGGACAGGTGGTAGGAAAAGGTTTCAAAATTCTGCACTTGTTGGAGAGATCGATGAGGGGATGCACGAGAGAAGTAAAGGAATTGGGTTACAAAACTTTGGTAAGACCATTGCTCGAATATGGTAGTATAGTATGGGACCCACATTTTGAGTATCAAATACAGGAGTTGGAGAATGTGCAAAGATGGGCTGCTAGATTCGTTTCTGGAAATTATCGCAGAATGCAATCAGTGACAGATATGATAAAGGAGCTGGAATGAGATTCATTACAAGACAGGAGGAGGATGAGGAGGGTCATGGGAGTGTACAGGGCGTATACTGGCGATGAGGCATGGAAAGATATTGCAGTAGGTATGAAAAGTAGTTCATGGAAGGGAAAAGATGACCATAACCACAAGCTGGCAATCGATTTCAGGCACAAAGGTGTGGGAAGATTTTCTTTTTTAGGTAAGGGTGTCTGGGGTTGGAATGAGTTACCAAGGGGAATGATGAATAACCTACCAAAAACGTTAAAAGAATTTAAAGTTAAAATTTGTAGAGGGCAAATGTAGGTGAGTGTAGGATATGAGGAAGTTGGGTGTGTAGGGAAATTTCCACCGGAGCGTATGCTCCATTGCAATTAAATTAAACTGTATGCTTTCCATAAATCATATTTCATTGCTTCCATATTTCATAATGAATGTATCATTTGCAGATGTTGGTCTATTATGTAACATACACTGGAAGAAATTGTGAACTAGGCTTGTGTATTTCTCGTCAGTATGTATGCTAAATTCTATTTTGTAGAATGATTTAAAATTTGTGTAAACTTTTTTTATAACTGCAATGAAGTGCTTCACACATTTTACTCCTACGTTCCACCTGCCTACTTTTTCCCTCTACGAATGTTAATTTTAAATTCGTTTAGTGTTTTTGGTAAATTATTCATTTACCTTTGTAATTTATTCCAATTCCTGATCCCTCACCTATGAAGGAAGTTTGAATGCCTGAAATAGTGAAAGGTTGTGGTCATGGTCATCTTCCTTTCATGCGCATCTCTTAATTCCAATATGTTCATATGTCTCACCACCAATATATGTCTTGTACACTCTCAGCATTTCTTGTTTTCCAGTGAATCCCAGTCCAGCTCCTTTACCATATCAGTTACTAATCATGTTCGCAGTAATTTCCAGAGACAAATCTAACAGCTCTTCTTTGCACCCCCTCCAGATCCTGTGGGTCCCATATTCAATCAGTCATCCGATCAAAGTTTTGAACCCCAATTCCTTCACTTCTTTGGTACACAGACTTATCACTCTCGCCAATAAATGAAGGATTTTGAAATTTTTTCCTGCCACCAGTCAAGTGTGTTTATTAGCAAACGTTTAATTGCGATGGAACACGTGCTACAGTGGCAATTTCCGACACAATTTTCTTTTCTCGCCTACGTTTCCCCTCTACTTTTCTATTCAGATTTAAAGTCTTCAACTAGTAGTTCCTTTCAAGCCTCATCATAATCAACATTTAGTTCATCTGTGTACTTTGACATGTCTTTGCATTTATCATCACATGTTGACCTACACAGCTAGATAACATGTCCTGCAGCTTTTCAGTCTTCTATTATATAACTTTATCACCTGTAAACAATCTAACATCTGATAGTAAACCATCAACACAATCATTCGTCTGAATTTACTATCCACTTTGGTTTCTGCCTTTAGAGAATTCTTCTACCCAGGAAATCACTTTTTTTATGCACCCCAATAGTTTTTACCTTATTTACCACCTTTTTATGGCACATTGAAGCCACAAAGATCTAGCACTGCACTATTAATTTGGCTTCTCCATTTTACCCAAAATTTCTTGTATAGAGCCAACTGAAATTTGGAAGAATAATTTTCCCTAAAGCCACTGAAAACCACTTTTGTTCCTGAGACATTTTATATGGTTTCATATCGATCAATCATTTTGCATACCATTAATGTCAGATGGATCAGCCTGTAATTTTTGGCTCTCCTCTTTTATGGACCACTACTACTATCACACTTTTCCAGTCCTCTGGTAAACAGCAAGTGTCTAGACTTGGTCTAATGTTTCAGGATAATGTACATTGTTACACCCAGCTATCCTTAGGACCTTCACAGTAATATTATCTACACTAGCCCATTTATGCTTTTTTAGATTTCTTAGTTCCTACATAATATCCTCAGGTTGAATTTCAAATATTTTAGTCTGCTTATTTCTGCGTTAAGCTCATTCTGCTATACACCATTCCAATCGTCAAATCCCTAATGGTTGCAATCAAACCAGTTATTTAATATATCTGCTTTTTTCAAATCCTCAGTAAATTCTTCTCCATATTGATCTTTGTCTTAATATCTTCAAATCTCCTCTGATTTATAAAAACCACAGAAATTTCTAGATTTATCATGAACTTGTCCCCCTGCACCAATAATATTCTTTATAAACCTATTTTTAGCTTTCTTCTTTGTCATTATTAAATTTTTGTTTAGTTTTTTCAAGTGTTCCCTATTGCCTTGCTGTATCTTTCTGTTGTATTTTCTTCTTACCAGCCTCTTTAACCTGTTTTTTTGAATAATTCTTCACCCTTTTTTATTGTCTCCTTGAACTGTTCACACTTTTACTTCACTGTACATGTCTTTCCATTTGCTGAATCTTTCCCCTGAAACATCTCTTCAGTCCTGAAATTTGTGCCATTTTATAACTGTACCCATTTCCTCCTTTCTGTTTTGGCTACTGGTTTACTGAATCTCTTAAAATCCACCAGAGCTGCATTATAATCACTTATTCCTTCAGTTATTTGAGTTACCATAAGGTTGTCAGGCTTTACTAGTAAGATATCCTACAAGGCTGGTCCCCTTGTGTTCTGCTCTATCACTTGTGTCAAGCCTCCTTTCCTTACTATGGCATTAGCAAATCTTTTTCCCTGATTTTATCGATCTTATTTCCTATCCAGTTGACACTTGGTAAATGTGTGGCAAGTCGAAACTCACTAAGTCGTAAGGTCAGATGAATTTACTTTTACCATATATTGAATGTGATGGCCTTGTATTATCAGTTCAGTATATCTCAAATTTTTCAATGACAGTACTTGGCAAAGATGAAAATAGGGAGTGATTGTACTTTTAGGCTTTGTCTGGTTAAATTTATTTTTATTCAACTGTCCTCAGAAAAAAAATTAAGGTTAAATTTTTGTTGTTTACCAATATTTGGTTCAGTCGACAAGGTGGTATATTCAAAAACTTTTGTACAGGTTCATAACAATATGAAATAATTTGGGATTGACTTGACTTAACTGAACAATGTTTGCATGACAGGTTCAAGCTGGGCTTCTCAACAATCATTTGGAACTGGAGTGGACTGTATGCTATTATCCCTACATGGGCAGTTATGTTTGCTGCGACGCTGTGCTTGTATGGTGCGTTTAGTAACTGGGCTTCACTACGGATCAGTGCATTGCCAAAAGGTGAGTTTTACAATGTAATTCTTCACCCTTATGGCTCTAGATCAGGGGTGGCCAACCCATGGCCCACCTTGAATATTTTCAGGCCCGCGAGGTTCATAACTTTTACAAAATATATTTATTTTATAATGGCCAAAGTAGTAAAAGCCAATGTATTTAAAAAAACCCGTTAGTTGAGCATCCATATTTTCAAAATATACTTCTTTTATATTTATACATTTTTTATATATCATTTTTAGTGTTATATATTCCTTTAAAATGTTTATTTAGTAACATTATTATATTATCTATGTTTACATATAAGAATAATAGTGAACACAATAATAAAAACTCATTATTTCAATTTTTCGTTCCAAAAATGTATATAGTGGGTCTAAATATAAAATGGGGATATATAATTATATATGTGGCCCGTGGAGTTATGATGCATTTCCAAAGTGGCCTGCAAGATCATTTGGGTTGGCCACCCCTGCTCTAGATCATATTTGGTTTTCTTTTTTTTTCTGTAATCTGTATACTCAGATTCTTTTGGTCACAAATACTTTTGCTTTTGCATGACATCAAAACAAAATCGTACTGATGTACTTGGCAAATTTAATTACTAAACATCTGTAAAGGTTATTTTTAAACATCATTTAACTATCACAGTTTTGGGTAATGACTTTGCCAAAGTATGAACCGGCTGTGGCGCGTGTTTGGAATGTGCCAAAGTCGGTATTGAGTCTGGGCAACGGCCCGAGGAATTTGCTAGGCCGGCTGGGGCTCATACCGACAAAGTGCCGAGCCAGGTGCCTGACGCCGCGATTGGGGTTACCGCCGGGCAATCTGTCTCGGGTATTCGATCGCAAGGGACCACCAGAGACACATCGGCTGCCAGCCGCCCCCACCATCGCCTAAAAGCCAGTGCCCTCCGCCGGTACTTTAACCATCTTACAGTATAGCCGAGTGGATGGCGCCTCTTGGTCCGCTATCGCCCATGTAAAACAACCTATGCGTATAAACCAGTTATTCCAACATCTGTGTGTTAATCCGTGAGGAGCTCCCCACAACCTGTTAACTCCAGCCTAGGAGGGCTCGAACCAGGCTGCAGTTCGCCCAGGCAGAAGAAGAGGAAGACGCGACCAATCGTACGGCCAGTAGGCTTCACGGCATTCCCAACTGGGCCCTGCAAAGTCACTGCAAGTAAGTGAGCCCAGAACCCCCCGCATAACTTCGGCTATCCACCCGTTCACGGGTCGGCCCCGAGCACACACCAAAGGGGTCGTGACACATCTAAATCTAATCTTGTATACAAATGTTTTTTGATGATCTTGTTTACTTTATATCTTTGAGACCTTTATTATGGATTGTTCCCAGGTTTAAGCCTTACCCTGATAGATGCCTTCGCTTTGTCGGGCCTCGTGATGTACTATGTGGCATTTTTTGTGCTGCCAGTACTGGTGATTATTCACTGTAAACTGCCACCTGTTTCTGCCTTTGTAATCCTTTGTGAGCAGGTATGTATGCACATGTTAAGAAAAACTATTAGTTTAGTAATTCATAAAATCCACTCTTTTGGTAGCTCATACATATTTAGTGATATTGTGTTTTTGTTAAATGGAGGGGTACATATGGCTGGTTTTGTAAATACAAACTGTGACATGCTTCAAAAGTAAAAATAAATGTTCTCTAGTAATTACTTCCAGAAATTCCAAACCTACTATGCTGCCAAAGTGAACAAATTTTATAGCTAAGCCTCCAAGAAAGCTCTTATTCGATTTTAATTTTGTTATGTTGGCAACTTTGAGACTTACATTGCACAAGTTCAGGTATTTTAGGAAAGAATTATATTTTTTCAGTATGTTCCCTATTAAAAATAGCTTCAGTTACTACTTATTTCTTGTCTTTAACATCCATTAGATGTGTCTGCATCCAGTGGATTTAGAGTGAACATTTCAGGAAACTTGCTGTAGAAAAACTTTTACATTTGTTCTAGGTTCGAATGATAATGAAGAGTCATGCTTTCGTACGTGGCAATGCACCAAAAGTACTAAAATATAAACCACATTCTGATACTGATGACAAGCTGCTTCCAGAGTTTAATTATTATGTTTACTTCCTTTTTGTGCCTACACTTGTTTACCGAGACTCCTACCCAAGGTTTGTTTTCTAGTTTTAAAACTGACTAGTATGTCGTCATATCATGTAGTGTAATAATATAATAAAAAGAGTATATGATTAATAAATTTCAAGTCTCAATAGTTTATGCTTTCTCTATACTATTATAAAATTGTATGAAGCCATGTTTGAACTTTGAAGTTATTTTTGAAACATGTATGGGATGTCTTCCCTTTAACAAGCAGTTCGGTTATCTTTGGTGGTTTACTTTAGAATTGATTCCCACTTTTCTATCCTTGCAACTGTTGACAAAGAAGAAGAATTATTATGTGGATATCTACTCGTTGTGGGGCATGCTCGATAAAAGCTTTACTGAAACAAGAATTCAGTATTGCCAGAGTAAGAATGTAAGAAATCGGAGATTCAGGAAATACAGGTTGCAGTGAATTATATGTAAAAAGATATTTTCATAGGTTTATTTTAAATAAGCACTGAGACGTCTACAACTTGATCCTTGGAGACAGATCATAGTGCCATACAGTTCTCCAGCTGCTAATGTAGGAAATATAAACTGTGAGGGAAAACATTACAGATATAAAATATTAGAAATGGTGTAGGAAAAACAAATAATATAAAAGGAAAATTAAGTTTATGTATTGGCCTTACTATGGATCAGTTGTCTTATCAGGATGAATGTTGAAACAACTGCTATGATCTCAGATCAGTTGCAACCCTCCTTTTAACATCTTACAGCCAGGGCTCTGTAAGCCAGAACTGGTGACCACTTTGGCATTGCTAGCATTGACACCAGATACCTCTCTGCCCTTGGTCTCCAGTGTAATTTTTATTGCAATGGAGCACACGCTACACGCCCACTCTCTCCCTTTCCTGCACCCACCTACATTTGCTCTACAAATTTCAACTTTATAAATTCTTTCAACATTTTTGGTAAATTATTCATTTCTCTTGGTAACTTATTCCAATCCCTGACCTCCTTACCTAAAAAAAATTATCCCTTGTGCCTGGAATAGTGCCATCTTTTCCCTTCCATGGATTACTTTTAATTCTTACACCAATATCTTTCCATGCCTCATCACTAGGGTTTCAATCTTTAGGACAAGTCATATTTTTTTCCTGGCTTCTTTTTAAGCTATAATGCTGAATTAAACACTAATTGAACGTTTCTGATTGTATTTTAATGTATTTTATATTGGATAATGGAAACAAAGAAACTGCCTCAAGGCACTGAAAATAAAATAACCATCACTTACCACACATGAAGGCAGGAGGGTGAGACGAACACGTAAAAACACAAACACAAATTGCAAATATTTCGACATGAGTCTTCATCATGTAGGAGGCGAGACATATGGCAGGGGGGAAAGATGTGGTCACTTCCCAACCCGCCGCATGATTCATTTCATATGTCTTGCCACCTATATGATTAAGACTCATGTCAAAATATTGTGCAATTTGTTTGTTTTTGTGTGTTTGTGTCACCCTCCTGCCTTCATCTGTGATAAGTGATGGATATCTGTTTATTTTTCCCTATCCTACCTTATTTTCAATGTATTTTATATAGCATATAAATGCATATTGAAGCCATTTTCCTAGTTTTGATTATATTACAATAATATAACTCTGCTAGTTACCCGAGAACATTATTTATATTCTCAATGCCGAGAAAGACTGTAATTATGATTATTTATGGTAATGTCACATTTTGAGGAAAAATCTTGTAATTTTTAATAATGCCGAGAATTCACTAGACGTTATAGATGAGATGAAATTAATATAATTTTTTGTGGAACTGTATTCCTATTATACATTGGAGGAAAAAACAAAACTTATTGTCACTTAATTGAACAGTCAAGAATTAAACTTATATATTATAATAATTCTCTAATCTTAATGTTCTGCCCGCCTATTAATCTCGACAATACAGCAGCAGTACGCCCATGTCGATCTGCGCTAATGTCTCATTTCATCAATACTTTTGAAAAAAATTGCCAGTGTTAAATCTGCAGTGGATCAGTAAGTACTGCCATGCTGTAAAAAAAAAAAAAAAAAATCTGAAAGTGTGGGGTTACGGGTTTACCTAAAGGAATTTGGTGTATTTTAGTACAGACGAAAATTATGTGAAATTAGGGACTTGAACAAAGTGATTTAAAATTTAATTTTCCAATGTTGTAAATAAGTGAACGGAAGCAAATTATGCTGTCTGCATGAAAGCAGTAATACTGGATAAAATAAATGATGCATGGTTGAGTATGTTTTGATGTATAGTAAATTTAAACGTCTGGCCACATTGTCATTTTAGGTCATATTTACCCTTTTTATAGGTCATGTTTGCCTGCATATTTCTCTCTTTTTTTGGTCATAAAGATCCAAACCCTATTCATCACTAATATATGCCTTGTTTCACTTCCATGACACTCTTTGCCCTTCTCCTGTCTTCCAATAAATCCCATTCCGGCTCTTTTATCTTATGTTACCGGTAAACTGAATACTTGGATAAATATTTTATTTAAATAAGGTTAATATATTATTCATAGTTTGTATTATTTTCCATAACTCCCCCCACAAGTGCAGTAATTATTTTGATTGTTCATTTGCATTTGGTCTCCCTGCCATCATTCTCACTTCAGGTTATTCATATGCCATCTATTTTGTAATAAATACTGATGAGCAGTCTACAGAATGAGATGTGTAACTTTTAATTTCTATTGTATCATTGGGTACTCCATGATTAAATTAGGATTTGATACTTAATATTAACTATATTTTTAATAATTAACGTAAAGTCAGTTATAAAAAAAAAGATACTAACAACTTATTACCAAACACTGGTAAGTTCCCCAAGTTTAAAAAGCAGCACAGCATGTCTAACAAAGTATTTTATTATAATGTTAGTGTTAATAAAATTGTGGGCTACAGTAATTTGTAATCTCAGTTTAAATTGTTGAATGTATGCAGGAGCAGAAATGTGCAGTGGCAGCGAGTGGCATGGTACCTGATAGAAGTGGTGGGTGTGAATTTCTTCATCAGCTTTGTGTTCGAACGTAGTCTGGTGCCTGCATTCCGTGACTTCGGCTTGCGCCCAGTGGAACCCAAGGCACTAGTGGTGGCAGTATTTGGCAGTATGTTACCTGCAACTGTGGTCTTCCTCTGCGGCTTCTACTGTCTGCTGCATGCCTGGTTGAATGCATTTGCTGAAATCACCCATTTTGGTGACCGCTTATTTTATAAGGTTTGGAACACTATTGTTGTTAAAAAAATTATATAGCACTACTAGTATTGCCAGGACAGTAGCAATCCCTCTGTTATGTTCATGGTTAGGTTACCATACTTACTGTGAACCTTTTAATGTTTCTGTGCACTCACTAGTTTGATTCTTTGTCTGACAGCCACCAATCAACTTTAAGTTGGTAAATGAAATAAAAATTCACTTTCTTATTTTAAACACAGGCATTTAATGGTTTATATGACAATCTCGCTCCAACTTGCAACCTTTATGAAAGTTCATTATCGGTACTTCGATCCTTTATGATTACAGGTTATGTCTCCAACAAATTTAGACTGAAAGCATGTGCTCCTCTAATTCATTCATCAACACATTAACTAGTTCTTAGACTATACCTATGGCTCACCACAAAAGCAATTCATAAAAATTCTGTAAATACTTTTTTCATTACTAAAGTCCTTCATTTCACCAAAAAAATCACCTTTCTTCAGATTAATTCATCACAATGCCTGAGCACGAACAAGCAATCTCGTCAACTTTGCGGACTGTTCACTTTCATGACCGACTCAACTACTCCACAACGTGCAGCAGATTGATTGCCCGGAAGCCTAGGTGTGTATTTCTCCCAATCACATCATGCTCCAAAATTGGGGTTTACACCCCTGAGCTCATGGAGCTGGCGGATGCTGTCATCACTAGATGAATACCAGTTTCAACCAATGCTTTAAAACTGGGTTCTACCTCCCTGAGCCCACAGACTTGGTGGATACTGACGTCACCAGACGACCAAGCAAACCGCACTATTTAAAACTTTTAAACTTCTCAAATTATCTTCCAATGTAATGGTGAAATGCCATCAACCTGTTACATCCCAAAGTATGGAAATAGTTGGATTAGTTGTAAAATTTTCATTTGTGGGAAGTCCCTTGTTTAGAATTGGACGATGAGAATTGGTGTTATTCTGACATCTAACGTTATATGCTCCTTTCCGTGACTTCATTTAGATTTACAGAACTGATTCTTGTATACCATCATATCCATTATGTATTATGATATTATGTTATTAGCATTTGAGGGAAATGGTGCTGACTATCAGATTTAAATAACAATAAAGTAACCACTAAGCACCTACACAAATAACATTTACAATATATCTATAAAAATATGGAGTAAAATATTCAATACTTTCATTATGAATGATTTACACCAAATTTACTTATGTTTCTGTACAGACTTATTTCCTTTGAATCTTTTGTTACATTCTTTAGTGTTACTGAAATTTTATTTACTAATTAGTTATATGAATAACCTTGTTTTCTGTATATTCAGTTTTTAGATTTACAATTTCCTGTATTTTGGTTTACTAGGTCTGTCCAGTTAGAATAGGCAACAGAATAGTTGCATTGATGCCGCTGGGCTGGATAGTGATGGATATAGTGTACAAACATAGATTGCCAGACATATAAAAAATATTGATGTAAAAAATGTTATTTACAAAATGAGTTCAGAATCCATATTTGACAGTAGATCACATATGAAAAATCGTGCTAAATATTTTGGTTAGCCAGGAAATATAACATGTTGAACAACAAATTAAGATAAGAATCGTCATAACAGCAATACAGTAAACCAGTATCTGGTATCCATATAACCCACCTTCAAACACTTACCCAGTAATCACATTATATCAAAAGTTTTCACTCAAAATTTAGATTGCTGTAGTTTTAAGATGATAGGCTATCAAAAATTACAGATAGCTTGTGTTGAGTGGATAGTAAATACTATGGATGTGGGTAATACATTTTAATTGAAAAAATAGCATCAGTAGTTCAATTCTGTGGTAATTTCAAAGTTTTCTTCTCTGATGTTTAGAATAAGTAAATGGTTTTTGTTACAGGACTGGTGGAATGCAAATTCATATGCAGCATACTACCGCATGTGGAATATAGTGATACACGACTGGCTGTACACATACGTGTACAAAGACTTGTATGAACTCTTGGGATCACGCAGTCGCCTGATACCGACACTGCTAGTATTCTTTATTTCAGCCATTGTTCATGAATACATGCTCGCCTTCACATTTGGCTTCTTTTACCCCATGCTCTTCCTGGCATTTGGAGTCGTTTCAGGTAACTTTGATGATTTGTAAATCAGTTCTGCTGACGAGTTGTTTCAAAATCTGAGGAAATTTGCATTTGAATTGTAAAGTAAAAATGGATGCCAGGCTGATTCCTTTATAAAAACCATCATCAATTTCCTTTCCATTCCTTGTTGACAATGTTATCCCGTTAAAAATTGTTACTACCCGAACTAATGAGTTTGAGGACACACCAGTAAATGATTGAACTGGCTGATAATGATAAATATTATACATCTGGATAGGAGAATAACCACTGCTTACCAAAGATGAAGGATGTTGTGGCATCAGAACATGGAACATAGTGTTTGTAATTTTTGGGCTCATGATCCTTCAACAAAAGAGTAAGCACCAGTTAGCTGCCAACCAATGCAGCTACCTCATTAGACCATTCTTTATGTGTAATACACACTTAAAAAGAAAGCCTTTTACCATTTTGGCAATCAGGTGGATGTGGAATTGGTAATGGATGCTGAGTTAGGCCATGGCAGAAATAAACATGGCCTGTCAGAAGCTTTCCATTTTCATCATAGGAAAATGTCTACACAAACTGGCAAGGAACTGAGCTTGCCCACAGTTCTGGTGTCTGTTTTTGAGAGCAAGAGGAGCTAATTTGCTTGTCAAGTCTTTATGGCAGATGGAGATGATTTACTCTGCTGCGAGCAGAGATTCTAACGCTAGTACTAATGGTGGACAGTTTGAATGAGCTGATGTATGACCAGCAAGATTGTTATTCATTATTTACGTGTTTGTCATATACAGTATTGTGTGGAAACAAATTAACTACTGTGTAGATGTGTCGAGAATTATAAAGGACACGCGTTGAATGTTCATAATACATGGAAAATGTTACCGAGTTTTGATTGCAATGAAACGATAGGCAATAAAGTGAAATGGAATTAGAAATTAAAGTGGGTAAATTAACATACATAATAAATCAAGATTTTTATTTTCTTCTTGATTGTAACATACGCACTGATCTTTTTGACCATTACAATTTGTAATTACCTAATGTCTATAGCATTAGGGATCAGTGGCAGCCGAAGTGATTTCCTCAGGTAGTGACAGCAACAAAATGTTTCTAGTGGTGGATCTAGGATTTTGGTTTGGTTGGGGGGGGGGCTAGGATTTGGTTTGGGGGGCTCATTACTCCAGAATGCCGCCCTTATAAGAACGGCATAAAAAAAGGTTCCCAAATTCCATGTCGTCGGGGGTGACCTTGGTGCTTTTGGTGGTGGGAAGCGCCTAAGTCCCCTAGCCCTTTCTTTCCCTGGATCCGCCACTGAATGTTTACGCGGCTTACTGATCATCATTGAAGTGAAAGGTGAAAAACAGCTCAGAGTAAGAATCTTGCTATATAAAGATTTGTAACGTGTGAAAGTCTCATTACCTGCAATTACTGCCGGATTAATTAAATGATTTTGAAATTAATCAATGATAAATGTTTTAAAATTGACCAAACGGTAAACATTTAGTGATTAACCAAAAACCGACAAGTTGATCTACAAGCAGTGTTGGATTACCCAAAAGGCACGACTAGGCAGTAGCCTGGAGCCCCTGATTTTTGAAGGCTCCATGAAAGTTCACTTTTTTCACTAAATAAAAATAATAAAATCATCCAGAATAAAACAATCAAAATTATATGAAAATTATGGAAATTAATTTTTGTTTCGTAGTAGTGTACGATAAATAAAAGTAATTTTCAAAATATGACAAATTGTAAAATTCGTTTGTTAATTGAATAAAAATATGATAAATTCTATTACTCATCTACAAAACCTTTTCTTTGAACTTTTAAACTTTTAAAATACATATAATTAATTTAAAAAACGGAGGGAATCAAAATTTTTGAGTGCCTAGGACCCCATACTTTCTTATCCGGCACTGTCTTCGATGACCACGACGGCAGTGGAACACATTTCTCTTGAGAATCGTTTCCTGTTACGTGCATTCATAAACTTACGTAATTCTCCTTCAGAGAATCTAAGGGAAAAAAAATACAATATTGCCTGCTCGCATTGACAAAGCTTCTAGGGCAGGGTATCCAAACCTTTTTCAACCCGAAGACCAGTAAATTTTCAAAAATAATGCTGTAGGCCACTAACTCACACAGGACTATATATATATATATATATTTTCTCTTCTTTTTCGTTTTAGTCGACTATGGACGACGATTGCGCAACTTCATTTCCCTCTTCTGAGTTTCCTTCCTCCGTCACCAGTCACATCCGCAATGTTTCCTCTGTCTTTTTTAATGTGTTCCACCCTGGGCCTAATTTTATTTTGTTATTAAAATGTACCATTATAACATAATAAATCTAAAACCACGTTTTGAATCCTATGAAAACGCGGACTTAAAACTGGATGTGAACTATTAGAAGTTAATTACATGTTAATCAGACCAAACCAGATAAATAATAATCCTACTACAGGATGGGCGCTACACTATACCACCGGCCTACATACATGGAATGTGCGGGTTTAGGATTGGTGCTTAGCACCCTCTGCCACCCACAATGTTTGTGATTTGCAGAGTATGAATGTAGATGTAGACATAAACCAAAATAAAAGACGCTAGACCGTATGCCTTTTATTTTTATTTACTTCACCACTCGCGTTACCAATCTTATCAACTACCGCGGTTCCTCACACCCATTTAAAACCCATAGTAAACAGTCATTTACTTAATCTCTAGACGCCACATGGAAGTGAATAGACTGTTGTAGATACAATGCTGTTCTATCTCATCCTGGAAATGCCACATTTTTGCCGGGTCATTGAAATATTCAAGGCTTTTAAATGTTGGGCATACATCCTTATACATTACGAATATGGTACCAGAATTTGATATTACGCCTGTGGAACTCCTGAAATATGTTCGCGGACCACCAGTAATCAGCGATCAGGCTGAAGCACTGTTCCAGTGGATATTTATTGAATGATACAAAAATGGCAGCTGCTGCACTCTGCCGGCAGTATTACTAACTTTATCGAGCTGCAGCGTGTGACAGAACAAAGTTGTCTCCATTCCCCATTAACAAAGCAAACCCCCGACCTTGAATATTTCCACAAAAACGCTAGAACGCATGCGCGATCTGTGCCAACCAAGATTTGTCTCCACGACAGTGAAACAGTTCACTGATGTGGCTAACAGATGAAGTTCATTACTTTCCCTAGCTGTAGAGTAGAGAATGCCGCATTTATAAATATTTATTTTTCTTTCACTGCATTTATTTTTGAAAATTTATTTATTCATGATTAGAGCTAGCGACATGTCACAGTGGCACTACGTCTAGAGCCGCCACTGTTAGGGATACAATTTTCAAATACAGGAACTGATGATAGGTGAAACAGCATGGTAGTATCAGTCAACAGGAGAAGGTATGTCTAGTTAAGCAGTTCAGAGAGCAAAATTAAGCATCTCAAATATTGATGAGGAAGAATTGTAAGTTCATGTAGCAGTGTCCACTGCTCTTTTTTTTAAGGTCGATGTGTTTTAAGGTCTCTGGTATCAAATGGTAATTTTTTTTGGTGGATAATTGCAAAAAATGACATTTTAACTTACAGCAACTGCAATTAGTATTGCTAATACAGGGTTTATAAGCTGACAATCATGTGCTTAACGCTCTGGAGAATGTTAATGAAATAAAGTAGACTAACAACATTATCAAGTATAAATGGTCTCATACCTACAGATTGAAATTTCTTGATAAACAATGTTTCTTCTGCCATCCTTCAGCTGTTAAGGCTGTATTCATTTTTTGTTTAGTACAATAAAACCACTAATCTAAAATCCCTATGTATTGTCCAGAATATTACTTTAGCATGATAATTTTGGTATGTATGGTTGTTACATAGGTAGCACTAATGCCCTTTGTAAGGTACCATTAAACCCACCAAAAGCATTCTCACTAGCTATCCCCAGCAGTAATATATTCTATAGTTCGATTTTGAAGTCGCTTATGGCGCAAAACTACCTCCGCAGCAGTGGCACGTTTCGAAGAGGAGCGGCGAAGTCTGGCAGCTGAATCCCGTTTAAGGCGGAAAGCCCGACAAACCCTACCGCGCCAGCCACCCACATTTGGGTGCAGTGTGTGCGGACGACTGTTCTATGCAAGAATCGGCCTGATCAGCCACCAGCGCACACACAAATAAACACGCAAGAGAGCAACATAAACTCGGAAACGAGTATGGCCGACGCGATGCAGGACAGAGAAAATTCATGTAAAGTATTTTTCAACTTGAATGGATTTTCCTGCATTCATTTCCACGGTGAAAACTCGTCATAAGAATCATTTTAAAGTGTATTTATTATGTCTGGAAAAAATTAATTTAAGAGATAATTTGGTATGTTTACATTTTGAAATGCGTGATTAGGAAAGATAGAATTTAAGATTTGAAATAACTTTGAATTGAGTAAAGTCATAGCTGATCTTTAATCACCAGCTATAGTCGGCATGGTCCAGAATATTTTGATAGAAAAATTAACTAATTTGGCAAAGTTTAATTTGCAGTTTTAATTAAGAGAGAAAAAAAGTTTTTAACTAAATGGAATATGATGGAGAAATTTATATCAGTATATAGCCTAAATTGAGAGGATTACGAATATATAGTGGTTTTGGAAAAAAGTTTAAGCATTTGTGAGATAATTAAGATTTTTAATATAGATTTTCACTAATTATTGTTGGAGTGTGTCAAATTCTGCCTAATCAATGACGTAAAAGACTTAAAGGTTAAGCTTATAGAAATACTTTTGAATGCTGAATTAAATTAAAATAAATAAAATGACAGGAAGCCCTTATAGTAATTGTAAGTTAAACCATTATTTTCTGAAAAAGTTTGCTGACTTCGTAGGAATAAGGAATCTGATAAAAGCCCCTGCAACCATCTTGGAATCAATCAGCCTTCCACTAGAAATCAAACAGCTAAATTCGCATCAGTTCGCAGAACAAACTACTGCATGCGGTAGCAGTGGCGGCACATCATAACATGCCATAACCGTTTCTCATTAATGTTAGGGGGACTTAGTGAGTTTGTCTTCTCATATGAATGTGCTTAGCCTGCCAATCTTCAATGGAACTGTTGTCTTAACTAAAATTCTGGCACTGACAATGTAAAAGTGAATTTTATGAAGAATATAAGTATTTGTGATCTTAAGACTGTCAAGTGAACTTATTCAATACACCCTTCATGTTTGGGGTTATAATACAAGCCTGTGGCAACTGCTTTATTAAATATTAAGGTACCAGTAGGCTACACAGGTCATGAACTTTATGTCCACAGTTTAGGCAAAGTGTTGCACGCCCCAGCATCGATCTTTTGGCCTAACAGCTTCATTCTTTATATGAAGAATAAAATCATGACGTACAGGAATTGAGTTATTTCGGGTATTTACATGACTGACATTTAAAATATTGGGCTGTTTTGAAGGTATTTCTTCAGACTACTCTTTATATATACTTTTGTTATTCAGTACTGCACTCCACAATATCTAATTTACCCTATTACATGGGGAATAATCTAAATTGATTGTGGTGTTGTATTATGAAATAATGGAATGCAATACACCAGTAATCAAGCGCACAGTATTTGAAGCTTATCTCGAGTAAGTTTACTTGGTAACCTGATAAATTTCAATGTTAAATATGTTGTCTTAGGAATATAGTGCAATTAGCCCTTTACTAGTGATGATGATATGTTTATGATAGTTTTTTAAAAGTTACCTGGGAATATATGATTCAAAAACTAAGCAAACTTGCTTTTCCATTCTTAAGAACATAATGTAAACATACTGTAGTCCTTTATCATGGAATGATCCTAACATATACTCATGAAATAGAATTTTTCAATATTGTCTTGCGAGTTACTTTTGGACAGAAATTAATGTTGAAAATATCATATGATTTGATGAAGTTATCATGAAGTTTGACAGTTTAACTTGTGGGACCCTGCAATATACAGAGAAATAAGTCTAGAGGCTAATAAATGATACATTTTATCTTCAGTTCTTGACATGCTTTTGCCAAGAACTGGGATTATTTCATGATGCTTGAAATGGTCTCCTTTGTTTGTGCAGTGGGCTTGGTGTTTGTGACACATGACCGTCTGCAGGGTGGCAATATTTTGATGTGGTTGCTAGTGTCATCAGGGTGTGGCCTCCTCACCTGTCTGTACATAGCAGAGTGGTTTGCTCGCCGGAACTGCCCACGCCTGATCGTGAGTATTAAATATATACTGTGTATTCATAACAAGTTTCACCTCGTAAGTTTTTTGAGAAAATGGGATGGAAAAGATAAATCATGGCCATAGATAAAGGTGGCATAAGGAGTATATCAAAACCGTAAAAGCAGGGACAGAGAAACTGATAATAATTTAACATAGATGAGGTAATCACAGAATCGCTAAGACTAATGTAATGTTTGAGTGTGTTTGCTTAATGTGAGGCTAGGATTTGTCTTTTTACTAGTATGATGCATTCATCTCTTGCACCCATGGCCCACTTATTTCCATATGCCCATACCATATACCTACATCATTTATGAGCTCCACATTTTCAAATTTCTGCTTCCTTGCTACAGTACTTACCTTCAAATGTTTTCTCTATGAAACAATTCATTAATCCTGTATGCCCAATTGATTTCCAATGTTATGGTTGCTTCATTTTTTCTTGTATTTCCAAACCCCAAACTATTTCCACGAAGTGTGCTGCAAAAATAGATTCAAGAATTTTTGTTCTAGATCAAGATGAATTTGCTTAAGTGCAATGGGGTATGTGCTTTGGTGGTAATTTTCCTACATCCCATTTTCCCCCTTTTCCTGTATATGCCTACTTACACCATCTACAAATCTTCCCACTCCCTTGTGCCTGAAATACAGTACCAGTTTGTGGTCAGTCATCTTATATCTTCCCTACACCACTCCTAATTATAACAAAATCTTTCCATGCTTCATCACCAATATTTACCTTGCACACTTCTATCACACTCTGTAAGGGTTGTGGCTACACCCGGGGTACAGTAAGGCTCGATCTCCTTAACTAAGAACTTACACCTAATAATAAATTTCTTCAAAATTAGAAACAAAGTTCCAACTGTTCAAAAATTTTAGACCATGAATTTTTTTTGCTATCGTCAGTCTTTAGACTGGTTTGATGCAATCCTCCATACACCTTTGGAAATTCAATCAACTGCAAATTAAAGTGGTCACCACCCTCTATACTATCTTAACCTTCAGAGAGTAAAGGGTTCAGTTTAAACTATGAAAATAAAATCACTTGTAAAGTTTCACCATTAATATATTCTGATATCAAAATCCACAAAATAGTTCACAAATACAGTTGATTCAGCAATCTGATATTCATTTCAAAAGTTTCCAAGTTATGAAACGTAAGAGGCAGACAGAACAAAATACCTGAAAAACTTTACATTACATAGTCATTGTTCTGACCGAGCGGCACTATTTCAAAAAATTCCATGATGGCTGCCACACCAAAGCATGTGATTGGACTTCGCAGGAGTACCAACTGCGATTTCTTGTTCCCTAGAAACACACTTCCAACCCTTAACTTTCCAGCAGTAACTGATGAAATGCCCAGAAAGCTCTATATGTCACAAGCAAATCTTCCAAGTCACGTGGCACCAGAATATAATGCATCCAAGATACGTACTGTAGGGTTTCCAAATTTTAATGTTATTTAGAGACAAATATAATAAACAACTTTCTCCCCTTTGATGTTTCTCGTAAACTTGACGGTTTAGCTGTAATTTTCACCCGTTTGCTGCATAAAAGCTCTGATGTCACTGGTCTAAACGTGTATCAGTACGTAGAAAAAGTTCCTGTTTAGACCTCCATATTTAAAATTCAAATTAAGTTTACCGTGAATTGCTCTGAAAGTAAGGCCTAGCTCGAAAAATTATTCATGGCATAATATTCCCTGGTTTCTAATACATCATTTGAAAGTAATTTTATGCCATTACTTTGATTGGTTTGGCCATGGTAATTTATTCTAAGCCAGCAATGTGCAAAATGAGATGCAATGATTTTTAGAAATTCCTTCCAGACTTAATATACTGTACAGAGCTACTCAAAAAGTTTAACACGGTGTTCAGAAAGGATTTAAGTTGTAATAACCGTGTCGTTTAATATCAGAAATGCTTTAAATATTCTGTAATTAATGTTTGAAAGTGCCGATTTAACTGTTTTATTATTTTTAAACTGCCTGAAACTATAGATTGTGTGTTATTTACTGCAAAATTTGGTATATCCTGGTTGATTATTATTGTTTTTTACTGCATCAAAAAGTGTTTTTAAATGGTATCTCGAAACAGATAGTGTTTACAAGCTGGATTCTTGAGGATTACTATGATTTAGGTGAGTTTAAAGGCTACTTTTTTATCATTGAAGGTCTGTCTAAAGCTGTTATTACATGTTTAGTTAGTTTTTAGATTTTAAATCACCCTGTATTTGGATATAAGCTGCAGTATCGGCTTCTGTATGATTCCCATCCCCCATATCCTGTAGCGACAAGGTTTAGAATTTAACAAATTCTGAGGTGCTTACTTACCACAGATAAATCTAGCAGCCCCTCTTTGTACCCTCTCCAACTCCTATATTGATACCCAAAATGTGGGCCTC
>JARYHS010008074.1:27072916-27167779 GCA_031002005.1 Vandiemenella viatica | reverse complement strand
CGAAATTGATCCCTAAAATCGCTTTTTCGCGCAAGTTGTAGACCTTTTTTTTAAGCTCTACTATCCGAAAAAAAATTCAATACCTCACGTGAGATTTCCGTAGACCCCCCCTCCTTCCCCTGGGTGAGATTTGGTGAGATTTCGCCAGACCCCCCTCCCTCCCCCCATTTGACCTCACGTAATTTATGGATGCCCCCTTACGGAAGGCTAATGCTCTACACCAGTGTTTCCCAAAATGGTGGTCCGCGGAACCCTAGGTTCCGTGTTCCGTCCAAGAATTAAATAAAATATTCGTTGAAAACAGTCATAACAGCGCTGTGAGAAGACTATCATGGTTCTGCTTCCGTTTGTGACGACTTACCCATGCGAGACAGGTTTTTCAGCTCACGCTTATAAAATGGGGATCCGCCAAAAAATGTACGACCTATTAGGGTTTCCGTGGCCAAAAAGAATTGGGAACCGTTGCTCTACACTACCTACACCACCGGAGGCGGCGGGTAATCTATTTCGCCAGTGTATTGGCGTTGATATCCAATTAATGCATAGTTATTGTCCAGTAACTATATACTGCTGAGGAGTATTACTGGGTCTCGCACAACATGCGCGCGTGTCCCATGATGTCCAGACAGTTTCTTTACTTCTTCCGCAGAGGCGTTCAGTTTCTCTGTGTTTTTAGCCTAAGGGGGCATCCATAATTTAGGTGAGGTGAAATAGGGGAGGGGGGGGGTCCGGCGAAATCTCACCAGATCTCACCAAGGGGGAGGGGGGGTCTACGGAAATCTCACGTGAGATTTTGCGAAAAATTTGGGGACAGTAGAGAAAAAAAAAGTCTCAAATTCGCGGCAAAGTCGATTTTAGGAGGGTATTTCTTAGGGTGTGACCTAAAGAAAAAAGTTTCCAGGGCGATTTCTAGGGGGGGTTCTCACGGACCAGATCTCACCAGAGGGGGGGGGGGTTCGGCGAGATCTCACGAATTCTCACCAGGGGGGAGGGGAGGGTCCAGAAATCCGGAAAAAACACCTCACGTAATTTGTGGATGCCCCCTAATATAGTTGGAAGGTGAGGGTCGCATTAAAGAAAACTACGAGCTCTGGCTAATATTTATGCTCTATCTACCAGAGGAATCCAATCTTGTAGTTATTTCGATGTTTGGAAGCTGGTTTGAAAGTTAAAAGTAGCAAGACTGCATCACGTTTAGTTTCAGTCTCCATTCAGCACAGAACGTATAATATTGGGTAAGACTCCCGAGAGTCTATATTAATAGTTCTAAAAGCTACTGCATGATCGTCAGTACGCTGGAATTTCCCACAGTTCAGTTGTGGTATGTTCGCGTAAATTGAATAGACTGGAGCCCGTTATTCATCAGACCTTATGATGACTGTCATTTGAGATTATTCAACATATTGTTCATAAGTTCGCCTGTTTTCTTACGCCGCATTCCATAAAAGAGATTGAGGGTAAATGTTGATAATTGGACGAACACGATTCCTGTCTTCAGTTACTTGTGGATTTTTTTTTTTTTTTTTACTTATGACTTTACGCCTCGTCGACGTCGAGGTCGTTAGAGGCGGGATGGGAGTGGGGACAAGAAACGGGAAGGAATTCAGTCATGGCCTTTTCAAGTAAGCATCCCAGTATTCACCTGAAGTGATTTGAGGAAACCATGGAAAACTCAAATCTGGATTGCCGGACGGGGATTCGAACCGGCGTCCTCCCGAATGCGAGGCCAACGCGTTAACGGCTCACCCATCCTGTGGAACTCTTTAATCAGGTAAAGATAGCTACAGCTATCCTCACGAGAGGCCTATAACATACCACAAGATAATGCTGTGCGAAAATTTTCACGACTGGACAGCAGTTCTTAGCTGATCCTCACTAAACAAATAAACCTACTTATGCGATTTCAGTTACTGCAGGGAGTTTGTTGTTCTTTTTTTGGTTTTTACCAGAAATATTTACCATTTGTTGATATGCACTGATTTGTTTAAAGTTGAACAAGGAGATAATTGTTGGAGTGGGCCTTCAGTTCCGATTTAATAAGTAAGAGAATTTCTCTCCTGAGTTGACTAAATTAATGCAATATTTCCAGCCGCTAAAGTAGAAATGGAAATGCGACAGGCACTGTCAAACTTGCAAGTTGTGAATGCTGATTACATAAAGCAGATATAACACTGAAGAATACATTGCACTTAGCAGATCCCTTCTGTCTAAATTACATTTTTTAGTTTGAATCAAACTGGATGGTGATGCAGCTGAAAACAATATCTCAGCATACAGTGTATTGCGGTAAACACATTATTACTGCAGGCAGTATGGAAACTTCACTTATTAAAATACAATTGAATATCGTACACAAGACGCTATCTGTACACAGAGTATTTAAAATTAATAAACAGAAACATACTGTAACTTAATCAGGAAATATAAGTATTACTTGTCGACAAAACGAATCTACACCGAGCGTGGTGGGTGAACGGTTAACGCTCTGGTCTCGCATTCGGGTTCGAATCCCCGTCCGGGCATCGAGATTTGGGTTTTCCATGGTTTCCCCAAATCACTCCAGGTGAATGCCGGGATGCTTCTTTCAAAAAGGGCCATGGCCGAATTCCTTCCCGTTCCTTGTCCCCAGCCACATCCCGCCTCTAATGACCTTAGCCGTCGACGAGGCGTAAAGTAAAGAAAAAAAAGCGACTCTACGAAAATCGTATTTGTTGTTTGTTGAATGTGTCACTGAGCAGTGTATTAGAGCTGTAGCTACTCACCTCTCCTCTGTCCGAACTCGTCGTAGCCCTCCTCCTCCTTCCAGTCCCTCGGAGAGTACCACCGGATGAAGTCCTCCAGCACCGCGCCAGGGTTCGCCGCCTGCACGCAAACAATAAACGACACTTTGAAACAGGCGCGGAGAACGTTAGTGTGGCAAAAGCGGGTATGAGCACTCTAAGGCCGGGCGCACATTGACGCGCAGTCGACGCAGCGCAGCGCAGTTTCTGTGTCTCTATGTTTTGGGGCGGAACAGCGCGTATTGAGACGCAGAGCAGGGCAGCGCAGTACTGCGCCGCACGTGGCCTGCGCCACGTTGTGATCACGACACAGAAACTGTGCCACGCAGCTCACTCGTGCCTGTTTTTGCCGTAACACTTCTTGCGTTATTTATAATCCTGCTTTACTTATAATCATTTTCAACTATGGAATAAGAAAAATTGATTAATCTGGTACGTAACCAACCAGCGATTCACAATATCAGTCATAAAAAATACATAAAAATTAAATTTAAATAAGAGATTTGGACAATGAGCCCAACAAGTGGCGAGTAAATTCAGCATTTATTTATGATACAACTGTCCACTTACAATTTTCACTTTTCTTTTTTTGAATTCATTTTTAATAAAACTTCGAAAAAGATTGATATATATAGCCTATTATCACATTATTTGTTTTCTTATTATTTGTACTACATCATTCAATAGTGTCCCCGAGAAACACTTAATTTGTTGACACTGCTTTTATAGTTTCAAGTGTTTATGTTCTGTTATATAGTTTTCTGAAAAATATAATATGATCTAAAAGAGAGAAACATTCTTATAATGTCATGTACCGTCAAACGCTAAATAATTAAATAAATAACCATGAAAATACAGCGAGATTTTCTTCAGTTCTAATAGATATTTCAGCTTTGTCGAGAAAATAACAGCTTACATTATGCCGTGAATCTCCGCTCGAGTCATCCGGAAATTATCTTTTGAGAATTCTCTTGTCACTGCAAAAGCCAGATGAGAGTTTCTTCTTTTCATATACTCAGTTTTGCATAGTTTTATCTAACTCAGCTTCTGTTAAATTAATAACAATTTTCCAAGCTCGGCATCCCAATCTGATTCAGAAATCAAAAATCGAGTTTTTGCATCGACATGTTTTTGGTTACGCTTTATTGTCGGTTTCTCGCACAACACAATGCTTTGTAAACTGCCGCACGAAACTGCGCTCTAATATGCGCGAGTAACTGCCAGTCTGTGCTGTGCTGCCCTGCCCTGCTCTGCGTTGCCCCTACTGCGCCACGCAGCTCAATGTGCGCCCCGGGTAAAGGTGTGTTCCCACGACCCGCGCATTTGCAGGCCGGGCCGTGAGAAGGGTCCCGCCTGTGCTTGCAGGGACGGCGCGCCTCTACCCACCACCCAGTCGGTAAGGATCAATGGCCCGAGTAGCTGAAACGACACTAGGCAAGTTGGTGGGAGGCGGCGAGGGCTAGCCTGTGGCGCGTGTTGATCCGTACAGTTCGGCTGATGTAGCGCGGCCTATAAAACCACGCGCCATGGGAACCCACCTTAACTGTTACACAGTCGTATGTTTACTTGCTATCACGATGACTGAATAGAGGTTCCAGTTATCCATTGCACGAAGCATAATTATTAAGTTTCTAGTGAACTTGATGCAGTTTGCGTGCGCTTTTCCACACGACGTACTTCCGAAGCTTCAAATGTACATGAGGCATACGTTTTTCTGTGGCGATTGAATGCGAAAACTCATTTTTCTGCTGGCAAGGCGCTCGTGAGAGTCTTCCTGGATGCTAAAGGACTTTTGTTAAACCACGAACTCCCGACGTTGGTTATTACTGTGAAGTGGTCGACAGAGAGAGAATTGTCGGTCCAAAAGACTCAATATTCGGATACTCAGTGTCTTTCTTCAACACATTAACGCTGGAAGAACTACATTCCACAGCTTAGGATCAACCTAATATTTGTCATTGTGTGTCTAACATCTGTTTGCTCTACGTCAGTGGTTCCCAATTAGTGGTAAGCGTACCCCCAGTGGTACGTGAGGTTTCTTCAGGGGGTACGCGCGTTAGTCTCTTGGCTAAGGTGATCACTAAAATAATTGAAAAAAAACCCCACTTTTATCAGCCAAAAGAAACATTACTATCACCCAAATATATTTTAAGATAAACTGTGTTTGTGTCAATTATATTATTGTAATCCTGAGGTTGTGAGAAGCACTCTACTGGGATGAACGAATTCATTTATTTATCATTTCAGCTGTAAGGGGTACGCGCGGTTGAGCTCCTTCTTATAGTGGTACTCGGGAAAAAATAATTGGGAACCACTGCTCTAAGTGAAAAAAAATCCCCAGTGACGCACAGGTATATCTTGATATGTACAATGCCAACAATTTTTTTTTATCAAATGGAATTAAAAGAAGTTCCAAAGCGACGAGAAAAAAACTGCAGTCCACAGATAAAGTTATAGAGAAAAATAATTTGTATTAGTATTAGCTATATATCAATCCATGGAAGAGTTTAAAAAGTCTAGATTATATTTCTTCAACCAAAAAACTATGTTAACATTATTGTAACAATAAACCCCATGAAAAAAATAGAAAGTAACATCTGTACGACCTAATTACCCATATGTAACCCCTTTTAGTGAAAATTCGAGCGTACGCTATATTGGATCAGATTTGTGAATTGCCGCGAGATTTTCTAACTGGTCGGTCACAGTATGTCGTTTTTAACGCGGGAGCCTCTTCTAATCTAGATGTTACTTCGGACGTACCTCAATGCAGTGTAGTAGGACCAATTATTTTCTTAATTTTTTATAAACGATCTCAGTGACAACGTTGACAGCAGTTTGCGATTGTTTGCGGATGATGCAGTTATCTATAGGGAAGTAAGGTGATGTGACGATTGCTTAGAAATTCAGCGCGATCTGGATGTTAGTTTGGAATGGGGCTACAAATGAAAACTTAAACACCAAAAAGTGCAAAGCATTGCGCATAACTAAAAAAAAAAAAAACCGTTTGCTCAGGAGGCCAAAGTGAACCGCTCAATTGTTGACACGATTGATTCTGTGAAGTATTTGGGAGTAATAGTACAAAACAACATGAAACGGAAGTTCCTTTGTGGGTAAAGCTAATTCCTAGTTAAGATTCACAGGTCGTATTTCTAAGAATTGCAACGCTCATACAAAGGAAATAGCTAATAAAACTCTCGTGCATCCACATCTGAATTACTGTTGTGGTGTTTGAGATCCTTGTCGCAAGGGATTGATTGAAAGCCACTTGATTTGTGACTGTTTGCTACCGCCCTCGCAAAAGCGTCACAGAAACGATACATGGATTGGAATGGGATTGTTTGGCAGACAGACGACGTCGGTTTCATCTGAATTAGTTGGCAAATATGGGAAATTATTCTTTCATTTATGATTGCAATGAAATACTTCAATAGTAGATGTTATTTGTCTTTCCTGGAATTATTCTGGAAATCCCCAATTTCGGCCAATTGGAAGCACTGGCGGGCATTTGAATCAGCCAATCAGAGCGTATGGGGGAGCGGCAAGTTTCCGGCGCTCCGCCAGGTGACATCAATCTGCGCGGGTACTCCGACAGCGTGTCTCAACATGATACCACTACACGCTAAGTAGGATGCGCCGATGGCCGGACTGTACCACTGCTCGCGTGACGTCACAGCCGACGGCCATCCGCGAGCGCTGTTTCTGACTGCCCTTACCAAGTACTACAACGAGTTTGAGAATACATTATCAGAGAAAGTGATTCATGACTACCCCAGTTGTTCTATGCAAGGGCTAATAGATTTGAATTTTGATAATGTACATGTCAATGAAGTGTCATACAGACCCAGTTCAACACTAGTCTACGAACGTTTAAAGCTAGTTTTATCTTTTGTTTATTTCACCTATCGTAATTAAATAATACGATAGTATATATTTTTTAAACATTCTTTTATTTCAGCCACCAATTGGCGATTAAAAAAATTTCAGCTGCACACATATTATTACAAAATGTATGTAAGTTACAAAGTTTTGTTAAATTATTTTTCTTGAGCTAAGTGGCGGACACCCAAAATCTTCTATGTTGTAGCATACTTTCTTCCTGATAATTTTCTGGAACCATCGAGCTTTCTCCCGTCCTGCAAAAGCCCGCCAACGCTTCCCATTTACTGAAACTGGGGTTTTACAGAAAAGACAAATGACATCTACTTTCGACCACCAACTTATTTAGGTCATAATGACAGGAGAGATAAGATTACAGAAATAAGAAGCGGCACTGATGCTTATATGTATTGTTTCTTTCCTTGGGCTATTCTATATTGAACCGAGAGTTAGTTTTGGTGCAAAGCACTCTGTCAATATTTTTGAAGTGCAGAGTATGGATATAGATGTACGATGCGTATAAGCTATTGGCGCCTTCGACACAAAGTGCGACTGACCTTGAAGGACTCCATGTCTGAGAGCAGCGAGGCGCTGAGGATGCGCGCCCTGAGCTCTGCGGCCTGCTGGTCCGTGCCCAGCTGCACCATCACCTCCTCGTCCTCCTGCACCTGGTCCTCCGTCTTCGGCGTCGGCTCCTGCACAAGGACAACCACCACGTTACGTCTAAAGCTGGAGTCCCACGACCAGCGCATTTGCCGGTCGGGCCGGTCCAGCTACCAGGCGGGCCGTTGGAAGGTCTCGCCTGTGCTGGCATGTATGACGCGCCTCTATCCGTCGCCCAGTCGGTAATGATCAAGCACCCGGGTAGGTGAAACGACACTAGGCAACGTGGTGGGGAGGTGGCGAGGGCTAGCCTGTGGCGCGTGCTCATCCGTCCTTTTCGGCTGAGGTGGCGTGGCCTCTAAAACCATGCGCCGTGGTACCCCACCTTCACCCAGCTCATGCCGGAAGGTTTTGCCACAATGAAATCTCCCACGTCCGCACAGACAAAGCATCGTAACCCCTGCCAAAATACTCACCTGGAGTGTATCTAACGGGAGAGGGCCCATTAAAACTGATCCTACACGCACAGAAAAACAGGCAAGCCGGTGGGCCTCGAGGTGACAGCCGTTCCAACTGAATACTCTACCAAGAGATTGGAATATTCTGAGAGGAAAACTTTTAAGAATATATTCGCAAGTTCAGAAGGAGCCTCGAAAAGAGATCGTACCTACATTACGACAAGCAAAAAGAGGTGAAACATACGCTGAAAAGCTTGCAACATCGAATGTATATTAAACGAACTGCAACTAAATAATATCATAACAACAGCAAATTCAAATTGTAACAAAACCAGGGAACTTTGAAGGATACCAAATATCTACAAGGCTAAGTGATGCTGTAAAGAAGAAGCAAGCAAGTTGTTTAGCCATTTTACTTACCGATGAGAAATTGTAACACATAAACCGAGCGTGTTGGGTGAACGGTTAACGTTCTGGCTTCTCATTCGGGAGGACGCGGGTTCGAATCCCCGTCCGTGCATCCAGATTTGGGTTTTCCATGGTTTCCCCAAATCATTCCATGAGAATGCCGGGATGCTTCCGTCAAAATGCCATGGCCAAATTCCTTCCCGTTCCTTGTACCCAATCCCATCCCGCCTCTAATGACCTCGACGTCGACGAGGCGTAAAGCCATAAGTAAAAAAAACAACATAAAACATGCTGGTATGTGAATCAATTATTTCGGTATTACTGAAGTCTCATAGCGTCTACCTTAGAGTAATTCATGTTTCTGCACGAGGGGAGTGAGGGACAGAACAAGGTGAGAGATTTTATCGAGGACTTCTGTCTATAATAAACATCAAGATTACACTGTAATGGTTACGAATGTAAATGCCAACATTTGCAAATAATTCATCGAGAAACTCTAGGCAAATATGAACATCTGTAATTGGAATGGACTATAATTATATGAACTGTGGCCTTTAGGTAACTGGATGTCACTAACACATTCTTCATCAATATAGACATTAAAAGGTTTACATGATATGTGACAGGCAACATGATTATTAACCAAAAACTAGCTACAAGCGAGTATGCAGGGAAAGAAAATAAGGGTACAGATCACCATCTCGTGAACAAAAGTGCGGTAACCAACAAGTTAACAATTCAGATATGGGCAACACGGGAAAAGGAGAAATAAACGACAAAACAACACGAGGAAAGAAACATAGTTTATATACAAAAGAAGAAGGTATTCAGCGTCTTGATCAGAGTAAACTATCACAGCAGCTTGTGCAAATACATTCATAAAGATGACGTCAGTAAATAATGGATTAATGACACTGTAGCAGCACGACAAACGGTCAGTGAATTTTTAAGTACGTTGTAGTAATTTAGTGGATCCTAATGTTTGCAATATGACTACACTATACTGCGTATTTTACCTCCTCTCTAAAAGTGGACAAAGTTCAACGTTAATTAATTCCGAATCATGATTGTAATCAAGTTGCAGCTGTTTATTTCCATAATCACGTGAGTGGCCAAGAAGCAGGTGCGTTGGAATTGCAATTACTGCTGTTAGCATTAAAGATAGTACCGATAATTCTGCTTAATTGAAACATTGCTCTCAGATGTGGGAAAACCGACAAAGAATGAGTGTACAGTACGAAATTCGGCTGCGTGATTTTGTCTAATTTTATCGAATGCGATTTTAATGAAAGACTAGTTACGGAGTCACATATAGCTCCTGGATTAACTAACAAAATATTGACTCACTTATATTTAGAGCCATTTTGGTCAATTTTTCTTATAAATTATGTTCATTAATTAATGAATCACTTTAAATTTTATCATAGAATTGAAGCTTGAGTTTCCTCTGAACGGTGGAACATGGTTGACTGTGTAAAAGTTGCCGCAACTATGTATTGGCAACATTCAAATGATCTTGGGGATAATTGTGAATACATCTACAGTATATGAAAGCTTTAAAACACCAGCACACAGAAACTTGGGCAATAACACAGCTGAGGAATTCAATCTCGCCATCATCCATGACACGGCGCGCACATTGTTTACCCTAATCTCCTGGGTGAACTCGTAGATACCCTTTTAACATTAACAAGAACTCACTTCCAACCTTTAGACGGGACCGTCTTCGCAAACCAAGCCTAATGGTTAAAGAGTTGACACTCGGGTCTGGTATTCGGGAACTCGCGGGTTCGATTCCCAGCCGAGCCATCTAGATTTTCGTATTCCACGGTTTCCTGAAACCACGTCAGAAAAATGCCGGAATGGTTACTTCGGAAGTTCAAACCTGTTCCTTGCCCTCAGTTCTCTCCCGGTCTATGTCGATAATAGTAAAGCGATATCAAAATAATAAAGTCGCCAATGACTGTTACGTTTGATCAAGACTTACTCGCAAAGAGGAGCAAAAAGGTTTGACAGATGTTGTAACGGGACGTTCTATTACCCACGTAATTGGAAATTATACACCAATATTACAAAAACCAAATTCTGTCTCTCTGTCTCTTTGTTACGTTTTCACTACTAAACGACTGAACTGATCTTGACGAAATTTGACAATGAAATTAGGAAAGACATAGGATACTTTTTTCTGAAAAAATAACATAATTTGTCATTAAATTTTGAAAATTAATGGAACAGTGACAGACAGATGGGTAGCGTGTCTAAGTCTCTGTGATGTCATATCGGCCGCTCAGGGTTCGTTTGCTTCGCAGTCAGTTTGTGTATTATCCGTTTAGCCTCTGCGATAAGTTTGTGACAGGCACTGAAGTTGCAGGCATGCACTTACTTGGAGACCATCAGACCTGTTCAGAACGGATTTCGATCCCCCAGTTTATGTTGAAGGGTATTTACTCAATATGTCCGTTTTACAATTTTTTTCATCAAAATGAACCCTAGGTATCAAGAAATTAACGCGCACACATATGTAAATATCTTTCAAATAATATAATTTTAGTACAAATTTAAGAAGTTTCGGTGTGGTGTATGTGGTAAGGCACTTATTTCCCATTTTGCAAACCCGGGTTCAAATCCCCATTCTGCCAAATATTTTTATTTCTTTTTTTATATGCACTAATCACTGAGCATTGATTTTATTTCATTTAAAATTCATTTACGAATTTTTATTATGCGAAATAACTTTTAAAACAAAATATTACAGAATATACAGTCCCAATTTTTTAGAAAATCATTATTTCTTGTTGATAAGTTTATTGTTTATGTGTGTTTTTTTTTAATGAAACAGGTATATTTCATATTCATCGTTTCTATACTTGTATCTCTACAATTAATATGTAAAGTAAATATATTACAGCCATTACAGCCACAAGGTCTGGGTTTTTTTCCTCCCTACCACAGTTATACTTATTTCCGTTCAGTGGTGGTACCATGTAAATGTTTGAAACTAACATAAAGTCTGTTATTTCACATAATAAAAATTCGTAAATGAATTTTAAATGAAATAAAATCAATGCTCAATGATTACTGCATATAAAAAAGAAATAAAAATATTTGGCAGTATGGGGATTTGAACGCGGGTTCGCAAAATGGGAAATATGCGCCTTACCACATACACCACGCTGAAAATTGAAGCATATGTACTAAAATTATAATATTTAAACGATATTTACATATGTTTCTGCGTTAATTTCTCGATACCCAGGGCTCATTTTGAAGAAATAATTGTAACACAGACATATGGAGTAAATACCCTTCAACATATACTCGGGGGATCGAAATCCGTTCTGAACAGGTCTGATGGTTCCCAAGTTAGGAAGGACGTATTTTTCCCATGGGCAGTTAGTACAGTAGAGTCTCGCTAATCCGAACTAATTGGGACCGGGCCTTGTTCGGATTACCGATTTGTTCGGATTAGCCGGAGTTACAGTGACTAATTTCTACAATGAAGTATACCAAGCATATAAGTAGGTACAGCATGGTAACAATTGGGAACAACTGGGTGAACAATGGCTCACTCTCACTCCATCCCTTTATTGTTGAGATGTTTGAAGTGTTCGTGGTTAGTGCACTCTCAGACGGCTCGCGAACTGCTGAGTTAATCTTAGCAATCGATCGCTAACACACTTACAAAATTCGTGTACACTAGCGTGTTATCGCCATGAGTAAACGGAAACATACGACGTTAACGCTCAGAGAAAAAACTGGATGCTTTGAAGCGATTGGACAGTGGTGAGAATGTATCTAAGCTGGCGACGTAACTAGGTGTTGGTAAGGCAACCATTTGTGATTGGAAGAAGAACCGAGTGAAGCTTGAACAGTGCTGCGCAACGTCTTCGGGAAAAACACTCGAGATTCGGCAGACTCTGAAACAGTCCCAGTACGATAAAGTGGATGAAGCTCTTTTCTTTTTGTTTACACATGAAAGAGAAAGGGGAACTCCTCTGAGTGGACCAGTGGTTCAGGAAAAGGCTGTTTACCTAAACAAATTAATGAATGGTGATGAGTCTTTTAATGCGAGTACGGGTTGGTTGGACAGATTTAAAAAACGTCATGGGATTCGTCAGCTAACAATTACTGGAGAGAAGCTTTCTTCTGACCATGATGCAACGAAGGAATACGTGCATGAATTTAATAAACTGACAAGAGAGGGAAATTATTCTCCCCAACAAATTTATAATGCTGACGAGACAGGCCTTAATTTTAAGGCATTGCCAACAAAAAGCCTGGCATCAAAAGCAGAAGTCCAAGCTCCTGGCTTTAAAATGAGCAAAGATCGTGTGACTTTACTAGTGTGCAGCAACGCTGCTGGTAATCACAAGCTCCCTTTAATGATGATCGGCAAATCTGTTAGCCCCAGAGCTTTCAAAAACTGCAACATGAAATCCCTATCTGTATACTATCGCAACCAGAAAAAGCATGGATGGATGATAAGCTGTTCAAAGAATGGTTTCACGACCAGTTTGTTCCCTCTGTCCGGCGGTTTTCCAAGGAAAATAATTTGCCTCCCCGTGCTATCCTTTTGATTGATAACGCACCATCTCACCCCAGCACTGAGGAATTATGTGATGGAGAAATCGTGGCGAAGTTTTTGCCGCCGAATGCTACACCACTTCTACAGCCGATGGACCAGGGCGTACTACAAACATTAAAACTGATTTACAGAAAACAATTCTTAAGAATGCTGATCCAAGATGATAACATTCCTTTAGTTAAAAAAAAAAAAAACAAATCTGAAGGATGTTGTTTATTGGGCTGCTGAGGCATGGCAGAAAATTTCAGAAAACACTTTCAGAAAATCTTGGAGAAAACTATGGACATCTCTTGAATTTCAGGACATACCAGCTGAAAATGAAGAGGAGAGTTTCCTAAAAACGGTACAATCCCTCGATGTGAAGAAGCCTGTGAAGCAGACGTAGATGAATGGATGGCAGTGGATGATTCAATACTGGAGCACCTTACTGACGTTGATTTAGTGGCTGCTGTGACTCAAGACCAGGTAGAAGTGGAATGTTACGACGAAAGTGACAATGAGACGGAATGTGACAAAGGAGAGTTGGTGTCACACACTGACGCGACAGAAGCCTTTGATCTCGCGCTACGCTATATGGAGCAACAGACCACTGCTACACCAGCTGATTTAATGTTTATCAGATGATGGCGCAACTTTGCGTCATATAACAGACTGTCTTCATTACGCCAAAAAACAATTACTGAGTTTCTGTGCTCTAAAAAGTAGGGATGAAATGTGTGTTTCTAACCGTTGTAATTACTATCGTAAGTTTGACAGTTTTTCTTTCAGTGTTATGCACTTTTTAAATTTAATCTTTTCTAGCTAATTTTTCTGTATAAATTAAAATTGTGTACATGTACATTAGTTAACCACACAATTATATAGCGTATGAACTGTATTTTCAGGGTGTTTTAATTCTTTTACCATTTTTTATATTAAGACTATGTAATGCTTTGCCATGTTCGGATTAACCGGACGTTCGGATTACCGGGGTTCGGATTAGCGGGACTCTACTGTATGTTGCCAGCTCGCGGATTTCAAACCCCCAAGGGTTATATATCTTAGCAAAAGTCCGTAAAACCAAAAACGTAGTGTACAATGCGGTGTTGACATAAGATGCCCTCGAAAGTGATATTTTTTAAACCTACAACAAAAATCTGCCACAGGAACTTTGGTACGTAGTCACTCACAGTAACCCCCTAACCCTTCCCTTTTAGTCTGTTTTTTTTTTTTTTTTTTTAAACGTGTTACAAAATGGTTCTCTTCATAAGACAGGTTCATTGTCAGAATGGTATGGTGCTGACTTTCCTGTCATGTTATCCCGTCTCCATGGTTTTTTTTAGGAAATCTTTTACGTAACTCGCAGCTTTATATATCTATTTCTAGCAATAAAATTATAAGTCCACGCATACGAAGTCGCAGCTAACAGTTACTGTTCTTATAATTAAATAATTTAGGTATTTTACGTGAGTACGAAAACTTCTTGCGCTGAGATCATTTAAACTTAGCACGGTAATATTTTCCGTGAGATGGGATCTATTTTGCACTGAAAAAATTAGTTTGTTAGATTATCAAACACTTCCTGTATGATATATCAATTAAAATCTTTTATTGAATAAATATTAAATGTGAATTATCTTCTATTTTACAAT
Organism: Vandiemenella viatica; assembly: GCA_031002005.1. Classification (NCBI taxonomy): domain Eukaryota; kingdom Metazoa; phylum Arthropoda; class Insecta; order Orthoptera; family Morabidae; genus Vandiemenella; species Vandiemenella viatica. The sequence goes on along the minus strand of JARYHS010008074.1, from coordinate 27,153,435 downwards.
ACTGATTGAAAACAATTGCAACATCGAATATTTATGCGGACGTCACACCTGCATGATGCTAAAAGTATGTTATATGTTCTCACGTTAACAAACATTTAGAATGCAACACCTTGAATTCTTTTAACAGAAATTACTTTGTTCGTCCGGACACTAGTTCATTTCAAAAAGTTACCGCATCCAGCCACGTGTGTGGGGGTATTAATAGCAGAAACAATGAAATTAGTACGCTACCATTTTTATGCATTCTGGTGTTGTCTGAAATCACTCCCTATATTATTTTCACTTTGCTGACACTGTATCCTATAAAGCAACTTATTCTACCAGATTGCCTCTGCAATACAGGCTAGGCATCTCACTAAGATACAAATCTAACTGCACTCTGCTGTAAATGGTGATAGAACAGTGCCCTACGTCTATCTTATTCGGCGGCGAGGCGATCGATGGCTGCTTTGCTAGTTCGTCTTCAGCCCCAAGTTTCTAGATGGTCTCCCAAATTCACCTCCGCGGGCAACCGTCGGAGCCAAACGTCCTCGAGAATTCTCCAGCTCCTGTGATAATTTTACCAGGACATGTAAAAACAAATGAGGACGCGATATAAAAACATGCTTACACATCTTTCTCATTCGGAATTATCCTCAGTCAGATTCTTCGTTCACACACCACGTCCAGTATTGGCTGCGTCCTTGATAGTTTTTATCCGTGTGTAAGGTAAAAATCCTTTGGAAATGCTTCCGTTACATCGCCATATTGCTTTTCATTGGCTGGCGAGCGGTCTGGTAGCTCAGTGGTTAAGACGTCTCAGCAGATTGACAGGATCCCGGTTCGAATCCCAATCTTGAATTTTCAACGGCCCATAACTGACTTACACTTCAGGCACAGCTTGATGCGAATGTGAAGTACGCCGGAACGCTTCCGTGGTTCGCATTCCACGTTCAACTGTAGGATCCCTACAACTCTAAGGATTACCAGGTTAGGTTAGGCAGGCCGAGACAGGGGCGGATTACGCAGCCGATAAAAACCTTGCAACCAGGTCATTACAACCACGCGTACTTTTACTCTTCGTATCGTCCTATGGGAGGCAGCAGTTCCTTTCTGGCCGCCCTACCTGACCGCTCTATTCTAAATTTTGTTTTGCAATCACCTGTCCCACCTCATTCCTCTGCTAAGAACGTCATGCCCGGGCGTAGATGCGTACCTAGGAAGAGGAAGTGGGGTTGTTTCCCAAGTGTGTGTTCGTGTTATTTTAGTGTGAATGGCTTTTATAGTCCTTGAGTTCAGTGTTATTTGCGGATGAGAGATGAAAGAAGTGAGAGGGTGAAATCCGGTGCCGGCTCAATCAGGCCTACTCTTGCGAAGGACACCTGAGTGCCGCCAAGCTTAAAGTCCCAGTCCGAAAGACGAATAACCATAAACAAGGTCACATGCCCTCACTGCACATACAATGCAGAGAGGTTTGGGATTTAATTTTTTTTTTTTTTTTTTACAGTTTAACGTCCCTTTTTAACAACGTGGTCTTTAGAGACGGGAAAGGATGGGGGCAAGGAATGGGAAGGAATTCGGCCATGGACTTTTGAAGGAAGCATCCCGGCATTCACCTGGAGTGATTTGGGGAAACCATGGAAAACCCAAATCTGGATGCCCGGACGGGGATTCGAACCGCCGTCCTCCCGAATGCGAGGCCAGAACGCTATCCGTTACACCACCACGCTCGGTTTGGGATTTAAGCTAGGTATTTGAAGCACATCTGATACTCAGGAATTGCGCACCACCACCTTTCCTACCCTGCCAGCCAAGTCCTGCGAATGAAAATTTCTTACACCATTAGGAGTCAAACCAGCTAATGCAAAGTCAGCGCCAACTGACACAACTCGTCAGGTTACTAACAAAAATCATGTTCACTGTTCACTAGTGTCGGAAACCACCCTTGGAAAAAAAAAATCTAACATTTTTCGAATGGCGTGAAGTCATGACATCACACTGCTAACCCTTTTCTCTCACAATCCCTTTCCGATACCGATGCAATAAGTGTTTTGGCGCCACTCCAGTTGACGGAGTAAATACCGTCAAACTTATCTTACAAAAAAAAAAAAAACGATGCGAGAAGGCTTCCTTATCTTCTCTCGACATCGAGAGTACAGAATGATTAAAATACTTAACTGATGAGAATAACCTCGTCAGCGAGACAGAGCAGGTGTCTTCAAACACGACGCGCAGTTAGATGCCTCGTCATGTGACTGATCCACATTAACGGAAAGTTTTCGAGCATAGGTGATTATACTCTCTTGACAAACACCTGCGAACACGCACCGATACTGTGATACAGTAACAACAATCGCTCACAGATAAAATAAAACAATCTGTACGTAAAAACAGCTATCTGACACTAGTCATAATACTTTCAGTGCCCGTAATTTTTCACATATTACAATTCTACTTCTCTGACATCTGTTAGCTGTTTTTATGCATTTTTATACCTGCAAACCTATGATAATGTATTTCTATCCACAAGCTCATTACGTACTTCACAAAACTTCACCTTCACATTTGCTTTGTGATTTTACTCTACAACTCAACGCCGTTTTGAGAAATTAACCAACCGCTTAAAACACGCTGAAGGGAAAGAGCTATGTAACTCCCATTTCCTACAGTTAAGTTACATGACCGTTATATATTAAATGATTGTAAATCTACAGGGTGATTCAAAATAACGTGGACAAAATGACATGGTAGATCAGTCATGCAATAAGGATCAAAAATCGCATAGGAACAGAGGATCGCAACTGCGATCCGGAGCCGCTACAGGGCGTCTAAAATAATACTGACACAAAGAGAAGAAACAAAAACATTACATATCATTCCTCAGACTTCCGCGGCCATCTTTGTTCATGATTAATTGACTTTCGGGTTATGCCGCGCTGTTTATTTCATTACCTAAGCTTTCGGCTGGTATCCTCCAGCCTTCGTCAGAGATACTGTTTATGTTGACATAGCAACGAGCGCCAAGCATCGCAGAGTAAGAGGCCGCTATCTTCGTTGATGTTGTTGGTATTTTTTAAAATTTCTGCTGCCTCTTTCACCCGTCGGGGTCACCACTGGTCTTCTCTCCACAGTAGCCTCGTTTCTTGAAATTTTATTTCATGCCCGGTATTAATAGCATGATGGACTACGGCGGATTTGTCACTGTTGTTATATTTGTAGTGGCGGATATGTTCCTTAAGTCTCTCCGCCACAGTGCGACCAGTTTCACCGATATAAACACTGCCACAGCTGCAGGGGATTTCGTAAACATCCATAAGCTGGTGTGGGTGTAATTTTTCTTTTACCTTTGTCAGTGAGTGACCAAGTTTGTAGTTAGCCTTATATACTATTCGCACCTCCACCCGCTTTAACAGTTTCCCAATCCGGTCTGTGATACCCTGTATGTATGGGAGACAGGCGAATTTTGTTGGCACATTAATATCATGGGATAAGTTGACGTCTCCCATAGGTTTTTTGGGTCTTAAAACCCTTCTGATGTCGGATTCACTACAGCCGTTGGCTCGGAATATTTTTGTAAGTGTCTCCATTTCTTCATTCAGACTTTCAGAGTCACATACTGTCTTATGGATGTTTACGAAATCCCCTGCAGCTGTGGCAGTGTTTATATCGGCGAGACAGGTCGCACTGTGGCGGAGAGACTTAAAGAACATATCCGCCACTACAAATATAACAACAGCGACAAATCCGCCGTAGTCCGCCATGCTATTAATACCGGGCATGAAATAAAATTTCAAGAAACGAGGCTACTGTGGAGAGAAGACCAGTGGTGGCCCCCCGGGTGAAAGAGGCAGCAGAAATTTAAAAAAATACCAACAACATCAACGAAGATAGCGGCCTTTTACTCTGCGATGCTTGGCGCTCGTTGCTATGTCAACATAAACAGTATCTCTGACGAAGGCTGGAGGATACCAGCCGAAAGCTTAGGTAATGAAATAAACAACGCGGCAAACCCGAAAGTCAATTAATCATTACAGATCATTTTATTGATAATTACTCACTCACATGCGACTAATGCAAGCCAAATGTTGAGCCTACAGCAGATGCTCAAACTTTTTGCCATTTGCATCGAGACAAGCCCGGCATCTCCGTTGCATGGAACGGCGCACCTTCTCAAAGGTACCAACACATCCGGCTGCCGCAACGATTCTTCCTACCAAGTCTTCCGGCGTTTTCAACAGGTGTTTCATACGCAAGTCCTTTTAAAATTCCCCACAACAAAAAATTAAAGGGAGACAGGTCTGGTTTGCTCAGCTCGTGTTTGTATCGCAACGCCCTCTCGTGGTTCTAGTGCCCTCTACAGGCATTTGCGACCCTCTGTTCCTATGCGATTTTTGATCCTTATTGTATGACAGATCTACAATGTAATTTTTTTCCACGTTTTTTTTGAATCACCTTGTATATATGTGGGCGAGACTTAGGCTATAGCCCCAATCATTACCACAGGATTCGGGAACTGACTGCCAGGACTGTTCCTCCAGTAATCAGTATTACTTCGGATATTTCTATTTTGAAGTCTAGTTATTATTTTTACAAGCTTCTAATTTAATATAGTCCCGTAGATTGTTGATAACTTCCCGTAAATTTTTTAGACGGATAAGATTTTAGTTCAGATACATCTTGATGACGGTTTGCTCCCTGTTACAGACGACTAGTATAACGTTGATGAGAAATCATTGGTCCAGCAACGAATTCTACGCCGCATATCCGAAACTTCATCAAGAATAAATAGTATGATCGTGAATGGAAAAAAATACCTGGCTGAAATTTAGAAGGTGCGTTTCAGTGTTTTGTAGACCGAGATACTTTCAACCCTCTACCATCACCATTAGAGTTCTGCCCTAAAGAAGGCTTTCACGTGGCTTTTGACCTCCTCTTCATTTCCATGTAGTTTCTATTTCCCTTGATGTTATCTGCGATCTTGTACCTCCTTGTTCCTATCACTCTCCTCCCACAAACTACTTCTTCCAACGCTTCTCATAAGATATACTCCACTCTCAACCAGTGTTGCCACCTTAGCGATTTTGTCGCTAGATTTAGTGAATTTTGAAGCTCGAAAGCGATATTCTTAGATATGTTACCGCTAAAATAATATTTCGTGATTTTTAGTGATATTCAACCTTGAAGAGTGTGAAAAAACTTGATTGAATTGGAATGGGTAACGCCCCTGACTCGGATAAGTAATGGCGTACATAATATATTGAAAACAGAATATGGCCTACACAATACAGGAATGCTGCTGGAATAAATACCTTTCTGGAGTTATCTGATTTAGCCATATCCGATCACTTTCTCACACGAATGCCGTAGTAGAAATGATTTTCAGTACAATGAACATTCTCAAAAAACAGTTTGAGAAATATAATAGCTGTAAATACTCTTGATAGCATTCTGTTATAAGGAATCAGTTAAAATTTGTAAAAAAACTGTTACAGTTACGAGCTTGCGGCTGATGTGATTGGTAAAGATGCCAAATACTCTTCTAAATCTAAGACTGACGATACATTTCATCCTTCCACATCTGCAAGTTCTGCAACTCCAACGATAGACAAAGATGATGATGAAGAAATTTGATGTTGATTTTTAATATAATGTTATGTTTAATTTAACGAAAATACTGATTTTTTATTACACTTATAACCATTTTCCTTTTTTTTTTTTTTTTTTTTTTATTTGGCGATTTCTAGCGAATCTTTTAGTTCTAAATATCCCGCAATCTAGTGAGTTTTGAGACCAGGTCTAGCGACTTTTGTTTTCGTAAGGTGGCAACATTGCTCTCAACGTGTTCCAGTTCTTCTTCCTTTCTCTTACGACTTACTGTAGTTTCCTCCTTCACCAACCCTTTCCAGTACTTCAACATTACTCACTTTTTCCGTCCAGCTTGTTCGCTCGATCCTCCTAAACAGCCACATCTCAAACGCTTCAATTCGTTTTTCATCTTCTCGTCTCAGCATCCACGTCTCTGCATCATAAAGTGCCACACTCCATACAAAACAACCGTCTTTTCCTCAGTGCTTCGTCTACTTTTTCCGGTTAATAACTTCAGATTCTTTGTCAATTCCCATTTATTCATATTTCTGACACCTAGTATGAAATTATAATAATACTAGTGTAAGCCCGTGACTGTTTTTTTTTTTTAGCGTATCATCACGGGTCTAGAATAGTTCCAGTTTTTGCGATGAAAGATTATGACAGGTGAAGCGGGTACGGTATACCGCTCTACTGAATGATAATTAATATTTATTTTAATTTTACCAAAAGCATATGAGTATTTATATTGTGGATTGAAAAGGGTTCTCAAAATGATTTATAATCACTAATAAGAATGAAAAAGTAATAACCTGACCATATATTCTCTGAACGAAGGCCAACAGACATAAGGTGAATTTAAATTTAATAATTATACACAATCAAAATTATTTACAAACAACACATTTGCCCTACATTATGGCCACTAAATTAAGTAATACAAAACGACAAAATATCCGTTCAGATTTTCATATATAAAATAACAGTTTACAGTCTTCGGCAAGACACGTGATGAGACTGTTTGATAAAAGCTAATGTCCGTTTCAATCACAGAAACTACTGAATCAAGTTATTTAAAAAAAATGCCACGGCTAATATCAGTTTATCTATCGGAGAGTGAGAATTCTTATCGTGCGGACTTCTCCGCTCAGAGCGTTATGTTGGGTAGAGTGCAAACACAATATTACTAACTGCTGCAATGTTTGTCTTTTACCGTCTGTCCGGCATTGGCGAAGTCAGCAAACTCCGAACCCACACTGAATTTATTTGTCACCTTGTGACTCAAAATGCAGACACAACCGATCGCATGGTATGCTGTCGGCTTTCTGGGTCGTTCTCGTGCGGAAGCACAAGAGTAGATCAACCAGCGTGACCCAAAAGACGACCAGAAAGACCACGAAGAGCTTCTCGCACCACCTTTTAAAACTTCGGGATGCTGCTTCTCCTACTCCGATTTTTCTCTGGTCCTATGACGGGGTTGGCAATTTTCTTCGGAAACTGTCGTTTTTCTTTCGTGTCCACTCGGTTTTACTATTTTCACGCAGTGAGCACTCACAGAATCTCTAATTTGGCGTGTCTTCACCCGTCAACGCTGTCCGTGCACCGAACTGCGGCCGAACCCATATTGAGCTGTGAAAGGTCGTAAATCTGCCTTTAAAAACTGGCAAGTCCCCTTGTGTTTCGTCTTTCTTCCAGCCTGAATGGAGAATTCGCCGTAATGCACTTGAATTCGCTGACCCCTGTCCTGGAGAATGTCCTTCTAAGCCAGCGTAATGCGAGCCTTGTTTCGTTACCCACATACCTCATGTTAATGTGGTTCTATGTCACACCACACAAGTTGATCTGATCTTGTCAAATATAAGCTTGGCCTGTGTTTCACCCTTAGTATGAATAAAATCTCTTGAGCTTGAAGAACTCAGAAGCGTTAATAGAGGTAGGTATTAAACACGGACAGGAACGATCGCGCTATCGTGTAACTGTTTCAAAGGTCATACTCTCGAACTTGCTTAAATACGAACTTGACTTGCATTTGACCCTTAAAGTTAACTCTGCAAAATAAAAAAAAAAAAAACCTGTTTGCTTCGAAAGCATCACGTCGTTTATTATTGAGACTGGGCAAATACTTATAATGTAAAAACTGGTCATAGTACCTGTGACGGCCATAGAACTTAATACACATTCCATATTATGAAACAGTTGAGCAACTCCGCAGAAATAAGTTGCCAGAATAATTGATTCGGTGAAACATTTGGTCCGATGTGCACTTACAATAACCTAATAACTCACAGCGAACATGAACAAAGACCAATAACGAAAGTGGTCAGTAAAGTGCCTAAAAAGAAAATAAACCGTAATGCATAAATTTTGGGCAAGCAACAACATTAGTGAAAGTTGTAATTAAGCTGAAATTTTTCCTAAGCCGAAATGACAATTGGCGCTCCTGGTTACAGCAGAGACTATGAGTAATTTAATTATTTTTTAGTTGCTTTAATTAATAACAAGTTACTAAAAATAAGATCCACGTTTATTCAGCCGCAAAATTTATTAAATTTCTAACTATGAAACGGTATGAAAAGAAAACTTAATGAATCTATTATGCCAATTAATTTGGTAGCAGTTGTTTAGTTATTTAAGTGTAGACATAATCACGAATTCCTTCTAATGGTATCTGTGGTCGCTGTTTTGTGAGCGAAGGCTGACACGTGACACCGTTCTCCAGCCAATAGCTATCGAGGCGAGTGGGTGACCTTACGAAATTATTTAGTAGATATGTCGTGATATTTTTCGGTGCATTAGAAAGAACTGCAATTCAAGTGCGTCGATAGAATTTGTTGGTATCCCCTGCTCGCATTCTGACCCAGCAGCCCTCATTGGCTGCTCCACACAGCAACGATACCGGAGTTATAAATTATGCTGTTATTGGCTGCTCAATCGGTGCTCAGTCGCAACATATTTGTTACTGTCATTTCCCTGAATCTTAGCTTGGATAGTCGTTTTTAATCATGCAGCTTGTAGCAAGACGTTTACGTCTACTACAATTTTAATTGTTAGTATTTTATATTTTACATTTTTCTTAATTAATTTTTTTTTATATAATCAGATCTGTAAATTGATTTAATTCTTTGATCTCGGGGCCAGCCAAAGACTATATGTGGTGTAATGAATGCCAAGTTATTCAGGGAGAGTAGGAAAAATAAGCGAGGGTTGATTTCTGGCACGGAGCGGACAGTTGAGACTCCGCATCCTGGGGCGAAAACAGTACCGTTACCAAGCCCGCCACGGTGTCGCCTACAGGCCAGCGGACGTTGCACCTGACGCTGGGGGTGGCAATGGCGAAGGTCGGCGAGTTTTCTCCCGCCACGCCAAGAGACGCGTGAGTGCGAACCCACGTGCGCGAGGTGGAACACGTGATTTCAAGAAGCCCATTTCCTCCAATGAGAAGTGGAATTCGGGTTTTTTGATATGTTTCTTTCTGTCCACATGTGACTACGGAGACGAAGAAGGGACTCTTTCTCCGACAGTGGAGAGGAACGGTCGACTCTTTCTCCGACAGTGGAGAGTGACGGTTATGTTTTTGGAGAGGACGAGGACGGTTCGACAGAGCTGATGTCGTACTGGTAGTCGTCTTATAAGATCGTAGACTGGCGATCCTGGGGTGACGATAGACCGCCATGTCACGCAGATAGGCTGTGACACAACTTGCAGAGTCGCTGTCAGCAAATTGGTAAAGTACTCCGCCAGGCATGACGAGTTCACGAGACTGTTGAATTCCGTAAGCATCCTGAGATTACGAGGCTTGCTATTTTACAAAACCCTGAGTTAGCTGGCAAAGATTGGTGAAACGTGATAGCACGAATTTATTGTGATATTAAACTATTAAAGGCGCCCGAGATTCAATTTTGTAAATATCTAATGTTACAATTGTTAACGTTGTTCATTTTCAATATCATTTGTTAATTTTGATATTTAAATTTACAGTAGGTGATTCATGACTTACATTAAAAATAAATTCAAATATTGTTTGCTTGAAATAATGGCGTATTGTAACATCTAGGCTTGTTGTTTGCTTGTTTGAGTGATGTTAACGGTAAATATAAAGTGGCCTAGCGATGTAGAAGCCATAGCAATTAAACAAAAAATCAATGTCAGTTCTTTTAAGACCAGACCGATGTTGGAAGATTCTTGCCAATCAAAGATTATTAATTCTGATAATTATTTTTTTAAATAAAAAACTAATAACCCCCCCCCCTCATTTTGAACCACCCGTACCTGTTACAAGCTGGAAGATGTGTTCATTCTATAGATAGTTTTCGTAAGTCCTGTTATTTCACGGACTTGTGGAAAGACACGAAGACGGCGCAGTGTGACGGAGCTTGTGTAGACATGGAAGACTTTTAACCTATGTTTATGCCAAACGTTCAGTTTGGTTCTTGCTAGTGAATCACGGTTCACTGAGATCGTGATCAGTAGACTCTGGTAAGGCCTGGGACAAGGAACGGGAAGCAATTCGGCTATGTCGTTGTATAGAACCATCCCGGCATTCGATTGCAGTGATTTTGGGAAACCTGAAGAAGCGAAAAATGGATGACTAGATCAGGGATCGAATGAACATCCTTCGGAATGTCAAATTCCAATGTTAACTGGTTACCCAACGGACATGTTAGAATGGTACACTCAATTCATGCCCATGTTGTTAGGTCATCGGCATATTATGTTCTAGCATTGATATGTCTGATATGCTTCCAATACAAAAGTTAAATATAGGTCCCCTTCTGCCCCTTAGTGTTCAAATACTGACTACTGTTTTTACTACTAAAGAAATGTAATTGTTGGCGTAGCTTCACTACTCTTTTGTAGTACGTATTAGTCTGAACACTTCAAACTGCTTATCTAATATTAGAGACTTGTCTATAAACTTCTGCAACTTGAAATTGTTAAATAAAGCATAAAACTCAGCTGCAATTAATTGATGATATTACCAATGTGATAGAATGAAGATAATCTACAACCCGGTCGAAGATAATATCGTCACTCTTAGTACAAGGCGGCGATTAATAATAACAATAAAAATAGAAATCTCGTAATGTTAACAAGGGTTAACGAATGGTTAGAAAGTACGTATTCAATCTACACAATGGAGAAGCAGTCCGTCACGTTACTATAGTACGCCTCACGAACGAAGGCGGGTCGCGCAGAGAGAGAGAGAAATAGGGTTGACATAGAATATGCGACGTTGCCGCGTTTAACTATTCGCAGTACAGTTCTAAGGCTAGTATCACACGCTTTAGCAGATCTCTCTTGAGCTTTGGCAACGTCGCAAATTGGCCCTCTCGCGTCTACTTCACGCTTAAAATGCTTATATACTTCAAAATCTTGCTTTCTGCTTTGACTATGCAGAACCTTACGCTTATGTTGTTCATCTTCCATTATTTAGAATAGGAATTATTGCAATACTCACTGATTTAAAACTGTACAATTCACAAACATATCGCATTCAACACTCGTGTTAACACGACAGGCTCTGGCCACTGGCAGAGTGATGACGTACATGCGCATACCCTCGCTAAACTGGACCGCCATCGTTCGTGACGCGCATTAAAGACGTTTGCAGAGTGTGGTGGTGACCTGTGTGATGGGCACGTAGAGGTGTTCTCCTGTCTTGAGCAGGCGCAGTGAGCCGTGCCTCTCCAGGCGGCCCGGGGCCTGTTCCACATAGAGTGCCGCGGACGCCGACCGCACGCCCCCACGCTCACGTCGTCCCCGCCGCCGCCGCTGCCGTCCGCATCCGCGCTGCAGTCGAAGAACTCGTCGTCGTCCTCGTCAGATTCTGCAAACAACACCATCATCCATAATAACATTGCGAGCTCCCTCTCTTGTTGCTATAGCCTGTTCAGTTAGAAGAGAGGTCACTCTGCTCTATCCCAACTCCGCTGTTCCTACATGTGAAGGGAGAATTTGCCTCTGCCTACATGGACGCAGCGGTCACCTCGCCGAGGTAGGGAGGGAGGAGGGCAGGGAGGGGAGGGAAGGGAGGGAAGCGAGAGAATGGAGGGGAGAGAAGGGTGGGAGGGGACGGAGGGGAGAGAAGGGAGGGGAGAGAAGGGCGGGAGGGGAGAGAAGGGCGGGAGGGGAGAGAAGGGCGGGAGGGGAGAGAAGGGCGGGAGGGGAGAGAAGGGCGGGAGGGGAGAGAAGGGCGGGAGGGGAGAGAAGGGCTCGAGGGGAGAGAAGGGGCGGGAGGGGAGAGAAGGGCGGGAGGGGAGAGAAGGGGCGGGAGGGGAGAGAAGGGTGGAGTGGAGAGAAGGGAAGAGGGGGGAGGAGGGAAGAGGGGAGAGAAGGGAGAAGGGGAGTAAAGGGAGGGAGGGGAGTGATGGGAGGGAGGGGAGAGAAGGGAGGGGAGGGGGGGAGGGAGGGGAAGGGAGGGAGGGGGAGAGAAGGGAGGGGAGAGAAGGGAGGGGAGAGAAGGGCGGGAGGGGAGAGAAGGGCGGGAGGGGAGAGAAGGGCGGGAGGGGAGAGAAGGCGGGAGGGGAGAGAAGGGCTCGAGGGGAGAGAAGGGCGGGAGGGGAGAGAAGGGCGGGAGGGGAGAGAAGGGGCGGGAGGGGAGAGAAGGGTGGAGTGGAGAGAAGGGAAGAGGGGGGAGGAAGGGGAGGGAGTGTTAGGAGGGGAGGAAGGGGAAGGAGGGGAGTAAAGGGAGGGAGGGGAGTGATGGGAGGGGAGGGGAGAGAAGGGAGGGAGGGGAGATAAGGGAGGGAGAGGAGAGAAGGGAGGGAGGGGAGAGAAGGGAGGGGAGAGAAGGGAGGGAGGGGAAAGAGGGTAGGGAGTGGTGAGAGGGAGGGAGGGGTGAGAGGGTAGGGAAGGGAGAGAGAGAGGGAGGGGAGATAGGGGAGAGAGGCGAGAGTGGGGAGGGACGGGAGAGAGGGGAGAGTGGGGAGGGACGGGAGAGAGGGGAGAGTGGGGAGGGGGAGAGAGGGGAGGAAAGGGGGAGAGTTGAGGGAGGAGAGAGAGTTGGGAGGGACGGGAGAAAGTGGAGGGTGGGGAGAGAGTGGAGGGAGGGGAGAGATGGGAGGGGAGTGGAGAGAGTGGAGGGAGGGGAGAGAGTGGAGGGAGGGGAGGAGAGTGGAGGGAGGGGAGAGAGTGGAGGGAGGAGAGAGAGTGGAGGGAGGGGCGAGAGTGGAGGGAGGGGAGAGAGTAGAGGGAGGGGAGAGAGTAGAGGGAGGGGAGAGAGTAGAGGGAGGGAAGGAGGGGAGAGAGGGGAGGGAAGGTAGGGAGGGGAGAGAGAGGGGAGGGGAGAGTGGAGAGAGGAGAGAGATTGTTACAACGACAGAAGGAAGAGTCTAACAATTCCTTCTTGGAATGTATATCACTAAATAAATGTTTACAAGTGCATTTTGTACTTTATGTCGGTTTCTTAGTGCGTGCAGTAGATTATGTACATAACACAGTCCTCTCCATCATTCCCTCACAAAATATGGTATGTTGAACAGGCATGAATTTTCCTTTCTCCCGCTTCTCTTCTCTCTTCGATCAGCAACTGTAACAGCTAATACTTTGTACTGTGTAAGACATAAGCGAGCTACCTGGTTTTCTTCATTTCTTAGTAACCATTAATTTTCAGTATGCATTCACTTCTCTGAACACTTCCTCGTCTATGACTGCTGCAGTCCACGGTACTTATAGTAATGAGCGGAAAAGTCACAGCTCGAAGACGTCGAAACTGTTCATAGTAGCCACATTCTGAACCCAGTGTCTCATAAAATAAACAATTCCTTTGTAGTTATCGACGGACCATTAATCTAACAATCGCCTCATTATGTACTACACGTTTTACAACTTAAGACTTTCATCCATTTCCAAACATTACTCTTCGTGGCCGATAAACACGCCTACTTTCAATACTTTCAGTTAACAACAGAATCACTTCACAGACAGAATTTACCTCGTTACGTTTCTGAAAACAATTTTTGTATTTTTAAAAGTCCACTTCCTAAGAATTAACTTTATCCAGTGTACGTTCAGCATTTGAGCTAACACTTTGTAGCGTTCCATAAATGAATAATAACAATAAATATGAAATAATGTATTTATTTATTTGTATTACGAATAATGAAAGTACCGTACAATACTAATCGTATTTTATGAGTATCTCTGAAGTCAAGGAGTAACTGGTTGATTTAAAGTCGAGGAAAATGAATAATTACGAAGTTAAAATGTGTAGTTAAAGGTAAAGCCTAGAATGGCGTAATAATAAGGCGGCAACTTGGACGAAGCAGCAAATTATAATGCAACCAGTTGGAATGTAAATGGAAAAAAAAACCAATCGAATATATACAGGGTGTTACAAAAAGGTACGGCCAAACTTTCAGGAAACATTCCTCACACACAAACAAAGAAAATATGTTATGTGGTCATGTGTCCGGAAACGCTTACTTTCTATGTTAGAGCTCATTTTATTACTTCTCTTCAAATCACATTAAACATGGAATGGAAACACACAGCAACAGAACGTACCAGCGTGACTTCAAACACTTTGTTACAGGAAATGTTCAAAATGTCCTCCGTTAGCGAGGATACATTCATCCACCCTCCGTCGCATGGAATCCCTGATGCGCTGATGCAGCCCTGGAGAATGGCGTATTGTATCACAGCCGTCCACAATACGAGCACGAAGAGTCTCTACCTTTGGTAGCGGGTTGCGTAGACAAGGGCTTTCAAATGCCCCCATAAATGGAAGTCAAGAGGGTTGAGGTCAGGAGAGCGTGGGGGCCATGGAATTGGTCCGCCTCTACCAATCCATCGGCCACTGAATTTGTTGTTGAGAAGCGTACGAACACGTCGACTGAAATGTGCAGGAGCTCCATCGTGCATGAACCACATGTTGTGTCGTACTTGTAAAGGCACATCTTCTAGCAGCACAGGTAGAGTATCCCGTATGAAATCATGATAACGTGCTCCATTGAGCGTAGGTGGAAGAACATGGAGCCCAATCAAGACATCACCAACAATTCCTGCCCATACGTTCACAGAAAATCTGTGAATCGATGAAGTACAGTACATACTAACGAAACTAAAATTAGCTCTAACATGGAAAGTAAGCGTTTCCGGACACATGTCCACTTAACATATTTTCTTTGTTTGTGTGTGAGGAATGTTTCCTGAAAGTTTGGCCGTACCTTTTTGTAACACCCTGTATACAGTGACGGACGATTAAATCATGTAGAAGTGGAAGTTGTTATATATTTGCGATTAAGTATGAAAAATTGTGAAATAACAGTTGTGAAATAAATGTAGTGTTTGGTTTAATTTGCGAAGTTATTGGTGAAACGCAATCGAAGAGTATTTGTAAAAGACAAGGTAGGAAAAGCATTTTCTTTCATATATTATAAGAGGAGGCAGCGAGATGTTTTTGGAAATTTTAACCGCAGAGCTAACATGACAACTCAACTAGATTTAAAAGGAGACGAGAAATGTTCTTCTCCAGGCTGAAAACGACCAAACAGATGTAATAAGGTAAAAGTAGATTAATAATAATCAGCTGAACACACGGTCATCGAAAGTACATGCTTGACAGTAGCATATAAAAGTAAAGATAGACGAGTCGTTTGTTTCAGGAAAGCTTTGCTAAGCTGTATCCCGTGTTGAGGTCTGAAGAGTAGACTGATAGTTATGACATGGGTGCAGGTGTACTGTTTACGGTTCTCGCCACAGGGCGCTGCATTTTCATGTCCCGTTCTCTCTCCCTCATAGGGAACGGTCACACGCGGCAGATTAGGACGTAATTGTGAAAGGATATCAAATGGTGGATACATAATTGTATTGACGTCAGTTCCTGGCCAGACGCCAGTGGACGCAGCAATTATATACGGACTTGGAGCGGTCTTTACAAAAGTGTAAAGCCGCGTTCCTACGGCGAGTCTCTCGGCCTCTGTTAGGAGACGCCTCTCATCTTTGCCGCATAAGCTAGAATGGACGTCTCGCCTCGACCCACCGCCAGTCGGTAAAACATCAAACGTCCCGTCTCGTCTCGCCTACGGGGGATCGTGGGAATGCACCTTAATAAGTCCGATTTTGGATGACGGACAAAGTTGCGAACATGTTCTTTAACCGTGGGATGTACTAAAAGGTTAATACAATGCGATGGTTAAAAAAATGTCCTTGAAAGCATATCTGCAGTTGCGCTGGTGAAATGGTGATGGATTGCAGGGTGGATATTGCATTTCAGTTAGAGTAGTGAACACCGGAGTAATTATACCGCTAAGGCACGTGGCAAATTCATCGGAAGAGACCGCCCTTGAGTGCCAGATGTAGGGGCCCGGGAAGAGATAAACGGGGGAACCCGATTTATGGATGACTTTTTTTAGTTATACCACTGCCCCGGCGGCGGAAGTGTAATAGGACCACTTCTTTTCTTAATTTTTATAAACGATCTCGGATACAAAGTGAAAAGCCTTTTTAGATTGTTTGCTGGTGATGCGCTTATTTATAGGGAAGTAAGAAATTTGGCCGATTGCTTAGAAATCCAGCGCGATCTGGATGTTATTTTGGCTTGGTGCGCTGAGTGGCAACTTACTCTAAACTGTAAAAAGTGCAAGACAATGAGCATAACTAACAAAAAGAATCCGATTGTTCAGAAATACGAGTTAAACAATACAGTTATTGATATGGTCGATTCTATTAAATATTTGGGAGTAACAGTACAAAGGAACATGAAATGGGACATACACATTAATTCTTTAGTAGGTAGAGCTAATTCTAGGCTGCGATTCATAGATCGAATCTTGAAAAATTGTAATGTACAAACAAAGGAGACAGCGTACAAATCTCTTGTGCGTCCACATTTGGACTATTGTTGTGTCATCTGGGACCTGTTTCGTAAGGGGTTGATCGAAAGCATAGAGAAAGTACAGAGAAGAGCCGCTCGATTCGTGACCGCTTGCTACAGTCTTCATGAAAGCGTCACAGAACTGATTAGTAGACTAGGTTGGGAGTCTCTGGTAGATAGACGACACACGTTTCGTTTAAACTTATTGGTAAACATGCGTACTCCCACTTCCACTCTTGAGTGTAGTGAAATACTTCTTCCACCAACCTATTTGAGTCGGAAGGACAGGAAAGATAAAATTCGAGAAATAAGGTGCCGGGCTGATTATTATATGAATTCTTTTTTCCCTCGTACCATTAGGGATTGGAATGCACAGCAAAGAGATTAGCTTTGGTGCTGAGCACCCTCTGCCACCCAGAATTTTGTGAATTGCAGAGTATATATGTAGAAGTAGATGTAGACAATGTTTGGGGGTTGTTGTCGAAGGTGGAAGCAGGCCCTCTCGGTTGCCGAGCCGTGGCCCCTCCGGGTAGGGGGGCCCGTGTCATTTTGCCCGTCCTGCCACCTTAGTGTTACGCCAACTGGTAGTGAAATTACCCCCTATCTGTGGAACCACAACGTGGCGGCTTGTTGTAGCCTGGCTAGAGAGACGTGGTACGTGCACTCACCCGAGTCCTGGTCGAAGGAGGCTGTGGCGGACTCCTTGGCCTGCTTCTCTCTGGCCAGGCGCCTCTCCATGCAGCAGTTCAGCATCTGCAGCTTCTGGTGCAGCAGGCACGTCCGCTGGTCCGGGAAGCCGGGAGACACCCTGCAACACGTTCACATGACAGCACCGACAACGACGAAATAAACAACCAACACAAGATGATAGAAATGCAAACCGATAAACGCGTAAGCTCAGACATTTAATCCACTTCCATGACCGTCGGATTAACTTTCGAATGCAGCCAGCGGTAACACTATTGCGGAGATAATTACACTGCGTAAAGACGCATACTGAACGCGGTCTCGGGGTTTCTTTACGTCACAACGAAAATATTATATAAATTATAACTAAATTTAAAGCCGCCATGAATCAAAAATTTTAAGTTAGTAGAAAAATTTAAGCATAAAACGTATTTGTTTTCCCGATTGGGAATAATATCCCTTAGCGATTAATCAGCCTAGCTGACGTCATGTGCGAAACTACAGGGTGTCCAGAAAAGGACTCACTGATTTCAAAATTAAATATCTCGAAAACAAAGATCGATAGAGGAATGCAGTAAATGGTATGTTTATTGTGACAGCTGTAAGAAGTGTATACAGCAGTGTGAAATAATAGTTACAAAAGCTGCTAACAGATGGCGCTGTACGCGGTGTTGCCTTAGGACTCTCTTCTAACCTGTGGTACTCTAGCACCAGAAAAACGCGTTGTTCAATGGTGTACATGGTTTTAAACTCTTCCTTCGGTACGCTAACCTCCTTTCACGTTTCAATGGTGGAACTGATCGCCCTGAGCTTCGGATCACTATTTAGGCATTACGTATGCCGATTACAGCGCCTTCTGTTAGCAGCTTTTGTAACTATTATTTCACACTGCTGTATACACTTCTTAAAGCTGTCACAATAAACATACCGTTTACTGCATTCCTCTATCGATCTTTGTTTTCGAGATATTTAATTTTGAAATCAGGGAGTCCTTTTCTGGACACCCTGTACCTTACAGAATATTAAATAGCATATTCGAAAGGAAAGAGTATGTCTCAGGACACGATACAGAAGAGACAACTCCGTAGCAGAGAGGGAGATTGTTTGATAAAAAGAGAGAGAGCGCGTGGTAAAGAGATAGACATTTAGAATGTTATACTCGTAATACTATACGAAGTTCAAGAAAAAGTAATTAAATATTTTGAAGCACTTCATTAAAAAACAAAACAATGACAAAGTGTGGAAAGATAGATTTCCAATTGCAAATATTACAAAATTAATAATAAAATATGTAGGTATATACCTACTTTTGAGATTAATTGTGAAATACTGAAAACGCATACTGTACATTAAGTCGTCAATACCAATAATCACGGGACGCATTTTAATAATCAGTAGTTAACGGTTGTATTGTGAAGGCCTTAACAGTTATTGCCTTTTTTGGTGGCAACTAAACAGTTGGTTTATGATAACTCTCATACGTCATGAAAGAGGGTGATTCAAGTTTATCAAGAAACACAGAAAAAGACAGCATTCGTCGTAGTACTGTCTTTTTTTTTGCCTGTTGAATGGGATCATTATTAAGAGTAAAGCTGAAAATATTTTCAAGAATGTAATAAATGGCTAAGAAAAGTGATTTTCAGAATTAATATTCTAATTTCCAATTAAAATAAAACGCAAAACGTGAAACATTTCCAACAGTAATAGTATATCACCTTCTGTATAGGACAACAAACTGAAACGTATGAACTTTTCTGTATCAATAGTTTTCTGGTTTGGTAAGATAAAAACAACAGCTAAAACTATGCCCCATTCGTTGTTTATGATGGAAACCTAGGGCACATAAATCACCAACGCTCGATTTCGCTGGTGTTGCCACACAAACATTATGCAACATAAGATCCATATGAGGGCTCAACATCACAATTGATCGGGTAGTAGCATATCTTAACCTTACATTTTTTATTTTGTTTTGTTTCTGACTTTAAATTTGTCGATGTTTAGATCATTAGAGTATGGAGAAGATGGGGCAACGAACGGGAAGTAAATCGGCCATGACCTTTCGGAGGAACCATCTCGAAATTGAGCCTGCAGTGATTTCTGGAAACCGTAGAAAACTAAAATCTGGCTGTCGAGACGGATATTTGCACACGCGTCCTCCCTAATCTAACTTCGCAGTGTAAGTATCGCACGTCGAGATGTGTCACGCCTAGGATTGCGACGATATATCGGTCAACCGATAATATCGATAATATGTTCAAAAATATCGATATTTTTTAAAGATCGATACGATAGTATCGATATGTTGCTGTGAAATATCGAAAACTACAAAACCCTTCGCGCTAAAAAAAATCCTGCAAATAAATGTATGGGTGAAAGGAACCAAATTTGAGTATGCTACACTCTGATTTAGCCTGATTAAGTCCTTTCCTACTCTGTGGTTCCAATCCGTTCCGTAAGCGTTACTAGTTCCTCATTTATTTACTTTCACTGTTTTATTATTTAATATACTGCGTTACGGTTGCGTTCGTTAGTTCTTGTTTCTATCTAGGACGTATTGCAATATTCTTAAGGGGATACAAAAAATATGACTGCCTGACCGATAAAAATACTTATTTTATCAGTGTTGAAAATATACCTTTTAATGCAGTTGAAGGCAAAAGTTTTAAGTTTTAATGAAGCACTTAGCACCATTATACAAAGTCCCTTTTCGTGGAACTATGAAAACAAAATTGATGAAAAATTTCGAAAGTTGTGAAGGAGGCGTTGAAAAGGGTGAAGCATATTTTATTGTTACGTATAGAATAACACTGACCATTTGGAGATTGAGGTACATTTTTTGCTGTAAAATTAAATTGAAATCAATCATGATTGGTATACTAGTTGGATGTTCAGTGTTGCAATTAATCATTTACTCAAAGTATCCTCGTCGGTACCTTCTTAATGCCTTTTCTCACAGGCAGGAACCACTGTCACTCAAACTAGGAATAGACTTAATGGAAAAAGGTTAAGCAAACTACGTTTTCAGGATCTGTTGACGCTTAATATTCGTAGACATATATTTTTCAACAAACTACTTCAAATTTATTACTCGATTTACATACCTATTTCTAATTTCTAAAATAGTTTATACAAATATCGGAAAATATCGATATAATCGATAGGGTGCGCCCGATATTATCGATGATCGATATCTGCCTGGCATCGATATAAATGTTGCTATATTTATAGATATTGATATTTCCTTGCATCCCTAGCCATGCCCCAGACTAATTTTTGCCGATGCACAGACTTGTTGCGCATAGATCTGAGGCCACAGTGTCACGTTTTTTTTTTCACTCATCACAGCCGAAACCAACAGGTGTCGAGATAGGTCTCACTTCAAAAGGAGCAAAGATCGGGGAATGGCTCAGAGAGAACTGAGACCTTCTAATCCAGTTACATTTCACAAGATATGGTACTTGAGAAAGTTGGACATTAACCTGGTGTATGCTGACACCAAAATAAACAATAAGCTTATCGAATTTTGATAAGATAAGACGGGTATGTGTATATACCGCGCCCGTTAAGATATTAAGTCAATAGGAAACTGGAGGCCAAGCAGGCTTAGAGGTGGGCGCCGCGCCGGCGTGACGCCGCCGTGTCTCAGTGGCGCGCCGCCGCCGCCCTTTGCTTCGCGGCGTGTCCTTGAGCAACACTTGCTAACACGACAACGCGTTTTTTAAATTTTTCATTGAATTGAGTTAATAAGTAGGTGTTAAATTGACCAAATTAGCTAAAACTAATGTTATAAAACTCTCTGTACTAGTGTTATATGACTGTCAAGCCAAACTAGTTTTTGTTGGAGAGACTTCAGACGTTTAGTGATAGAAAAAGCTAATAAGAAGAAAATCGTGAATTCCGATCAAGTCCATTTCTTAGCTAGCCTAAATGCGGTAAAAACAGTGAAGTATTTAACCCTGAGTACTCAACGTATGGAGGAAATGAATACTGGCGGCAAAATAGAATGCTTGATAAGAGATATAAAGAAACAGTTGGGACTGAATGAATAGAAGATTCTAGCTGTCATTGATGCTGGAGAAAACGTGCGAAGACCATTTTCGTTGGCTAGCTAATATGGAACATCAATCTGTGTCTTGGTCATGGGCTCAATAATCTCGTGACAGTGGAGGCATAAACAGAGTTACAGAAATTGAAAGGCTCGTAAAAAAAATGCAAGAAGATTGTCAAGAGAGAGAGACATACCCCTTGTCACCACATGCCAAAAAATTGGAAAAAGAGTTTATGGATTCCCTTGATACCGTCGTTCAATGATGAGACCGATCCTATTTTAGAAAATGATTAGATGTAACAAGTACACACAGAAAGATTGGATGAAGTAGTTGAAGAGAGATCGCTATTCGTATCAGGATCAGGAAATACTATACACACTCCTGTCAAAACTGAAAGACCAACTCGTTGGTATAGATTTCCAGACAAGTTGGGAAGTTTAACCCACGTATGCAACTGTGACATAATAAATAAGATGTTTAGAAAGATAGTACAAGATGAGATAAAGCAAAGTGAGCCGAATCTTTAGACATAAAACATCTAGTAAAATTTTGATAAGGTTTCACGAAGTAGTTGAGGTCATGTCATCTCAAAAATATGTACAATGAATGTGAATCTTCTGTTCGGTTCTGAAATAATTGAGATCATGAATTCTGTCTTAGATGACGAATTATTGACCATGTTTCGGCTTAATCGCAACATGGTGGCAGAAGCTAGCAAACGATTCGCTGCCACAAGAGCGGTTGTAGCAGTATCACCTTTGGATTATCGTTTTATGGGTCTCAAAGAAGTAGATACATACTTGGAGTCAATACAAAAGACCAGTACTTCCTTTCTTGCCTCGTATATCAAGGAAGTGATCACTGCCATTAATGTGGCAGAAATAAATGAAGGTAGGGATTCTATTGCTTCTACAAAATCCACCAATGATACTATCGTGTGTATGGCGATAATGATATCCGATCGCTCAAGAAAGTTGGAGGGATATTTATCTTCATCTGATACATCAGATCCTAAAGATGGAAAACTTTTAAGTTACTTTAACAGCAAAAAAAAAGGAAGACTTTTCTTGGTTTTGTATTTTCTGTGTGTGTTTTTAGGTTAGTCATTTCTACGAAAAGGTCTAGCCTAAGCTCAGTTCGCCCAAATAAAATTATCTTTATACATGAGAACTACAAATAGTACAAAAACCTGCATGATTTTGAATATATAAGAGAAACGTTACTTATTTTCTGTTTTTGAGGACGAAGTGATGATATGTCCATCTATATGATATATATTATTTCTATAAGGTATTTTTTGCTCACAAGCCATTATGTTCCTTCATACTTAACCGAAATAAATGAATTAGGCGTCATTTTAAATCTTATGGTCTCCACTTTGGTCACATCACATTATAAGAAAGGAATTTTTCGAAATTCGACCCTTAAAGGGAAAAAATGTCAATACTTCTAAAATGCTGTTTTTTGTGTTACGAGTCATTTATCTCCCTGGATACCTATCTGAAATCGTTTAATGAAGTATCATTTTAAACATTAAGATCTCCGCTTTGGTGTAATCACATATTAAGACAGGAATTTTTCTGAATTCGACCCTTAAAGGGCAAAAATATCAATATTTCTGCAACGCGTTTTTGTGTCACGAGCCATTTATCTCACTTCATATCTAACCTGATATAGATAAATGAGGTATCATATTAAAGATTAAAATCTCCGCCGTGGTCACATTATATTTTAAGAAAGCAATTTTTCGTAATTCGACCCTTAAAGGGCCAAACTGTCAATATTTCTAAAATGATTTTTTGTGTCTCGAGTCATTTATCTTTCTGGATAATTAAACAAAATTGATAAACGAGGTATCATTTTAAAGAATGATGTCTTCAGTTGGTTACACCATATTTTAAGAAAGGAATTTTTCAAAATTTGACCTTTTAAAGGGCAAAAGTATTAATATTTTTACAACGCATTTTTCTGTCACGAGCCATTTATTTCCTTTGATACCTAACCGAAAACGATAAATGAAGTATCGTTTAAAATGTTAAAGTATCCGCTTTGGTCACATCATATTTTAAGAACGAACTTTCTACAAAGTCAACCCTCAAGGGGCAAAAAATATCACCATTTCTAAAACTTTTTTCGTTTGATGCGTAACCAAAATGGAGGAATGAGGTATAATTTTAAAGACCAAGGTGTACGCTTTGGACACACCATATTTTATGAAAGTAATTTTTTGGAATTCGATCCTTAAAGGTCAAAAGTATGAATATTATTTCTACAACTGTTTTTAAAATTACGAGCCATTTATCTCCTTCGATATCTAACCGAAATCGATAAATGACATATCGTTTTAAAGTTTAAGGTCTCAAATTAGGTAAAATCATAGATTAAGAAAGAATTTTTCGGAATTTGATGCTTAAAGTGGTCGCCCGTATGAGACAGTTCAGAGCCAAGTCCCTAGATTGCAACAGCAGATTTCACAAAGATGTCAATAAACTTTTTTTATACAATAAATAGCTTTTCGGAGTTTTTTTTTCTGTTAGGAAAGAATTTTTATTTTGCTATACAATTTCAATGTAAACATTTTATTCAGACAGCAACACATATCATAGAGATGTTGATATGCTGTTTGCATTTTGTCGTACGTACAGTGTGTTTTAAATTTTCCTAACTGTTTCTTAATACGTTTTGATGCGTACCTACTGTATTACACTAAACAAATAAATATTTGCTACATAAGTGCGGTTCTACTTTTCATTATACTACAAGCATTCAAGCTGAAAACGTTCGGCGCGCCGCCGCCGAGATTTTGGTAAGCGGCGCCCACCTCTAAGCAGGCTTTCACAATGTTACCAGGACAAGAAGAAAAGAGTTTTTTTTGGTGGAGATTTAACCTCATCTCATATAGTGAAACACAAACTACTAAGGGAGGGAACCCAGTAACGTTGTCTACCTAAATACGGTTCTGTCTTATTTAACACAAGCCTTTTGAAGTCAGAAGCAGTTACAATCAAAAGTTTTCACTGCATTCTCCATCAACCGACAGGGCAACTATCTTTTTTTTTTCTCTCTCTTTTTTTTTTTAGTGAGTGGTAGAGATCTTTTACATATCGTCCACGTCGAGATCATTAGTGGCAGGAGGGGACTGGTCACAAGGAACGGGAAGGAATTAGGTCATGACATTTTGCATTCACCTGGAGTGAATTCGGAAAACAAATAAAAATGAAATATAGATCTCCGGACGGACGCGTTCTTCCGTATTCCAGGCCCGGGTTCGATAACTATTATACGAAACAGTATTACCACATTGATAGTATTGAAGACTCAACACATAATTCAATGAGCATAACAGTTGGTTTGCCAGCAGGCATGTCGACTGCTTCTGAGCCCGTTTCCTGTACGTTCGAATTTAATAGGTTGTCAGTGAAACTTTACATGTACAAATTTCGAAAACATAGCAAACAGAGTAAGGTAAGTATACAATAAAATACTTTCGCGTGTCCAGCCGGACAGTGTTGTATAAGCATGACGTTTCGACTGCTAGCTCTGCAGTCTTCATCAGATGTCAGGTCCCTTCTAGCTGTCGCAAGCTGAAGCTGACAGTCAGTCTAGCTGTCGAAACGTCTTGTTTATACAACACTGTCCAGCTGGACATCCTAGAGGATTTTATTTCATCGGTACACCGCGAAATTGTCCACTCACACATAAAGTACGTATAATTTACATCATCATATACATGATTTTTAAGGAGTATGGTGATGAGATTGCACTAACGTCTAGTGTAAACTGAAATTGTCTCAGCTCCTCTTTAATATTTCAAAGTCCCTTTAGTCTCATCAGAAATTCTTCAAATTTATGCAGAGAGATCCATTATGGTCATGACCTGGGAGTCTAAAAACTCATTTTTTCAAACGAAAAGAAAGCAGTTCCTCTCATCTTGGCATTTGCTGTGACAATTATCAAGTTGCAAGGGCAGAACACGGTCCCGTGTTTGTAGCTCTATAACTTAACGCCTCCAACGCATACAACCAGGAAGACCATCACGGAACAAGTGATATGCTACGGTTTAAAACCATTACTAAGGCACATCCTCCTATGTCTTAAGATACCCGGCGCCTCCAGAATATATGCTAGCTCCGCGTACCGAAGGTCGCCGGTTCGAGTCCGGCCGAGGGCATGGGTGTTTATTGTGAATGTCTTGTCCGTGTTGTAGTGTCCTTGTGTCAATACTTGATAGCAACAAATCACTTTGAGCTGGCTGTATGGCCCAGTAGCCGAATTCCATTAAAAAAAAATATGTCTTAAGTCTCCGTCAATCTTTGCTATTGGCGCTTGTATTGTCTAAAAAGATTAACTCAGCGGCACAGCCACAGAAAATTTTATACTTGTAACCATCTTGTGACTTCCGCCTAGCTACGATGCGTGGTGAACGCCACAGTGAAATTTAAAAAGATGACCGCAAATCTGCTCTAATATACGTGTTCATGAAAACGACAGACTTTTCGAGTTTTTGATTAACAGCTTCTACAAGCAAACTAGCACCTAGATAAAATTTAGAACAAAACTATCTTCTGTGTGATAGACATTTCCCGATTCGTAAGTTTCTTGTTGACTAGTCGGTTTGCCTCAGAAGCCTCTGATTGGAATGTATTGTGCGAGTAAAGTGTAGTGTCGTCACTAGTTTGAAAATTGTATTTTTAGCGTTACGTGCTAATCTGTGCGAATAGCCTGCATTTTATGAAGCTGAAATTTCAGATCCTATCAGGTAATAGTGGAAGATCAGGAACACACATACGTCAGGCTTTCGAAAGTATCACACCCCACAAGTCATTTTTATTATTTTTTCTTTAATTGAGTCTATGTTTTTATCAATAATTGTATTAATGTGTGTAATTGATTTTTGTATCTAAGTATTCCACAAGCCGTAATATGTTTAGTCTTTGGGATATAGAACCAGCTAGCATCGATAAGTAGTGTTAAGATCTTTGGTGGTATAGATTGTAAGCAGCTAGCGTGGAAGATCGCGAGCCGATTGCAGCAAGGCACCCACGTGTGATGGAGTTTTCGAAAGTTTATTATTTGTGTTTTTAGTTATTTCGGTTTGATAGGAATATATAAATGTTGATTTAGCCAACAGATTCAAAAAAATAATAATAATAATAAAAAATCAAATGGTTCTTTTGGAACAGTGATTATAATTTCGTCCTAACAATAGCTCCCATAATTTTTGACAGATCTAAATTAAATAACATGTTACTTTAATATTTGAATGAGCGACAGCTTGAATGAGTTCGCAATGAGATGGAACTTCTGGTCCGTAACACACAGTATTTTCCTGTAAAGAATAAATGTTAAATCATCTAATTCTTCCGAAGCTGATTTTATGATTTTTGGCAACTGATTATTCTCTCTAATTAAGGAAGCTCATAGGTTATAACTGTGAATATGTGGGCTTTGATGGAATGTATATTGTAATATCTATATATATAAAGATGAATCTATTTATGTTTGTTTGTTTGTTCTTCAGACTAATCCACAGCTTTCATCCGATCTCGATGAAACTTTGCACACTTATCCTTTGAAACAAGGAGAAAAATACTGCTTACATTTGGTTCAAAAATTATCTGTATAAATAATACATGTCGTCTTATAATTTCGAAATATTACTGAACGACGGTAGACAGACGCGTTCGATATGGAAGTCTCTGTATTGTTCTTCCGCGTAGCGGTGAATTAGCTCCGTGGTTAAAGCACTTGCTTACAAATGTTTGCATCGTGGTCTCCGGTTCAAATCCCTGTAGAGGCTAAGATTTTTAAAAATTATTTTTTATCGTAAGAGTCACGCCTTGGCCGTAGGTTATTCGGATTGAATGTTAAACTGTAGATATCACAAAGTTAGGGTTGCAATTAGGGATTGCAATCCAGCAAAGCGGGATCCCGCATCATTAGACAGTCTGGCGGATCCCTCACAAAATTAACCGGATCCGCAATCCGCAAAATCCGGCGGAAACGTGTGTCGCTGCCCCACTCGGTCTCTATCGGATGTTTTCCACTGTTTGCCTATACCCTTTCAGTTGGCATTTGACTCGTGTGAACAAGCGTTTGTTTTTGTCAACCTTCGTCATTAGTAACTAAATAAATACACTTTTACTTTTTCATCAAAACTTACTTTTGTTTCGAGTAAACATTTCTGTAATTTGAGTTATGATGCATATTTAGAACGATTTTCTAACTATATAATTATTTTTTAAGTGTCTCACACGTTATTTGAACTACACGGTTACAGCTTTTTATTCACGGTTTCATTATTCCCATTTTCTGTATTTGCAGATAAAGTAATTTCCTTATTTGCGGCTGAAAATTTGATTATTCGTTGATATGAAACTAATGTTATCGTAATTTTAACGATCGCGTACCTATTTATTTAGCAGCTATCAAAAGGCAATTGTATGTCCTTTGACTTCCTGTTGTTTTCGCCGCTGCCTCAATGCGTTTCTTTGACGAAAGCCGCCTGCTTACATGTGCGTTCGCCTTGTTATTATTTCGACTAAAGGTAAAAAAAGTTATAATGAAATTTTCACGGGTGTATCGACGAATTGTGTTGCAGAAACACCATACTTCGACGGCTGCCTCTGCCGTCTTTTTTTTTTTTTTTTTTTTTTTTTTTTTTTTTTTTTAATGGCTTTTGGCAGCTGAGGCCATACAGCCAGCTCAATGTGTTATATTAAAGCTTCCAGTGAATCAGTTAAATCCAGTGTTATATAGTCTTCAAAGTGCGGACGCCACAGGACGGACAGGACACACACACAGACACACAACACTTAACATCCATGCCCGCGGCCGGATTCGAACCGGCGACCTTCGGCACGTGGAGCTAGCACTCTAGCCCCTACGCTACGGAGGCAGCCACCCCCCCTCCTGCCGTCTTCCTCACCTATGTAATTTCATGTGTTTGCAATGAAATCCGGAGGTACAACTTATGAGGACTTCACTGCAATCATTCGCTGAGAAATTCTTTCTTACTAAAAAATATTAATTTCCACTCTAAAAACGTCGTTACGCCACATAAGTAAAACTGAAATATTTGACAGTTTATATGTTGGCGAGTAGTTTCTTTTAATAACATTGAACCAACTGTAAGATCAATCAAGGAATCAGGAAATATATTAATGAATCACGCAAAAACAATTCTTGTTTCACTTTGTGAAATGGAATGCTTTTCTCGGTGTTATGGAACGTTTATTTAGAATTTAAAAAATAAAAATAAACTCTGGTAACTTAGCCATTAAGCAAACCACATTTTTAAACTTATGTGATGTATTTTAAGGCACATAATATGACCTAAGACTCAATATCTTCCATTTTTATTATTAATTTAAAAATTGGTTTAGATTAAAAAACAAAAATTTAAAACCTCGAAATACACTTAAGACATGCTAAAAAGTTTTAATGTCATTTTGCCAATCAATATATTGTTAAGTGTTGATTTTTATCATTTAACATTAAAATTATGTATTAATTTAATTATTATTTAATTTATTAACTATGTTTTAAATATATGCGTTAAAAAAACTGTTTGTACCAATCCGGCACGGATCCCGCGGGATTGAAAACACTGCGGGATTGCAATCCTTAGTTGCAATGCGGGGCAAATCGTAGGTAGTCTTACAATGCTGTAGGTGTACGCTTTCTTACGTTATATTGATCCCTCAGGAGTGATTCGCAGTCAGTGTGTGTGTGATATGCAGTAATAATACTATAAATGCGGAAGTAAGTCTCTGTCTTTTGTTACTTTTTGTCAACTTAATGCCTATACCGATATTGACAAGAAAATCTGTAGGGAGTGCACAGGACGTTTTTTTTCGTTATGCTTAACAGTTGTAATCAAGAAATTTTGAGAATTTATCAAATGGTGACGGATGTGTGTGTTAATCTGTAATTTGTTATGTCGCTTGCTCAAGCTATGCTTCCCGCGCATTATGTTAGTGTATAATTTGTTAACAAATTTCGTTTAGAGAAAAAACGTATTATTTAATACAGATTTCGATTTTTTCTGTCCTTTTACTTTGTGTCTGTTTAAATGTTTCAGGCACCAGTTTATTTTGCCTTTTTTTTTTACATGCTTTGCAGGCGTAAACTGGCGTAAGTTGTAGCTCTAGCAGAGCACGAGCAGCTGAAGTTTTTAGAACCCAAGAATCGGATGCTCATGATGAAGAAAGAAGAAAAGACCAAGCTGAAATAAAGCTGCCCTTAGTTAACACCCCTCCTCCCCTCCCACATCAGCTCACTTTCGTTTGTTTTTCTGTTTTTAAATGTGTTGGAAATTGATTCTCTTCAAGAGACAGGTTCGATGGTAGAATGATATAGTGTTGGGTTTCCTGTCATATTATGCCGACTCGGTGTTGTTTGGGACCAATCCTTCGCTACCAACAACTTTCTATGTTTTTAAAGATGTTGGAAATTGATTCTCTTCAGGAGACAGGTTCGATGGTAGAATGATATAGTGTTGGGTTTCCTGTCATATTATGCCGACTCGGTGTTGTTTGGGACCAATCCTTCGCTACCAACAACTTTCTATGTTTTTAAAGATGTTGGAAATTGATTCTCTTCAAGAGACAGGTTCGATGGTAGAATGATATAGTGTTGGGTTTCCTGTCATATTATACCGACTCGGTGTTGTTTGGGACCAATCATTCGCTACCAACAACTTTCTATGTTTTTAAAGATGTTGGAAATTGATTCTCTTCAAGAGACAGGTTCGATGGTAGAATGATATAGTGTTGGGTTTCCTGTCATATTATGCCGACTCGGTGTTGTTTGGGACCAATCCTTCGCTACCAACAACTTTCTATGTTTTTAAATATGTTGGAAATTGATTCTCTTCAAGAGACAGGTTCGATGGTAGAATGATATAGTGTTGGGTTTCCTGTCATATTATGCCGACTCGGTGTTGTTTGGGACCAATCCTTCGCTACCAACAACTTTCTATGTTTTTAAATATATTGGAAATTGATTCTCTTCAGGAGACAGGTTCGATGGTAGAATGATATAGTGATGGGTTTCCTGTCATATTATGCCGACTCGGTGTTGTTTGGCACCAATCCTTCGCTACCAACAACTTTCTATATTCAGTTCTGGCAAAGAAATTCTTAATCCACGCGTACGAAGTCACGGGTATCAGTTGGTAGTATTTAAAACACGTGAATCAGTGAAAATACAGAAACGATTGCACAAATACAGAAACCGGTGGTGAGGACGGTGGATGCTCAGGAGATGAAACTCCATCACTGTTACACGAGAGGTCAGAAGACAGCCCCAACAATTGTGAAGGCCAGAGTATGGTGGCAAACACGAGATGTGTATACTGTGGTTGGTCTATTCTTAGCACGATCTCATTGGCAGAAGATAAAGCTTAACCTGCCATTGGTCACCAACCTTGATGATGACCTCTAAACAGGACGGGGCGGCAGCTACTTGTCCAATTGTCACCACAATCAACCACTCAATAGGTCCCAGCCGCACACACTGGGCGCCGCGCGAGGAAACACTGGCGGCAGCGTCTTCACAGCCCTCGGCACGACGCGGGTTTGAATCCCCGTCTGGACACCCATATTTCCGTGAAATCACTCCAGGCGAATGCCATCATGGTCCTTCAAAATGCCATGGCCGAATTCCACGGCCTCCCATCCTAACTCGACTCTAATGACCGAGCATGAAGCCTGAAGCATCAACATGATTACCACCGACCATCAGAAATAAACAGGCCAAGGCAATATTCTGCTGCAGTCATTAAATAGCAATGCACACACCGTGCACCCGCCTCTGAAGCAAAGTTTATTAATCATACACCTCACTCACAAGGGACCTGGAACGCTCGAAACCGCACCCAAAACATGTTTAGAATAACAAGCGACGATAAATGAAACAGTGGTGTGTGTCATTTCCAAGCAGAACTCCGCACTTGTCTGCTAGCGTCAGTAAAGAGCCAAGAAAAGATCCTATTGTTGCGTGATTCCTGGTCAGGTCATACAGATCAAACCTTTCTAGATGCAAATTTTCCAAACATAGATGTTACGCTGAAGATACTGCCACCGGAAACAACAAAATACTGCCAACCAGTTGATGTTTACTTCTTTCGGCAATGTAAACTCTATATCAGAAGGACAACTGATTTTGTTAAACTGTAATGTGCCAAACCACAAGTGAAGATATATGATCGTTATTTTATCATGAAACTTCACTCTGTGATTTACAATCAATTTGTTGCACCTACGTATAAGCGTATGTTGCAACATGCTTGGAGAAACCCAGGTTATGATACTGACATGCCAAGTTCATCATTATTTTAAAACTGATATTGGACTGCATGATTGCGAAAGTGATTTGGAATGTGATAACGTGGCTTTAGTGAGGTGTGCACATTGTTCTCTTCCACTTTGTTTTAACCACTTCATCTAAATCTTGCATCTGCACTTTGAGGACTAATATAAGCAATATCAGGTGTGTGGTACTGCTGTATATGTGTGTTTTGCGCTATATTAAATACTTTAAGCAGATAATTTTTGGCACTGTTGATTGAAAATGTAATTCTACACGGACGTCATTGAATAACGTATAATTTCCTTCATATAGTATTAATATTTTGTAACTTTGTTTGTCTCTACTAAAATGTTACTTGAGGTAGAATTCAACGTTTAGCATGGAAATGACACACACCACTGTTTTGTTCATGATCGCTTGTTATTCTAAGCACGTTTTCGTGCGGTTCGAGCGTTCGAGGTCAAAGGTGTCCCTTGTATCAGTGGCACGTTTACAATAGTTTGCTTGAAAACAAAAAACAAATATATTTAACCACTGAATATGTTTACAACGAAAATCAGACATTACCCACAAATAAAACATTTCAAGAACTCCAATTTCTGTATGGAGTACTTGGGGGACATCGGTTTTCGCTTTCAGTCTAAGCTTGTTACCTACAGTAGCACTTTTAGACAGGTAATTGGAAAGTAATGCTTTGCACGAAGCTTGTGCGGGGATCCTTCAGACTCGAGGAGACTTACGAGCTGGAAGCACTACTCTTCGGTGATTTTCCGACTTTACCCCGCGTACCGTTGCACAGCCACAACAACTGTGAAGGTCAGAGTATGCTGGCAAACACGAGATATGTATACTGTAGTTGGTGTTTTCTTAGCACGATCTCCGCGGCAGAAGATAAAACTTTACACTTTTTTACCGAGCATTGCAAACTTTTAGCAAAACTTAAGAAGTAGCGACTCCTACGTCCTTGCCAAACTAAGCTGTAAATCAGTATCAGTCGTATGTTGACTACATCCCGATACTGAATGCTAGCGACTGACAGTCCTAAAAAATACAAAAATTTCTGTGCATACTATCTGATGGCTATATTCAGCGTTTCGTTTGGCCCGATAGTTTTTTAATAGCAGGCCGCAGAGCTCTGTGAACTCGAATAGCACTTTTCAAATTCATAGCGGATCATCCTAGCAACTGAGTGCCTCGTAGGCTTCCGATCACAGTGCTAACTACTTGACTGCGTCATAATGTGGAAGGGTTACGCCATCTCTATTTTCATAGTTATTATCCTAAGTTCCCTTTTTTTTTTAAACTGCTTTATGTCCCTCAACAGCGAGGTCTTTAGAGACGGAAAAGGATGGGGGGCAAGGATGGGTGCAAGGAATGGGAAGGAATTCGGCCACGGCCTTTTGAAGGAAGCATCCCGGCATTTCCCTGGAGTGATTTGGGAAACCATAGAAAACCCAAATCTGGATGCCCGGACGGGGATTCGAACCGCCGTCCTCCTGAATGCGAGGCGAGAACGCTAACCGTTACACCGCCACGCTCGGTCCTAAGTTCCCCTTCCACTTCCTAAATACATGTTTCGCAACCAGCATTCCTACTTTAGTGAATCTTTTCACGACTAAATTCACAGACGCGAGCAAAACTGTCTCCTGGACGAAACGTAAACACAGACAGCACAACGGCGAAGTTACACTAGCAACAACAGCACGTGGAAAACGATAAAGTAATACCTCCTCCTACAGGATATTAGTTATACTTCAATTTTGAATAAATTTTCTTCCTAAATTATTGTCCTGGTGCCATTTTTACTTGACGTTTTCTTTATTTTCCCATCAATGATAACGACGATTCTCTTCAATGGAAAGAGATTATATATTTAAATCTTAGTTTCCTCCAAGTTTTTAAATACCTACTTCCATATCAAAAATTTGGAGGTCACTTAAATACATAGAAAATAAAAACTTTATTAAAATAATTAAGGTTTTTTGGGGTGGGGAACCATGGAAAACCCAAATCTGGATGTCCAGACCGGGATTTAAGCCCGCGTCCTCCCGAATGCGATGCCAGAGCATTAACCGCTCACCCACCACGCTTGGTAAAAGAATTAAGAATGATTCATACCTAACAGAATACAAGCGCCTAATTGGACCAAAATGTGATATAAAAATCTGATTTTTTTAAGTTGTGTTAGAAATACGCTTTGCACGTTTGCAACATATTTGATGACAGATTTTTTTTTTGTAATATAATTGAATTCTGTTTTGTATTACATATATATATATATATATATTAACATACGTTTCCATCCATTGTAGCTGAACTTATAACACAGGCAGATGAAACAACAAATTTACATAAGCACGACTGCATTTTCTTTACCAACTTAAACAAGTCTAATCAAAAGAAATCCTAAGCATTAAAAAAAAATTAAGGCAAAAGCATGAGAAATTTATGGTCGATTTTCTTAAGAATTTTTTAGAGGTGGTGCACAGTATTACACTTCACTCTGTTACTCGTTACACGAGATTTGAGAAAAATCCGTGACCATATTTTCTGGTGGTCTCTTTATTAGTGCAATAAGTCAGGTTGTATATTTTATCTCTAAGCACACTCAGTAACTCGTAGACAATATTCTAAGCAGACTCGTATACAGATTGATTGCTGAGTTAATATTTTAGAGGAGAGTAACTGTGACTTTACTTCCTAATGGCTTTATGTCTCGTCGACCTAGAGGTCATTAGAGGCGGAAAAGAATTGGGATCACGGAACGGGTGGGAATTCAGTTATGTCCTTTTGAAGGAACCATATCAGGATTCTCCTGGAATCACTTAATGAAACCATATAAAACAGAATTGGATGCCCGGACCGGGATTCGAACTTGCGTCCTCCCGAATGCGAGGCGAGAGAGGCGAGAGAGGCGAGAGTGTTAACCACTCACCCAGCACGCTTGGTGATTAATGTGATATCTAGACTTTTAGAGCACAGTTTTCTACTGCAATCCACAGATAAGAGAAAGTACAATATTTTGGCCAGGTGACTACTACGATATATAAGACTTGCTTGTCCCACAGTATCCAGATCGCAGTAACAGACAAGGGCCCACAAACCGCCTACTGCATATGCAGCCAACCGCACAATCATGTTGCTTCAGTTGCCAAGGCGTTGCGCTATTTCTGCTTGAACATCGCTTCATTGCGAACTACATTTTACGTAAGTGGCAGACGGTGAAGCTTTTGTAGTTTTCTTTCATTTCATTCATTCTCATTCCCACAGTGAACGAATAACACTTAAATCAATGCGTTAGACATCTACATCTCTGACTTAGTTTAATCCTACTTATTTTGTGTAGGTCGAAGCAATATTCTACAATTTTCAGGTATGAAATAGTTCGTGACATTAATAAATCTGTCGAACGGACTTGGTTATTTCAAGGCTACCGATGTCACCTGTCAGACTCGAAACTTTTTCACATGGACCACATTTGTCCGTCACAGATTGTTCGGTACCGTTGTTTCTGTAACAGGTACTCAAAGCGAGCATTGTGTTCTAGTAACGAACACTCTACTGTCTCTAGGTTTGTTCCTTCGGGTTATTGTCGCATTTCTCCTTTCTAATCGCATCACTCGTAAAACCAGGAAACACAGCATTGCAGTATTATCAAGATTACACTAGACATTGTCATTCAAAGTTAAGTAGATTAACTTTGTGGAGTCTGAAACATTATTACGTCTATTTGGAAAACGAATTTAAGTCCATTCTGATTTATTCACATCTATGCTTCCTATAACCCGTGACATCATCTAAGATTATAAAATGTTTTCAGTCAAATATAATTGATTATAAGAAGATGTGATACTTTTCAATGAATGCAAATACTGTATTTCCCTCAGCCTTTTTATCTAAGTACATGCTATTCGATCCATATGCAAATGTCAAGGAGATCTAATCAATTTCAGAGACACCAATTCCTTAATAAAGTGAATTAAGTGATTACAGATGAAGGAGAAAGTGAGAGTTTTAGAAAAAAACTTATCATGTCTCCGGTAACATAGACGGTGTAGAATATGAAACCAAAGTGATACATCTTTATATATAAAGATGAAGGTATGTTTGTTTGTTGGTTTGTTAGTTTGTTTGTTCTTCATACAAATCCACAGTTTTCATCCGATCTCGATGAAACTTTGCACTCTTATCCTTTGAAACAAGGAGAAAAATACTGTCTACATTTGGTTGAAACATTATCTGTATAAATAACACATGTTGTCTCATAACTTAATCGCTTAATAACATTTACAAAAAATTTCAAGGACATATATTGATCGTGGGTGGTGACTTTAACCTACCGTCGGTTAGGTGGGACACATACACGTTCAGGTTGGGTGGAAGAGATAGGTTAATAACCGAAACGTTCCTAGAATCATTTGCAGTAAGATCTCTTGAACAGATGGTCGAAGAGCCAACACGGTGCGACAAAGATTCCTCGTCCATTCTGGATCTTTTTCTAATTAGCAATCCTGATATTGTAGATAAAGTTTGTATAGAAGACGGTATAAGTGATCACAAGGCGGTTGTGGTAACGTTAAACTCTAGTCTGAGTCTGAAGCATGACAAAGAGAAACTCGTGTTTTGCTTCGATAAGGCAAACGATGCGGGTATGGTTGATCACTTTGCGAAGAATTTTGAAACGTACATGCTAAATACAAATGTTGAGGAACTTTGGTTTAATTTAAAAGAACTAATTTGGACCGGTTTAAACCAGTTTGTTCCTAAGAAGTGTATTAAGGTCAGTAACAACTTCCCTTGGTTCAATAGGGAAGTGAAACGTTTGCTCAGGAGGCAAAGGCGTTTACATGCCGCGGTGAAAAAATCGGGGGACTCATCTAATCGTGCTAAATTAGTCCAGTTGCGTGCGGAAGTGCGTAAGGCAATGCGCGATGCGTTTAAAGAATTCCAAGCTAGGAATTTATCCGAAGATCTTATTACTAATCCAAAAAAGTTCTGGTCGTATATCAAAGTAATAAGAGGCTCTCGTAAGGTTATGCCGTCGCTGATTAAAGAAAATGGTGAATTATCAGAAACAAGCGTAGAGAAAGCAGAAATTTTGAATGATATATTTAAAAAGGCTTTCACGATAGAAAACTCAGAGGAGATACCGATATTTAATAATCGTACCGACAAAATTATGAATGATCTCGCTCTTGATGTCGAGGGAATAACTAAACTGCTTATGAATGTAAAAACCAATAAGGCTCCCGGACCAGACGGTATTCCTACAAGATTCTACTCAAGATACGCAAAGGAAATTGCACCGTATTTGATGAAATTGTATACCGTCTCTCTGGATCAAGGAAAAATACCAGCCGAATGGAAGACCGCTATCGTAACTCCAGTGTTTAAAAATGGGAATGTTAATGATCCTCAGAATTATAGGCCGATCTCGTTAACTTCAATATTTTCTAGGATTTTAGAACATATCATCTATTCAAATGTCATGCGGTTCTTGGATGAAGATGAGCTTTTAAATACAAATCAACATGGATTTAGAAAAGGCCGATGCTGCGAAACACAACTTGCACTTCTAATTCACGACTTGTGCCGAATTATAGATGAGCAATCCCAGGTTGATTTGGTTCTATTAGACTTTAAAAAAGCTTTCGACACTGTGCCTCACACTAGGTTACTTAGGAAACTTCGCGGTTACGGCATATCTAGACAAATATGCGACTGGGTTGCAGACTTCCTGAAGGACAGAAC
Source organism: Vandiemenella viatica (assembly GCA_031002005.1). Taxonomy (NCBI): domain Eukaryota; kingdom Metazoa; phylum Arthropoda; class Insecta; order Orthoptera; family Morabidae; genus Vandiemenella; species Vandiemenella viatica. The sequence goes on along the minus strand of JARYHS010008074.1, from coordinate 27,116,250 downwards.
ACAGTGTGTAGTTCTCGACGGTGAGCGTTCATCACTTACTGAAGTGGGGTCTGGAGTTCCCCAGGGAAGCGTGTTAGGGCCACTGTTGTTTCTCATATACATCAATGATCTATGCGACATAATAGGGGGGATGAAAAGATTATTTGCCGATGATGCTATTATTTATCGCGAAATAAAAACCCAGGACGACTGCGCTTTGTTACAAGACGATATTATGAAAATAATTGCGTGGTGTAAAGATTGGCAGTTGGAATTAAACGCTAAAAAGTGCCAAGTCATGCGTGTAAGTAAAAAGGTGACACCATTTAACTATGAATATACGATTAATGGCACTGTCCTTAGAACGGTAGATTCCGCTAAATACCTAGGGGTAACAATTCGTAATAATTTGTCGTGGAATGAGCATATCGAGAATGTAATGGGAAAAGCAAATCGTATGCTCCGATTTCTAGGTCGTAATTTAAATCAATGCACTCAGGAAGTTAAATCGATTGTATACAAGTCACTAGTACGTCCTCACTTAGAGTATTGTTGTTCTGTATGGGGTCCCCATCAAAAGGGGTTAATGGAGGCTTTAGAGAAGGTTCAAAGAAGAGCCGCCCGATTCGTGACAGGTATATATAGTTGGAGGGAAAGCGTAAGTGCGATGTTGAAGGAGTTAGGTTGGGAAGACTTGGAACACCGAAGGCGTTGCTCTCGACGAAAGCTAATTGAAAAATTCACGACAGATGTATTTCGGAATGACATCCAGCAAATATTGCTACCAGCAACGTTCATATCTCGAAATGACCGTGAAAATAAGATAAGAGAAATCAGGGCCAGAACCGATTCATTTCTGTACTCATTTTTCCCACGAGCGATTAGGGAATGGAATAGAAAGGATTTACCGGGCGAGTAAACTTAAAATTCGACAGGAGTAGCTTTCGATAAAGCACTCCAGCCATCCTGATCTGGGTTTTCCATGGTTTTCCCAGATCACTCCACGCGAATGCGGGGATGGTTCCTCACAATAGCCCATGGGCGCCTCCTGCCATATCCCTTTCGATAGGTGCAATGCACCCTCCGCCACACACTTTTAGTGAATCGCGGAGTAATAATAATAATAATAATAATAATAACTTCGAAATACGGCGATAGACGGACACGTTGGATGTGGACGTCTCCAGACCGTGTTTCCGTGTAGTGAACTGGCAGTTCAGTGGCTAAAGAGCTTGCTTACGAACTTCGTGGTCTCCGGTTCAAAACTCCGTCGAGGCTAAGATTTTTTAAAATTGTTTTTCATCGTAAGAGTCAGGCCTGGGCCTTAGGTTATTCGGATTGAATGTTAAACTGTAGATATTAGAAAGTTAGGGGTGCAATGCGAGGCAAATCGTAGGTAGTCTTGCAATGTTGTAGGTGTACACTTTTTTACGTTAGAATGATCCCTCAGGTGTTGTTCGCAGTCAGTACTACTACAGTAATAATAATATAAATACGGAAGTAAGTCTCTGTCTTTTTGTTACGTTTTGACGACTAAATGGCTATATCGTTGTGATGGAATTTTGTAAGGAAAGCTGTATGAAGGGCACAGGATATTTTTTCCAGTATGACTAACAGTTGTAGTCACGAAATTTTGAGATCTTATCGAATAGTGACAGAAATATGTTGGAAATTGATTCTCTTCAAGAGGCAGGTTCGACGGTAGAATGATATAGTGATAGCTTTCCTGTCATATTATGCCGACTCGATATTGTTTGGGACCAATCCTTCGTTACCTACAACTTTCTATATTTAATTCTGGCAAAAAAATTCTTAATCCACGCGTACGAAGTCGCGGGTACGAGGCTAGTGCACTATAATGGAACAAGCCGGCTGCCCCTACGTGGTGTGCCGCTCTGCTCGTGCTCCATGTGGGTTGCTGCCATACGCGGCGCTACCAGTGTGGTAGCGCCGCCCCGAACCTGAGTCAATGAAACCGGTGCGCTGTAGCTTCAGGGGCGGCAAACTTATGTTATTTTCCGTTTTTTCTTATCTTTCTACAACAGCGATTAGCATCCGGGTCGTGGCGGATAGTCGTTAAAATTGTCAGTACTTCTGCAGCCAAATTTTTTTTTTGCTGTCGTCAGTCTTTCGACTGGTTTGATGCAATCCTCCATCCCTTCCTATCTTGTGCTAACCTCTTCATCTTTACATACCAGTTACAACCCACGTCCTCAATTATCTGCTTCATATATTCTGATCTCTGTCTTCCTCTACAGTTCTTACTTTTATCCGTTCCCTTCACTAAGAAATTAGCCAATCCAACACGTCTCAAAATATGACCTACCAGCCTGTCTCTTCTTTCTGTAAGCTTCTTCCACAAACTTCTTTCCTCACCCATCATTTCCAGAACTCGTTCATTTCTTACTTTGTCTGTCCACTTAATTTTCAGCATTGTTCTGTAGCACCACATTTCAAATGCTTCAATTTTCTTTCTTTCTGGTATTCCTAAAGTCCATGCTTCGCTACCGTAAAGTGCTGTGGTCCACACATAAGAGTTTTAAAAAGTTCTTTCTAAGTTCTAGACCAATATTTGAAACTAAAAGATTTCTCTTTTTCATGCAGGCTCTTTTTGATAGTGCTATTCTGCTTTTAACACCATTCCTACTTCGGCCATCGATTGTAATTTTGCTTCCCAAATAGCAGAATTCTCCTACTGCATCCAATCCCACTTTTATATTTAATCTACTGTGACTGGTATCATTTCTGTTACATTTCATCATTTTTGTCTTTCTTTAATTTATTTTCAGTCCAAAATCTTCCTTCAGTATTTTGTTCATGCCATTCAGTAAATTCTCAATGTCCTCAGCCTGTTCTGCTAACAAGATGATGTCAACAAATCGTAACATACTGCTTTTTGTCCTTGAACACTTATGCCAAATGAATTTTTTTTTCCTTTCCTTACTGCTTCCTCTACATACAAGTTGAATATTAACGAGGATAGACTACAACCTTGTTTGGCTATCTGGTAATAATTAAGCTTAAATGGTGAAAGCGAGAGGAGGCAATCTCAAGTATTTGCCTTGGTTAAAAAAACTCCTAGATACGTCACTGTAACCACGGCTGGAAAGCTTTGTTGCGGGTTCATGGTTAATGTAAAACGAGATTATTACAGGTGTATATTTAAGACCAGGCTTCCGTGGATAGCTGCGGCACTCATGAGTCTTTTTCTATTAAAGCTTTGCAGGTTCTCGTCGGGTTGGTCTTTAGGGTCGGGAGAGAGTATTCGCGGAAAGGAACGGGAAGAAATTCGGCGGCAGGCTTTTAAAGAAAACACCCCAACATACGACTGGATTGGTTTCGGGAAGACGATAAAACCGAAATCTGCGACCTCGAAATACCAGGCTGCAGCATTAACCGCTCACCCATGAGTCGACACCAAAACACGGTGTGAGACAAAACAGAGCCAAAGCATTATAACATGAATCACCAGTAAGAAAAGACATAATTTCACACCTCACCGGCTTCTTGTACGAGTGAAGGGCAAGAAAAACCTGCTGATTTTTCCTCACAGCAATGAAATTCGTTTAGAGCGTCATGTTCATCAAATTAGATGGGACGCACCGTTTGTTCACAGTTATTTCAATTACGGTTTTTTCTGTCAGTGCACTAGAAACATTTAATGCAGAATCATCGAAAATAAATCCGAATTCTTCATTCGGAGACAAAGTGAAAAGCCTTTTTAGATTGTTTGCTGATGATGCGGTTATTTATAGGGAAGTAAGAAATTTGGCCGATTGCTTAGAAATTCAGCGCGATCTGGATGTTATTTTGGCTTGGTGCGCTGAGTGGCAACTTACTCTAAATTGTAAAAAGTGCAAGACAATGAGCATAACTAACAAAAAGAATCCAACTGTTCAGAAATACGAGGTAAACAGTTCAGTTATTGATATGGTCGATTCTATGAAATATTTGGGAGTAACAGTACAAAGGAACATGAAATGGGACATACACATTAATTCGTTAGTAGGTAGAGCAAATTCTAGGCTGCGAGTCATAGGTCGAATCTTGAAAAATTGTAATGAACAAACAAAGGAGATAGCGTACAAATCTCTTGTGCGTCCACATTTGGATTATTGTTGTGCCATTTGGGACCCGTTTCGTAAGGGGTTGATCGAAAGAATAGAGAAAGTACAGAGAAGAGCCGCTCGATTCGTGACCGCTTGCTACAGTCCTTATGAAAGCGTCACAGAACTGATTAGTAGATTAGGTTGGGAGTCTCTGGTAGATAGACGACACACGTTTCGTTTAAACTTATTGGAAAACATGCGTACTCCAACTTTCACTCATGAGTGTAGTGAAATACTTCTTCCACCAACCTATTTGAGTCGGAAGGACAGGATAGATAAAATTAGAGAAATAAGGTGCCGGACTGATTCTTATATGAATTCTTTTTTCCCTCGTACCATTAGGGATTGGAATGCACAGCAAAGAGATTAGCTTTGGTGCTGAGCACCCTCTGCCACCCACAATTTTGTGAATTGCAGAGTATATATGTAGATGTAGATGTTTGGCCTGTAAAATGATATTCAGGAACGCTGTATCTCTTGAATCGGCTGTCATTCCATACTCACAAGCGTAGTATATTTCGAATCAAAATTCTTAAGCGAAAAGATGCGTTGGAGCAGTTTTGAGGTACCTGGTCATACCGGCAAATTAATCCTAGACTAGAAGCAGAAGTAAAGCTCCACTCTCGGAGAGTCTCGTTTCTGTTGTGAATCTCCGAAAACAATCAACAATTCACAATGGAAAATCTTATCTGATTCAAGTGGTAGCCTGTTACTTCGTAATATGTTTAATTTTATTTTCATATGTCATTCGTAGAGCATATATTACACTCCTAGCAGCAGGGAATGGAAAACAGAATACCTTCTCTCACACCAAGCTTGGTGGGTGAACGGTTAAGATTCTAGAGGGATATAGGTTTTCCATGGTTTCCCGAAATCACTCCAGGTGAATTCCGAGATGGTTCCTTCAAAAGAACATGGCCGAATTCCTACCCGTTCCTTCCCCAAACCTTTCCCGGCTCTTACGAACGGAACGTAGACCGAAATCTTTCAAGTGGTCCTGAAGAAATACCGGCAAAACAATTGCTTGAGAAAAAGTAAAAAATAATTTATTCGCGAGAATAATTTTTGCTGGCTATAATCTGTAAGAAATTTATTCACAGAGATTATTGCATGAAGTTGATTTAGACACCACCCAAATTATTTGAATTACTTTTGAACCACGTTTTAGATTTATGTTGATTGGATACTATTACCCAACTCATGCAACCAATTACACTACAATGTTAGACTGCCAGCGCCTGGGTGTGCTGCAGCCAAATGTACTGCTATGCAGAGAGTGTCGTGGAGGAAGAGGCATCGCCAGACTGTGTTATGCTTTGCTGAAGCAAACGCATTTGCTTTCTAGTCCTCAGGGCAGGCACTACGATTCTCGGGCCCCGGGTAAGCGATCTTAGGCCCCCTCCCCTCCCACCCCGAAAATATTTTTACCTTATACTTTGTTTTTTTTTGGATAACTCAGAAAATTTTAATACAAAATATTTAAAATTATTGGTGCAGATTTTAAAATTTTTTGTTTGATTTCTATTTATTTAGGCACCCAGGCCGGCGGGCCCCCCTTTGTTGGCTCGGGCCCCGGGTACTTTTGCCCTGCTTAACCCCCCCCCCCCTAACGCCGGCCCTGTTAGTCCTTGTCACTCCTCGCGTATAGTTACATCATCCTACTTAAAGGAAAGATTAAATAATTCTTTATAATCATCTCTATAAGAAGTTAACACTCAGATTTTACCCTCAATTTGTTTCACAACAGCAGATATAATATTTGCGATTATTAACAAGCTACGGTAACGATTGAGTGGTCTGGCAGCCCAGTGCTTAAGGCGCTTGCTTTCTCAAGTTCTGGGTCCGGACCCGTGTTCAAATCACGATGGTGCCAGGAATTTCTGAGAGTTGTGTTTGATCATACGACCTATACCAGGTCGTTCATTGTGGAAAGGAACAGCTCGTCCTGCCTTTAACACAGTGGGTTAGTATGCCTCATTCTGGAGGATCCAACCAATATCCGGATTGTGCACTAAGTTTTTTTTATGGTAAAGTTCCAGGAACTATCCCTGTATTGGAATCAAAAGAACTGAAATTTTAATGTGAAGAAAAGAATAAAAACCAATGTCCTTTATATTTGTACGCTTGAATCTTAAAGCGCACCCATCAGTATGCGTTTCAAGACATTACTTAACAGTCGGTTAAAACAGAACTGTAATTATTTGGAAAAACCTAGTGTTGTATCCTCAGATCCTGTGGTTACTGCTCTGGTAATCTCCATTACCGGTTTTGCTAATTATTTATGTTGGTCTTCGTAAAATGCTTGGAATGAACCTTTTCTTTGCAGAAATTTTCCATAGATACACAATGCGAACGTTGTATGTAAAGTTCTCGGGCCTCCCACCGGGAGAACGTGTGAGGAACACAAGCTCACCATTTGTGATTTTTTCTTAATTAGTAAAAATTGTTTTTTTTTAGTAGTTATGATTGTAAATACTAACATTGAGTTTTTAAGGTCACAGAATTTCAAGAGAGGTATACGAGATCTTTGGCGAAAAAGAACAGTTGAAGAAAGAAAAGGTTGTTGAAGTGAAAATGGAATGAGAGAAGGTGTGGTTGGAAAAAGGCTTAATGAAGAAGCTGTAAAAATACTAGCGGGGCTCGTAATGGAAAGTATTAACCTGAGGGCAGAAGATTAGTATAATGATAAAGTTAGTGAATTATGAAAGTTGTATTAGACAACTGATTGTTATTTGAAAGTGGAAGATAATAAGATGTGGTATAAGAGAGATGAATAACTATAATAATTACTCTTAGAGAAAAATGGTAGTTAAGGGTAACGTTTGGAAAAACAGATGAAAGATAGCGGAGGACTGACGAACTTGGTGAGAACTTGTCGTGTTCGTTTTGAATTTAAAGTTGCTTGCGGAAAAGAACCTGTATAACTTCGGATGATTAAAGATGTTATTACATTATAAATAAAAGGAATCAAAGCATATAAGTTCATTGGTTATTGGCGAAGCTAGAAAACTTCAGAAGAAATTACATTTAATAATTAAACAGATATCTTTACTACGCCTACGAAATAAATAAGTAGAAAATACGAGCTAAGACAACATAAAGTACAACATAAATATACGACATGAAAAATATACGACAAAGTAAATATACGACAAAGATAAGTGGAAAACTTTTGTTTCATGTTGAGATTATAATAAAGAAAGTGGAGTTGACTATTAAAGTACATTTGGTATGATTTTTTTAATAGTAGTTTGATTTACAGCGGTGGTATCTAAGAAAAAGTAGCGGTGGACATATAGGGTTAAATAAAGATCCTATTTGAACTATTCTCACGCTGGAAACTTAAGGAAAAGCAGTATAATTTATTTTCCAAAGGTAAAAGTAAGAGAGGAAGGTTAGATAGTAAAGAAGAACCGAAAATTAAGTACATCTTTATGTAATTTCTAAAAACATAAAGAACCTTACAAACGCGTAAATATGATGTGACGTTTCGAAACCGCTCTCCGACTCCATCTTCTGACTTCGCCAAATGGAGTAGGGAGCCATTCCGAAACGTCGCATCAGATTTACTCGTTCCCTTAGTGGGAGGCCCGAGAACTTTACATACAGGTGATACACCAGGAAAGCCTTTATTCTTTAATTACGACCATTGTTAGTCGGTTCGCTCTTAAACCATTAGTGAGCGTTACAGTCGTGCAAACGCTGTCTTGGTGTGTCGCTGCCAGCGCGACCTCTGCCGGCCAGATACCTGAAATACAGTGCAGAGAACCGAGCCTGGACGTAAGCTCGAGCCTGACAGTAGACTCGGACTGTTATTCACGTGCTGTGTGGTGACGAAGCGACGCTGGTACTCGACTGGTACAATCGGAACAGTCACGAACTGCATCACAGTCTTAAAATCACTAACTTGAAGAGTAAAGTAACTGAAAAATTAAAGGAGTGGAGAGTATATGTCTTCTTATTATTATTTTCTACTTACTGTTACATCATTTTATAAGATTGTATAGTTTACTTTCGGAAAATTCGGATACTTAAAGACCGTTCACAACTCTATATTAATGAAAAAGTAAAAATCCGCAGATTGAACCACATAACAGCATTTCTGTGGAGATGTTCCAGAATTTCATCAAAGTGGAACAATTTTCTCCTGAACATATGAAAGATCTTTTGATTATTAACAATCACATATAACAGCGTCATCAGTTATATCATTAAGTAATTTCAATGTTGTACAAATTCTTACAAGACATCACATAAATTTGAACCCTACATTTAAATCATTATGCACTACATGTGGATTCAGGATATACTTCATGTATGTCAGTAAATATAGATAACTTATTTATGTTATGGTTTTCGTTGCAGTGTGTTCTGACTTCATGGTTTGCAATACTTCCGTAACGAATGTTTGTCAAACACATACACGTTGCAGTACATGTCTAAGACGATTCAATAGCTATAACATATAAAAAATGTTAGTAGTAGTCATAGTTGTAGATTTAAGAATGCTCCTGCTGTACAATCTTGTCAAGTTTTCTCTGATGTGCCATCTTTGTCACGCGGCATGGGTGAGAAAGATACCATGCACTATTCCTGCATTGCCGACCCTTCGTATGTCCTCCGAGCATTCATTTGTCCACCGGGCCTCCGTTTGTCCACCGGGCCTTCATTTGACCACAGAGCCTTCGTTTGTCCACCGAGGCTTCGTTTGACCACCGAGCCTTCGTTTGACCACCGGGCCTTCGTTTGACCACCGGGCCTTCGTTTGACCACCGGGCCTTCGTTTGACCACCGGGCCTCCGTTTGTCCACCGGGCCTTCATTTGACCACAGAGCCTTCGTTTGTCCACCGAGGCTTCGTTTGACCACCGAGCCTTCGTTTGACCACACACCCTTCGTTTGTCCACCGAGCCTTCGTTTGACCACCGGGCCTTCGTTTGACCACCGGGCCTCCGTTTGTCCACCGGGCCTTCATTTGACCACAGAGCCTTCGTTTGTCCACCGAGGCTTCGTTTGACCACCGAGCCTTCGTTTGACCACACACCCTTCGTTTGTCCACCGAGCCTTCGTTTGACCACCGGGCCTTCGTTTGACCACACACCCTTCGTTTGTCCACCGAGCCTTCGTTTGACCACCGGGCCTTCGTTTGACCACCGGGCCTCCGTTTGTCCACCGGGCCTTCATTTGACCACAGAGCCTTCGTTTGTCCACCGAGGCTTCGTTTGACCACCGAGCCTTCGTTTGACCACACACCCTTCGTTTGTCCACCGAGCCTTCGTTTGACCACCGGGCCTTCGTTTGACCACCGGGCCTCCGTTTGTCCACCGGGCCTTCATTTGACCACAGAGCCTTCGTTTGTCCACCGAGGCTTCGTTTGACCACCGAGCCTTCGTTTGACCACACACCCTTCGTTTGTCCACCGAGCCTTCGTTTGACCACCGGGCCTTCGTTTGACCACCGGGCCTCCGTTTGTCCACCGGGCCTTCATTTGACCACAGAGCCTTCGTTTGTCCACCGAGGCTTCGTTTGACCACCGAGCCTTCGTTTGACCACACACCCTTCGTTTGTCCACCGAGCCTTCGTTTGACCACCGGGCCTTCGTTTGACCACCGGGCCTCCGTTTGTCCACCGGGCCTTCATTTGACCACAGAGCCTTCGTTTGTCCACCGAGGCTTCGTTTGACCACCGAGCCTTCGTTTGACCACACACCCTTCGTTTGTCCACCGAGCCTTCGTTTGACCACCGGGCCTTCGTTTGACCACACACCCTTCGTTTGTCCACCGAGCCTTCGTTTGACCACCGGGCCTTCGTTTGACCACCGGGCCTCCGTTTGTCCACCGGGCCTTCATTTGACCACAGAGCCTTCGTTTGTCCACCGAGGCTTCGTTTGACCACCGAGCCTTCGTTTGACCACACACCCTTCGTTTGTCCACCGAGCCTTCGTTTGACCACCGGGCCTTCGTTTGACCACACACCCTTCGTTTGTCCACCGAGCCTTCGTTTGACCACCGGGCCTTCGTTTGACCACCGGGCCTCCGTTTGTCCACCGGGCCTTCATTTGACCACAGAGCCTTCGTTTGTCCACCGAGGCTTCGTTTGACCACCGAGCCTTCGTTTGACCACACACCCTTCGTTTGTCCACCGAGCCTTCGTTTGACCACCGGGCCTTCGTTTGACCACACACCCTTCGTTTGTCCACCGAGCCTTCGTTTGACCACCGGGCCTTCGTTTGACCACCGGGCCTCCGTTTGTCCACCGGGCCTTCATTTGACCACAGAGCCTTCGTTTGTCCACCGAGGCTTCGTTTGACCACCGAGCCTTCGTTTGACCACACACCCTTCGTTTGTCCACCGAGCCTTCGTTTGACCACCGGGCCTTCGTTTGACCACCGGGCCTCCGTTTGTCCACCGGGCCTTCATTTGACCACAGAGCCTTCGTTTGTCCACCGAGGCTTCGTTTGACCACCGAGCCTTCGTTTGACCACACACCCTTCGTTTGTCCACCGAGCCTTCGTTTGACCACCGGGCCTTCGTTTGACCACCGGGCCTCCGTTTGTCCACCGGGCCTTCATTTGACCACAGAGCCTTCGTTTGTCCACCGAGGCTTCGTTTGACCACCGAGCCTTCGTTTGACCACACACCCTTCGTTTGTCCACCGAGCCTTCGTTTGACCACCGGGCCTTCGTTTGACCACCGGGCCTCCGTTTGTCCACCGGGCCTTCATTTGACCACAGAGCCTTCGTTTGTCCACCGAGGCTTCGTTTGACCACCGAGCCTTCGTTTGACCACACACCCTTCGTTTGTCCACCGAGCCTTCGTTTGACCACCGGGCCTTCGTTTGACCACACACCCTTCGTTTGTCCACCGAGCCTTCGTTTGACCACCGGGCCTTCGTTTGACCACCGGGCCTCCGTTTGTCCACCGGGCCTTCATTTGACCACAGAGCCTTCGTTTGTCCACCGAGGCTTCGTTTGACCACCGAGCCTTCGTTTGACCACACACCCTTCGTTTGTCCACCGAGCCTTCGTTTGACCACCGGGCCTTCGTTTGACCACCGGGCCTCCGTTTGTCCACCGGGCCTTCATTTGACCACAGAGCCTTCGTTTGTCCACCGAGGCTTCGTTTGACCACCGAGCCTTCGTTTGACCACACACCCTTCGTTTGTCCACCGAGCCTTCGTTTGACCACCGGGCCTTCGTTTGACCACCGGGCCTCCGTTTGTCCACCGGGCCTTCATTTGACCACAGAGCCTTCGTTTGTCCACCGAGGCTTCGTTTGACCACCGAGCCTTCGTTTGACCACCGGGCCTTCGTTTGACCACCGGGCCTTCGTTTGACCACCGGGCCTTCGTTTGACCACCGGGCCTTCGTTTGACCACCGAACCTTCGTTTGACCACCGGGCCTTCGTTTGACCACCGAGCCTTCGTTTGACCACCGGGCCTTCGTTTGACCACCGGGCCTTCGTTTGACCACCGAGCCTTCGTTTGACCACACACCCTTCGTTTGTGCACCGAGCCTTCGTTTGACCACCGAGCCTTCGTTTGTCCACCGAGCCTTCGTTTGACCACCGAGCCTTCGTTTGACCACCGAGCCTTCGTTTGACCACCGAACCTTCGTTTGACCACCGAACCTTCGTTTGACCACCGGGCCTTCGTTTGACCACCGGGCCTTCGTTTGACCACCGGGCCTTCGTTTGACCACACACCCTTCGTTTGTCCACCGAGCCTTCGTTTGACCACCGGGCCTTCGTTTGACCACCGAGCCTTCGTTTGACCACCGAGCCTTCGTTTCACCACCGAGCCATCGTTTGACCACCGAGCCTTCGTTTGACCACACACCCTTCGTTTGTCCACCGAGCCTTCGTTTGACCACCGAGCCTTCGTTTGACCACCGGGCCTTCGTTTGACCACCGGGCCTTCGTTTGACCACCGGGCCTTCGTTTGACCACCGGGCCTTCGTTTGACCACCGAGCCTTCGTTTGTCCACCGGACCTTCGTTCGTCCACCGGACCTTCGTTGACCACCGGGCCTTCGTTTGACCACCGGACCTTCGTTTGACCACCGGACCTTCGTTTGTCCACCGGACCTTCGTTTGTCCACCGGACCTTCGTTTGTCCACCGGACCTTCGTTTGACCACCGGGCCTTCGTTTGACCACCGGGCCTTCGTTTGACCACCGGGCCTTCGTTTGACCACCGGGCCTTCGTTTGACCACCGGGCCTTCGTTTGACCACCGAGCCTTCGTTTGTCCACCGGACCTTCGTTTGTCCACCGGACCTTCGTTTGTCCACCGAGCCTTCGTTTGACCACCGAGTCTTCGTTTGACCACCGGACCTTCGTTTGACCACCGGACCTTCGTTTGACCACCGGACCTTCGTTTGACCACCGGACCTTCGTTTGACCACCGGACCTTCGTTTGACCACCGGACCTTCGTTTGTCCACCGGACCTTCGTTTGTCCACCGGACCTTCGTTTGTCCACCGGACCTTCATTTGACCACCGGGCCTTCGTTTGACCACCGAGCCTTCGTTTGACCACCGGGTCTTCGTTTGACCACCGGACCTTCGTTTGACCACCGGACCTTCGTTTGACCACCGGACCTTCGTTTGTCCACCGGACCTTCGTTTGTCCACCCGACCTTCGTTTGTCCACCCGACCTTCGTTTGTCCACCGGACCTTCGTTTGTCCACCGGACCTTCGTTTGACCACCGGGCCTTCGTTTGACCACCGAGTCTGGGGAAGCTCCAGCGGTCACAGCTCGCCCGAGTAGAGAGGACTGGTCACAGGAATAACTGAGCGAGTTCGAGCGTGAGTAGACGGCAATTTGCACGAAACTAGGGAGTGTAGTAATGGTCGCACAGACACAATGAACATTGCGGAAACCTGAGATGCGATTCCATTAGCGATTGTCAAGTCGCTGTCTCACTGGACGTCACAAAATTTTCTGTAGATACTTGCTCCACAGATAATAGCTTTCGCTTATTTGAAGGAACAGTTGGCTCCATCAGTTGCACGCACTGTTTGTTACGCAGATTACAATCAAGCTTCGGCATTTGGACCAGCGTTACTGTTATGGACTTCAGTAAGTGACGTAACAGCTGATGCACCTAATTAATGCGGTATTTAATAAGTGAAGCTATCTCGTGACTTTGGTTAAGGCTGTAGGAAGAGAGGATTGGCTTACCTTCAGCGAGTCAGCAGGTTTTTTGGATGATCTGGATAAAGGTCACTCGAATAGCTAATCTCGTAATGAATTACTTATCTGCTCCACCCATAAATATAATCTTTGCACATTTAGAGTGATCAGCTGGTGATTTATAAATTTATGTCGATATAAAAGAATTTAAAGTGAACTGAATGAGTTGAACTCAAGAGTTTTCTTCTATCCAGTCGAGTAATTAAGCCATTTAAACCACTGTAGTACGAAAGTCTTCAAATTCCCTCTACACAACGTCATTGCAGGTTACTTTTCTGTAGATTATGTCTGAAAGGTTCGCCTCGTCAATCATCTGCGTCATTCGCATATTTATGAGTAGCTTAAAGACCGGGGGCTGAATTTTTCATGCTGCTACACGGTTCTTATGCAAGAAGAGGATATGGTTGTGTGACGACATGTGTCTTCATTGACCACCATTAATATAATCTGTATTGAATTTAGTCTGAGGCGCTAAGTAATATCCTTGTAGATAACTACCAAGCCATTTTCCGAGATTGGGAAAGATTTCTGATAATTTAATCCTATTTCTGTTTCCCGTGATTTCGCAAAAGTACCGCAGTCAAATAACGGCACTGTTCTTAAAGACAATGACCGATTTCCTTCCAGTTTCTTGTTTCGTTGTGGAAGAGCTGTAAAGCCTAGCTTATAAAGAAAAGTAGGTAAGTGACACTATTACATCCCAAACTGTGTGATTGGTTCCTATCCTACTCTTCCCCGCGACCTAGGCCCGTTAGACTTTATCAGTTCAGTTAATGAAGAAATTCAAAGTGAACGAAGCATGTGGGTGATAATAAACAATGACCTACAAACGATGAATCGATAAGGTCTCGTCCTTAGGAGAAGCTAGTTGGAAATTTTGATACGAAACTTTTCCTTTAAGATTTTAAAGATGTTGTGTTGGCACTAATATTTACATATCGTAACGAGATATGTGCCAGAGTAAGAATCTTGTTTTTGGATTTATGCTTGCTTGCTGAAGGAGACTTCACAGTGGTTGTATGTTGTCTCTCTGCGGGCAGCCTACTCTTGGTTTGGCTACATCGTCCTTTGCAGATTAATACCGCGAATCTGTCGTCGAATCCCTATGCAAAGACTCCCTTGTAACATTTCATCAGGTCGCTCAACACACATCGAGCACCAAAAATTAAAAATCAATCAGACAGTAAACAGTACTCGCAATGGAATGAAACCGGCATTTGCTGTCTCAAATTAATCATTTAACAGGTAAACATTTTTATTAAAAAGGGAAAATTATTGGTGGTAATATTTTTACTATAGGGGAGCGTCCATAAATTACGTGAGGTGAAATGGGTGGGTGGGGGAGGGGGCTCCGGAGAAATCTCACCAAATCTCACGAAATCTCACGGGGGGGGAGGGTCTACGGAAATCTTACGTGAGGTTTTGGAAAAAAAAATGTTGGACTGTAGAGCTAAAAAAAAAGGTCTAAAAATTACGCGAAAGTCGATTTTAGGAGGCTTTAGGGGGGTATTTCGGCGAAAAGGGGGGTGTAACCGGTTTGGAAGGGTGAGACCTAAAAAAAAAGGTCTCAAAAAGTTACGAGGGCGATTTCTAGGGGGGGGGGGGCTCACGGACCAAATCACACCAGAGGGGGGGGGGGGGGTCGGGCCAAATGTAGGATCATTTTTGACGGATATTTTCGAATTATGCACAATTGTAATATAAACGACATTTCAGACCTTCAATTGTAAACTATCTCGAAGTATCTCTCGAGATGAAAGAAATTAACGGTGCATTTTTGTATACTTCAACGCTTTCTAGATGTCGCAAAGGAAAAGGTATTGGTGCCTTTTTATGTCTGCACGCGGTGACCCGAATAATGACCGCAGTAATAGCTTTTTGCGACAGAGCTCTGTAACGCGTGTCTATTGAGTGGTGTGGCAGGTTTTAGGTCGGTGGGCGCGTGAACAATGCTCGGTAACGGTATGGCGGCCGGAAGGGATGAAGCCACATACCTGTACCGCGGTGCGGCGCGGCGGCCAACTGACCAACAGCGGCGCACCTGACGGCGCTCACTAATGAGACCAGCTGCTGCTGCTGCACGAGAGAGATGGGCATCCGGACGAGACTCCAGTTGATATTTTTTTTTTTTTTTTTTTTTGCTTATGGCTTTACGCCTCGTCGACGTCGAGGTCCTTAGCGGCGGGAAAGGACTGGAGGCAAGGAAGGGGAAGGAATTCGGCCATGACCTTTTTGAAGGAAGCATCCCGGCATTCGCCTGGAGAGATTTGGGATAACCATGGAAACCGCAAATATGGATGACTGGACGGGGATTCGAACCCGCGTCCTCCCGAATGCGAGGCCAGAGCGTTATCGCCCACCCACCACGCTCGGCGACTGGAGTCGATTACTGCCAGCTTCCATCAACTCGTCTCGTCCGCTTACTTGTAACGTGAAACATCTGATATACAGGGTGTTACAAAAAGGTACGGCCAAACTTTCAGGAAACATTCCTCACACACAAACAAAGAAAATATCTTATGTGGACATGTGTCCGGAAACGCTTACTTTCCATGTTAGAGCTCATCTTAGTTTCGTTAGTATGTACTGTACTTCCTCGATTCACCGCTCGTATTGTGGACGGCTGTGATACAATACGCCATTCTCCAGGGCTGCATCAGCGCATCAGGGATTCCATGCGACGGAGGGTGGATGCATGTATCCTCACTAACGGAGGACATTTTGAACATTTCCTGTAACAAAGTGTTTGAAGTCACGCTGGTACGTTCTGTTGCTGTGTGTTTCCATTCCATGTTTAATGTGATTTGAAGAGAAGTAATAAAATGAGCTCTAACATGGAAAGTAAGCGTTTCCGGACACATGTCCACATAACATATTTTCTTTGTTTGTGTGTGAGGAATGTTTCCTGAAAGTTTGCCCGTACCTTTTTGTAACACCCTGTATTATCAGTGGAAGCTGGCAGTGAGGTCGAAAATTAAGAAAAAATTAAATCTTTTTAGAAAGATATTCATCGTCGACTCCTCCAATATTCAAAGAGTGAAATGGCACTGCTTGTATTTTGGTCAGCACTGCTAAATCGCGGATCACCTGTTTACGCTGTATGAGTGAACAATCCTTGGCCCCCGTCCAATCACGACGTCCCTAGAAGCGATCATTGTTTCGAGGTCACGGACAGTCGAAAGACAAGATTGCCTTCCTACCCTTCCGTTCCATAACTTTTCGAGAAAACATACCGGTTACAGGCTTCTTGAATTGGAGCCCGTGATGCAGAAATTATACTTTCAGTTTTCATGTAAAGTTTTCCACAGCAAAGGAAGTCGTAACCGGTATGGAACGGAAGTATAGGAAAGCAATCTTGTCGTTCAACTGTCCGTTACGTCCAAACAATGATCACTTCTAGGGACGTTGTGATAGCACAGGGGCCAAGGATTGTTCACTCATTCAGTGTAGAGAGGTGATACGCGAACTAGCAGTGTTGACCAAAATACAAGCAGTGAAAAGATTTAATTTTTTCTTAAAAAAGAAAGTGTGTCTGGATTTTCGACCTCACTGCCTGAAATTAACTGCCAACGATATTCCGTCAAACAAAACCTACTGACGGAAGTGGTAGGATGGATATACACCCTGAACGAACCAATTTCCTGTCAAAATTAATTCAGCTCCGTCATTCTCCACACATACTCACCAAATCGGTTGGGATATTCACTTAATTTCAATGACTCAAAAGCGAGGTAATTTAATTTCGTTTTATGGTATTAATGGTTTTCAGAGTAAATAATCATTTTCATGTTTACACCTATGATTTAATGATTACCTCTCCATGCTAACTGTTCACGCCAATCAGTGGAACATAGCGATGGACTGTTAAAATCATTTTCAAAATTAAACACTGTACAATAAATTCGGATAAAGATCTACCTTCTTTATCTCGGACTGTACTTTTCGCATAAGGCAACGTCAATATCAACGCTATGGAATACGAAAACGTGTTCAAAATCACCTTCGAGTAACTGAAATTTGTTAATCTTAAAAAATAAGTATTCAAATGATTCTTTGCCAGTTTCGTTACATGTCGCAGTAAACATTATTGATATAAACCGATATATCGTTCATGTTTCTGCAATGTAATATGGCTGTGTTCGCCATATCGCACGTAGAGAGGTATACCAGCTGTAAACCAAGCCGTACTCACTGCTGTTTTTGCGTCACAGGAGACATACAGCGCACTGTGACTTAGACGGTTGTAGGATAGATGGTTACAGTAGCTGCCTTCCTTTGCAAATAAGTCATCTGTAATGATCTTGGATACTAGAAACATTTCAAGAACAGACTGGAAAAAAAATCTTTACGTCTCTTTTTAACATCGAGGCCTTTAGAGACGGGAAAGGATGGGGGGCAAGGATGGGGCAAAGATTGGAAAGGAATTTGGCCATGGCCTTTTTAAGGAAGCATCCCGGCATTTGCCTGGAGTGATTTGGGGAAACCATGGAAAACCCAAATCTGGATGCCCGGACGGGGATTCGAACCGCCGTCTTCCCGAATGGGAGGCGAGAACGCTAACCGTTACACCACCCCGTTCGGTGAAAAAAAAATCGATATTTTATCGCTGCGTATGCTGCACAGCCGGCAACAATTCGACGACTAGGAACTGGGAACCAAATTTACTGTAGTGGATTCAGTTAATACATTCATTTTGCGACACCACAGAATGCAGAATCAACAGTAGCGTATACGAGTTAAATTCTAAACATTAAAAAATCTTTATCTCTTCTGATCTTGCCTGTTTTGTCCATTTAACTTCTATTCAACTTCTAAGCTAAGAAAGTAGTGACAACCGGAGGTAATGACATTTCATAATCAACAATTAACTAAATCTCCTAACGAATAAAACTAAACAGCGGGCACAATTTTCTTCCACTGTACTGGTCCTGTGAACCTGGATTTTTCTGTGAAAGCAGTACCGGATTAGCCACGTAACAGGAGGTAGCAAATGCTACGGGCCTCGCGCCTCCTAGGAGGCGCCCCACCTAGGCTAGTTGGGCGACATTTTTTTTTTAACGTTTCCAAAATTTCAAGATAATTTCCACAAGGAAAATACTATTTAACAATTAGTGCTGTGGTCCTCTTGCTTTGTTGATCTACTATTATCTAGTTGGGACATAAGTTCCACAATACCTTGCAAAATGTGTTCTGACATAAATTAGAGTTATTGCATCCATATGAAAAATGACAATGTTTAAACAGGTATCTAGTTTAAAAGAAAACCAGGTGTTCGCCAGACGATCATGGGCATAAAACGAAATTCGTACAGTTTGTTACTAATGACAAATCACGTAGCTGGCTGATGATATGATCTAAAGAAGTCTTCTAGTCCTTCACTGAGATATCATAGTGAAAGATTTTATTTATTTGCTTTTGGCTTTATGCTTCGTCGACGTCGAGATCATTAAAGGCGGTAAAGGAGTCGGAGGAAAGGGAACGGGAAGGAATTCTGCCATGGCCTTTTGAAGGGATCGTCCCGACATTAGCATGGAATGTGTGACACAACAGAAATATTTGCATAAAAAAATTATATTTTTGATCTCTGAGAGTAGATAAAAAAAACTAATAATATATATATACTCTTAGAGAGAAAAAGCATTGAGTTGTAAGTTGCTATGGAGATTAGGACTTGTGAGATGATAGTTATCAGAGTTGACTAGTAGATTGAATGCTCGAGAAAAACATTGCCTAAAAACGAACCTGCATCTTCTGGGAATAACCAATTCCATTGTAATTCCTAGTAGATCCGAATGATATAAAACAAACGATATATTTTGGATCTAAAGAATTGAGTTATTCATAATTATAATCAATAAAATCAACGACAAGCGACGCTAAGCGTTACAAATGAATTGGGGAAACCATGGAAAACCGAAATCTGGATGGCGGAACGGGGATTCGAACCTGCGTCCTCCCGAACAGTTACCTCTCACCCACCACACTCGATGACAGTAAGGAATCCTGGGGTATTGCTTTAAGAGGGTCTCCATAACCTTTGTAGTTCTACGATTCTGACGGCCCGTTTGCGCTTGACCCTATTCTAGATTTGTGCAATAGCCGCAACCCTTCGGGTCAGAGAGGAAGCGGATTCTCTCGTCCTACACAGAGCACGGCTTGCAACGTTCTTTTACACAACTGTGCCAACAGTGGTCTGCCTCCGTAACGTATCTGATGTATCGCCTGCTGGTCACAATGACCTGGATTCGCAGCATCCAAGTTAGAGAATTATGCACAATGGAAACAACACGTCACGTCGGCTGGCAGCTGCCTCGTACTATTCTGTCGCCACTAGAGAAAAAGTCAGAGGCACAGTTATCCGCAGGGGCGGATCCAGGATTTTGTTTTGGGGGGGGCTTGGCTTGAGTGAATTTTGGTTCAGAGGGCTTGCCTTCAGTGGATTTTGGCTTTGGGGGGGGGGGGGGCTTGAGTCGGGAAAAAGGTAGTTTTTTAATAGCCTCCTCGGGCCTCAAATCCGTAGAGCTAAAAAAAAGTCTCAAAACTACAATGTCGGGGGTGGACCAAGATACTTTTGGGGGGGGGGACTTGAGCCACCTAGCCCCCCCCCCTGGATCCGCTCCTGGTTATCCGTAGACATGATATGCTGCATGGAATTATCCATTACCACAAATTCCGTCCAGCCTGATGTGACGATTGTTCTGTGTAAAGGGAATCCAGTCGCCTTGGAGAAGATTGGGTTAAATTGCGAAGACAGACAATGCTACACATATTTCAGTGAACCACTGTTGTCATAAAACTAGCGTCGAAGCTCAACGGGTCTTCAGTAACATGTGAAAAAGGGGTACGGCGTCTCATGGTGTTGTTATATATTAAGGTCACTTTCAGGCTCAGTCTGTTGTCTGAGATCATCAAAATTTACATTACAATCACGGTCGTTGCTTTCTATCATACAGGATAAACATCTAAACAACCTTGCAGCAAAACTAAGAACCAGGAATAATATTCTGCAGAAGTTAACTGGCACCTCCTGGGGAGCATCCGCTTCTACACTCCGCACATCAGCACTGAGCCTAGTATACTCTGCAGCTGAGTACTGCTCATCTGTCTGGATGAATAGCGCCCACGTCAAAAATATCTACACAGTTTTAAACCAGACAATGCAAATAATTAGCGGATGTATTAAGACCACTCCACTGTACTGGCTACCCGTTCTGTGTAACATCGAACCGCCTACAATAAGACGACACTCTCTCCTCATTGCCCAATATAATAAGATCTGTCATAACTTGGATCTGCCCATCCATGACGACATGGATAATATGTTTGTGAGACTTAAATCAAGAAATCCAAGTGTAAAAACTGTAAAACAGATTATATCTGATAATTTTAATGGGAGAGAAGCTTGGAAATTGGAGTGGATAGCCTCAGCCCCACCAGAATGGCACTCCCTGTTCGACAGTCAACAGGCACTAAAGGGACTCGACCTTCCTCGCAAGACCTGGGCAGCTCTTAACAGAGTTAGGACTGGGCATGGCAAATCTGCTTCATCTTTGTGCACACGGGGAATGAGAGATTCACCGAGATGTGACTGTGGTAAGGAAAAACAAACCATCCGTCACGTGACATTTGACTGCCCACTTCGAGCCTTCAGGGGATCACCGATAGATTTTATCAACATTTCAAATGAAGCTTTAGATTGGCTACACCATGTTAATTTTGAATTTTAATTGTAATTAATGTTAAATTGTATTATTTTTGTGCAATGGCCATAAGCTAAATAAATAAATCAATATTTGGCATAAAACACTCGTTCACGCAAAACACTCGTCACGTTCAAACGCTGTCGTCTCATAATACTGCGATCTCAGCCGATGACGACGCACAGCGAATTATAATGATGCTTTCATACAGGATGCCCGGAAAGTAATGAATAAGCCCTAAACATATCAAAGTATAAAACTTTGACCTTAGCAAAAGTGTTACAGTATTCAAGTTTTAGCAATTTTTTTAAATTCACAACCTGAGTTTAGTTTAGTTTATTTCATGCCATTTCTACAAATGAAAACGTTACAGAATTAATATTTTTTATTTTAAAAATCACATTAAATGTTCAAAATAGCGGTCTTCGACTCTAATGAGACAGTAAGGCTTTTATTCCCATGTAAAGCGACTAAAACTTTAAAACAGTGATACTTTTGCCAAGGTCAAAATTTTATATTTTGTAAAGTCATTAACACTTGAAGGGTTATCCATTTCTTACCGAACACCCTGTATATCGCGGGCGATAATGGACTAGTTACTATAGTTCTAAGCCGCTCTATATTAGTGCGCTTAAACTCGGCATATCGGATGGCGCCTCGAACCAAATGCTTCCGTCTACGGTTCTAATCATTCGTATATGATACGCTGCTCTCCATGTGCTGTAACTTTGAAGCGATTGCCAACTATCACCAGTGATGTTGCTACCTTCTCGAATACTGATTACCATCCAGAATTACCCATCGCTGGCCGTGAAGCTCACCTCCATGAGCATGGAGAGGGGCAATAGCATTACCTAGGGAACTAAATATCTGTGGAGTTAAAAGTACAATTAGAAAACGGCAACTGGACACCCAATACGAACTCTGAAAATTTACTACTAACGGAGCTGTGGTGAAGCTGCGATTCACCTAGCAACTTTATAGTGAATATCTTTGAAAAGAATAATAAACTTAGGAAACGATTAATTTGTCGTACTTCGAAAATTTGTTAAATGATGCGGTAGTTTCGTTAATGGTCAGGACAGCAGTGAAGTGCGTAAATTCAACTCAGACCACAATTCGCGCAGTTCAGTCAGTATATTACTGAGACACGAAAATACTGAACATTCGTGCACTCACAATTATTAATACAGTGACACATTAAAGAGATAAAAATTGTCTTTAGTGATGTCCAATCAATTTTTAAATACAGCTAATATTATTTTAAAAAAAGGAATCCGATGGTAGGCAATAATGAAGGAACAGCCACATAACGGCATTCGGACAAATTTGTTTATCAAAGTCACCGACCAATCCCGAATGTTGCTGCAATTGCATAGCGGCCGGTGGCAACATATTCAATGTGATGTTTGGGTTTTACACAACTCGACGCTTCGTCGCTATATGCGGATACCAAGTTATTATAGTTATAGTCCATGCCTTTTGAGATGTCTGTAAATGCGTATGGGGTTGTATGTAAATAGTCTGGTAATCATTGAGACTGATTTTATTTCTATACTAGCGGATTTCCCGGCGTTGCCCGGTATAGTTAGTGTAGATTTATCCGTACCCTATTTTTATTCGCGCAAAACATTTGTACAAAGTTTCATAAAATACGCGCCAACTTTTTCGTAATTAAAGCAAACTTACATTCACCTGCCCCCTGCCAAGAAACTGGTGGGCTGAAGTTTATTTGCACGTATACTATTTTCATTCGTCCGAAAAGATTCATGTAATCAAGCTTACTACATTACTGAACAACTCTAGATAATATTAAAAACTCATATTTGATTCAATTGCGAAGTGAATGGATATACTTGTGGCTCGAAACGCCAGATCCTTTAACTGTGTAGATAAAATATCAAAAGTGAATCCCGAATAATATTATCGTAAACAGAAGACTAATGCTGAAGGCCAGAGATATTGTCCAGAGACATTGTCCAGAGATCGTGCTCAAAGAAAATCTTTGTTGTTTTTACGGCTATGTATGTCGTTTAAAAATTGATATCCTGAATTAAAGGAAAGAATACTTCACGCTATGGCTTCTAAAAATTGAATATATCGAATTAAAAGAAAGAATACTTTAAGTTTTGTTTAGTGTGCAAAATAGTTATTACTGTAAGTTATCTTATTGCTTTAATTAAAGGCTATGGTCAGAGACATTGTGTTGTGTGTTTAGTGCGGAGTATGCGGCATCTAGTATTCCTCCTGTGGAATTTCTCATCATACGTTCAGAATTTCATTTAACGCACCTACGTTATTTAACGTTGAAACATAAGACATGCCAGACAAGTGAATAAGCTTTAAAACGGTGAAAACTACATCGAAATCCGCCCAGTAGTTTCCGCGTTTTTATATGACAAATATTTCCGGTTTTCGTTTTATAGATATAGATATCGCCACAGACAAAACTTTGAGGGAAGTTCTTTATAGTCTCCCGTAGTTGGTTCCTCCTTGATGACTGATAAGATTGTTGGTTAGTTGTACAATATTTTTTTAAAAAAAGTATTTGGCTAAAAACAACAGTGCAGGCTCAATTAATTGCAGGTTTGTCTCCCTATGATTATATCGTGTTAGCACTGAAAGAATTCTGTTAAGGTTTTCGAGATATCCAAGAGATCTGTGACATAGTCTGCAAGCCATACGGGAAAACAAAGCGAAATTTCATTTATGGATATATATATATATATGTGTGTGTGTGTGTGTGTGTGTGTGTGTGTGTATGTGTGTGTTATACTGTTTGTAGATTACAAGGGCATCAGAACCAAGAGAGGATTGTAGAGCAGGAAGATGGAGTAAAAAGTTTTTACAATTATCATGTAAGTATTTAAAATTTCTGGAAACGATGGGGAACTGAAATTTAGATGGCCGGATTGGGAATCGAAAGCGAGTCCTCCCTAAAATCTGGCACGG
This sequence comes from Vandiemenella viatica, assembly GCA_031002005.1. Classification (NCBI taxonomy): domain Eukaryota; kingdom Metazoa; phylum Arthropoda; class Insecta; order Orthoptera; family Morabidae; genus Vandiemenella; species Vandiemenella viatica. The sequence continues at coordinate 27,092,318 of JARYHS010008074.1, read as the reverse complement.
AGATTAGGCATCAACACACGATGCTTGAAAAGAAGTGGTGCGGACATTCGAGTGAGCATTTAATCGTGCGAGCCGTTGTTTCGAAGGAGCAACAGAATGCGTATTATAGTGTTGCGCCTTACTTCCACGCACTCCTTGAGGTTAACAGGCCGGCAGTGGTCACATGGCTAGGGTCCGGATCTTTATGACAAGTCTTATGTTTTCCCCCCTCCTTTTTCATCTGTAATGCTGAATAAAACACTGATTGAACGTTTGCGATTGCATTGAAATGGATTTTATATAGCATATAAATGAATATTTAGGCCATATTCCTAGTTTTGGTTATATTATGATAATATTTAGGGTCATATTTTGAGGAAAAATATGGCAATTTCTTAATAGTACCTGAAATTCATTAGAAGTTATAGACGAGAATAAATTAAAATAATTATTCACAGAACTGTACTCCTATTATATATTGCAGGTAAAAAAAATCTAACTGTCACTGTATTGGTCAGAATTCACCAGTCAAGAATTATGGTTATACATTATTGTTGAGCCGTGCTCGGGTCGCATTGTTTATTTTCCCCGACCTCGATTGTCTTCTGATGCTGGTTCCTGTAGAGCCCGCGTGCTAGTTTCGCCCGTGAGAGCGCGCTGTGGCTCTGGTGGTGCCCTCTACCAGCTGATGGAGTTGATTTTCGGGGACACGAAACCGGGAAGTCAGTCGGTCGGCAGCAGGGGATTGGTTCGTTGGGCCTAATATTTTCCCTAATTGACTGCGACGTTGGAGGTCTGCTGGTATAAGCGAGGACTTGTAATTTTACCAGGCGGCCTGGAAGTATCGCAGGATGTGGATTTATGACCCGACCGAGACCGTTCCTCGCTCGCATTAATCGAGGGATTTCCTCCGCTGTGCTCTATGATCGTGAGCGGTTTTCCGCCGATTGGGGAGCACGGCAACGGGCGGGGCTGGCGGTGGCTTCGAGGTGATAAATTGCCATTTTCTAGCACTGTCGGGTATTTGAGGTAGAATACCTGATGATTCCAACTACAAAGTGCGTCGCTTACTGCATTCTTGTTAATTGTGCTTAATAATTTTGTTACGGGAATGGACAAAATTCCCCGATATGCGGTGCTAAGTCGTTACCACTACCTTATCAGTGTGTGTGGCTGGTAACGACTTATGCGCCGGCGTGTACACACTATAGTGTGTCAGAACCTTTTGGTAAGAACTTGATTCTTAAGGTTAAACTGAAGAACGCTAAGGTAAACTGATTCTTGTTTGTTTAAAATAATTGCTGTATTTTGCCTCCTGTGTACAAATTTGTGTTTGGTACTAGCTGTAAATTTGTTATATGATGGTAAATTGATAAGAGCCTTCCCTGTTATATTACGTTTCCAAGCACGTAAGGATTTCTGTTTGGATGTTTAATACAAGTGGAGATATTGTGATGAGGGATATTCTCATGGCTCACCAAGGTTATCATCGCTTTAACATATATTTGTATTGGTACAGGGTTTATTAAGATCATAATCTGCAAGATCGAAGCTTTCTTACGTATTATATTATTTATGATATTCTGTATAAGTTTAATCGTTGACCATGATTCTTGTAATAAAATGTTTGAACAAGGTTTGCACTTTATAACCATGCTCCCACATGCTTCCCACTGAGTCCGTAGTGGCAACCACACATACCAATTGTCACTCTCTAATCATTAATGTTCCGCCCGCCTTTAAGCTTGACAATGCAGCAGCAGCATGCCTGTGTCAATACATCTACTATAAAGGGTGTTACAAAAAGGTACGGCCAAACTTTCAGGAAACATTCCTCACACATAAACAAAGAAAGTATGTTATGTGGACGTGTGTCCGGAAACGCTTACTTTCCATGTTAGAGCTCATATTGTGGACGGCTGTGATACAATACGCCATTCTCCAGGGCTGCATCAGCGCATCAGGGATTCCAAGCGACGGAGGGTGGATGCATGTATCCTCGCTAACGGAGGACAGTTTAAACATTTCCTGTAACAAAGTGTTTGAAGTCACGCTGGTACGTTCTGTTGCTGTGTGTTTCCAGTCCACGTTTAATGTGATTTGAAGAGAAGTAATGAAATGAGCTCTAACATGGAAAGTAAGCGTTTCCGGACACATGTCCACACAACATATTTTCTTTGTTTGTGTGTGTGTGAGGAATGTTTCCTGAAAGTTTGGCCGTACCTTTTTGTAACACCCTGTATAATTTCGTAAGGTCACTCATTCACTCACCTAGATAGCGATTGACTGGAGAAAGGTGTCACGTGTCAGCCTTCGCTCGCAAAACAGCGACCAGATATACAATTAGAAGAAAATCGTAGTTATGTCCATAATTTAATATCAACTGCTACCTAATTGCCATAATACATACATTAAGTTTGCGTTTCGTAGCGTTTCATAGTTTACAAAATATCGATAAACCTTAAGTCTGAAAAAAACGTGGTTCTGCTTTTGAGTAACATGTTGCTAATGAAAGCAACTTTAATTAAAAAATTAAATTACTCACGGTCTCTGTTGTAACCACTAATTGCAATTGTCATTACGGTTTAGGATAAATTTCAATTTAATTAAAAACTTTCAATAATGTTGTTGCTTTACCAAAGATTATGCATTACGATTTATTTGCTTTTAGTTATTTTACTGACAACTTTCGTTAATGGTCTTTCTTCATGTTCGCTGTATGTGAGTTATTAGGTAATATTAAGTGGAGATCAGACCAAATATGTTACTGGTCAACTATTCTGGCAATTAATTTCTTCGGAGATGCTCAACTGTTTAAGGTATATTAAATTCTCTGGCCGTTACAGATACTGTGACCAATGATTACATTATGAGTATTTGTCCTGTCTCAGTAAAAAAACAACGTGATGCTATCGAAGCAAACAGGAAATTTTTAAATTTTGCAGAGTGAACTTTAAGGGTCAAATTCAAGTTTGTATTTAAGCAAGGTCGAGTCTACGACCTTTGAAACAATTATACGATTGAACGATCTTACGTGTCCATGTTTAATACCTGCGTTTAATAATACTTCTGAGTTCTTCAAGGTTAAGGGATTTTATTCATGCTAAGGAAGAAACACAGGTCAAGTTCATATTTTGTCGGATCAAGTCAGTCTTTTATAATCTTTGACCCTAAAAACTGGAAGTGATGATACGCAAAAAACGGTCACGGGCTTACACTAATTCGAAAATAATCCTCAGTCATCGTCAAATGTGCCATGCCGAAATTTTCTTTTCTGAAAGTTATGGAGTTGCGTAAAGGTTGGAGAGGAGTATTTTAGTACAGACGAAGAGTTCTTTTCTGTAAATTGTGTAAAAAGTGACTTATTTAAATGGATTTAAAATTTAATTTCTCAATGGTGCAGTGAATGCACGGAAGCAAATTATGCTGCCTATATGAAAGCGACACAACTAGATAAAATAAATGATATCTAGATTATATAAATCAAAATTCCGTCTGGAAACAACTGTTGATGTTAATGTTACTTTATTCCCATACGCGTTGTCGCATATAAATATCTATTACGATCTTGATAGATAAATCAATAGATAATTTTGTAGACTGAGGTTTTATTATGAACTTTTGCAGTTTATTTATCCCGTTTGTTTGCTTGAAAATCCTCTTAATAGCAATAACGACCGTGTTTGTCACTATATCCGAAGATTTTCAGGTTCGTTTTCTACTCCAGATCTATCATGCTATTTTTCGCAACTATTATTTTCAAGATTCCCTGCTGTTTTTCTCGCCACCTCTACCAACAATTCTCTCTCCTAACTTCTTCTTTTTTTTTTTTTTTCTTCAGAGAGCCTATCAATTCAAGCAATCTCTGAGCAAACAATATTTATTAAACTTTATATTCTTTTTTTATATATAAATCGTTTTACTTTTAATTTACCAATATTTTGGAGCTGCTATGTTACAGCGTTTCGCCCTTATGGTGTGGGTCATCGTCAGTGGCTGTGAATATGTTTTACATGTGTTTCATTACATTTAACAAAAGCATTACAAATTATTATATACATATTTACATTGTACTTACAGCTAGAGTGATGATATTTTACATAGCTGTAAGTACAATGTAAATATGTATATAATAATTTGTAATGCTTTGGTCAAATGTAATGAAACACATGTAAAACATATTCACAGCCACTGACGATGCCCCACTCCATAAGGGCGAAACGCGTATGGGAATAAAGTAACATTAACATCAACAGTTGTTTCCAGACGGAATTTTGATTTATAATCTGTTAACCAACAACTGCGGAACCAGATTGGCAAATGATATATAATTGAGCATATTTTGATGTATAGTAAATTTAAATGTTTGGACATATTTACCCGTTTTTAAGGTCATACTTGCATGCATAGTTCTGTATTTAGTTAGGAACCCTATTGATGGCAATGCGTGCAGCGAGGGAGAGAGTGTGGGGCCCTGTGGTGGGGGCGTTGTTCCTGGAGGTGGAGGGGACGCCGCCGTCTCCGAGCCCGCCAGTCTGTCTCAGGTAGCTCACCTGCGGACATGTGAGCGTGCTCCGCGCGTCCACACACAGCCAACAGAACCCACGGCCAAGGTATGTACACCACCTCACGTCCAAACACGAGAGGAGGCTTACGTTCAGGTGACTGTATCTAGCTTTGGCAATTTCGTGGTTTCCCAAGAGCATTCCGGCAACTTCTTGGCATCATTTCTTCATAAACGAGGAAATGGTCTATCGGCGCACTAATAATGATTCCTCCCTTACCTCTGGTTCCACCGCAAAAAAAAATATTTTATCAGGCCTTATCCTGGATCACAGCATTAGATACCTCCTGGTACAAACTGAACCTTACAGTGGTCAACTTTGTTTTTATCATTTAAACCTACTGGCTTAATTTAGCTACGTCGAAATTATTACTAATGGTAAAACACAGGGCAAGTATTTGTGTTTCTAAGACTGCCTTGGAAACAGACATTAAGGACAACACTTGTTGGTGCGTATTGCTCCTTCGTAGTGAAATAAGCAGCTGTTGTGGCCGATGCTGTTTAAGGAACTGACTTTAGAATGTCGCCAGTCAGCAAAAACGTTTGATCGGAGAGTACCGTTGGCTGTGCGAGCACCGGGTCTAATTGTAGCTGCGGCACACAATGCGTCTCTCACCTCGGCAACAGTATACAGGAATGTCGGCAATAAGTCTTCTTAGTGCATGGCCCTATAGCGGCTTTACTGTTTGGTGTATATGTTACTGTGAAAGACTGAAATTGAAGAGTGCGACATACACCGGCGAATGTCGCTTGATGTATGTCCGAAACATTTGCTGAATACCCTTATTTTTTACTTACACCCGTAAATCCTTTAATCTGCCGCGATTGAGGTAACGTGGCATCTATTTGTTATACTCTGCAACACTGTTGTTTGCAAGGTTAATACAGCGTGGACCACAGTAACAGCAACAGGTAGGACATTAATTTAGGACATACGCAAACATGTGCTACAGTTCCGTTTTACTGTAGTCCAGACTATATTCCACACAGATGACGATTCAGATTTCCTATTATTAAAAAAAAAAAAAAAAAAAAAAAAATTGCAGTTGTTCCGAAACGTTTGGTTTCCGTTTAAATTGATATGTACTCTCTCTCGCGGCCGGGCCAACACTTTATCGTGAAATGCAAATCACGTAATTCATATAGACAGAGTACAGGTCCATATGGTATTGTATATAGCGTATTTATTAATTCCACGGTTTTTCTGGATTCGAATCGTGGTCAAGATTTTTCAATGCGGTCCCCGTTATAATAACCTACCACCACGTTTACGTAACTACAGAAAACCCATTAAAAAAACTGCTCTTGTTGGCAGGTATATTTATACGTTTCCATAACCATGATAGCTTCGCTTTAGCCGGCTTGGGTAAAGTGCCGTGTCAAATAACTTCAGTCACGAGTCGTGTTTCCATCTCAACATCAGAATTTCCCTCGTTTCCCTTTCATTACGCCAAGTTTCACCGTGCGATACTTTCACTAATTGTATATCATTTCAAACAAAAATCATGAAGTGCATAATATCGTTCTGTTAATTATTAGATGCTTTAATGAACGAATGATGCTGCAACTGTATGTGCATAGGTTATTAAAATTCTTCAACCATAAGTCAAATGAACAATTAACCGGTATTTTCCCCTTCCATCTTCTTTTCCAGTATGTAAACAAAGACAACTACGCAAAATATCGCATCACGGCTAAGAATTTATACGGGATTATGTTAATTTCTGCAAAACTGCATCAAACATTAAAAGCTTTATTAAACAACGAATACAACAATAGTTTCTGAGATCAGCGTTCATAGATCGGTTATTTCCAAAATTTTAAGTTAGTCGTTCAGCCAACTATCTTGACATTGAAAAGCTTACTCCACAACCCGAAGGTTGGTTGGACCTTCCCGGAGGAGGAGTGGGAAACCAGTGTGCCAGGACGGTGTAGTCCTTTCCTACGGGATCAACAAATTAACGTGGAAGCCGAGCGAATGGCTTCAGATTATTCGCTGCCGATGTTAACTTAATATAGTCCCAGCATATTAGAGACAGGAATGATATTTAATTTAATTGCAATGGAGCACAGGTTCCGGTGGCAATTTCCCTACACACCCATCCTCCCCCTATCCTGCACCTACCTACATTTGCCCTCTACAAATTTTATCTTTAAATTCTTTAAAAGTTTTCGGTAAATTATTCATCATTTCTCTTGGTAACTCATTCCAATCCCTGACACCCTTACCTAAAAAAGAGAATCTTCCCACACCCTTGTGCCTGAAATCGAGTGCCAGCTTGTGGTCATGGTCATCTTTTCCCTTCCATGCACTATTTTTCATACCTATTGCAATATCTTTCCATGCCTCATCGCCAGTATACGCCCTGTACACTCCCATGACCCTCCTCATCCTCCTCCTGTCTTGCAATGAATCCCATTCCAGCTCCTTTATCATATCCGTCACTGATTGCATTTTGCGATAATTCCCAGAAACAAATCTAGCAGCCCTTTTTCGCACCTTCTCCAACTCCTGTATTTGATACGCAAAATGAGGGTGCCATACTACACTACCATATTCGAGCAATGGTCTGACCAAAGTTTTGTAACCCAATTCCTTGACTTCTCTCGTACATCCCCTCATCACTCTCTCCAACAAGTGCAGAACTTTGAAACCTTTTCCTACCACCTGTCCTATGTGTCCTGCCCAGTTAAGTTCGTAATCAAAAGTAATTCCAAGATATTCTCATTTCAAGTCTTCAGGAAGCAATTCTTTCCCCACCTTATATTCATAATTAACCTTTTGTTTTTTATTTTTGTATCTAATATTAATCGAACATTGAGCCGAAACCCAAACTGCTAGGTTTTATTAATTGCCTCATCGAGAAATCATACACTTCATAGTAGTTATTGGATATTTTAATTGCCTCGCCATGAATGTGGATTTTAATGCTGCACTAAATATGTTTTCCGTCCAGACTGGTTACAAACATATTGAAAATAAACGTTCATTATATCGAAGTCTCACTTGTTGGACTTAATGTTGTAAGTGGAGGCGTGGTCCTTCGTGGTGTCAATGTCTTATGTCAGCGCTCTCTTCATATCAGCTGCAATCACTTTTGGAGACGTGTCCGGAAAATAGCGAGCCCTGGGAAACAGCACAACGGCTCTCCTTGATAGGAGAAGAACCTGTGTGACATTCCGTAACATCACCCACAGTGAAAGTGCGACACCCACATAACTGCACCACAGCGCAACTTTGGGCTAGCAACGGGAACTGTCCCTAAACTGAAACATACCAGTGAAGGTTCCGGTATTTCTGGTATTTCACAATGCAATTCGGTTATTCAGACATTCCGAGAAAAAAATAACTGACTGTTCTACGTCAATGGATATAATACACTAACAGGCGACATAAACACTTCAGAATGGTATTCATGCAGCAGTGATTAGTTTTTTTTATTTTATTTTTTAATTGGGGCTTTACGCCTCGTCGACGGCTAAGGCCATTAGAGGTGGGATGGGATTGGGGACAAGGAACGGGAAGGAATTCGGCCATGACCTTTTTGAAGGAAGCATTCCGGCATTCGCCTGGAGTGATTTGGGAAACCATGTAAAACCCAAATCTGGATGCCCGGACAGGGATTCGAACCCGCGTCCTCCCGAATGCGAGGCCAGAGGGTTAACCACTCACCCACCACCCTCGGTAGTAGTGATAGTATTCTCTACATATTAGTCTCCTTTCACCAGGTAGACCTTATCTCTAACGCTACAATCTATTTTCTAACAGAAATGCTACAAATTGCCGCTAAGTTAACTTTTTACTATCGCTTCTTTCTGCGGACAATTCAGTATGATACCAATTTAAGAGCTTTACATTAATAGGAAGCATGCGTTCAATAAATCAAACACACACAGAGTTGGCGATAAATAAAGAATTGTGACCAGTTTTTTTTAAATATATCTGTACGCGATACAAAAAAAAATATAAACAATTGCATCACAGCTAGATACGAGCAAATAGGTTTATCGACCTCCAAGCTTGTGACCTTGAACCAGTCAATTAGACGAAAGAACAGTATCGATAGCAGATAAGAGGACATTAGAACACGAAAAGAAGACTGCAAATATTTCTCTGACCTCAAAAACTGAAGAGCTAGTGTTCAGAATTATAAAAAAAATTGTATTTTTGCAATCTCATATGGGATTAATATTTGGTCTTCAAGCGTTTCAAATGGGATTATAGGAATTGAAGGATTAATACATAATGATCCATTCAGGTAATAATGGGGGCGGCATGGGGTTTGAGGAATGCTCTCGCAAAAAGAAGAAGCTGCATTGCCAGTCAGTTGTCAGGACGGGCAGAAATTGTTAATTTGTTAGCACAAGGAAGAGATGAATGAAGAAAACACAAAGCTAACGTAATTAAGGACACTGGCTGCAGTGGATGCAGGGAGATGATGAGATAAGATATCAACAGATGGAGGACAGAATCAAGACGTTGATGAGAAAAGGACTGTCTTCCTAATTTAACATAATTATAGGATTTCATCAACTCTCTCCGTGAGGTTAATACTAGAAGGCAGTGACAGTGCTAAGCTTTGCAGAAATAAAACTGAATTTATTTTAAATTGTTGGCTACCGACAGAAAGTACAATAATCTCCCCATGGTAATGATTTTTTTTTCCGTATTTATTATTTTCCTTGGTTAACCGAGGTATTTACACAGATGAACAGCAACGAATAAAAACAGTCACCGTTCTTCTGAGAAGCAATACCCCGAAGACAATGGCGATGGATTGGCTAACGGAGTAAAAGCGAGAAAAATTAAATCTCGTGGGAATAACTGTCTAGTAGTTTTAATTATAGAAGGCAATTTCCGCCAGCGTGGGGCATTAGCGCGCTCAGCTATTTTGCCCCAGCGCAAGGGCGTATCCAGGATCGATCAGAACTAGGGGGGGGGGGCAATGTCTGAATTAGGGGGGGGTTAACATCTAAATTGGGGGGGGGAAACTCGTATTTTTTTCGAGTAAGTGGGATGAGGAACTGAAACATGACGATTTCTTACAAAATAAAACTCAAACCTATTGAGGAAACTATTTTATTATTGATTAACAAGGACCTACTATGCAGTTAATCAAGATCGTAACTCATTATAGTTTTTTATGTAAACATTAATCGTCTCGGATTCTCAGAAAATTTTTCAATAACTTGATTTGTCAATATCTCACGGTGTACTTTCACAAAATTTCGATGCACACTTATCAGGCATAATCCAGTCAATCTTTCCTCTTCCATAGTGCTCCTGAACCAGTTCTTCACTCGTCGAAGCGTACTGAAGGCAGGTTGATTTTTCTTCTAGGGGGGGGGGGGGGAGCTGTCCCTCGCTGGATAGGCGAATGATATGTACTTCATATCCAGCCTCACGCATAACTACCGTGGTACTCGTCTTGTGATGTATACAACGCTACCTGAAAAACAGTGGACCCGTCCCTCCCAATAAAGTGAGTGGGTAGTGTTTTCTGATAGGACGGAAAAATCTGAGGCACTTCCATCATTAAGATTAATTATCACGAAAGAATTTAAAATGAAATGGGTATGCTTGTAGCGAAACTAAATTTTTTGCATACCGATCCGCAAACTATAAGCTTGCGGAAGCAGAGATCAACCCCACTGCAAATGTCGTAAACATCATTATTTTCTCATACCGAGTTGTAAAAAAACCTCCTTCCGTTTTCAGAAAATTTTGTGATACTAGTCCAGTAGAAAACCCAACTGGTCTGCGCAGCTATTACTGACCTTCAGCGTTGGAAAGACCTTCGACTTCATCGGATATTTTTTTATTAAAAAAAAGACTTGGCTAAAAAGTCACATACCAGCACTGGTACTGTAATCCTCTCAAGATGTATATTCTTCTCATCCACAGCATCATGGATGCCCGAAGAACATATACAACGCAACACTTGTTATTTAAAACCTCCCATGCCCAAGGCTTGACTCAAATAGGTGATTCCTGTAACGCAAAACCGAGCGTGGTGGGTGAACGGTTAACGCTCTGGCCTCGCATTCGGGAGAACGTGGGTTCGAATCCCCGTCCGGGCATCCAGATTTGGGCTTTCCATGGTTTCCCCAGATCACTCCAGGCGAATGCCGGTATGCTTCCTACAAAAGGCCACGACCGAATTCCTTCGCGTTCCTTGTCCCCCATCCTTTCCCACTCCAATGACCTCAACGTCAACGATGCGTCAAGCCATAATAATAATAAAAAAAATGTAACGCAAAGTAGTCACTGTACCCCACACTCCCGGTGTTGGCTTCATCGGAAGACGAGCATTGTCTTTCGCTTCTTAGGCCGGCATTACACTGTAAAAGATCTTTGATAAAAGATATTTTATAAAATATTTTACAGTGTAATGGGGCATATTTTATAAAAGATTTCTTTTATAAAATGTAAGACGTTGGCATTACAATTTATAAAAGATTTCACCACCCTGCAAACGTAAACAAAGAAAATGGCGTAAGGGACGTTACCAAAGTTGGTTATGACTGTCGAATACACGAAAGTCTTTATTTCATAGTATGAACAGAAGGAAATGTTGTAAACTCAGAAACATATAGACTATAAGATTAGGAATAAAAAGGTGAAAACTTACGAAAAGTTAATTAGTGCTATGATAGAAGGCTGTACTGTAGAAGACGATAAAAAGAGAAAATTAATATGTTAAGTAATTAGTATTTGACAGGTTTCTGGAATAATAACAGAAGCAATGCGCAGACCAATGCGTGTGCAACCGAGCGGGGTGGTGTAACGGTTAGCGTTCTCGCCTCGCATTCGGGAGGACCGCGGTTCGAATCCCCGTCCGGGCATCCAGATTTGGGTTTTCCATGGTTTCCCAAATCACTCAAGGCAAATGCCGGGATGCTTCCTTCAAAAAGGCCATGGCCGAATTCCTTCCCATTCCTTGCCCCCATCCTTGCCCCCCATCCTTTCCCGTCTCTAAAAACCTCGATGTTAAAAAGAGACGTAAAGCAGTTAAAAAAACAAAAAAATGCGTGTGCTATATTGCGAATGGTGTAGATCCGTCACCATCAATCGAGTACAACCCACGGCACATACACCGTAAAAATAAACAGCCAATAGTATATATGGGGAAATAATTCTGATGTAGAAATTTATGAAAATATTGTGGTAAACATTTATTGGACGTATACTTCAGTATCAACCATAATTTTTATAATTTGGCATGTCCTCACATTGCAGCTCTTTCACTAAACTTTGATGAACTTCTATCATATCAAGTCTCGTAATCTCACGGTCTAACCTAAATATGTTTACTTCTCTTCTTTATCTTCAATAAAATGCATACTGTGACAGTTGCACTAACTGGGTCTGCAGAAGCTTACAAGTTTACTCCATTCATTTCAGAGAACTATGACGAAAAATTTTATGTAGTGTAATGGGACTGAAAAAATATCATAAAATATCTTTTATAAAATAAATATGATAAAATGTTTTACAAAAGATCTTGGACAGAGATCTTTTACAGTGTAACGCCGGCCTTAGTGAAGGTAGAGGTGCGTAGCTTGGTGCTCGCACTGGTCTGCTCGCCAGTGCATGTTTCCGGTTCGCAGCCCGTTACGGGCAGAGCCAAGGTCGGCACCGTTACGACACACTGACACACTACGTGACTCACACCGCCAATATATCGTCACCACACCACAAAACATAAAAAAAAATACTGCTACACCGAGCAATAGCTAGCTCAAACGGTATACTCCAGTTTAGACACGCTATAAAGCAATCGCCGGATTGCTCTGTTACCACCGAGTGCTGCCAGTGGTAATAAGCAATGTAACGGTAATTACTGACAACAGTCAACAGGCAATACAATTCCGTCCACGCTTCGTCCCTCTTCTCTTACTTAAGACACGTCACTCCGCAACAAATCCAATCTTCATTATATGATGAACACGAGAGCTTCACGTCTGTCAAGTCATCAGGGGGCATCCATAAATTACGTGAGGTCAAATGGGGGAGGGGGTCCGGCGAAATCTCACCAAATCTCACCCAGGGGGGGGGGGCTACGGAAATCTCACGTCAGGTTTTGAAATGATTTTTTCACATAGTAGAGCTAAACAAATAAAAGGTCTACAAATTGCGCGAAAAGCGATTTTAGGGAGCAATTTCGTCGAAAAAACGGATTTTGAAGGGTGAGACCTAAAAAAAATGGGGGGGGGGGGGTTCTCACGTACCAGATCTCACCAGAGGGGGGGGGGTACGGCAATATCTCACCAAATCTCACCAGAGGGGGGGGGGGGGGGTCCGGAAATCCGGAAAACACCTCACGTAATTTATGGATGCCCCCTCAGTATCAAAATCTTTCAATCTCTGCACTTTACCACCACAAATATTCCGCCCAGTGTTACTTCTTAAATAGGAAATTTGTGTTTGTTGTTCAAAATAAACAGTCTGACAATACTGTGTACTGATTTAAGTCACTCGAAACATCAAAGTCTTCGTATTGTTGCTTGTCCGCTCACGTGGTTTCCTACCGTTGTTCCCGTATATGTTGCAATCTGAAATAATGTTCTATCTAATATTTTCAAAAATCTTATATGTAAACGGAGACTTTCCCGGCGTATTGATTCAATCAAAGTTTCACGGGTGTCCAGCCGGATGGTGTCATAAAACGACGACGTTTCGACAACCTGCTCGGTTGTCTTCATCAGGTCTATTTAGATGTTGCTTCTCGAAACAGACTGTTTGTGATTTCGAGAAGCAACATTTAAATAGACCTGATGAATACAACCGACCAGGTTGTCGAAACGTCGTCGTTTTATGACACCATCCGGCTGGACACCCGTGAAACTTTCATTCAAAAATCTTCCTGATGTTACCTTCTTTGCTCATTATTCCTTTATACTGTTCCTTTTCTGTCTTATCTATACACCTAATATTCAAGATATATAGTACTACGGCCATATGCATTTTCTGTCTAATCTATGTACCTCATATTCAAGATAATTGATGCTACGTTCCATAATCATTGTCTTTGCGCTTTCCCATACATATACGTCCATGCGATATTAAATATTTTTTCTGAGGGTTAATTCAATGTATGGGTATTGAAATTTCATTCATTAAAAAAACGGTTCTATACGTCAGTTCCTTTCACATCGGCCGTCATATAATTTTTTAACCACAAAAGTCTTCTTCTGTATCTGTTAAAAGTTTCCAATATTAACGCTTAAACCGTTATTACTATAGCAATCTCTCTTGCATTTCATGAACCTTGTTTTGATCTTGTACAGCCTATATTTTATTCATTACATTTAGTAAACATAATGTAGAGTCTTACGTCAAAATGAGACGATTTCAGAACAAAATTGTGCCATACCAATTCCTTATGCCCTAATATTTATTCCATCATGAAATTTCTTTTACTTCTATCGTGGACATCTCCACGCACAAGCTTAATGTAGGTACTGATTACGTTTAGGTTTGCCTATTTTTTTAACCCGTATTCAGGATTATTAACTTAATCGTTTCATTATTTTGAGAATAAAATTATATTCGTGTGCTTTCAGCGACCATTTGAGTGAATTTTAATCTGGCACATGTTCCACCTTATTCAAGGCTAGGCCTACGTTTTCAAGTCGAATTAGCATCATAAAGCACAGGAGGCTCCAACACATTCAACTGTTGCAGTATGAGATGTAGTTTTGTGCAAACATGAATGAGGCATTGCCGAGTGAATCAGAATGTGAGTCACTGACATTTTAGGAGTGAGAATGAAAGTGAATGAATACAATGAAAGCACGTCGAACCATCATTTGCGCCACTGCGTGTTTTGTTGATACAATTCGAGATTGGACTTACTGTGGCAGCAGAGAGAAGAGTGCTCCAAACCGGATTAAAATTACAAAATACCCTGTCAATACAGTTGTTTCTAACAAACAGGAAATTTGTTTCGAGGAAGGCTGTTATCGCCTCTTTTGTTTTGATTATTGCTCTGCCAACTGTTGCAACTAGGGACTGCAATCCAGCAAAGCGAGATCCCGCAATCCCGCGGGATCCCGCATCATTAGACAGTCTGGCGGATCCCGCACATAATTAAGCGGATCCGCAATCCGCAAAATCCGGCGGAAACGCGTGTCAGTCTGCGTGACTCGCTGCCCCACTCGGTCTCTGTCGGATATATTGCCCTGTTTGCCTGTATCCTCCCAGTTGGCATTTGACTCATGTGAACAAGCGTTTGTTTTTGTCAACCTTCGTCATTCGTAAGTAAATAAATACACTTTTATATATTCATCAAAACTTACTTTTGTTTCTAGTACACATTTCTGTAGTTTAAGTTATGGTGCGTATTTAGTTCGATTTTCTAACTATATAATTATTTTTTAAGTGTCGCACACGTTATCTGAACTACATGATTACAGAAATTTATTCACGGTTTTCTGTATTTGCATATAAAGTAATTGGGACAATTTCCTAATATGCGGCTGAAAATTTGAGTATTCGTTGATATGAAACTAATGTTATCGTAATTTTAACGATCGCGTACCTACTTATTTAACAGCTATCAAAAGGAAATTGTATATCCTTTGTTTTTTTGGCCGCTGCCTCAATGCGTTTCTTTGACGAAAGCCACCTGCTTACATGTGCCGCTCAGGCTTTCGATTAATCTCTCTTTTACTTGTTATTATTTCGACTAAATGTAAAAAAAGTTATAATGAAATTTTCACGGGTGTATCGACGAATTGTGTTGTAGGAACACCATACTTCGACGGCTGCCTCCGCCGTCTTCCTCAAGTGTGAAATTTCGTGTGTTTGCAATGAAATGCAGAGATACAACCTATGAGGAATTCACTGCAATCATTCGCCGAGAAAGTCTCCTTTCTTACTAAAAAAAATATAATAATTTCCACTCTAAAAACGCCGTTACGCCACATAAGTAAATCTGAAATACTTGATAGTTTACGTGATGGTGAGTAGTTTCTTTTAACAACATTGAATCAACTGTGATATCAATCAAGGAATCAGGAGATATAATAATGAATCACGCAAAAAAGGCCAAGTCTCGTGCTTGTGCAGTGACAAAAAGTTAGATCTTATTCTGAGCCAAGTCTACACTTTACAGAGTATATTCACTTCACTTTGTGAAATGGAATGCTTTCCTCGGTGTTATAAAACGTTTATTTAGAAATTAAAAAAAAAAAAAAACTATGGTAACTTGGCCACTAAGCAAACCATATTTTTTAAACTTATGTGATGTATTGCAAGGCACATAATATGACATAAGACTCAATATTTTCCATTTTTATTATTTATTTAAAAATTGGTTTAGAATAAAGCACAAAAATGTAAAACCTCGAAATACACTTAAGACACGCTAAAAAGTGTTAATGTCATTTTGCCAATCAAAATATTGTTAACTGTTAATTTTTATCATTTAACATTAAAAATTATCTATTAATTTAATTATTATTTAATTTACTAACGTTTTAAGTAACTATGTTATAATAAATGCGTTAAAAAACTGTTTGTACCAATCCCGCACGGATCCCGCGGGATTGGCGCAAATCCCGCGCGATTGAAAACACTGCGGGATTGCAATCCTTAGTTGCACCATGGGACCGAGCGTGGTGGTGTAACGGCTAGCGTTCTGGCCTCGCATTCGGGAGGACGGCGGTTCGAATCCCCGTCCGGGCATCCAGATTTGGGTTTTCCATGGTTTCCCCAAATCACTCCAGGTGAATGCCGGGATGCTTCCTTCAAAAGGCCATGGCATAATTCCTTCCCATTCCTTGCCCCCATCCTTTCCCGTCTCTAAAGACCACGTTGTTAAAAAGGGACGTTAAACTGTTAAAAAAAAAAAAAAAAAAAAAAATGCACCATGGAGTGTGGATAAGGCGGTTTGACTGATGTCGTGTGCACTGTGCGGCGCGACAGGTGTGTGTGTCCCGTTAGGACGAGCCTCTCCTTCACTACCAGCCGGCGTAACGGTACAGAGGACGACACCAGTATCACGCCAGCCAACACAAATACTGCATTCGTAGAGGCCACTGTGTCAAAATAACCACAACGATATCTGCCGTGGAGTTTATCAAGCGACCCATACCGGCATTCCCGTAGAAAGATTTCGGGAAGCCACAAAAAAGACGGTATTTGAATTACCGAATTGGTGGTGGAACTCGCGTCCTCACGAATTCCAGGATTGAACTTAACTAATCACATGTTACATTCCCGTTTAGGAGAATAGTCTCTGGATTGCCGTCCTAAAGTTCCTAGAGCAAAGGCCAGTATGTTCGGTAGGCAACAGCAATTTACAGATTGTGTTATACACGAGTCTGCGGTTTTAAGTATACCTTTGTGGCTATAATTCTCTGGAGTAAGACGGAACAGATTCTTGATGTTCAGCAGCAGTCTTACTTTATTGCTTGACCTTTGGAACTGTTCCGTTTATTTTTCATTTTCCGGTTTTGCTCCGTTTTAAGTACTTGACGACTAGAGTGCTCCGCGTACCGAAGGTCGCCGGTTCGAGTCCGGCCGAGGGCATGGGTGTTTAGTGTTGTGTCTGTGAATGTCTTGTCCGTGTTTGTAGCGTCCTTGTGTCAATACTTGATAGCAACAAATCACATTGAGCTGGCTGTATGGCCCAGTAGCCGAATGCCATTTAAAAAAAAAAAGTACTTTACGATTTGGAAAGTCCGGTGACTATAACACATGGCAAGACAAAAAAAGTGATTGTAACACGTGTGTCAAAACTTGAAAAGTTACTTTGCGAAAGTCGATGTTATGATATTCTAAACACTATAAGTAAGGTGCCGGTCACTTATGCTGTAAAGAGGTATCCCGTGTTATCCAAGCCTTTCGCGGCTCGGAAGAAGAACAACATCTTTGCTTATGACTTCGCGCTTCGTCCACTACGAGGTTTTTAGAGGCGGGAGAGGACTGGGGACAAGAAACTGGCAGCAGATTGGCCATGGTATTTTGAAGGAACCATCCCCGTATTCACTTGAGGTGATTTCGGTAAAATTTGGAGAAACGAAATCTGGATTGCTGGACGGGGATTCGAAACTGCGTCCTCCCGAATGCAAGGCCAGAGCGTTACCCTCACCCATCAAGCTCGGCGTCGGAGATTCAACCGCGGGCGTCCATGCTATAGCCACACCCTCTATTGAGTGACTAATGCTACTCGCCTCATATCAGTAGACGAATTAGATAGTGACCGCGTGCCGAAGGTCGCCGGTTCGAGTCCGGCCACGGGCATGGGTGTTTAAGTGTTGTGTCTGTGAATGTCATGTCCGTCCTGTGGTGTGTCTAATTATCTGGAAAAATTCATCAGGCTGCCTGGGTGGCCTAAGATGCCGAAAGCCATTAAAAAAAAAATAGATAGTGATGTTCCGATACCATCACAGTATTACCTACTTAAATGAGTAGTACTCAAATTGTCTTGCGATACTTACTCATATGAGTACTGCAAAAGTATCGATACTTACTCATATCGATACTTTTTTAATTAATGTCGAAATGTAAAAAATATACTTGACATGTTGCTAAATTATTTATTTTATTTCCCTAGTGTAATAAAATGAAATAAAACTCAGTAAACATTTTTATTTATTTATAAAAATTATAATAAAACTCACATTGTAAACAGACTTTGAAGGTTTCGTCATATCTTTAAATATTATTTGTTATAGTTTTAACACTTTTAAACAATAAAAGTCCACTTTTGGAGGCTTTCCCCCAAAAAGCAATTGTTCCAAATATTTTGGCGACAGGTTGTTTCTTTTGTTTGTCATTGTTTCAACCACAATAGAGAACAAACATTCACTCAATACTGACGTTGCTGCAACAATAAGATGCTGTTGTGCGTATTTAAACAGGCAAGGAAATATAAGTTTCATTTCTTCCCATTCTGTAAATGGATTGCTTTATAGAGACATTACGGTGTTTGACAAATGGAGAGAGACTTTGTCACTACCGTGGGTTTTCTTTTTCTTTGTGATGTTTCCAGAAGTGATATTCCTGTGAAACGCTGGCTGAAGCAGCTTCTTCTTCCGATTCACATGGGCTACTTAGTTGCTCTGAACCATATCTTTTAGTTTTTCTGTGGGACTGCGCGGGATCGACCATTGGCCAGTTATAGCGAAAAGCGCGACAAGTACGACTTTATTACAATGAAATAGAGACCTAAAACAAACTCTTTGAGAATTACATTGCCTATTGTCCTATCCCAGATTGGAAGCCACTTAACTTTTGGCCACAACCTGAAATATTGAGGACACGGGTTCGATACCTGAGGCAAGGAGCGGCTCTCGCCAAAGGGTTTTGGATGGAAAGTAGGCAGGCAAACTCACGCTAGAAATGACAAAGCCAATTCCAGAACATTGGAGTTTAATACCTTCAAACTAGTCTACAGACAGTTTGAAATAGGTTGTTAGGAAATGCTAGGTGCGGGAGAGAAAGTTACTGCTTCCCCAAGTCAGATCCGCTGGTCAACTACGGCAGCAATAATACGCAGCAGTACAGCGATGCAAACTGTACAGCACTACGTAGCAACTTGATGGTACTGGCCCCCCCCCCTGTGGTCTCCGTGATCCTTTATACTAGGTCAAAACAATTAACCTCGTGTCACTCGGCTGAATCTTATTTAACCATGAACAGCAGCACGCCTGCTCGACCAGTGTGGTTGTAAGCAAAACCAATGGGTGACACAAACTCTTATTTACATGATACTCCTTTTCCATCTGACCCTGACGGTAGCGTGCCTTCCTATAAGGTCTATTTATCCCCAACAGACCATGCTCTCCATCTGACCCTATCTGCAGCGCGCCTTCCTATACGGTCTATTGATTCCAAATGACCGTTGC
>JARYHS010008074.1:26921748-27071916 GCA_031002005.1 Vandiemenella viatica | reverse complement strand
TTTTTTCGTATTTCGAAAATTTGTTAAATGATGCAGTAGTTTCGTTAATGGTCAGGAGTTAGCGACAGCAGTGAAGTGCGTAAATTCACCTCAGACCACATATTCGCGCAGTTCAGTCAGTGTATTACTGAGACACGAAAATACTGAACATTCGTGCACCCACAAATATTAATACAGTGACACATTAAAGAGATAAAAATTATCTTTAGTGATGTCCAATCAATTTTTAAATACAGTTAATATTATTTAAAAAAAGGAAACCGATGGTAGGCAATAATGAAGGAACAGCCACATCATGGCATTCGGACAAATTTGTTTATCAAAGTCACCGGCCAATCCCGAATGTTTGCTGCAATTGCATAGCGGCTGGTGGCAACATATTCAATGTGATGTTTGGGTTTTACACAACTCGACGCTTCTATATGCGGATACCAAGTTATTATAGTTATAGTCCATGCCTTTTGAGATGTCTGTAAATGCGTATGGGGTTGTATGTAAATAGTCTGGTAATCATTGAGACTGATTTTATTTCTATACTAGCGGATTTCCCGGCGTTGCCCGGTATAGTTAGTGTAGATTTATCCGTACCCTATTTTATTCGCGCAAAACATTTGTACAAAGTTTCATAAAATACGCGCCAACTTTTTCGTAATTAAAGCAAACTTACATTCACCTGCCCCGTGCCAAGAAACTGGTGGGCTGAAGTTTATTTGCACGTATACTATTTTCATTCGTCCGAAAAGATTCATGTAATCAAGCTTACTACATTACTGAACAACTCTAGATTATATTAAAAACTCATATTTGATTCAATTGCGAAGTGAATGGATATACTTGTGGCTCGAAACGCCAGATCCTTTAACTCTGTAGATAAAATATCAAAAGTGAATCCCGAATAATATTATCGTAAACAGAAGACTAATGCTGAAGGCCAGAGATATTGTCCAGAGATCGTGCTCAAAGAAAATCTTTGTTGTTTTTACGGCTATGTATGTCGTTTAAAAATTGATATCCTGAATTAAAGGAAAGAATACTTCACGCTATGGCTTCTAAAAATTGAATATATCGAATTAAAAGAAAGAATACTTTAAGTTTTGTTTAGTGTGCAAAATAGTTATTACTGTAAGTTATCTTATTGCTTTAATTAAAGGCTATGGTCAGAGACATTGTGTTGTGTGTTTAGTGCGGAGTATGCGGCATCTAGTATTCCTCCTGTGGAATTTCTCATCATACCTTCAGAATTTCATTTAACGCACCTACGTTATTTAACGTTGAAACATAAGACATGCCAGACAAGTGAATAAGCTTTAAAACGGTGAAAACTACATCGAAATCCGCCCAGTAGTTTCCGCGTTTTTATATGACAAATATTTCCGGTTTTCGTTTTATAGATATAGATATCGCCACAGACAAAACTTTGAGGGAAGTTCTTTATAGTCTCCCGTAGTTGGTTCCTCCTTGATGACTGATAAGATTGTTGGTTAGTTGTACAATATTTTTTTAAAAAAAGTATTTGGCTAAAAACAACAGTGCAGGCTCAATTAATTGCAGGTTTGTCTCCCTATGATTATATCGTGTTAGCACTGAAAGAATTCTGTTAAGGTTTTCGAGATATCCAAGAGATCTGTGACATAGTCTGCAAGCCATACGGGAAAACAAAGCGAAATTTCATTTATGGATATATATATATGTGTGTGTGTGTGTGTGTGTGTGTGTGTGTGTGTGTATGTGTGTGTTATACTGTTTGTAGATTACAAGGGCATCAGAACCAAGAGAGGATTGTAGAGCAGGAAGATGGAGTAAAAAGTTTTTACAATTATCATGTAAGTATTTAAAATTTCTGGAAACGATGGGGAACTGAAATTTAGATGGCCGGATTGGGAATCGAAAGCGAGTCCTCCCTAAAATCTGGCCCGGAGATTAGGCATCAACACACGATGCTTGAAAAGAAGTGGTGCGGACATTCGAGTGAGCATTTAATCGTGCGAGCCGTTGTTTCGAAGGAGCAACAGAATGCGTATTATAGTGTTGCGCCTTACTTCCACGCACTCCTTGAGGTTAACAGGCCGGCAGTGGTCACATGGCTAGGGTCCGGATCTTTATGACAAGTCTTATGTTTTCCCCCCTCCTTTTTCATCTGTAATGCTGAATAAAACACTGATTGAACGTTTGCGATTGCATTGAAATGGATTTTATATAGCATATAAATGAATATTTAGGCCATATTCCTAGTTTTGGTTATATTATGATAATATTTAGGGTCATATTTTGAGGAAAAATATGGCAATTTCTTAATAGTACCTGAAATTCATTAGAAGTTATAGACGAGAATAAATTAAAATAATTATTCACAGAACTGTACTCCTATTATATATTGCAGGTAAAAAAAATCTAACTGTCACTGTATTGGTCAGAATTCACCAGTCAAGAATTATGGTTATACATTATTGTTGAGCCGTGCTCGGGTCGCATTGTTTATTTTCCCCGCCCTCGATTGTCTTCTGATGCTGGTTCCTGTAGAGCCCGCGTGCTAGTTTCGCCCGTGAGAGCGCGCTGTGGCTCTGGTGGTGCCCTCTACCAGCTGATGGAGTTGATTTTCGGGGACACGAACCGGGAAGTCAGTCGGTCGGCAGCAGGGGATTGGTTCGTTGGGCCTAATATTTTCCCTAATTGACTGCGACGTTGGAGGTCTGCTGGTATAAGCGAGGACTTGTAATTTTACCAGGCGGCCTGGAAGTATCGCAGGATGTGGATTTATGACCCGACCGAGACCGTTCCTCGCTCGCATTAATCGAGGGATTTCCTCCGCTGTGCTCTATGATCGTGAGCGGTTTTCCGCCGATTGGGTAGCACGGCAACGGGCGGGGCTGGCGGTGGCTTCGAGGTGATAAATTGCCATTTTCTAGCACTGTCGGGTATTTGAGGTAGAATACCTGATGATTCCAACTACAAAGTGCGTCGCTTACTGCATTCTTGTTAATTGTGCTTAATAATTTGCTACGGGAATGGACAAAATCCCCGATATGTGGTGCTATTCGTTCCCGCCACCTTATCAGTGTGTGTGGGTGGTAACGACTTATGCGCCGGCGTGTACACATTGTAGTGTGTCAGAACCTTTTGGTAAGAACTTGATTCTTAAGGTTAAACTGAAGGACGCTTGGTAAACTGATTCCTGTTTGTTTATTTTGCTGTATTTTGCCTCCTGTGTACAAATTTGTGTTTTGTACTAGCTGTAAATTTGTTATATGATGGTAAATTGGTAAGAGCCTGCCCTGTTATATTACACTTCCAAGCACGTAAGGATTTTCTGTTTGCACGTTTAATACAAGTGGAGATATTGTGATTAGGGATATTCTCATGGCTCAACAAGGTTATCATCGCTTTAACATATATTTGTATTGGTACAGGATTTATTAAGATCATAATCTGAAAGATCGAAGCTTTCTTACGTATTATATTATTTATGATATTCTGTATAAGTTTAATCGTTGACCATGATTCTTGTAATAAAATGTTTGAACAAGGTTTGCACTTTATAACCATGCTCCCACATGCTTCCCACTGAGTCCTTAGTAGCTACCACACATACCAATTGTCACTCTCTAATCGTTAATATACCGCCCCCTTTAAGCTTGACAATGCAGCAGCAGCATGCCTGTGTCAATACATCTACTATACAGGGTGTTACAAAAAGGTACGGCCAAACTTTCAGGAAACATTCCTCACACAGAAACAAAGAAAATATGTTATGTGGACGTGTGTCCGGAAACGCTTACTTTCCATGTTAGAGCTCATATTGTGGACGGCTGTGATACAATACGCCATTCTCCAGGGCTGCATCAGCGCGTCTGGGATTCCAAGCGACGGAGGGTGGATGCATGTATCCTCGCTAACGGAGGACATTTTGAACATTTCCTGTAACAAAGTGTTTGATGTCACGCTGGTACGTTCTGTTGCTGTGTGTTTCCATTCCATGTTTAATGCGATTTGAAGAGAAGTAATAAAATGAGCTCTAACATGGAAAGTAAGCGTTTTCGGACACATGTCCACACAACATATTTTCTTTTGTTTGTGTGTGAGGAATGTTTCCTGAAAGTTTGGCCGTACCTTTTGTAACACCCTGTATAATTTCGTAAGGTCACTCATCTCGATAGCGACTGACTGGAGAAGGTGTCACGTGTCAGCCTTCGCTCGCAAAACAGGCACCAGAGATACCATCAGAAGAAAATCGTAGTTATGTCCATAATTTAATATCAACTGCTACCTAATTGCCATAATACATACATTAAGTTTGCGTTTCGTAGCATTCATTTCATAGTTTACAAAATATCGATAAACCGTAAGTCTGAAAAAAACGTGGATCTGCTTTTGAGTAACATGTTGCTAATGAAAGCAACTAATTTAAAAAAATTAAATTACTCACGGTCTCTGTTGTAACCACGAATACCAATTGTCATTACGGCTTAGGATAAATTTCAATTTAATTAAAAACTTTCAATAATGTTGTTGCTTGACCAAAGATTATGCATTACGATTTATTTGCTTTTAGGTATTTTACTGACAACTTTCGTTAATGGTCTTTCTTCATGTTCGTAAGTTATTAGGTTATATTAAGTGGACATCATGTAGGATAACAGAAAGGTTATCCCAGAATACATATTTTAATGTCATTTTATATCTTTGTAATGTTAGAGTCCATGGCCTGTTGGTATTACTCTTTAAAACGGTTTCTATAGCAACAAGATATAAAGAGATATAACTAGAAGATGGCCTAACACGGCACTAAGGAGAGCCTGCAAAACAAGTACGATTATGTATTTTAAGCTATGTATTTGAAGTAATAAAAGATTGATTTAAATTGTGCAGCATATAAAGGCTAACTGATTAATTATTTGCTTTAGCCGCACACAAGCACAATCACGACAAATAATATAATCATATCGTAAAATGCAACACGGCACTTTTCAAATGATAATCTGATCATAAGAAATGCAACAATCTGACCAAATATGTTACCAACTATTCTGGCAATTAATTTCTTCGGAGTTGCTCAACTGTTTAATAATACGGAACAATATGGAATGATCTAGAATGTGTATTAAGTTCTCTGGCCGTTACAGATACTGTGACGAATGATTACATCATGAGTATTTGCCCCGTCTCAGTAAAAAAACAACGTGATGCTTTCGAAGCAAACAGGAAATTTTTAAATTTTGCAGTGTGAACTTTAAGGGTCAACTTCAAGTTTGTATTTAAGCAAGGTCGAGTCTACGACCTTTGAAACAATTATACGAATGCACGATTTTATCTGTCTGTGTTTAATACCCACGTTTAATAATACTTCCGAGTTCTTCAAGGTCAAGGGATTTTATTCATCCTAAGAGTGAAATAAAGGTAAAGTTCATATTTCGTCGGATCAGGTCAGCCTAAAAACTGGAAGTATTCTACACCCGTGACGATACGCAAAAAAACGGTCACGGGCTTACTCTAGTTCGAAAATAATCCTCAGCCATCGTCAAATGTGCCATGCCGAAATTTTCTTTTCTGAAAATGCGAAGTTATGGAGTTGCGTAAAGGTTGGAGAGGAGTATTTTAGTACAGACGAAAGAGTTCTTTTCTGTAAATTGTGTAAAAACTGACTTCTTTAAATGGATTTAAAATTTAATTTCTCAGTGGTGCAGTGAATGCACGGAAGCAAATTATGTTGTCATATGAAAGCGACACAACTAGATAAAATAAATGATATCTAGATTATATAAATCAAAATTTCGTCTGGAAACAACTGTTCATGTTAATGTTACTTTATTCCCATACGCGTTGTCGCATATAAATATCTATTACGATCTTGATAGATAAATCAATAGATAATTTTGTAGACTGAAGTTTTATTATGAACTTTTGCAGTTTATTTATCCCGTTTGTTTGCTTAAAAATCCTCTGATACCA
Source organism: Vandiemenella viatica (assembly GCA_031002005.1). Classification (NCBI taxonomy): domain Eukaryota; kingdom Metazoa; phylum Arthropoda; class Insecta; order Orthoptera; family Morabidae; genus Vandiemenella; species Vandiemenella viatica. The sequence goes on along the minus strand of JARYHS010008074.1, from coordinate 27,065,970 downwards.
ATAACGACCGTGTTTGTCACTATATCCGAAGATTTGCAGGTTCGTTTTCTACTCAAGATCTATCAATGCTATTTTTCCGCAACTATTATTTTCAAGGTTCCCTGTTGTTTTTCTCACCACCTCTACCAACAATTCTCTCTCCTAACTTCTCTTCTTTTTTTTTTTTTTTTTTCTTTCTTCAGAGAGCCTATCAATTCAAGCAATCTCTGAGCAAACAATATTTATTAAACTTTATAGTATTTTTTTTTTAATAAATCGTTTTAAGTTTTAATTTACCAATATTTTGGAGCTGCTATGTTACAGCTTTTCGCCCTTATGGTGTGGGTCATCGTCAGTGGTTGTGAATTTGTTTTACAGGTGTTTCATTACATTTAAAAAAAAGCATTACTAATTATTATATACATATTTACATTGTACTTACAGCTAGAGTGATGATATTTTACATAGCTGTAAGTACAATGTACATATGTATATAATAATTAGTAATGCTTTTGTCAAACGTAATGAAACATATGTAAAAAAAATTCACAGCCACTGACGATGCCCCACACCATAAGGGCGAAACGCGTATGGGAATAAAGTAACATTAACATCAACAGTTGTTCCCAGACGGAATTTTTATTTATAATCTACTAGCGGATTTCCCGGCTTTGGCTTTGCCCGGTATAGTTCGCGTAGATTTAATCGTACCCTATTTTTATTCCCACAAAACATTTGTACAAGTTTTCATAACCCGCCCCCTACCAAGAAACTGGTGGGCTGAAGTTTATTTGCACGTATACTATTTTCATTCGTCCGAAAAGATTCATGTATATCAAGCCAGACATTACTGAACAACAATAGATTATGTTAAAAACTCACATTTGATTCAATTGCGAAGTGAATGGATATACTTGTGGCTCGAAACTCCAGATCCTTTAACTCTGCAGATAAAATATCAAAAGTGAATCCGGAATAATATTATCGTAAACAGAACACTAATGCTGAAGGACAGAGATATTGTCCAGAAATCGTGCTTAAAGAAAATCTATGTCGTTTAAAAATTGATATCCCTAATTAAAGGAAAGAATACTTCAAGCTATGGCTTCTAAAAATTGAATATATCGAATTAAAAGAAAGAATACTTAAAGTTTTGTTTAGTGTGCAAAATAGTTATTACTATAAGTTATCTTATTGCTTTAATTAAAGGCTATGGTCAGAGACATCGTGTTGTGTGTTTAGTGCGGAGTATGCGGCATCTAGTAATTCCTCCTGTGGAATTTCTCACCATACGTTCAGAATTTCATTTAATGCTCCTACATTATTTAACGTTGAAACATAAGACATGCCAGACAAGTTGTAACAGCCCTAATACCTGAATTTTGAATAGCATTGTACTGTATGAAGTATTTGTAGTGAGCTTAATGTTTGGTTGAAAGTGATTTGATATGTTTGTTTTGTAATTTCTTGTAAATCAGTGTATATAGACTTTGTTTTAGGTAAGAAAATTATTCAAAGGCCATTTAATATGTTTAAGAACCGAATGATGCAAGAGAATTTCTTAAATGTTTGTAATTCCATGTATTAATGTAAGTTACGATGTCTACAGGACATTTTTCTACCTTTGGAAAGGATTTCTGTAAATAATTTTGTATTTAAGTATCTATAATTACCATTTCTGATCATTTTGTTATGTTGTTAATTAATTTTGTATTAACTCCGATTGTTTTTAATATGTTAGATTGTTTGAGTGATTGTTAATGATCGAGAAATATCGGGCGGATGCCTTTGAAGAATTCTCGTAATTTCGATAAAGACTATATAAACAGATCGCCTGGACAGAGAAATTCATTCATGCATTCAGTTAGTAAGTCAGTTTAGTTGACAGTATTCAGTGTTACAGAGAGTTTCAATCATTCAGTTGAGTTTACAGAGAGTTTCTTTGCGACTAGGCATCTCTGTATTGTAACTATAATTGTGAATATCGCTGACTTGTTGTTTGGATCACAATAAAACAGACATCTTCAAACATAAACTGTTTGGTGGATTTTTTAATTAATTAATGCAGTTCTTAAACCACCATAAGAACCCTAACAAAGTGAATTAAGATTCTAAGCTTTAAAACGGTGAAAACTCCATCGAAATCCGCCCCGTAGTTTCCGAGTTTTTATATGACCAATATTTCCGGTTTTCGTTTTATAGATATAGATAGATTAACCAACAACTGCGGAAGATGGCATACAACCAGATTTGCAAATGATATCTAATTGAGCATATTTTGATGTATAGTAAATTTAAATGTATGGACATATTTACCAGTTTTTAAGGTCATACTTGCCTGCATATTTCTGTATTTAGTTAGGAACCCTAGCGATGACAATGCGTGCAGCGAGGGAGAGAGTGTGGAGCCCTGTGGTGGGGGCGTTGATCCGGGAGGTGGAGGGGACGCCGCCGTCTCCGAGCCCGCCAGTCTGTCTCAGGTGGCTAACCTGCGGACATGTGAGCGTGCTCCGCGCGTCCACACACAGCCAACAGAACCCACGGCCAAGGTACGTACACCACCTCACATCCAAACACGAGAGGAGGCTTATGTTCAGGTGACTGAACTTAGCTTTGGCATTTTCGTGGTTTCCCATAATCATTCCGGTAACTTCTTGGCATCATCTTTATATATAAAGATGAATGTATGTTTGTTTGTTGGTTGGTTGGTTTGTTTGTTCTTCATACAAATCCACAGTTTTCATCCGATCTCCATGAAACTTTACACACTTATCCTTTGAAACAAGGATAAAAATACTGTCTACATTTGGATGAAAAATTATCTGTATAAATAACACATGTTGTCTCATAACTTCGAAATACGGCAATAGACAGACACGTTGGATGTGGACGTCTTCGTACCGTGTTTCCGTGTAGTGGACTGGCAGCTCAGTGGTTAAAGCGCATGCTTACGAACGTCGTGGTCTCCAGTTCAAATATCCGTGGAGGCTAAAATTTTTAAAAATTGTTTTTCATCGTAAGAGTCAGGCCTGGGCCGTAGGTTATTCGGATTGAATGTTAAACTGTAGATATTAGAAAGTTAGGGGTGCAATGCGAGGCAAATCGTAGGTAGTCTTGCAATGTTGTAGGTGTAGACTTTTTTACGTTATAATGATCCCTCAGGTGTTGTTCGCAGTCAGTGTGTGAGTGTGAACCACAGTAATATTATTATAAATACGGAAGTAAGTCTGTCTTTTTGTTACGTTTTGACGACTAAATGGCTATATCGTTGTGATGGAATTTTATAAGGAAATGAAGGCCACAGGATATTTTTTCCAGTATGATTAACAGTTGTAGTCACGAAATTTTGAGACCTTATCGAATGGTGACAGAAATATGTTTGAAATTGATTCTCTTCAAGAGACATGTTCGACGGTACAATGATATAGTGTTAGCTTACCTGTCATATTATTCCGACTCGATATTGTTTGGGACCAATCCTTCGTTACCAACAACTTTCTGTATTTAATTGTGGCAAAAAAAAAATCTTAATCCACGCGTAAGAAGTCGCGGGTACGAGGCTAGTTTCTTCATAAAGATCGTAGGGATGTTGACGAGGATCGGGAGGAAATTGTCTATCAGCGCACTAATAATAATTTCTCCCTTACCCCCTGGATACAGCAAAAAATATTTTATCATGCCTTATCCTGGATCACAGCATTAGATACCTCCCGGTACAAACTAAACCTTAGAGTGGTCAACTTTGTTTTTATCATTTAAAGCTACGAGTCTAATTTAGCTACTTCGAAATTATTACGAATGGTAAAACACGGGCCAAGTATTTGTGTTTCTAAGACTGCCTAGGAAACAGACACTAATCAGAACACTTGCTGGTGCGTATTACTCCTTCGTAGTGAAATAAGCAGCTGTTGTGGCCGATGCTGTTTAAGGAACTGACTTTAGAATGTCGCCAGTCAGCAAAAACGTTTGATCGGAGAGTACCGTTGGCCGTACGAGCACCGGGTCTAATTGTAGCTGCGGCACACAATGCGTCTCCCACCTCAGTAATAGTATACACGAATGTCGGCAATAAGTCTTCTTAGTGCATGGCCCTATAGCGGCTTTACTGTTTGGTGTATATATTACTGTGAAAGACTGAAATTGAAGAATGCGACATAGACCGGCGAATGTCGCTTGATGCATGTCCGAAACACTTGCTGAATACCCTTATTTTTTACTTACATCAGCAAATGTAAATCCTTTAATCTGCCGCGATTGAGGTAACGTGGCATCTATTTGTTATACTCTGCAACACTGTTGTTTGCAAGGTTAATACAGCGTGGACCACAGTTACAGCAACAGGTAGTACATTAATTTAGGACATCCGCAAACATGTGCTACAGTTCCGTTTTACTATAGTCCAGACTATATTCCACACAGATGACGATTCAGATTTCCTAATTTTTTTTTTTTTTTTTTTAAATTGCAGTTGATATGTAGCCTCTCTTGCGGCTGCGCCAACATTTTATCGTGATATGCAAATCACGTAATTCATATAGACAGTACAGGTCCATATGGTATTGTATATAGCGTATTTATTAATTCCGCGGTTTTTCTGGATTCGAATCGTGGTCAAGATTTTTCAATGCGGTCCCCGTTATAATAACCTACCACCACGTTTACGTAACTACAGAAAACCCATTTAAAAAACTGCTCTTGTTGGCAGGTATATTTATACGTTTCCATAACCATGATAGCTTCGCTTTAGCCGGCTTGGGTAAAGTGCCGTGTCAAATAACTTCAGTCACGAGTCGTGTTTCCATCTCAACATCAGAATTTCCCTCGTTTCCCTTTCATTACGCCGAGTTTCACCATGCGATGCTTTCACTAATTGTATATCATTTCAAACAAAAATCATGAAGTGCATAATATCGTTCTGTTAATTATTAGATGCTTTAATGAACGAATGATGCTGCAACTGTATGTGTATAGGTTATTAAAATTCTTCAGCCATAAGTCAAATGCACAATTAACCGGTATTTTTCCCTTCCATCTTCTTTTCCAGTATGTAAACAAAGACAACTACGCAAAATATCGCATCACGGCTGAGAATTTATACGGGATTATGTTAATTTCTGCAAAACTGCATCGAACATTAAAAGCTTTATTAAAAAACGAATACAACAATAGTTTCTGAGATCAGCGTTCATAGATCGGTTATTTCCAAAATTTTAAGTTAGTCGTTCAGCCAACTATCTTGACATTGAAAAGCTTACTCCACAACCCGAAGGTTGGTTGGACCCTCCCGGAGGAGGCGTGGGAAAACAGTGTGCCAGGACGGTGTAGTCCTTTCCTACGGGATCTACAAATTAACGTGGAAGCCGAGCGAATGGCTTCAGATTATTCGCTGCCGATGTTAACTTAATATAGTCCCAGCATATTAGAGACAGGAATGATATTTAATTTAATTTAATTGCAATGGAGCACAGGTTCCGGTGGCAATTTCCCTACACACCCATCCTCCCCCTATCCTGCACCTACCTACATTTGCCCTCTACAAATTTTACCTTTAAATTCTTTCAAAGTTTTCGGTAAATTATTCATCATTTCTCTTGGTAACTCATTCCAATCCCTGACACCCTTACCTAAAAAAGAGAATCTTCCCACATCCTTGTGCCTGAAATCGAGTGCCAGCTTGTGGTCATGGTCATCTTTTCCCTTCCATGCACTACTTTTCAGACCTACTCCAATATCTTTCCATGCCTCATCGCCAGTATACGCCTTGTACACTCCCATGACCCTTCTCATCCTTCTCCTGTCTTGCAATGAACCCCATTTCAGCTCGTTTATCATATCTGTCACTGATTACATTCTGCGATAATTTCCAGAAACAAATCTAGCAGCCCTTTTTTGCACCCTCTCCATCTCCTGTATTTGATACGTAAAATGTGGGTCCCATACTACACTACCATATTCGAGCAATGGTCTGACCAAAGTTTTGTAACCCAATTCCTTGACTTCTCTCGTACATCCCCTCATCACTCTCTCCAACAAGTGCAGAACTTTGAAACCTTTTCCTACCACCAGTCCAATGTGTCCAGCTCAGTTAAGTTTGTAATCAAAAGTAATTCCAAGATATTTACATTTCAAGTCTTCAGCAAGCAATTCTTTCCCCACGTTATATTCATAATTAATCTTTTGTTTTTTATTTGTGTATCTAATATTAATCGAACACTGAGCCGAAACCCAAACTGCTAGGTTTTATTAATTGCCTCATCGAGAAATCATACACTTCATAGTAGTTATTGGACATTTTAATTGCCTCGCCATGAATGTGGATTTTAATGCTGCACTAAATATGTTTTCCGTCCAGACTGGTTATAAACATATTGAAAATGAACGTTCATTATATCGAAGTCTCATTTGTTGGACTTGGTGTTGTAAGTGGAGGCGTGGTCCTTCGTGGTGTCAATGTCTTATGTCAGCGCTCTCTTCATAGCTGCTGCCATCTCTTTTGGAGACCTTTTACGACTGGGAGCAGAGGGAGACACGTCCGGAAAATAGCGAGCCCTGGGAAACAGCACAATGGCTCTTTTTGCTAGGAGAAGCACCTGTGCGACATTCCGTAACATCACCCACAGTGAAAGTGCGACACCGACATAACTGCACCACAGCGCAACTTTGGGCTAGCAACGGGAACTGTACCTAAACTGAAACATACCAGTGAAGGTTTCCAGTATTTCTGGTATTTCACATTGCAATTCGGTTATTCAGACATTCCGAGAAAAAAGTAACTGACTGTTCTACGTCAATGGATATAATACACTAACAGGCGACATAAACACTTCAGAATGGTATTCGTGCAGTAGTGATAGTTTTTTTATTTCATATTTTAATTGGGGCTTTACGTCTCGTCGACGGCTAAGGCCATTAGAGGCGGGATTGGATTGGGGACAAGGAACGGGAAGGAATTCGGCCATGACCTTTGTGAAGGAAGCGTCCCGGCATTCACCTGGAGTGATTTGGGGAAACCATGGAAAACCCAAATCTGGATGCCCGGACGGGGATTCGAACCCGCGTCCTCCCAAATGCGAGGCCAGAACGTTAACCGCTCAATCACCATTCTCGGTAGTAGTGATAGTATTCTCTACATATTAGTTTCCTTTCACCGGGTGAAACTTATCTCTAACTCCACAATCCATTTTCTAACAGTGATGTTACGTACTGCAGCTAAGTTAACTTTAACTATCGCTTCTTTCTGTGGACAAAGTTTTCACTATGATACCAATTTAAGAGCTTTACATTAATAGGAAGCATGCGTTCAATAAATCAAACACACACAGACTTGGCGATAAATAAAGAATCGTGACCTTTTTGTTTTTAATATCTGCGTACTCAAATAATAAAAAAAAAACCATATAAACTGACATCACGGCTAGAGACGAGCAAATAGCTTTAGCGACCTCCAAGCTCGTGACCTTGAACCAGTCAATTAGACGAAAGAACAGTATCAATAGCAGATAAGAGGACATTAGAACACGAAAAGAAGACTGCAAATATTTCTCTGAAGAGCTAGTGTTCAGAATCATAAAAAAATAGTATTTTTGCGATCTCATATGGGATTAATATTTGGTCTTCAAGCGTTTCAAATGGGATTATAGGAATTGAAGGATTAATACATAATGATCCATTCAGGTAATAATGGGGGCGGCATGGGGTTTGAGGAATGCTCTCGCAAAAAGAAGAAGCTGCATTGCCAGTCAGTTGTCAGGACGGGCAGAAATTGTTAATTTGTTAGCACAAGGAAGAGATGAATGAAGAAAACACAAAGCTAACGTAATTAAGGACACTGGCTGCAGTGGATGCAGGGAGATGATGAGATAAGATATCAACAGATGGAGGACTTGGAAAAAAGAATCAAGAGGTTGATGAGAAAAGGACTGTCTACCTACTGCCTTCCTAATTTAACATAATTATAGGATTTCATCAACTCTCTCCGTGAGGTTAATACTAGAGGGCAGTGACAAAGTTTTGCAGAAATAAAACTGAATCTATTTTAAACTGCTGGTTACCGACAGAAAGTACAATAATTTACTCATGGTCATGATTTTTTTTTTTACAGTATTTATTATTTTCCTTGGTTAACCGAGGTATTACACAGATGAACAGCAACGAATAAAAAAAGTCACCGTTCTTCTGAGAAGCAAAACCCCGAAGACAATGGCGATGGATTGGCTAACGGAGTTAAAGCGAAAAATTAAATCTCGTGGGAATAACTGTCTAGTAGTTGTAATTACAGAAGGCAATTTCCGCCAGCGTGGGGCATTAGCGCACTCAGCTATTTTGCCCCAGCGCAAGGGCGTATCCAGGATCAGAACTAGGGTGGGGGGGGGGCAACGTCTGAATTAGGGGGGGGTTTAACATCTGAATTGGGGGGGGAGGTAAACTCGTATTTTTTTTCGAGTAAGTGGGGTGAGGAACTGAAACATGACGATTTCTTACTAAATAAAACTCAAACCTATCGAGGAAACTATTTTTATTATTGATTAACATAGGACCTACTATGCAGTTAATCAAGATCGTAAGTCATTATAGTTTTTTATGTAAACATTAATCGTCTCGGATTGTCAGAAAATTTTTCAATAACTTTATTTGCCAATATCTCACGGTGTACTTTCACAAAATTTCGATGCACACTCATCAGGCATAATCCAGTCAATCTTTCCCCTCCCATAGTGCTCCTGAGCCAGTTCTTCACTCGTCGAAGCGTACTGAAGGCAGGTTGATTTTTCTTCTGGGGGGGGGGGGAGGGGCTGCCCCTCGCTGGATACGCTCATGCCCCAGTGAATGATATGTACTTCATATCCAGCCTCACGCATAACTACCGTGGTACTCATCTTGTGATGTATACAACGCTACCTGAAAAACAGTGGACCCATCCCTCCGAATGAAGTGAGTGGGTAGTGTTTTCTGATAGGACGGAAAAATCCGAGGCACTTCCATCATTAAGATTAATTATGACGAAAGAATTTAAAAAGAAATGGGTATGGTCGTAGCGAAAGTAAATTTTGTGCATGCTTATCCGCAAACTATAAGGGTACGGAAGCAGATATCACCCCCTCCGCAAATGTCGTAAACATAATTATTTTCACATAGCGAGTTGTAAAAAATCTACCTCCGTTTTCAGAAAATTTCGTGATACTCGTCCAGTAGAAAACCCAACTGGTCTGCGCAGCTATTACTGACCTTCAGCGTTGGAAAGACCTTCGATTTCATCGGATCTTTTTTTTTTATTTTTATTTTTTATTTTTTATTTAAGAATTGGCTACAAGGTCACATACCAGCACTGGCACTGTGATTCTTTCAACATGTATATGCTTGTCATCCATAGCATCCCGGAAGTGCATATAACGCAACACTTGTTATTTAAAACCTCCCATGCCCAAGGCTGGACTCGAATAGGTGATTCCTGTAACGCAAAACCGAGCGTTGTGGGTGAACGGCTAACGCTCTGGCCTCGCATTCGGGAGAACGTGGGTTCGAATCCCCGTCCGGGCATCCAGATTTGGGTTTTCCATGGTTTCCCCAAATCACTCCAGGCGAATGCCGGGATGGTTCCTACAAAAGGCCATGGCCGAATTCCTTCGCGTTCATTGTCCCCCATCCTTTCCCACCTCCAATGACCACAACGTCAACGATGCGTCAAGCCATAATAATAATAATAAAAAAAAATGTAACGCAAAGTAGTCACTGTACCCCACACTCCCGGTGTTGGCTTCATCGGAAGACGAGCATTGTCTTTCGCTTCTTAGGCCGGCATTACACTGTAAAAGATCTTTGATAAAAGATATTTTATAAAATATTTTACAGTGTAATGAGGCATATTTTATAAAAGATTTCTTTTATAAAATGTAAGACGTTGGCATTACAATTTATAAAAGATTTCACCACCCTGCAAACGTAAACAAAGAAAATGGCGTAAGGGACGTTACCGAAGTTGGTTATGACTGTCGAATACACGAAAGTCTTTATTTCTTAGTATGAACAGAAGGAAATGTTGTAAACTCAGAAACATATAGACTATAAGATTAGGAATAAAAAGGTGAAAACTTACGAAAAGTTAATTAGTGCTATGATAGAAGGCTGTACTGTAGAAGACGATAAAAAGAGAAAATTAATATGTTAAGTAATTAGTATTTGACAGGTTTCTGGAATAATAACAGAAGCAATGCGCAGACCAATGCGTGTGCAACCGAGCGGGGTGGTGTAACGGTTAGCGTTCTCGCCTCGCATTCGGGAGGACCGCGGTTCGAATCCCCGTCTGGGCATCCAGATTTGGGTTTTCCATGGTTTCCCAAATCACTCAAGGCAAATGCCGGGATGCTTCCTTCAAAAAGGCCATGGCCGAATTCCTTCCCATTCCTTGCCCCCATCCTTGCCCCCCATCCTTTCCCGTCTCTAAAAACCTCGATGTTAAAAAGAGACGTAAAGCAGTTAAAAAAACAAAAAAATGCGTGTGCTATATTGCGAATGGTGTAGATCCGTCACCATCAATCGAGTACAACCCACGGCACATACACCGTAAAAATAAACACCCAATAGTATATATGGGGAAATAATTCTGATGTAGAAATTTATGAAAATATTGTGGTAAACATTTATTGGACGTATACTTCAGTATCAACCATAATTTTTATAATTTGGCATGTCCTCACATTGCAGCTCTTTCACTAAACTTTGATGAACTTCTATCATATCAAGTCTCGTAATCTCACGGTCTAACCTAAATATGTTTACTTCTCTTCTTTATCTTCAATAAAATGCATACTGTGACAGTTGCACTAACTGGGTCTGCAGAAGCTTACAAGTTTACTCCATTCATTTCAGAGAACTATGACGAAAAATTTTATGTAGTGTAATGGGACTGAAAAAATATCATAAAATATCTTTTATAAAATAAATATGATAAAATGTTTTACAAAAGATCGTGGACAGAGATCTTTTACAGTGTAACGCCGGCCTTAGTGAGTCACTGGAGGTGAAGGTAGAGGTGCGTAGCTTGGTGCTCGCACTCGTCTGCTCAGCAGTGCGAGTTTCCGGTTCGCAGCCCGTTACGGGCAGAGCCAAGGTCGGCACCGTTACGACACACTGACACACTACGTGACTCACACAGCCAATATATCGTCACCACACCACAAAACATAAAAAAAAATACTGTTACACCGAGCAATAGCTAGCTCAAACGGTGTACTCCAGTTTAGAAACGCCATAAAGCAATCGCCGGATTGCTCTGTTACCACCGAGTGCTGCCAGTGGTAATAAGCAATGTAACGGTAATTACTGACAACAGTCAACAGGCAATACAATTCCGTTCACGCTTCGTCCCTCTTCTCTTACTCAAGACACGTCACTCCGCAACAAATCCAACCTTCATTATATGATGAAGACTGTAGCTTCACGTCTGTCAAATTATCAGTACCAAAATCTTTCAATCTCTGCTCTTTAGAACCACAAATATTCCGCCCAGTGTTACTTCTTAAATAGGAAACTTGTGTTTGTTGTTCAAAATAAACAGTCTGACAATACTGTGTACTGATTTAAGTCACTCGAAACATCAAAGTTTTCGTATTGTTGCTTGTTCGCTCACGTGTTTTCCTACCTTTGTTCCCGTATATGCAGTGGTGTAGCTAGGTCAACAAGGGCCCCGGTGCAAAAAATTTATTTTGGGCCCTCAGGCCAGATAGGCGACCTTTTTTTTTTGCTTTCTGTTGCTGGTAAGGGCCCCAGAGCTGAGGATGGGGCCCTTGAGTTGTGCTTAGGGGCCCCCTGAGCAGTGAGAAGGCCCTTAGTGAGAGGCTTCCTGTGTCTCAGGTGCCCCCTTAGACACCTGTAGAGCTATAAAAAAAAGGTCGCCAGTTTGCCATAAAGGCTCGTGGGCCTCTTAACTGCGCTTGAGGGCCCCCAGAGGTGCGCTTTGGGGCCCCCCGAGGTATGCTTGAGGGCCCCCTGAGCTTAGGGGCCCCGGCGCACTGCACCGCCTAGCCCCATAGTAGCTACGCCCCTGCACGGTATATGTTGCAATCTGAAATAATGTTCTAAGATTTTCAAAAATCTTATACGCAAATGGAGACTTTCCCGGCGTATTGATTCAATGAAAGTTTCACGGGTGTCCAGCCGGATGGTGTCATAAAACGACGACGTTTCGACAACCTGCTCGGTTGTCTTCATCAGGTCTATTTAGATGTTGCTTCTCGAAACAGACTGTTCGTGATTTCGAGAAGCAACATTTAAATAGACCTGATGAAGACAACCGAGCAGGTTGTCGAAACGTCGTCGTTTTATGACACCATCCGGCTGGACACCCGTGAAACTTTCATTCAAAAATCTTCCTTATGTTACCTTCTTTGCTCATTATTCCTTTATACTGTTCCTTTTCTGTCTTATCTATACACCTAATATTCAAGATATATAGTACTACGGCCATATGCATTTTCTGTCTAATCTATGTACCTCATATTCAAGATAATTGATGCTACGTTCCATAATCATTGTCTTTGCGCTTTCCCATACATATACATCCATGCGATATTAAATATTTTTTCTGAGGGTTAATTAAATGTATGGGTATTGAAATTTCATTCAATAAAAAACGGTTCTATACGTCAGTTCCTTTCACATCGGCCGTCATATAATTTTTTAACCACAAAATTCTTCTACTGTATCTGTTAAAAATTTCCAATATTAACGCTTAAACCATTATTACTATAGTAATCTCTCTTGCATTTCATGAACCTTGTTTTGATCTTGTACAGTCAATATTTTATTTATTACATTTAGTAAACATAATGTAGAGTCTTACGTCAAAATGAGACGATTTCAGAACAAAATTGTGCCATACCAATTCCTTGTGCCTTAATCTTTATTCCATCATGAAATTTCTTTTACTTCGATAGTGGACATCTCCACGCACAAGCTGAATATAGGTACTGATTACGTTTAGGTTTGCCTATCTTTTTGACCCGTATTCAGGCTTATTAACTCAATTGTTTCATTATTTTGAGAATAAAATTATATTCGTGTGCTTTCAGCGACAATTTGAGTGAATTTTAATCTGGCACGTGTTCCACCTTAGTCAACGCTAGGACTACGTTTTCAAGTCGAATTAGCATCATAAAGCACAGGAGGCTCCAACACATTCAACTGCTGCAGTATGAGATGTAGTTTTGTGCAAACACGAATGAGGCATTGCCGAGTGAATGAGAATGTGAGTCACTGACATTTTAGGAGTGAGTATGAGAGTGAATGAATGCAATGAAAGCACGTCGAACCATCATTTGCGCCACTGCGTGTTTTGTTGATACAATTCGAGATTGGACTTACTGCGGCAGAAGAGAGGAGAGTGCTCCAAACCGGATTAAAATTACAAAATACCCTGTCAATACAGTTGTTTCTAACCAAACAGGAAATTTGTTTCGAGAAAGGCTGTTATCGCCTCTTTGGTTTTGATTATTGCTCTGCCAACTGTTGCAACTAGGGATTGCAATCCAGCAAAGCGAGATCCCGCAATCCCGCGGGATCCCGCATCATTAGACAGTCTGGCGGATCCCGCACGAAATTAAGCGGATCCGCAATCCGCAAAATCCGGCGGAAACGCGTGTCAGTCTGCGTGACTCGCTGCCCCACTCGGTCTCTATCGGATGTATTGCGCTGTTTGCCTGTACCCTTCCAGTTGGCATTTGACTCATGTGAACAAGCGTTTGTTTTTGTCAACCTTCGTCATTCGTAAGTAAATAAATACATTTTTATATATTCATCGAAAACTTACTTTTGTTTCTAGTACACATTTCTGTAGTTTGAGTTATGGTGCGTATTTAGTTCGATTTTCTAACTATATAATTATTTTTTAAGTGTCGCACACGTTATCTGAACTACACGATTACAGAAATTTATTCACGGTTTTCTGTATTTGCAGATAAAGTAATTGGGACAATTTTCTAATATGCGGCTGAAAATTTGAGTATTCGTTGATATGAAACTAATGTTATCGTAATTTTAACGATCGCGTACCTATTTATTTAACAGCTATCAAAAGGAAATTGTATATCCTTTGACTTATTGTTGTTTTGGCCGCTGCCTCAATGCGTTTCTTTGGCGAAAGCCACCTGCTTACATGTGCCACTCAGGCTTTCGATTAATCCCTCTTTTCCTTGTTATTATTTCGACTAAATGTAAAAAAAAGTTATAATGAAATTTTCACGGGTGTATCGACGAATTGTGTTGTAGGAACACCATACTTCGACGGCTGCCTCCGCCGTCTTCCTCACGTGTGAAATTTCGTGTGTTTGCAATGAAATGCAGAGATACAACCTATGAGGACTTCACTGCAATCATTCGCCGCGAAAGTCTCCTTTATTACTAAAAAAAAAAAATAATAATTTCCACTCTAAAAACGTCGTTACGCCACATAAGTAAATCTGAAATACTTGATAGTTTACGTGATGGTGAGTAGTTTCTTTTAACAACATTGAATCAACTGTGATATCAATCAAGGAATCAGGAGATATAATAATGAATCACGCAAAAAAAAAGGCCAAGTCTCGTGCTTGTGCAGTGACAAAAAGTTATGAGATCTTTTTCTGAGCCAAGTCTACACTTTACAGAGTATATTCACTTCACTTTGTGAAATGGAATGCTTTCCTCGGTGTTATAAAACGTTTATTTAGAAATTAAAAAAAAAAACTATGGTAACTTGGCCACTAAGCAAACCATATTTTTTAAACTTATGTGATGTATTGCAAGGCACATAATATGACCTAAGACTCAATATTTTCCATTTTTATTATTTATTTAAAAATTGGTTTAGATTAAAAAACAAAAATCTAAAACCTCGAAATACACTTAAGACACGCTAAAAAGTTTTAATGTGATTTTGCCAATCAAAATATTGTTAAATGTTAATTTTTATCATTTAACATTAAAAATTATTTATTAATTTAGTTTTAAGTAACTATGTTTTAATAAATGCGTTAAAAAACTGTGTACCAATCCCGCACGGATCCCGCGGGATTGGCGCAAATCCCGCGCGGATCCCGCGGGATTGAAAACACTGCGGGATTGCAATCCTTAGTTGCACCATGGAGTGTGGATAAGGCGGTTCGACTGATGTCGTGTGCACTGTGCGGCGCGACAGGTGTGTGTGTCCCGTTAGGACGAGCCTCTCCTTCACTACCAGCCGGCGTAACGGGACAGAGGACGACACCAGTATCACGCCAGCCAACACAAATACTGCATTCGTAGAGGCCGCTGTGTCAAAATAACCACAACGATATCTGCCGTGGAGTTTATCAAGCAATCATACCGGCATTCCCGTAGAAATATTTCGGGGAGCCACAAAAAAGACGGTATTTGAATGACCGAATCGGTGCTGGAACTCGCGTCCTCACGAATTCCAGGATTGAACTTAACTAATCACATGTTACATTCCCGGTTAGGAGAATAGTCTCTGGATTGCCGTCCTAAAGTTCCTTGAGTAAAGGCCAGTATGTTCGGTAGGCAACAGCAATTTACAGATTGTGTTATACACGAGTTTGCGGTTTTAAGTATACCTTTGTGGCTATAAATTCTCTAGTGTATGACGGAACAGATTCTTGATGTTCAGCAGCAGTCTTACATTATTGCTTGATCTTTGGAACTGTTCCGTTTATTTTTCATTTTCCGACTTTGCTCCGTTTTAAGTACTTGACGACTAGAGTGCTCCGCGTACCGAAGGTCGCCGGTTCGAGTCCGGCCGAGGGCATGGGTGTTTAGTGTTGTGTCTGTGAATGTCTTGTCCGTGTTGTAGTGTCCTTGTGTCAATACTTGATAGCAACAAATCACATTGAGCTGGCTGTATGGCCCAGTAGCCGAATGCCATTTACAAAAAAGTACTTGACGATTTGGAAAGTCGGTGACTATAACAGATGGCAAGACAAGAAAGTGATTGCAACACGTGTGTCGAAACTTGAAACGTTACCTTGCGAAAGTAGATGTTATGATATTCTAAACACTATAAGAGAGGTGCCGGTCACTTATGCTGTAAAGAGGTATCCCGTGTTATCCAAGCCTTTCGCGGCTCGGAAGAAGAACAACATCTTTGCTTATGACTTCGCGCTTCGTCGACTACGAGGTTTTTAGAGGCGGGAGAGGACTGGGGACAAGAAACTGGCAGCAGATTGGCCATGGTATTTTGAAGGAACCATCCCCGTATTCACTTGAGGTGATTTCGGTAAAATTTGGAGAAACGAAATCTGGATTGCTGGACGGGGATTCGAAACTGCGTCCTCCCGAATGCAAGGCCAGAGCATTACCGCTCACCCATCAAGCTCGGCGTCGGAGATTCAACCGCTGGCGTCCATGCTATAACCACACCCTCTATTGAGTGACTAATGCTACTCGCCTCATATCAGTAGACGAATTAGATAGTGACCGCGTGCCGAAGGTCGCCGGTTCGAGTCCGGCCACGGGCATGGGTGTTTAAGTGTTGTGTCTGTGAATGTCATGTCCGTCCTGTGGTGTGTCTAATTATCTGGAAAAATTCATCAGGCTGCCTGGGTGGCCTAAGATGCCGAAAGCCATTAAAAAAAAAATAGATAGTGATGTTCCGATACCATCACAGTATTACCTACTTAAATGAGTAGTACTCAAATTGTCTTGCGATACTTACTCATATGAGTACTGCAAAAGTATCGATACTTACTCATATCGATACTTTTTTAATTAATGTCGAAATGTAAAAAATATACTTGACATGTTGCTAAATTATTTATTTTATTTCCCTAGTGTAATAAAATGAAATAAAACTCAGTAAACATTTTTATTTATTTATAAAAATTATAATAAAACTCACATTGTAAACAGACTTTGAAGGTTTCGTCATATCTTTAAATATTTATTTGTTATAGTTTTAACACTTTTAAGCAATAAAAGTCCACTTTTGGAGGCTTTCCCCCAAAAAGCAATTGTTCCAAATATTTTGGCGACAGGTTGTTTCTTTTGTTTGTCATTGTTTCAACCACAATAGAGAACAAACATTCACTCAATACTGACGTTGCTGCAACAATAAGATGCTGTTGTGCGTATTTAAACAGGCAAGGAAATATAAGTTTCATTTCTTCCCATTCTGTAAATGGATTGCTTTATAGAGACATTACGGTGTTTGACAAATGGAGAGAGACTTTGTCACTACCGTGCGTTTTCTTTTTCTTTATGATGTTTCCAGAAGTGATATTCCTGTGAAACGCTAGCTGAAGCAGCTTCTTCTTCCGATTCACATGTGCTACTTAGTTGCTTATGAACCATATCTTTTAGTTTTTGTGTGGGGCTGCGCGGGAGCGACCATTGGCCAGGTATAGCGAAATGCGCACCAAGTACGACTTTATTACAATGAAATAGGGACCTAAAACAAACTCTTTGAGAATTACATTGCCTATTCTAAGACTGATTTTGTTTGATTTTCAATGCTACCAACTTGACGTCAGCGGGAAATTAATTTCGCAGGCGCGACTGAGTGGCGCAGCAGGGATGACACATTTAGAATTTAACACCGGGTGCGTTTCGATACTTTGGATTCGATACAAGTACTATTCTTCCGATACCGAGTAAGTATCGAATGAATTAATTCGAATACATAAAGTACTCGGTATCGAAACAAAGTATCCAGTACTTACTCGTATTTACTTGTATCGGATCATCACTAGAATCAGATCAACGGTTTCGACCAACACATTGACTGCCGTGATGCATGGTTTATGGGAGCGACAGAATAGCGTTTCCGCTGGCGTTTTTATTCGTGTGTTTAGTCTGTAGACCCCCCTGGAGTCCAACGGAAATTATACAGCGTGGTAATGAGAGGCAGGTCGCAACGAGAGTGCCAGCCATGGCAATCGGCACAGCAGAGAGAGATGCAGAGACGGCTGCTGTTGCTGTACTGGGTGTCCCGTAAGAGCCGTTTGCAAGAATCCCGTCAAACTCGCCTATGTCGACTGGTCAACTGCAAATATAAACCGAGCGAAGCACGAGCTGGTTCCGAGGCCAATGTCAACAGCTCAGATTTTCATGTTACACCTGCCTGTAATGCATGCCTGAGGAGCCAACATTTAACTGATACAACCCAAAGACATTTCGAAACAACCATACAAATAGCTACTAGATTGTCGTGGTTTCGAAGGGCTTCCGAACAATTATCACAAAAATATTATAACAATCGACAAATAAGTAATTGCAGAATGAAGCTTTGAATGGACACTATCAAGCATACGATTCGGTTACGTCAACAATACCTAAAATTGAACAATGTCACCAACTAAATTGTTACTAACCAAGTGAGGGCGTTCACATCAGCTCGCTAGTACTAGAAATCATACAAAATCGAAATCAGGATGATCACACCGAAAATCGATCCCGCTTCCTTCCGACTGCCAGGACAGAACGTTAACAGTCTACGAGACTCAACGTGATCCAGTTTCGATATCAAGACTTCCTATGCGACAGATTGAATTTTTAGGCTGTATTGGTGACAAAACAACTTTGCAACATTATCAGCGGTAGTACCTGGCAGTAGATATTGCGGGAAGAAAAAACATACGCGATGAACATTTTTGCATCGGAGTTTTGAAGAAATCAAACAGGCGCTGCAATTTGCACTTCATGACGCTTTTAGTTTAACTTCATTAATGCGAAACTAAAACATGCAGCATTTTTGTTACATATGGCAGTATAGAAATCGGCGAGTTAGCGCAAATCATCCGAAGAGTTAGCACAAATAGTTTGATTAAAGTAATTGCTTTGACTTGTCAACAAAAGCAGTCAGCTCACCATCGTTAAATAAAAATTTCCATGTTTACGACTAAACTTATTTCCGATGGATTTCTGTAAAACAGGTGTTTTCAGTTCGCGTTTCCCAGCCTTTGTCAACCCGACGGACAGAAAAAGGCGAGAAAATAATTATACTAACTTATGCAGTCTTAATTTTTACCTTCGGGTATAATATTATCGGCACAAACGATGGTCCCTTAAGACTTATATCTACAATAAGTCCCTCATTAAACGGCCATTAACTTAATACTCGAAGCAAAACCGCTCTCTGGAAACGTATATAGTAAATTCACTATTATAGTAACAACGCAGACATATCCTCATGTCCTGGAAAAAGGTTGTTGAAATATACATTGGTTTTAGAAAGTTCAGTTTATACGCGCTTATGCCCTTATCCATTTTATGTGTGCAACTGTCAGTAATTTATTCTTTGTTGTTATATACAAACTTAATTCAGCTAGATTTTTTTTTTTTTTTTTTTTAAAATTCTTCGTACGAATCACCTGTTGCATCTTCGCGGAACGCACATTGAGAAACGCTGTTATAGACGTTATGATACACTGGGTATTGGGTGGTGCAAGAAGAGCGCGATGTGCCGACAGAGTGGATTCCGTCAGGTAGCGGACCACTGGACACATTCCTGCCGCGACGAGGTCAAGGCGAGGCCAGGCGATCATACGGCACTCAAGTCAAGTCACTCTGCCACACCTTCGCAGCGCACACGTTTCATTGCTCGCACTACAAGCGGCCCAGTCCTTTAATATATGCTGGATGTCTTGGGATCGGCGGTACATTTTTTCTTTTTTACTCATGGCTTTACGCCTCTTCGACGTCGAGATCATTAGAGGCGGGATGGGACTGGATACAAGGAAAGGGAAGGAATTCGGCCATGGCCTTCTTAAAGGAAGCAGCCCGGCATTCGCCAGGAGTGATTTGGTGAAACGACGGAAAATCCAAACCTGGATACCCGGACGGGGATTCGAACCGGCGTCCTTCCGAATGGGAGGCCAGAACGCTAACCGCTCATCCGCCACGCTCGGTCCCGCGGTACTGATGCGTAACTCATTACCACTTATAGTAGCTCCTTTGATCACCAGTTCACGTACTACGTCCTTCTTGTGTCTTTCCTGTATATGGAATAACGTAAAATGAAATAAGGAATGTGCAAACAAACAAAAAAATTGGAAACTGAGCTGATGGTCGTAACATTCGCGTAAAAAAAAACACAGAAATTTATATCTTTCACGTGACTAAATGAGAGAAAACTTGCGAGGATTCCATTCGAGTGTAAATGTGGTGCGTCAGTAACTCTGTCAAGGGGGCATCCATTAATTACGTGAGGTGAAATTGGGGGGGGTCCGGCGAAATCTCACGAAACCTCACCAAGGGGGAGGGCGGGGGGATCAACGGAAATCTCACGTGAAGTTTTGAAATTCTTGTAGGACTGTATAGCTTACTAGACTTTAGAGGAGGGGGGTGGGTCGGACCAGATCTCACGAAGTCTCACCAGAGAAGGAGGAGGGGGGAGGAATTCCGGAAAAACACCCCACGTAATTAATGGACGCCCCCAACAAAGTCGATGGTGGCTCCCCCGATGCGTGCACTGCAGGCCAGGCCGATCGAGTCTGTGCTGGGAGGGACGGCGCGCTTCTATCCGTCGCCCAGTCGGTAAACATCAAACTCCCAGGCAGCTGAAACGACACTATAGCTGTGGTCAGATTAATTGGCGGGTGGCGTCAAATGCGCCGTTGGCAAGCCGTGCGCGTAACAGTTGTATTCACCTCTTTACTTGTAGTAATGGTTTGTAACGTGTTTTAAGTAATTTATGATCACTATTCTGTCATAAAATATTGATGCATGTCATTTCGTTAAGAAAGTTATGCATTGCAGATGCGTTTAATATAATTGGAGGTTTCAAAAGACCTGTTATTTATTATTCTATTATCTACGCAGAAAAATAAAATTCTCAACAGAAGGAAACTTATGGAAATACTCTTCTTTTATTTGTGGCTAAAAGTCCACGTATTAAATTTTATATAACTAAAATCAAAATTTTATTTTGTCATCCTCTGCACTGAAAAACTCGCATAATTAACGACAAAATTATCTGTTTATATATTACCAGTCATCACTATCGTAAAATTCGTGTACTGGCCTCCTGACAAAGGACTGTCAATGTCGCTAAGGTTTGTTAGAGTGCTGTATTGTTTCATATTTTTCTTTCGAGAAACAAACGTAGGTTATTTTCCCTCACGACACACGCGCTGGATAGTTCTCAAACCATCACAAGCTGAAGCGCAAATAGCCTGTCCATTCCCTAATTTTTTCGCAATATGGCTGTTTTTTGCGGTAACAAATCACTACAGTTTTTTATTTCATCAATATCAAGTACGTCCATATTTTTCAAGTCTTTTCCCACTAGCGTACATGTAGAAGACAAAATTTCTCGATCATTGTCGACAAGAAATTAGAAATATTTATATACATTGTGAATGATAGATTTAATCTGTTGTCTGCTTCAGCCGCGGTGGTTCTGCTGTCGATGACTTGCGTCTTGTTGGGAGTCGTTAGTTCGGGATCACCTGGAATAGGAGATAAGTCTCTTCCTAAGTATCCATTTTTAGTAGCAAGATTCCCTTGCTAAATTTCCCTAATTATAAGTTACTGTACTTTTTGTTCGGTAAAATTATTACACTAAATTACTATAATTAATAAATAACCAAAAGGAATTATTTAAATCGCACGTAAAAACCGTAAATCGCTAAAAATCAAAATATCCTCTCTCGAGCAAGGTCACACTCACACTGACACTTTCTAATTCCGATTCTCAGGTTCACACATTTTTTGTGAAAGGGAGGTGGAAGGTTTTGGGGTGGGTAGCGAGCTGTTGACGCTCATACTAGGCAACACAGGCCGCACAGCGTTGCAATTTTCAGGTGATAGAAAGAGAGCGCATCGCGAGATTGTCCCCAAGTACGGCAACAGCGCGTTCACACTGACCCGCCAATTAATCTGGCCACAGCTATAGGAAAAGTGTTTGGGAGGTGGTTGCGAGGTGGCGAGGCCTAACCTGTGGCGCGTGCTGATCCGTACAGTTCGGCTGCATGGCGCGGTCTACAAAACCTCTCGCCGTGGGAAGCTGGCTTAATGGAAGCAGCGGTTCACCGATTTTATTGGTTAAAAGAAGCAAATACGATTAGAAAAACTAAGGTTATCCAATTTACTGCAAGAAAACAGGCCGAATGGCTGAAGGCAAGAGTCTGCTATTGCTGATAAATACCATGGAGGAAGGAAATATATGGAGACGACGCAAGAGACCTTCACCACGCATTGAAGTGAAGCAGGGCGAAGGAGGAGTGGGGGGGGGGGGGGGCATGGCCGCTTCCATACAGACACGGGGTACATGGACAAAAACCTCAAGGGGACTCTAGGATAAAGGTGACGCCGCAATCTGGTGATGGATTATTATGCAACTCGATATGACAAATAAAAAATGAAGAATAAAATTTTTTGATATCCTGCTTAGTTTTCGAGATATTCTGTCCCAAATGTGAAATGGTTTTGGTTGAAATTTAGAAGAAAAAATTGGTCAAAGTCAAATTTGATGATGGATTCTTATTTAAAAAGACGAGACAAATGAATAAAAATTTTCGATATCTCACCTAGTTCTAGAGATATAATGTATCAAAAGTGAGGTGTCTTGAGTTGAAATGGAGAAGAAAAATTTCGCAAAAGTCAAATTTAATGATCGATTATTATGTATAACGATGAGACAAATCGAAAATAAAGAATAAAATTTTTCGATATCTTGCTTAGTTTTCGGGATATACTGGGAACATCGCAATTGTTTGGAAGCGCAATATCGCCGCTGCCGCCACTGCGCATGCGCGAGTCTGCTTCACCAATTTAACGTCACTTCTCCTCCATATATTTCCTTCCTCCATGATAAATACAGCCCTCCCGCTTCCAGTCCTATTTCGGTGACGTGTCTGTTGGTGTGATGCGATATCCTACAACTGCTACTTGTGGTCGTGTGCTCTAAAGCGCGGTAACACTTGTTGGATCTCCGGAAAGAGAGAAACCTTTAGGGTCCAGTCATTAGGAACCAGGATAAGAAAGATTTCAGATAAGAGCAAATGACAGCAGTGGCGGATCCAGGATTTTGGTTTGGGGAGGGGGCTACGATTTGGCTTGTTTGATTTGGGGGGGGGGGCTTGACTCGGGCGAGGAGAGAAATCTGACATTTTTCCAGAATGCCGCCCTTAATGAAAACAGTAGAAAAAAAAAATGTCCCAAAATCGATGTCGTTGGGGGTGACCTTGATGCTTTTTGGGGGGGGGGCTTCAGCCCCCTAGCCCCCCCCCCCCCCCTTGGGGCCGCCACTGAATGACAGTGTTGATTTTATGAAATGCTCTCGGGAACTAGCCGAGTTAAGGAAGTGTTAAGGACAGTGTTGACGGCAATTCGTCAATCGCGGAGGAATGTTAACCCGTAGGCCGATGTCTTCAGCAAGAACACGCGAGAGAGGCGGCTATAGCAGGTTTCGCCGTCTTGCTTGTTGCATCTTCGTGCAAAACACGAACATGTGTGACAGACATACTACAGTATAATACCGAAGAAAAGGAACTGGACTAGCTAAATATGTATTAATTAACTTTATATTCTTCGTACGGTCTGGGACGCGGAAGGACCCGATTGTTCAGATGAATGACGAACGCTACCTTCAGCATAGTATCGATGTTGTGGGCGTTATCTAGCCGGTGACCGACTATGAAGCTGGTCACACCATCACTAACTCGATACATTTCGGTAAACACCAGGTGGTATGAAACGTACTAACCATAAATTTCCAGCATGTTGTAAGAACATTAAAACTATTTGAAAAACAAATTAGATTTAATTTTTAACAACTAGCCGATTCCACAGTAAATAAGTTGGAGGCATATAACTTTTCAGACAGTCCTTGTAACCCACATACAGTACTGACCAGCGACAATTATATTGTTGTTACTCGTCGGAAAGACACTTCCTTTTTGGAGTACAGTATCTATATATGTAACTGCAAGAAGTAACAGCTGCGAAGGAGCAGTCTACCGGAAGCAGTTGGCACATACAGAAATGTTAGACGGATCCAGTGTCGTTGACTATGACAGAGCGTCTAACTACTATAAATTGCTTAGTCAGATGGTCCCTGCCACTCTTCAATGTTTAAAAATCCCTTCAACTCAACAAAAGCTCCTATAATTTTGTAGAGCGAATCATTATGGTCTAATACAGGTCAGCTTTGTATTTCAGCCTGGTCAGATCACGTGGTCATGAACTTTGACTTTAAAATTCACGTTTGAAACTAATAAGTCGCGACATCAGACCATGGACGAAGAAGGCATTTACCTCCCTCAACCTGTCTGTCAACTGATAACCATTCCAGAACCGCGACTATACGCAAAACACACTCACGGGTTCATATACATCATTAAAACGCTAATTCACAGTATTCTGTGTACGTTATAAAAACCGATAATGCTTACCGGTGCACCACAGTACGTTACAAGGCAAAGAAAAGCGGAAACTGAAAGAACGCTGAAGACACACGTGCTTTTTTTATTTTTTATTTTTTGCAGCGTAACAGACCCCAAGTAACAGGCCATACTTACAACTCTGTCACGAACGGAGAATTGAGATGTCAAACCGCCCAATCTCGGCGTTACAACAACCTGTTCCAACTGATCATGACGACCTTCCTGCTTTGCATAACTCTTTTCTTTGGGAACTAGCGATTCCTGTATTTTATCACGGAGCTTCTCCTTGGACATTACTACTGTGAAAGAGGAAAACTGATGTAGTGCCCAAATCGATCTCTGAATCCCTAAGTTCTCTGACGTTTCTTTCGCTCTAATCTGCTGATTGGCAGAACTGCGAAGCGTTTCAGGATTCGCCTAGTTCAACAAGGAAAGCCGCATTACAGTAATCACTAGGGTTCGGATCTTTATGGCCAAAAAAATAGAGAAATATGCAGGCAAATATGACCTTACAAATGGGTAAATATGACCTAGAAATGACGAAATATGACCAAACACTGAAATTTACTATACATAAAAACCGGCTCAATTATATATAATTTATTTTATCTAGTAGTGTCGCTTGCATGCAGACAGCATAATTTACTACTTTTCACTCGTTGCACCATTGGGAAATTAAATTATGAATCGGTTTGTTGAAGTCACTTTGATTTCAGATAATTTACAGATTAGAACTCTTTCATTCGTACTTAAATACTCCTCTAAATTCCTTTAAAGTTCACACTTTCAGAAAAGTTTATTTTAGGCATGGCAGTAGATGTACTCACTGATCCATTGCACATTTAACACTGACTGAGAATATTTCATTGAGATATTGAATGACGCGGATGGACACAGGCATGCTTCTGCTGCATTCTCGAGATTAAAAGGCGGGCGGAACATTACCTTTAGAGAGTGACAATAATTTATAACTTTAATTCTTGACTGATGAATTCTGACCACAGTAAAAATTAGTTTTCCCCCACCTGTATAGCAGAAGAAGAGTTCTGTGAATGATTATCTAAATTTCTTCTGATCTATTTCCAGTGAATTCTCGGCACTATTAAAAAAGCTATCAGATTTTTCTTAAAAATATGACCATATGACCATAAAATTATCGAAATGTGACCAAAACTAGGAAAATGGTCTGAATATGCATTTATATGCTATATAAATACAATTAAATACAATCAGAAACGCTGAAACAGTGTTTAATTCAGCATTTCAGCTCAAAAAGAAGGCAGGAAAAAAATATTAACTGTCCTAAAGATCGAAACCCTAGTAATCACACGGACCGTAAGCATTTTATTTTTTTAACTGCTTAACGTCTCCTATAACAACTAGGTCTTTAGAGACGGGAAAGGATGGGGGACAAGGAATGGGAACGAATTCGGCCATGGCCTTTTTGAAGGAAGCATCCCGGCATTCACCTGGAGTGATTTGGGGAAACCATGGAAAACCCAAATCTGGATGCCCGGACGGGGATTCGAACCGCCGTCCTCCCGAATGCGAGGCGAGAACGCTAGCCGTTACACCACCACGCTCGGTGCCGTAAGCATGGTGGAACCTACTCGTGTGCACACGGCGTACCAGCAGATACAAGTAGTTTGTTCCAGCAACTGATTGCGTTTCGCCGTCGTCAATAGTATACACTATACATCTAGCAAAGCAAGATACCAAGGACAACAATAATCTCAGATTATCAGCAGCCACTTGTTACACATTTCAGAATCTCATGATCAGCAATGACGACATATGAAGCAGGTGGAGACAGCAGCAAAAGCTACGATACAGGGACCGAGCGGAGCGGTGTAACGGTTAGCGTTCTCGCCTCGCATTCGGGAGGACGGCGGTTCGAATCCCCGTCCGGGCATCCAGATTTGGGTTTTCCATGGTTTTCCCAAATCACTCCAGGCAAATGCCGGGATGCTTCCTTCAAAAGGCCATGGCCGAATTCCTTCCCATTCCTTGCCGCCATCCTTCCCCCCCATCCTTTCCCCCCCATCCTTTCCCGTCTCTAAAGACCTCGATGTTAAAAAGAGACGTAAAACAGTAACAAACAAAAAAAAATACGATACAGGGTAGACGCCCAACTCAGTTGTGACAATGCAGAGGAGACAAAACAACATTTGCACCTTGTGCTCGCCGCATCACAAACCAGCTGCACCGTTAACCGATCACTACTACAACAACTGGCGGATTCGCCGAGAGATCTGCAGACTAAAACATCAAAGGGAAATGCCTCGTCAGAAGATATTCCAGCATTTAGTGGCCCAAGTGCCTACAGAGAACGCTCAGGAAACTCTTCAAGTGTTCAACTGTGCATCCCGCAACTCAGGAAAATATTGTAACTGGCACAAAGTACAATTTGTCTTCAATGTGTCCATTAGCGACTACTTAAGGTAGCCATAACATTTTACGAGTAAATGATCCGGAGCTTTATGGCGTTTCCTTCTGAGTGACGACATTACTTTTGCATAACGACGAGGTTCAAACATTAGAATTACAACCGTAAAGAAAACCAGTATTCCAGCCAATCATAGTCGCGCCCAACTTTTGTTTCTTGAGCATAGTGCAATCAACCACCAACAGATTACAACGAGGTGCTAGAGATCGCGATCAGATTACTGTCGACAGTCTCTGACAAACATCAAAGAAGTTTTAAAAGCAACACGGAAGAGGATAGGCCTCTCATTGTTGTATGAAACATCCTTCATTTCCCACGGTTACGCCCGGAGAATTCAACTTCATTGAACACTTCATGTTTCATCCCTGCCATGAATGATCGTAAACCAAAAGCAGGATGCATCTCTCGCTGTAGTTACTAATTAAAATGAGACCAGTCCGATCATTCTACATCATCTTTAGTAAGCAAGCTGCACTACAGATATTTAACGGGAGTGCGAAGATAGAAGAGTATCTGACGTTATTATTATTTCATGTCAAAAGCGTTGCTTTTACAACTGTTAGAAACATTAACAGTGTTAACAATAACACAACAAAACAGAAAGATATAAAGAAAAGGATAACAATCAACAGCAATGAATTCATATAACAGATGACCAAAAGTCAGAAACTTGTATGGCATTGTCACTAGCGTTAAGGAGTTCTTGCAGAGTGCAGGTTGATGGGCACTGCGAGGAATTGTATAGATGCTGGATGGTCTGTTCTGCCTCACATTCGAACACAGTATTTAGATCTTCAAGATAACGTCTTCTTGTCCTATCCACACCACTTTTCAGCCGATTTAGCGTTCTCCATGTCTTCCATTTATAATTGTCTCCTGGGGATAGCGCAACCACAGTGGGTAACCACTGATTTATACGAGTCATTCTTGCTCGCCACAGATTGAGCCGGGCAACTTTCGGCGGTATATCTAATGCAACTGTCGTCCTCGGTAAGATTATTTCAGCCTTTGTCTGGGGAGCTGATGTCTGAATGCCCGGTCTTTTTATCCTTCCCCTCCCCCAACCACTACACACATACACACATACACACACACACACACACACACACACACACACACAAACACACACACACATTTGATCTAAAACACCGCAACCTTTTTCGGAAGGTAAAAAAACTGTTTTAGAGTGACCGATAGACTAACCAACATTCCTTGCGGGTAGTTAACATCCTGAGGGTGTAATCAGAGAAGCTTCTACCCTATCACATATTTAGTTGACCAGGCTGAAACATGAAAATCATGTTTACCGTTCCATTTGTTATATATATTCATCCGCATCTTATCCAAAGAGGGTGGGTTGCGATTGATTTACCACTATACTATTTTCAGTCAGCCAGTGACAAAGATGTGTTCTAAGTTTTGGAAGAGATGCTGGAACAAACAGACATGTTGCGTTTCACATGTGTAGAAGATTTGAGAGGTGACTGCAGGGCGAATCTATCACTATTTATCACGCCACCATCGACTAGTAATCGAATCAGAATCCGCCAATATGCCGCTGTTTCGTTAAACATAAGACAGTTAAATAGAAATATTAACTTTGTTCAGAGACTTTATCACTGAAATCAGACCCAAAGAAATGGACAACAAATAGTAAGGACAAAACCGCATGGAAAATAACGATGCTTTGAGAAACTTTTACATACTCTGAAAGCTTCAAAGAGTACACAATAAGTATAATAGCATTTGAGATCTTCGTAATATGAAGTATCGAACGTTTCGGCTGGTATATTGTAACCGATTAAACAACTGGTGTCACTGGTCCCTTTCCGGCGCAAAATTAAAAGAACGATAATTTGGACGACTGCATATAATTTGTGACGTGACTGTTTATTTCACGTTTACCTTGATAGTGAGATCATAAACTATGAAATGGCAGACCATAAAATCGGTTTTCGTATAGTTTTCAGACGCGTACAAAACACAGGACTGAGTGTGTGATGACCCTTATGATACTAGCAAAATAAGAGTCATTATACCCAGAAAATGCTCGAAGAGCTTATGTGCAAGAATGGGGACTCCAAGACAGACCGTCGACAACTTCCTGATGATCGAGTGGTAGTAATCACTGCGCTCAAGGTGTGGGGAATTTAGATGGGCGTTCTGGATTTTAGCGGTGCTCTACATTTTTTTTCGGCGTAAAATCTGGAATAGCATGTGTTCGCGGCACTTTCACTGTGGCCTGGCACGTGTCCAGTGGTTCCTGGAGAAGTTCTTTAACCACGATGCCTGTTCTCCTCAGACAGATCAATCAGACTTCTGCTGTATTGAGAACTTAAAAATCAAGTTAAATATTTTGGACGGGAGACGACAAGCTGTACCTATAATGTTGTTTGAGTTGTACATTTGACTGTGAGGGAGTGTTAATTCTCACAGTTATATTAAAAGATGAAGGAGCCAACTTCCAAGGCGAAGAGTGAATCAATTCTAGCAATTCGAACGTTTCTGAGCGTAGCTAATATCGCATTTAATGAAACAGGAGGAAACACGTTTCTGTTTTGACGGATTCAGTTCTTATTCAGATATACTAACGAACGGAAGAAATCGTGAGGATCTCCACCGATAAGAAGCACTTTTGAAACCACTTTCACTATCTGCTCATAGGGTAGTATCTCATTATGGACATTTCCCACAGTCTATTCCCGTAATGAACGAGACGATGATGTATCCTAAACTGATCACATCGAGCGTTAAGGGTACCATATACTAACTGTGAATTAAATTCTATTACTATGAAAAATTGATTTTTTCACAAATAAGTAACAAATGACTTTTAGATTAAATACATTATTCATTTGCAAAAATTGATATGGTATTAATACAAACACACAAAAAAGTCAAACGAAAAAAATTAGTGATTCGTAATTTTTTAAAAAAATTTTCAAATATTATTTTCACAACATATTATCAAATGCTTGAGATTCTCTATTGATTTACACATCCAATTTTTTGAAGAAAAGGATTATCTGAAGTATCAAATTTTTTAAAATTAATTCAGTATGTTGTTTTGCGAAAACTATTAACAACAGAAAGATATGTTTAATTTTCCTATTATCTTTTGATGATACATATACTGGTAAAATTTGATAGATTTTTCTTAGGAAATAAAATGGCGTTACTAAATTTTTTTTTAAATGATTTAACGCTAAAAACATGTATAAATTGGAAATAAAAAGAAATATCCAAACATTTTGAGAATCAGCGGGATAAAATCTTTCGTTTTACCCATTAAGATGTTCTAAAAAATTAACCACTTTACTTTCTCACTGAACGCTAATTTTTCTCGGCCTATGATTTTTTGAAATTTAATATTACAGTCGCACACTGGGTAGTAAGAACTAAAAAGAGTGCACAATCACAAATATTCATTATTTTTCTTATGGTTTTACGCCTCGCTGAGGTGCTTAGAGGCGGGAGAGGATTGCGAAGAAAAAACGGGAAGGAATTTGGTCACGGCACAACCCTGGCATACGCCAGTAATAATTTTGGAAAAGCGAAATCTGGATGGCCGGAAGATACTCGAACCCACGTCCTCTTGAATGCGCGGCCCCAGCGCTATCATTAATGGATTCAGAAGTCATCAGGGTGTGGCAGTCGGACAAATCAATGATTCCAGTCCATAACGGATCGAGGTACGAGACCTTGAAAAAACGCAAAAATAGTTTTCCCAATATAACTACAGAGTGTTTATTTTCTTCTTGGTAAGTTACTTTATTAGAAATTGAGGTGTCCACATTTCGAATGTAGGTTTCGGTCGGGAGTTTTATAATCTCTTAGACTGAACTTGATTTCAGGCTAAAGCCTTGTTTGTTTAAGTACGTTCGGACCGTCAGTGTTTAGTATTCGATGAAAAGATACAGATACGCTTTACTCTATAGAAAAGGTTCCCAACATGGTGGGCGCGAATACACGAGGTGCAAGGTAGTTTCACCGACCATGTGGACATTACCCTGACCGTCCCAAGTACTATCTCTCCTTCGTAGCTTCTTAGAGTTGAAAACCTTCATTCTAATATTACATACTTTGTGAGTTTCCTCTGACATGTTATTGTTAGTGCTGAAAAGTCGGAACTCATAAATAATAAAAGTGGCCCGCCAGAACGTTTCTATTTGCTCGCCAATAGCAGCGGTCTAGAATATGCAAGCTCATAAACCGCAGCAAAAGCCTTATTTTTTTTTATTGTAATTAATAAAAATCTACAAAGGATGGATTTTACTTTTTGATTGTAATCAAACTGTTATATTTAAATATCTATGGCAACTAAAGGCAAGAATTATGTGGCATGCAGTCAAACTAAGAATCGAATTTGTGGCCTATCTCCAAAATTTGTTTGGCAGCTGTGGTCTGTAGGATTACCGATTTTTTTTTTTTGTAACTGCTTTACGTCTCTTTTTAACATCGAGGTCTTTAGAGACGGGAAAGGATGGGGGGCAAGGATGGGGGCAGGGAATGGGAAAGAATTCGGCCATGGCCTTTTGAAGGAAGCATCCCGTCATTTGCCTGGAGTGATTTGGGGAAACCATGGAAAACCCAAATCTGGATGCCCGGACGGGGATTCGAACCGCCGTCCTCCTGAATGCGAGGCGAGAACGCTAACCGTTACACCGCCCCGCTTGGTAGGATTACCGAGTTCAATGCGCGACAACTTGAAAATTTCTTTCTAGAGTCAATAAGGCAACATGGAATTGAGGTATTAACGTGCAATATTTACTCGTTCACTAAGGCGTTATAATTAGATTCACTGAGATGTTGCGTTAGATCGTGGTGGGAAAGTAGTATACTTTGACTAACTTCAACCACTCGAAATGAATGCAGGAGATTGATGGCATTATTAATAGCCTTCTGATTCGTACGCAGTAAGCTGGAGCAGCAGTGTGGACGAGAAAGCCGCCTCGGTCTCGGCTGGCTGGTCAGCGCGGCCCAGCCCAGCCGAGCTCGTTGCTTTCTTTCCAGGGGAGCGGCTTTCCAGGCCGCGGGCGGGGCCACGGTCAAGGGCGGAACAACCTGCAAACAGATTCCTCACTACGATACACTTAAAGAGAGTCTACCCCCATGAATATTCAGCTTGTATGTAGAGGAAAGTCATAAATGAACTAAAATAAAAACCTGAATGTGACAGAAGTCTTCAAACAGAAACAATTAGTGTGGCGGAATAAATAATTTTCCATATTCACAGGACGGTGTCGCGTCCTAATATTAAATTCTGACGTTTCGGCCGAACTGTTTCGCCCATCTTCTACGGCGAAAACATGGTTTCGCCAAATCACTCCAGGCGAATGCCGGGATGTTTCCTTCAAAAAGGCCATGCCCGAATTCCTTCCCGTTCCTTGTCCACAGTCCCATCCCACCTCTAATGACCTTAGCCGTCGACGAGGCGTAAAGCAGTAAATAAAAAAATGGCGAAAATACACCGAATGTGCTTGTTAAAGGGTATAAAAAACTTCTCGGGATAGTTTCTCCCAAGAAGAAGGCTGAAACAGGTCGGCTGAAACGTCGGAATGTAATATTAGGAAGCAGCAGCACAATCCCGGAAGCTTGAAAACTAATAAGTATGCTGCGATTTGCTGACGACATTGGCCTGTTAATAGCACAACAGAGTAAGGATGTAGAGAAATTACTCAATGGCGTCAAAATACTATGGGACGAATTTGTACTCCATATAATCGAAAAGCAAGACAAAAAATCATGAACTGTAGCAGAAGTGCTAGCAATGAGAGTAAATTAAATATAAAAAAAGGATGGGATCTAATAGGAGAAGTAAGTGGATTCCGTTGCTTACGAAATAATATTACAACCGATGGGCAAAGAAGGAATGATGTTGAAAGCGGAATAGCATTAGTGAAAAGA
The DNA here is from genome assembly GCA_031002005.1 of Vandiemenella viatica. Taxonomy (NCBI): domain Eukaryota; kingdom Metazoa; phylum Arthropoda; class Insecta; order Orthoptera; family Morabidae; genus Vandiemenella; species Vandiemenella viatica. Next base: position 27,033,288 of record JARYHS010008074.1, on the reverse strand, counting down.
GGCTTCTCGAAAAAGATAAATCTTTTAGCTTCAAACATTGGTCTGGGACTAAGAAACAACTTTCAAAAATTGTATGTACAGAGCATAGTACTTTATCATATTAAAACATGGACTTAAGTAATACTGAATTAAGTGGACAATTAAGGTACGAAATTAACAGGTTTTGGAAATGATAGGCGAAGAAAGAAATCTCACGTTAGGAAGAGACAGTATTGTGGGTCACATTTTAAGACATTAGACACTCGTTAATTTCTTAGTGGGGGTAAGCGTTAAAAAAAACAACATTAGAGGAAATCAGAATGTGTGATTTAGATAACCGAGTTTAAATGAAGAGGTTAGCTAATACAGGAATGAGATGGACTATTCCTTCATACCAGTCGGAAGACTGATGACAGCAAAAAAATATTCGCCGAGAGCTTACATCAAAGCCTTGGGGGAGGATGGTGGGAGAGGGGACGTGTTTTCAGAGAATCACACAATCAAATGATCTATACTCAAGTCCGAGGCAGATTATTGCGAGATTAGCGTCAGTAACATAAAGTAACACTCGATCTTTTACGAGATTTTTCTTACCGTTTTTCGATACAATCCTCCACTTTTTTCGCTAACCTCTCCGCTTACCACTTCCAACGCAACTTTATAATTATGTCCCTTTCGCACAGTATGTACAGTTGTTGCCTTTCATTAACTTACAAATGAGCAACGCAATCTGGAAATGTGACGCAGCGTATACCATTCTCGAGTTTATTCCATTCGTCACCATTAAACGCGATGACGTACTAATTTCCGATTAAATCGGGCCATTTAATTTTGAATCGTTTCCTACAGCATCAAATAGCAAAGATTTTATTTTTGTTCGTACCATTCTTACCGACGACCAAGTTTTATTTGCACATAGTGCTGTTGTGTGCAGATACAGGTTCATTATATTCTTTTTAACACCAAATCAATCTTTCTCACTACGTTTCTCTACCTGAACACTCCTGCTCTAGTTTTCCCTGGTCACCTTTGCTCTTCTCCCTTGCTTCATCTAATGACTAATAATACAATTCTTTTACTTCTTCTAATTCATAGAGTCAAATTTTCATATTTATTATCATTTTTTCACTTCTGGTATACTTCACGACTTTGATTTCACTTTTCTTCATCGTCGCAAAAAAAACGTCTGCTAAAATTCTATCCGTATCATTCACATATTTTTTTTATGTTTTAGTTCTAACCAACAATATGATCAGCAAACAATGATACAGTGATTGTTTCCCTGCGAATCTTTATTCCAGAGCAATACCAATTCCTTCCTTTCTCTATTTACACCTTGAATATCGGATCATAGACATGACTTAGCACCCTCTCCCCTTTCCGCTTGTGTCACCTCAACCTCTTGTTTTTTGTCTTATGATTTTTACATTCACCGCAAACTTTTTCATTACCTTTGACTTAATACCTGTTGGTAATGCAATTACATTAGAAAGCCGACTAATAAACCAGCTTAAACAATAGGAACATAATTGTACAGCACTACCTGTACCGGACTCTTTTTTTTGTCAGAATTTCAAAGCGTTAATATAAAGATAAATTATAAGAATTTTTAAGTTTTTTTTAGTCATGTCTATAATTACATCTTGAAATCTAAATCGTAGTATCACTTACACTAATTTTACATTTCTTAGAAAAAGAATTGATATCTGTTAAGATTACTTTCTGCCTCCCATCTTTAATTAGAGACTTGTATAGGGAGTTAACTGATGCGGATTGGAATGCCCTATGAGTGCAAACACACCCCTAACTTAAATGCGTGTACAGTTATATGCTAACACAAAGTTCAAGCCCGTTTCTGAAAAATACTAGCAGATTTAAATACGCGTCTCGTAACAAAATAATAATAATAATAATATGACGACATTCTAAATACATTTTACTAGGTCCCAGTTTCTTAATGTTTGGTGCTAAATATTGCATTAGATATCTCACTTATCGGAATTCCACTGCCTCAGACCACAAACCCGAGAAGTATTGGAGTTACTCTTGAGGGTACATAATGTTTCAATATACTATTAACTAATCTTGTTTCTGAGCTAAGAACATGGAGCAGCATTCTTCACAACATTTCTGGCTCCAATTGCGAAGTTTCTGTATCCACTATACATACTGCGGATGAGTACTACTCTACTGTCTGGTTGAGTAGCTCACATATAAAGGTAATCGATACAGTTCGGAATCAAAGCATGGGAATTATCAGCGGTTCACTTAAATCGATCACAATATTCTAGTCGGTTGTAATGAATGCTGTATGATCTTCAGTAAATAGAACGGTTAATTTAGTGTGAGAGTATACTGCAGTATCGCAGAATTTCGGTCTAACTATCCGTGGTGGCGTCTGTATTGAAGAAATGAAAAACAGCAGAAAAGTTTATCTCCTGAAAGAACAATGGAGCAATTGAGCCGAAATTTGAACGATTCAGTATGGCTTTGAAAAATTTCCAACCATCATTCAACAACACGTTTCTCAGTTTCCGACTTGTCACGCAAAACTCAAATAATAGAATTGTAACAAACCACGAACGATATGGCTAACTGTTTCGCAATTTGGTTCTGCAACTCTCCTTCATAGTGACTGGAGATCGGAAGCAATCTTCTTATATATAAAAATCAATGTTTGTGGGTTTGTTCGTCTTCTATCCATTCGTATACCATTTATCAGATTGCAATGAAACTTTGGAGAGTTTTCGAGTGTGCGTCTGCGAAGGTTCCTGTGAAAAAAAAATTCCAAAAAGTCACCTCCTATTCCCCATAACACCCTATAATTTAGGCAAAACCACATTTTTTTATCCGATTTAAATAGTAATTTGTACACTTATACTTTAAAACAAACATAAAAATACTGCCTACATACGGTTTCCGAATATTAATCCCCTCGCCCGCTTTCCACCCCCATAATTTTTTCACCCCATAATTTAGTCAATACCACATTTTTTATCCGATTTAGATAGGAATTTGTACACTTATACTTTAAAACAAACATAAAAATACTGCCTACCTACGGTTTCCGAATATTCATCCCCTCTCCCCAATTCCAACCCCATTACGTTTTTACCCCATAATTTAGGCAAATCACATTTTTTATCCGATTTAGATAGGAATTTGTACGCTTATACTTTAAAACAAACAGAAAAATACTGCCTACGTATGGTTTCCTAATATTCATCCCCTCTTCCCCTTTCCAACCCCATTACGTTTTTACCCCATAATTTAGGCAAACCACATTTTTTATCCGATTTAGATAAGAATTTGTACACTTATACTTTAAAACTAACAGAAAAATACTGCCTACGTATGGTTTCCGAATATTCATCCCCTCTCCCCCTTTCCAACCCCATTACGTTTTCACCCCATAATTTAGGCAAAGCACATTTTTTATCCGATTTAGATAAGAATTTGTACACTTATACTTTAAAACAAACACAAAAATACTGCCTACGTATGGTTTCCGTATATTCATCCCCTCTCCCCCTTTCCACCCCCATTACGTTTTTACCCCATAATTTAGGCAAACCACATTTTTTTTATTTGTACACTTATACTTTAAAACAAACAGAAAAATACTGCCTACGTATGGTTTCCGAATATTCATCCCCTCTCCCCCTTTCCAACTCCATTACGTTTTTACTCCATAATTTAGGCAAACCACATTTTTTATCCGATTTAGATAAGAATTTGTACACTTATACTTTAAAACAAACAGAAAAATACTGCCTACGTATGGTTTCCGAATATTCATCCCCTCTCCCCCTTTCCAACCCCATTACGTTTTTACCCCATAATTTAGGCAAACCACATTTTTTTATCAGATTTAGATAAGAATTTGTACACTTATACTTTGAAACAAACAGAAAAATACTGCCTCCATATGTTTTCCAAAGCGCTTCCCCTCTCACCCTTTCCGACTGAAAATGAATGAAACAGCAGTTTAAAATTTATATGTAAATATTTTTTCGTTTAATCTATGTGCCTACTCAAGTCCAGCAATAGTGAAGCATTGCCGGGTCAGCTAGTATACAATATATCCTTAGCGGGTCTACAAGTAGACTACTTTCTGGTGAAAGTCATCAATAAAGTGAATGAAAATTCTCGTTTTATGATTAAACATACATAGTGGCCACTTCAATACATCAGGCATTGCTGATATTTGTATGTATTTGTATCTGCCTCAGATGTTTGATAAAAACAGAACTTTGTATGTGATCGATAACTTTAGTGCCTGCATTCGGGATGACAAGGGTTAAAATCTCCGTTCGGCCATCCAAGTTTTGGTTCTCCATGGGTTAATGAAATCACTTCAAGCGAATGCTAGGATGTTTCTTTCAAAAGGCCATTGCCGAACTTCATCCCGCTTCTTGCCTATACTTCTTTCCCCTTTGCCATCAACGAGGCGAAAAGCCGTAAAAAATGTAAAAAAATAAAAATAATCAATAATAAATATGTTAAACAGAGATATTTTTCGGAAGAAGTTAATGACAAGTGAGACAAGCCGAGACGAACAATCCAATGGAAGACGTGGTACACTCTGGACAGAGGAGCGCAAACAGGCGCATTCAAAACGAATGAAGGAGTTCTGGGCCCAAAAGAAGAAGAAACTCGCTGCCAAATGCACAAAGGCTTAACGTGGGCCTAGTTGGCCTCAACGAATAAATATAAATAGTATATAATATGAAATATAATCTTCACGGGTGTTCAGCCGGATGGTGTCAAAGTAACACGACGTTTCGACAGCAAGCTCGGCTGTCTTCATCAGGTATCGGTGTCTGCTGGCTGTCATAAGCTGGCTGTCACCGCGTCGACTGACTTAGCTCCTCGACGCGGTGACAGCCAGCTTACGACAGCCAGCAGACACCGATACCTGATGAAGACAGCCGAGCTTGCTGTCGAAACGTCGTGTTACTTTGACACCATCCGGCTGAACACCCGTGAAGACTATATTTCATCATTACGCCGCGAAAGTCTCCACTCACACAGTATATAATATGTTTAAAAGGGATCGAGATTAAGCGAGAGGAGTGTGAATATCTGTGAGTGCAAACTCTACACAAATCTACATTATGCTGTTATTCTCTTGTCGGATACTATGTTACTTACATAGAGCCGAGAATTCGTCCTAGTTTTGTTTTACATCGAAAAACCATAATCTAGTCAGCCTGCACAGTGGCTAAAAAATTGGTGCTCTCTTCTTCAATTTCTCAGCGAAAATGAGCTGTTCCAAGGTCTTCCCAAAAGAAGCTTGAATGGTGACGGTATTTAAAAAATCCGAGGAGACATTACAACATCGAGGCTGAGAATTTACACCACTGCGACTTTAAACCTATACCATCAGTATGTTCAGCAAGGTTTGGGCAGAACATTTTCGACGTTTGCAAGCTGGGTCAGAGGTGCCGCGTATTGTTTGCGAGTCGACCTTGCTTATAGCGAAATAGTGGTATGAGGACGTGCCGGAGGTCGCACAGAACACGACAGCAATTAAGGACAGCAAGGTCCTCTGCTTCCTGCGCACACAGGATACAGCGCCAGGCGCATATCGCAAGGTCGCCGTCAGCAACAGATTCATCTACATCTACATCTACACACAGCAATCGCACTGGTAACGCTTCCTCACATGCCGGTGCTACAGTCAGCTGAGGAAAGATAGCACAATATTATAAACCAGTCTGCTCCTTACGCTATCGTCATATTTTTATTTTTATTTGAGATTTACTCCTATGGACGTCGGCGTCATTAAGGACGATTGAACCTCCAAATCGCCACTAGCACACTAACTTGTTGCCGAAGGACTACATAGTACCGGCAAGCAAGCTATTGTAACATGGACCCGCTCTTTTCCGCAACTTCGTCCAAACGGACTGTATGCACCGACTTCTCTCTTGAACTGATTATATCAACTCTTCCGAATTATACGAAGTCACTCGTAAGTTGAAATCATGATAAAGATTTCGATTGCGAGAAGTAACTTGTCTCTTACTGGATACTAATACCTTAGTTTCTCAGTTTTTTTTATGACTCCTTGGATCATGGATTGTACACAGTTTGAGAGCCCACCAAAATTCTACCTGTAGTTTATCCAGGAATCACGTTCACCGAAAAACAGATACTAATTTGTGAAAATTTTTATCTTAAATTTCTCAGATTTCAGAATTTAGATCGAAATGAAACGTAACCTATTTTACAGCCAGCGAAAAATAGATACTAATTTGCAGAAACTTTAGATTTTTTTTTTTTAGCTTTCCGTGTTTATACCAAAACTAAACAGTATACTGTTTTACCCCTGGGATTGTGGGCTGTACATTATTAGAAACCACACGAAATCCGGAGCGGTAGTTTTTCTGTGAACCGTGTTCGTCCACACAGATAAAATCGCGGTCAATGAAAGGTAAGCTGCTTTAGCAGTTGAAGTGTTTACGACGTGGGATGTAAAGAAAGTGAAGCACCACGTGAGTGAGCGATGACATTCGGGAGGATGAGAGTCCAGTTTAGTCCGGCGATCCTGATTTCGGTTTTCCATAGTTTCCCGAGGTCACTTCAGACGAATGCTGGGAAGGTTCTTTCAAAAGGCCGTGGCTGAACTGCTTGTCACCAGTCCTTCCTCTTATGGTTGAAGAGGGTCCCTGACATCGTACAGCAGCCCGCCTCCTGGGCATCATCCGAGAGGACGAAATGCAATTAATACAACGGGTTACTGTAATAAGTATAAATTACAAGCCACTTTGGGATTTCCGAAAACAAAATAGTTGAGCGAAAGACGCAACTTAATCGGTACAAGACTGTCAGAAGCTTGTAGCATCAAAGGATTGCAAACAGTACCATAGGAATAGGTTAAACGAAAAATCAGACACAAATTGGATAGCATCGGCGATATTTAAGGCAGCGACTACATTCTAATCGACCGGACCATTCATGCGAAACGCTTGCATTCAGCTGCAATGACAGCTGCCCGACTGAAATTTAATCATGCCTGTTTCTGAAAGCGCTCCACACAATAAAAGTACTCCATCTGTGAACGGGAGCACATCAGGCCCCAGATTGGAACCCTCGTTTCACTGTGCCTTCGCGTCTTGATAACACACTAGGATAATCTGTCGGGTGTTGTCGACGTACCAAAATTATATCACGCGAGTCAGGAGAGTGGGCCGACTCAATTGCCTAGAATCGATGTTCCGCAAGAGGCCACTGTAGAGATGGGTCGTTCGCGAGTGAATCAGTTCTTTAGAGCAATTCATTTAAAAGAGCGAGTGAGCAGTAGCTCTCTTAAAAGTGAACGTTAGTTCTTCTAGGTGAATCACTTGATGCCGAAGATCATGAAGAGCTAGCTCACGTGTGGTTTGTGGACTGGAGAGCTAAAAAAAAAAAAAGTCTACTACTTGTATTGAAGTCGACATAAGGGGGTATTTTCAACACGGAAAGTGGGGGTATAACCGGATTGTGAGGGGTGAGACCTAAAAAAGGTCTCAAATAAAACTGAGCTACTGAGCAAGTGAACTATTCAAAAGAACTAGTTCTTTTCATTGAGTGATCAAATGAACAACCGCTCTTTTTAGTGAATCACTTTGCCCACCTCTAGGCTACTGCAAGTGAGACTTCTCTTGGGGATGATCCTCCACTATGGTACATTGCGCCATCCAACACTGGGTTTGCAACCAAACTACGTGTAAGGAGAACCTGGGAAACGAACAACTAACAAAAAGTTAGCTATTTTCGATTGGTGCCGTAAATGGCAGCTTACACTTAATTGCAAAAAGTGCAAGGCAATGCGGATAAGTAACAAGAAGAATCAGGTTGTTCACGAGTACAAAATAAACAATTCACCTGTTGACACGGTTGATTCCGTGGAGTATCTGGGGGTGATAGTTCAAAGCAACACGAAATGGGACTTGCACATAACTTCCGTCGTAGGCAAGGCTAATTCTAAATTACGATTCGTAGGTCGTATTTTGAGGAATTGTAATGCTCAATCAAGGAGATGGCGTATAAAACACTAGTGCGTCCGCATCTGGATTACTGTTGTGGGGTTTGGGATCCGTATCGCAAGGTTCTGATTGACTCAGTTGAGAGGGTGCAGAGGAGAGCCGCTAGATTCGTGACTTGTTGTTACAGCTCTTATGAAAGCGTCACAGAATTGATACATAGATTGGGCTGGGATAGTTTGGAAGACAGACGACGTAGCTTGCGTTCGAATTTATTGGAGAATATGCGAAAAAATTTAAATTTCGAGTGCAATGAAATACTTCTTCCGCCAACCTATTTAGGTCGCAATGACCGGAGGGATAAGATTAGAGAAATAAGATGCCGTACTGATACTTATATGTAATCCTTCTTTCCTCGCACTATTCGGGATTGGAATGGGCGGGTTTAGGATTGGTGCTTAGCACCCTCTGCCACCCACAATGTTTGTGATTTGCAGAGTATGGATGTAGATGTAGAACAACAAACGTCAGGAGATACTTTATTACTGGCATCGACCGACACATACTTCCAACACTTTTTAACTTTCCTGCCATCACCTTTGACTACACACTCCCACATGCTATTGAATCCATAACATAAGGGATATGCAAACCTGGGGCGAGTGTCACAAACTACCATTTTGAGCTCCATCGTGCAGTCGCTTATTTCAGCGTGTGTAACGAAAGTGTTTTTTTTTTTTTATCTCCACGGCGAAAGATTTCGTAGATTACGTTGTGGTTGCAGGTGGTTTCGAGTGTACACTTCGATACTCTCAAGTCTGTGCAAATGGTTCCAAGACAATAGTTATATCTGCATGAAATGCAATTCCTCCACTTATTACAGACAATCCACAATTAAGTATCAAAATGCCTGTCTTTTTTTTGCCATTTCAACATCAGTACTTTTACACATCTGAATCATTTTCGGTTTGTCTCATTTCGGTGGCTGCGGCGTTGTATATCAAGTAGATGGAAGCAAAATTTCGCTGTATTCAACGCAAGTAGAACTAATCGGAATTTTTGCCAGTTGCGCGACTTTAATTCCTTTCTTTCATATTGACACACTACCCTACTTAGCTTGTATCACTTCAATTTCACAATTTCTTCAATCAAACCAAGAGAGTGACAAAACAGAGAGACAGTTCCCACAATACCATTAAACAGGTGAATTCCTCTTCATTTATCGTATTCTAAAATTAGTTTTTCTTGTGGTGACGGTTTTCCTGGGCAGCAATAACTAAAGTTGATATTTTGACATTTACTTCAGGTTACAAATGGCGTAACCAAAAAAAAAATTATAAATCAATGGCTGCTAATTAGGACAAAAATACTTGATGAAACAGTGTACCTTATAAGCCCGTTGTCCGACAATAATACAAAAACAGGTTACGAGATCAGGTATCAGCCTGGAAACATTATTACGCCTCATTTCCTCTGTACCACACAGGATGTAGGCTGCTGTATACGTAACCAAGTGTCTCACATGGTAATAACGGTACGTAAGAATTCTAGACAACTTCAATTCCCGTGGTCTAATGAGCTGGTAACATAAGTTTCAAAAGGAGACAAATTCCGCATCTGTTGTGGCTGTACCTAGAGTTTTACGTGGAATCCGAACCCCGGAGTATTCATAGCGAACGTCACATATACAAAATTAAATCCTTAAACATATTGGTGTATTTTCCTTAGTTGTTATTGTAACAGTTTTTGTTATTGGTCCTCCGACTTGCAACTAAACAAAATGCTTTTTATTGCACACACGTTTAACTAAGACACCTTCCGTGTCAGTTTTGGTTTTGAATTAGTACGTGCAAGTTCCAAGTTCTATACCAGCTGTATATTTCGTTGCATTATTTTTCTCAATTGATTCTGTAGTACAAAGATACTTACCGAGAAAAATTTTGCCAGTCAACCAGGGCCGTCGCTAGGATTCTCGGGCCCCGGGCAAGCATCCCTTCTATCCCTTCCCACGCGATTTTTTTTTTTTTTTTTTTTTTTTTATAAGTTCGGAAACTTTTAATGCAAAAATGTTTACAATCATAGGCACAGATTTTAAAACTTGCGTTTGATTTCTATTTAGATAGTCAGCCAGGTCGGCGGGCCTGGGGTACTTTTGTCCCGCTTACCCCCTAACGACAGCCCTGCAGACAACTTCCGAAATGTATAAAGATGTTGGTTGGAACCTTGAAGACAGGCCAATTAGCAACGACGACTCTCAAAAACAGTAAACAAACTAAAGTAATAGCTGAAGTAATGAAGTGTAGAAAACGTAACTTTTCATTATTGCTTATTAACAATGAAATTCATATCTGAAGGGACAATACATACCTTAAGTTGTAATTAGTGAAGTGACAAAAGTAGGACAGTGTTTCAATTCTATATTATACGAATTTCCTGGCTAGTAAATGGACGCTATGGTCTACTTAAGCGGTTTCGTTTGGCACGAGAGACGAGATCTCGGAGACAGTGATGGCTGCACACAGGAAGCGGCGTACCGACTAGGTCAGCGGACTGCGGATACAGAGCGAAACACCGGCCATAGCGCGCCACGCTGCTCGCATCGCCATAGATCTCGCCTTTCTACCAGCAGATTAGACAATACCAATGCAACACATCACAGTTAAACGATATGTTCACCTCGGCTCGCAATAATAGAGTCATAGTAGGTACGATAACTCACTATCGCCCTTCCAAATAGACTAGCACGGTGCAGATGGAGTCGCACAGGAAGGCGTGACGAGCTATCAGAGCGTTTCGGCGGGGCCTGATGGCATCTTCAAATCCGCGCTCCACTTCTGACAACACTAATTGGTGGCCAACATACCGGAGTAATTCGTCTCCGGTTTAAACTCAGGGGCTAGGCGGTGCAGTGCACCGGGGCCCCTACGCTCAGGGGGCCCCCAAGCATACCTCTGGGAGCCCCAAAGCGCACCTCCGGGGGGCACTGCACTTGGGGGCCCCCCAAGCGCAGTTCAGAGACCCACGAGCCTTCATGGCAAACTCGAGACTTTTTTTTTTTTTTTTTTTTTTTTTAGCTCTACAGCCGTCTAAGGGCCCCCCTGAGACACAGGAAGTCCCTCACTAAGGGCCCTCTCACTGCTCAGGGGGGCCCCCAACCATTGTTCAGGGGGCCTCTAAGCACAACTCAAGGGCCCCATCCTCAGCTCAGGGGGCCCTTACCAGCAACACAAAGCAAAAAAAAGGTCGCCCATCTGGCCTGAGGGCCCAAAATAAATTTAATTTTTTGCACCGGGGCCCTTGTTGACCTAGCTACGCCACTGTTTAAACTCTTTAGCAACAAATGCAGCATACAAAAAAAAAAATCATTTACTTTATGTAGACATCTCCAATAATGTCCCACTTGAAAAATTCCAATTCTGTTCTTAACTCGAGGCGCTCTTAAACAGTTAGGGAAATTTTTAATTCATCTGACATATTTTTTTTATGAAACAAGTTTATCTTCTAATTGAACCACGTGATGCTGTGATTTCGCAGAGCCATGATAGGACTGCCGTAGTGTTGTGCCGATAGAATGATCTCGGGCAATCCTCTGTCAATTAAACCCCAACAACGTCTACGGAATGTTCCTTTTGCATTCGTCTAAAAAAGATGACTGGAAAAAATACTATTATTTTCATTGTTACTCGATGTGGACACAATATTCTTACGTGTGACCGTCTTTTTTAAAAAAATTTACTTATGGCTTTACGCCTCGACGGCATCGAGGTCATTAGAAGCGGGACGGGAGTGGGAACAAAGAACGGAAAGGAATTAGGCCATGGCCTTTTTGAAACAAGCATCCCGGAATTCGCCTGAAGTGATTTGGGGAAACCATGGAAAACCCAAATCTGGATGCCAGGACGGGGATTCGAACCACCGTCCTCCAGAATGCGAGGTCACAGCGTTAACCACTCACCCAAAACCCTTGGTACGTTTGATCGTCTGCGATTGTCAACATGTATACAAGGCAGTATCAGTAGATACGGGTATAGAAATTAAAGTCGCCATAGAACCCAAACATATACTCAGATACGCTGTTGAAACGAAAATTCTAGCCTCTACTACTGAAAGCCTGCAGGTGTTGTCCTTCAATAAACTCAATAAAACAGAATTAACGCTAATCAGCAAAGAAAGAGGATAACAGATGACTACAAGGTGGACCTGTAAATTGAAAATTAGAAATAGCAAGATCAATATTCCAAGATAATACGGACATTATTGTTCGACAGTGCCTCGAATTAAAACTGAGATTGTGGCAATATCCTGATTTTATGGAATTGAATCTATGACTTGACAAGAGGTTCTATACAACTCTTAGAAGCTCCAGTAGTAGGCTTTCATAGAAGTATGCTCGGAATCTACCGCATAGGACATGTGAAGGAGAGCTACTGATTGCCGTCAGATGGTTCCCTGTTAAGATTGGGTTGTAAAATGTACGAAATACTGCAGCTACTAATGAAGGCTTTGCCTTAAGGCTCGGCGCAACACGGGAAGTACGGAAACCGTACAGCTTGTGCCGAAAGGCAGAACTGAAGGAAGCCAACGATTAGGCACAAGGCGAATATCGTCGCTCAAGGGACCTGATAAATTTGATAGATACAGATAAGCAATTTGCGTCAAGTTAGACGAGGTAGAAAGTAGTAATTCTAAGTATTTTGCTAGAATAACTACAATTCTATTATAGAAAGATTCTTTATGATGAAAATATGTAACTGAAGTACCATTGAGAGTATGGCACTCCGAACTCCATTTCTTAAACATTCATCCAAACCCTTCTGTTACAAACCTTGTGATTAATTAATCTTCTACGCATAGGTAACAAAATTTCTCTGCGTAACGATTAAAGTCACAACTTAATATTTCAGATATATTTTTGTTTTACGGCGTAATTTCCCTTAAGATCAATATGTTAATTCCTCCGATTTCCCAAGGCAACTATCCTGCAACTGAAATAACTTGCCATTATGTCTGCAACGTACTGCAGATGTCATTCCAGAAAAAAAGTTAACCCACGAAGAAGTGCATGTGTATTTGGAAAAGTTGAAACATTTTGGCAGCGAAACATGTGTCTTACTAGCTCAAACGCATATACTGTATGGTTACCAAAACACTTTTATGCAAATCTTCCTTTTCTGAAGACTTTTTTTTATCCAATCAGTTTAATAGATCGAAATAGTATTTCGTTCATTATCACATATTTGGGGCTTTATAATGCGGTAAGATCAAAGTCGTAACGTTTCCAGCTAAATGGGGCATTCTCTCTCTCTCTCTCTCTCTCTCTCTAAACGCTGACAGCTGAAAATGTACATTTTAACTGACGAGAATAATGGGTATGATGTTAAAACTACGTTCAAAATAATTTTTTTCATCTTTTTAATTTTTTGATTTTAAGGAATACGTACAATATGTTTACATCTGCTTTCAGATAGAAATAGTAATCTATGAAAAGCAAATTGACGATTTCATCGATTTCACATTGGGAAGGACGGACATTCGACCTTTCAGATTTCGGTTTTCCACGGTTTCCCGAAATTATTCCAGCTGAACGCTGGAAAACGCTTCAAAAGGCCACGGCCGAATTTCTTCCCGTTCCTTGTCCCAAATCCTTTCCCACCTCTAATGACCTTGACAAGGCCAAAGCAAAAAAATATCTTTGCCATGCAGAACTTTCCAGAGTGCTGCAAAGTACTGTGAAACTGAAGATAGTATGTACACACCTGATTATCACACATCTGTTCAGGATAACGCGTACGTGCCGTGGGATGCCCGTGACGTCACGCCCTAACTGTACAGCAGCGCAGGGACCTGGCTGACCCACATAGTGGCGGAGGAGATGCGCGAGGCATTCCACGTCACCACTACTACGCCATTAATATAACAAAAACGAGTCATATTAAAAGGGGCAGTCGTAACTTGAATCTGGGGTGGTTTAGGGAGATACCAAGGGAAAAGAGGCAGCAGTATGCGGCGTCCACCTGGATGACAGGCGCGAGCGTTAGAGGGCGCACATTAATTACGTGAGGTGTTTTTCCGGAATTCCGGACCTCCTTCCCCCCTCCCCCAGCCCCCTCTGCTGTGATCTGGCCGGACCGCCACCCCAAGATGATATCCCTAAAGTCGGTATCTGCATTGTTACTGGACCTTATAACCCCCTTGTGGATGTTTTTTTTAGATCTTCTGCCCTTCAAGAAATTCAAAACCTCACGTGAGATTTTCGTCGATCCCCTACCCCCTTGGTGAGATTTCGCCAGACCCCCTCCCCCCTATCTCACTTCACGTACCTAATTAATGGACGTCTCACTAACCCTCATCTGCCAGCTTCAATATAGTAATGCATAGAACGATATACGTCAGACGAGATATAGATTTTTATACACTGTGCTCCTGCTAATTCTTTACTAAATACTCACTAAGTAAAAAATATATACACATGAAATTATGTGTCGACGGGTTGTCGATGTCATCAGCGAGATGAGAGGATTGGAGACCAGCAACGGGAAGGAATTCTACCATGGCATTTTTTAGACTCAAGCCCAGCATTCGCGTGGAGTCATTTCAGGAAATCGTGGAAAACTCATCTGGATGGCCGGACGGGGATTCGAACCGGCGTCCTCCCGAACACGAAGCCAGACCGTTACGCGCTCATCCACTGTGGTGTGGATAAACTGCAATCTGTTTGGTGCGGCATCAGAATACCGACCTCGGCCGAGATTTAAACCATCCTTCACGCTTACTTCGCTTTGTGAGTAAGCTAGGACGTTCTGCGGCTGTGATTTACTGTTAAACTACGAACCAGCGATAATCGAAAAGTACTGGGCTATGTATTTACGACAGAGGTGCACAGCGGACATGGTACTGATATCACATGGAATTATTATGACAATAATGCTGTTAATTAAGTACACATACATAACGTAACGGAAACAACACTAACTTGGTAAATACTGAGATACAAACAGGACACAAATACTAATCTTAAACAGCAAACGCAGTCAGGTACTAGCCTAATAACCTTAATATTACAAGCAATGGGGTGGAGAAAAACTCTAATGCAGAACACAGTGCGCAGACTTATGCCCACTCACATTCACTCATAGAGCAGTGCAAGATTTTAACTTGGAAAGCTGAAGCACAAATCTGAGGGCGGAGTAGATTTAACTGGAAGTGCCGCTATTCCTGGGCGCTACTTCAATACAACACATGCCGGCCTTGGTAGCGTAGGGGCTGGAGTAATGTTCCCCCGTGCCGAAGGTCGCCGGTTCGAGTCCGGTCGAGGGCATGGGTGTTTAAGTGTTGTGTGTCTGAATGTCGTGCCCGTGTTGTAGTGTCCTTGTTATCACACTTAATAGCAACAATGTACTCTGGAGAAACTATACATTAAACTAATGCATTGAAAGAATCAGGAGAATCACGTTGAGCTGGCAGTTCGGCCTCAATAACCGAATGCGATTAAAAAAAATACAACACATTAATTCCGTTGATTACGTCCTGCTCCAGTACACTGAAACGCTATGGGAACAAAACAGTTGTTAAAACGGATTTAAGCACATTCAGCTTACGTAATCATTACTGACACAAATCAAAATTTATGCTCTATACCAGCGGTTCCCAACCTTTATTGGTACCCGACCCACTTTTAAGCAAAAAAATTTTCGCGACCCAACTAATATGAGAGTCTATCTAATATCAGGATGGGCACTTTTGTGTGACCTCGATACGCTATCGACTATCCTATTGGCAAATTTTGTACAAAGGCTATACTATCAACAAAAACAAGAATTGATAATACATAAAACAACAAACATATAATAGACCGGGAGACTATAATCTCATCAAGTTGACTGCTGAAATTCCACTATTAGAAGTTAATCGATAAGCATATTAAAAGGCAACTGTCCTGCCAAGTCACTTTTTGGTAGAAACCACCTTCAGACCCGATTTTAGTGGTTGATTGGTAGATTTATCATTGTGTTTTACTGCACCTAAATGTATGAAAATATGGAAGACCGGGAGCAGGATAACACAATGGTAAATTTACAAGTCAACCATTAAAATGGGATTTGTAGGAGTTTTCCACCAAGATATGGCTTGACACATCAATGGCATTTTAATGTGCAAATACAGGTTTAACAAATCCTGGAATTTCAGCCTTCAACTTGATGAGATGATGCTTTGTGCAGCTGCCTCCCGCTTTATTACAAAGATATTGAAAAATACGTTTAACTATTATAAAAGCACAACTTCACAAACAGTGAGATTTCTGGCACTGGTGTTTACTGACGAGGTCATCTATATCAGGGTTAATACTGGTTAATTTTAACCTTAAGACACTTTCTACACATAGTTTATTTCTGTATTTGTTTTTCAAAAACAATAAAGTAGGAAAAGCTCGTTCACACAAGTACAGATAATTTAGAGATTTCTGGATTCTCTGCTTGTACATTCAACCAGAAAGAAATTAAGGATTTTACCTTGAAAATTGTCTTTAAAGAAGAATCGCAAGACAGTTCTATTAGCAAGTTTTCTTCAGCCTTTCAAATGTTCCTCTTCAAAAATAGATGAAGTAAAAGATATATTTTTGTGGCAAAAACCTAGATTGTTCCGCGACCCACTAAAACACACACGGCGACCCACCAATGGGTCGCGACCCATAGGTTGGGAACCGCTGCTCAATACTACGAATTCTGATAAGAACTAGAACTAATTTAACACAACTAGATGATTAACGCAACTACATGACCGATGCGAAAATTCGCGAATACAATGAATAACAATTTTGGCGATTTGTAATAGGATGAAAGAACCGCCTTATTTGTTCCAATTGTTTATTTGTTTAGTGTAATAGGTACGTAACAGAAGTCGACGCCAGTGAAGCAGTTTAACAATATCTCTGTGATATGTGCTACTGTTATCTAGCGGCTTGGCTCTGAACTGTCTCATACGCGCGACATTCACAGTTACTACTTTCGCCCTTTGAGAGTCATAATTCCGAAAAATTTCGTTATTAATTTATTATGTTGCTAAAGTGAAAACTTTAATCTTTTAAATGATACCTCATTTATCGATTTAGGCCAGGTGTCAATGGAGATAAATGGCTCGTAAAATATATATATATATAATTAAAAGGTTCTGGAAATAATGATACTTTTGCCCTTTAACGCTTGAATTCCGAAAAATTCCTTTCTTAAAATATGATGTGATCACGGTGGAGACCTTAATCTTTAAAATGATACCTTGTTTATCTACATCGGTTAGATATCAGGGAAGGTAAATGGTTCGTGACACAAAAACGCGTTGCAGAAATATTGATACTTTTGCTGTATAAGGGTCGAATTCCGAAAAATTCCTGTCTTAATATATGGTTTCACCAAAACGGAGATCTCAATCTTTAAAATGATACTTCATTTAACGATTTCAGTAAGGTATTCATGGAGATAAATGGCTCGTGACACAAAAACTGCATTTTAGAAATATTGAAATTTTTGCCCTTTTAGGGTCGAATTTGAAAAAAAAAATACTTTCTTATAATATGATATGATCAAAATGGATACCTTAATCTTTAAAATGATACCTCATTCGTTGATTTCGGTTAGGTATGAAGGGAGATAATGGCTTTATAGAAATAATATATATGATATGCTTATTCAGAAGTAGCATACTTCAGTTGTATAACAGGTACGGCCACAGTTGTTACAGTCTCCCGTGATGATCCTGACGCGTTATTTCCCCTTTGTACCTGCGCGAGATATTTCGAAGTTCCAGTATTCTGCTCACATTTTGGTTTCCTAACAGAGACTTGATTCCGTAGACTGACGAAACTGTTAAACAGTCTGCTTCAGTACTTAGAGCTTACGTCATAAGAAAAAGCGATATTAATAAATGTGACGGAACACGAGGGAGCAGTTGCGAATGAAGATGGCCTCGACGAATCACGAACCGTTATCTCCGACTTTACAACGAACTTTGACGACATTGGCTACAAGGAATGACGGGAAACATGAGCAAGCTATTGCCATCCACTTCACTCTTCTATGCGCAACACTACCGTGCAGTGACAAAATTCATATCCGCCACGCTCTGGCCTCGCATTCGGGAGGACGCCGGTTCGAATCCTCGTCCGGGCATCCAGATTTGGGTTTTCCATTGTTTCCCCAAATCACTCCAGGTGAATGCTGAGATGCTTCCTTCAAAAGGCCATGGCCGAATTCCTTCCCGTTCCTTGTCCCCGGTCATCTCGCCCCTAATGATCTCGACGTCGACAAGGCGTAAAACCATGAGTAAAAAAAAAAAAGTATCTGCCACACCAGAATACAAGGTCAGTCATGAAAATATTAGATTCGGAGATAACAGAACTACAATTATCTCAATTTTGTATCCTCCATAGTCCAGAAATGTGGAATTTCACATAAGATCACTATAGTTACACTAATGGCAGATTGTTCGTTGTAAGGGTTTATTCACACGAAAAAGGTCGCCGAGGTTTAGACATGTTGTGTTTTTTCTCATGGCAGTAAAAAGTGACTGGGTTCCCGGCCTTGAGTAAACTGTTTGCAGAATCCTTGAAGCCGAACACCAGTTAATGCGGTTTCACAACGCTCAACAGGTAGGCGGTTTTCTGCAACCACTATTAACGTTAGTCATGCGCTTGCTCCGTGGAATGGCAGTCTTATTAGACTAGCAGGCAGCAACAGCGTAATGCAAGAGATCTTCCAAGTACAGAGGCTTGTTTCTGCAACGTCTGCTTCTCCCATCTGATGAACTAATGCAAAAATTAAGCATCTGTAAACGAAAGTCGTCTTCAATATTCAACTTCTTTCAGTAAGAGCTCTATTCTAATTCGCAGATAGATAAGTGCATAAAACACACACATAGATTTCACACAGTGTCTGTAGAATTCAGCACCAGTTTACTATAGTATAAATTTGTACCAGCGAGTTTCATATAAGCAACGACAACACAGGAAATTATATATATTCCAACAGTTTTTTTCAATATCACGCAACAGCTAATCAATTGTTCCTGCGTCCAGCGCACAAGTTACGGCAACTTTTTTTTTTTTGCATGCGGCAAGTTTCCGTTCTAATTCTAGTTAATCGTGTCTCTGGACTAAAAAATGCTACCCTTCAGAATTATTTTAATGTAGGGAAGAAATCTGGGAAACTAAATCATTTATGAGCAATTTTCTGGCTGTAAGATAGTTACCGGATCCAACTAGCTCATATTCAAACAAACAAGGAAACGCAAGCATAAAGTGGAATACAAAACAGAGCAAAAGATTTGTCACTAGATGACAATATAGACGACTTATTCTCATCACTGATGTGCTGTATTTCTTTTTTTTTGGGGGGGGCAGATTTTTTTCAAATATTGCTATTAATAATAAAACCCGCAAACTGTATTCAGACATGGGAGTTGTGTGTTTGTAGTTTGTTAAGAATGATGTGCACTATTCCACATTTCCCAGACTGTTCTGAACTGGCATTAAAGTGAACATACCTAATGTAATCTAATCAAATCTACAATGTGATTTACAGTCGTAGACTATCATCAGTTAATCTGACTGTACTAGAACATGCGTTTGTTAATAAATACATACATAAAATTCGGGAGTAACGTATCTGCTAACAGTACCAAGTTCAATAGCAACTGACCTTCCGGACACTGTGGTTGCTTAAAGACGGATAATGCTCGCACAAGTGCGGTTATCACTAATCGGTATAGTTATCAAACGAATGATTAAAAATTGTTTATTTGTAAATAGTGAAAAAGTTGATTTCACACAAGTTTTTACAGAAAAATGTTTACGACTAGAATATTTACAACTAACATGAAACCAAAATACATGGATCATCAGAAGTACTAGTGGCATCAGCAAGTCTCGTAAAGATGACGCTGAACGATGAAACAAGAAACAAAAAACCACAAAAAAATCATCCAACAAATAATGCTTAAAAAAATTCCGAATATGTTTTACTTCTAAAAGTACGATTTGTAAATTTTAAATGCTTTCTACATTTATAATCGTTACAGGGCTGGCGTTAGGGGGGGGGGGGTAAGCGGGTCAAAAGTACCCGGGCCCCGCCGGCTGATGGGGGGGCCCCGATCACCGATTATAGGGGCCCTCAGGCCATGAAGCCAAGAATATGCCCATTGTCTCCTGGCGATTTTGTAGAGCCCGAAATTCCTAGCGCCGGCCCTGTAATCGTAAACATAGAACGTGAATTGTTTTTCCGGATTCCCCCCTCTTGGTGAGATTTCGCAGGTCACCCCCCCCCCTCTTATTTCATCTCACGTAATTAATGGGCGCCCCCTTGCGTTAAAAGAGAAAAATGTAAATCTCAGTTACAACTCTGGTGTAAGCGATAAAGTGAAAGTTTATTTCATTATGGTATTCCCGACGTTTTTGCAGAAGCACACAAAGGCATTACTAATCCTGTAACCGTTTTAAAAGTCGTATTTTGTGTGAATTGGAACGGGCAGTTTGTAGAACTGTGAAGGAGAGGGGGTATCAGTTTGGTGTGAGGAATACGAGAGGAGATGCTGGGAGCGCGCGCTTGCCTCGCTGTGTTGTGTTCCGTTACAGGTGAATGACCTCCACGGGCAGGTAGCTGGACTGCCAGGTGGACAGCGGCCAACCAACACGGTCCCACCCCAACAGCATACAGTCTTCATACAAAGTGCACCCTTCTCAAGGTTTCCGATCTTAATAAATGGAAGCCCCAAATGAAATTGTAAAACTAATCGCTTCCACGTCTCAAAGGCACGATCATTTGATAAATCTTGGAATACAATAAAGAAAGATGAAATGATCCAGGAATTCACCTGCAGTGATTTCGAGAAATAATGCAAAAGCGAGATTAGGATGACCAGAACGACCTCCTCATTATCAAGTCCAAGCCTTCATCACTCACCCAGCAATCTCGCTGACACTTGGTCAGTGTTTATTTGGAGGCTGACTTAAGAGATGTCTTTCACGAAAGAAGCTCCGGGATAAACGTAAATGGACACATTCATCACATAATCTCACACAAATGTGCTTCGTACGCTCCAATATAACATTCTTAGCCAGTAATCTGGCACCTACCAATTTTTCGGAATTTCTGCCGATAATTGGTCTGTCCTACCGAAGCACCGGACTGTAACGATTATCCAAGACTTCTAAAAATATAAGGAAATTTTCCCGATTTTTTTTACATTTTCAAGTTGGCAACCATTTTAGTTTATGTTTTACGGGGAATTCCTCGATCAATTATATAATTTAATTTAATTTAATTGCAATGGAGCACAGGCTCCGGTGGCAATTTCCCTACACACCCATCTTCCCCCTATCCTGCACCTACCTACATTTGCCCTCTACAAATTTTATCTTTAAATTCTTTCAAAGTTTTCGGTTAATTATTCATCATTTCTCTTGGTAACTCATTCCAATCCCTGACACCCTTACCTAAAAAAGAGAATCTTCCCACACCCTTGAGCCTGAAATCGAGTGCCAGCTTGTGGTCATGGTCATCTTTTCCCTTCCATGCACTACTTTTCATACCTATTGCAATATCTTTCCATGTCTCATCGCCAGTATATGCCCTGTACACTCCCAAGACCCTCCTCATTCTCCTCCTGTCTTGCAATAAATCCGATTCCAGCTCCTTTATCATATCCGTCACTGATTGCATTCTGCGATAATTTCCAGAAACAAATCTAGCAGCCCTTTTTTGCACCCTCTCCAACTCCTGTATTTGATACGTAAAATGAGGGTCCCATACTACACTACCATATTCGAGCAATGGTCTTACCAAAGTTTTTTAGCCCAATTCCTTGACTTCTCTCGTACATCCCCTCATCACTCTCTCTAACAAGTGCAGAACTTTGAAACCCTTTCATACCACCTGTCCTATGTGTCGTATTTTGTGTATTATTGTGTCGTATTATATAAGTAGTTATCTGTTGTAGAATGTATGTCTTGGGGAGTACCCTGGTGCCCGACATTTTATAGGGATTCCAGAGCTAATTCGCTGGTCTATATTAACGGGAATTCGGATTATATTCATTCATTAGTTTAATCATTTAGAATAAAAATTTTCTACGAGTTTCTAAGTCAAAAGTCGTCAGACGAAGTACCGAGTACAAGAGCGAGTGTAAAACGAAAAAAAAAACTTTGTTTTTCTAGAAAACCTTCAATTTTATAGAAAAGGTTGGCTGCAAAAGTCGTAAAAGCTCAAACTATGCCTATTGTGAGAGCTGTAATCAGGATATTAATATTACATCATGAAGAGACGCTCTCAAGAAACACAATTCTTCACAATCTCACTCGGTATCATCAAATATGAGATATCGTCATCTACTGTGACAAAAACTCAAAAACCTGACACACAAACTATACAAGGAAAAAAAAATCATTGTTTTCTACTAAGTATCAGTACTTACAGTGTTTTTAGCCTCGTTTGTTGCGGAACATAATCTACCATTTACCATTATGGAGCACCTGTTGAAACTGATACTGTCCAGTCCGTTTGTATCGGTTCGACGACGAAAACTGACGCCATAATTGATCGGATAATAGGTAAAGAAAGTTTTGATAATTTAAGTGAAGATCTGCGGCAAAACTAAGTTTTCGCTTATTGTTGACGAGTCTAGTGATCTTACCACAACCAAACACGTGTGCTTAGTCGTGAGATACGCAAAAAGAATCGCATCAAAAATTGTGTTTTTTTTTAGCTTTTATTCAATTAGAAACTGCTGATTCAGTATTCTTATTTGAACACACTGCAAATTGTTTTAGAAGCTATGATACTTTTATGGCATTTGTTGATTTAGAAAAAGCTTTTGATAATGTTAGGTGGGACAAGATGTTCAAAATTTTAAAAAAGTCAGGGCTAAAGTATCGAGATAGAAGAATACTCTATAAACTATATAAGAATCAAGTGGCTATAATAAATGTAGAGAATCACGAGAGACATGCATCAGTTAAAAAGGGTGTGAGACAAGGTTGTTGTCTATCCCCGTTAATATTCAACTTGTATGTAGAAGAAGCAATCAAGAAAGTCAAAGAAAAATTTCCATGTGGCATAAGTTTTCAGGGAGAAAAAATCAGTATGCTACGATTTGCTGACGACATTGTCTTGTTAGCAGAGAGGGCTGAGGATATTGAGAAGTTACTGAATGGCATGAACAAAATACAGAAGGAAGATTTTGGACTGAATATAAATCAAAGCAAGACAAAAGTGATGAAATGTAGCAGAAATGATACCAATACTAGTAGATTAAATATAAAAATAGGATCGGATGCAATAGGAGAAGTAAGTGAATTCTGTTACTTACGAAGTAAAATTACAACCGTTGGCCGAAGCAGGAATGATGTTAAAAGCAGAATAGCACTAGCAAAAAGAGCCTTCATGAAAAAGAGAAACCTTTTAGTTTCAAATATTGATCTAGGAATTAGAAAGAATTTCTTAAAACTCTATGTGTGGAGCACAGCACTTTACGGTAGCGAAACATGGACTTTAGGAATACCGGAAAGAAAGAAACTTGAAGCATTTGAAATGTGGTGCTACAGAAGAATGCTGAAAATTAGGTGGACAGACAAAGTAAGAAATGAACGAGTTTTAGAAATGATGGGTGAGAAAAGAAGTTTATGGAAGAAGCTTACAGGAAGAAGAGACAGGCTGGTAGGTCATATTTTGAGACATGCTGGATTGGTTAATTTGTTAGTGGAGGGAACAGTGGAAGGTAAGAACTGTAGAGGAAGACAGAGATTAGAATATATGAAGCAGATAATTGAGGACGTGGGTTGTAAGAGGTATGTAGAAATGAAGAGGTTAGCACAGGATAGGAAAGGATGGAGGATTGCATCAAACCAGTCTAAAGACTTACGACAGCAAAAAAAAGATAGTCCACATAAAAATAATCTAATGGGTTTTGAATCTGATGGGACAAACGTAACGATGGAGTGTAATAATTCTGTTGTCATGTTGCTGTAAAACGAAATTCCCAATATTTTTTAACTTAAGTACACATGCCATTCTTTTCATCTTTGTGCATCACATGCTTGTGCCAAACTGCCACGCAAATTATGGTTATTGGTTTGTATTTTTTTTAACATACCGATTTTGGGTACAGATACACCGATATTAGTGGGCATTTTGAGGTTCGTGACCACTATAGCTTACTTTCGAAAAGTGGTGAATCGGCCTGCCTACGAAACCACCCAACAAGTGTCCTACTTCAAACTATTCGCAGCAATTTCAGATGATCATTGAGATCCAAAACGGCATATGGAAATTATCGCTTAACATTACGAAACAGTTCTATTCAGATGTTTGTCAGCTCTGAAAACAGCCTACATCTCAAAAACCGCATGGTTAAATGCTCTATATTTTTCGTTATTCTATAGGTATCGGGAACCTGATGCTGAAAGAGAATTCATGCTTTTAATAAGTCACACGTATCCTGAACTCAAGGAAGCTCGAAACAGGGATTCTTAACAGAGTATCAAAAAGTGGAAATGTAATTTTTCGAATAAACGAATGGTGTCTCATCGCAAAAGGATAAATTTTCCAACCAAAGAACTCAAAACTGCGAGAAATGAGCAAGCCGTTCATTTCACGTCAATAATTTTTTTGTTCGGCTGATTCAGAAACCACTTTTTTTTCTTATGACTTCATTCCTCATCGACGTCGAGGTCATTAGAGGCGGGATAGGACTGGGGCAAGGAACGGGAAGAAATTTTTCCATGTCCTTTTGAAGGAAGCACCCCAGTATTCGTCTGAAGTGATCTGGGGAAACCATGGGAAAGCCAAATCTGCATGCCCGGACGTGGATTCGAACCCGCGTCCTCCCAAATGCGAGGCCAGAGCGTTAACCACTCACCCAACATGCTCGGTCCATAAACCACTCTGGGTATCTGGAAAGTAGTCTTCTTCCAGAAAACGGTATCTTGAAAAGAAATAAAAAAAAATAAAAGATATATATTTATACGTGAGCGAGCAAAGAAAAACTGCAGCAAGACGGAAATGCTGGTGTCGGAGTATACAGTATGGCGGAAAGATAGCCTAGTTCTAACCATTTATTTTTTTATTTATTTATTAATCATGGCATTCGGTCTATCGACCATACGGCCAGCTTTAATAATTGGCATGTTTCCACTAAGAATAAATCGGGCGTATAGTAGTTTTTAATGATTAATCCTGCTAAGGAGATAACAAAAAACAATCTTATTTAATATAAAAGATAAAGATTAGAATTATTTATAGAAAATAAAATCGACAAAACCAGCCATAGTGACACGTGACCGCGAACGCCAATGAGAAAGCATTACGTCATAGCGTCCCTAGCGCCACAGAAGTGGTTGACATTTACATGTAATAGAACACCTTGCGTAGTAAATTTTTCGTCTGTAGCAACTTCTGTGTTGGTAATTTAGTTATTGTTAATTATTTGGCGAAAGAGAAGTTTAGTTCATTATGGAACAAGGTTTTAGCAAAGCAACCAGTTGTAATTTTCCCAAAATTGACGCCGTAGCCGTTGGAAGATTTTTCGCCTCAAACATAGACTTCTGCTCGTCGGAATTATATACAAGTGTCAAATATATATTTAATATTATAAGCTGAAATCAGTTTCGTAAACAATAATCTATTGCTTAGACGTACGTTTTTAAGTTAATTGATATGATTTTGATGTTACTTTTGCGAAGTATAAGCAACTGTTAGGGAGTTCTATAATTACCGTGACGTCGCAATCTGATAACGAATTCTTGTAGAACTCGACGAAAAAAATCGAAAATAAAGAATAATGTTTTTTTACATCTCGCTTCGTTTTCTAGATATAGCACGTTAAAAATGAGTTATAGTTCCTTGTGCTTTTGGTGACGTTGTTCGGTACTATTATTTCTGTGCCGTGTCTTAACTTTTCAGCTGCATCACGCCTAAGGTATGTTTCTTTATATATATATATAAACCTTTTATAGAAAAATATATCCTCAAAAACAGGTGTGGTAAATTTTAAAGCTATGGCACTGCCAGTTTCCAGTCTGCTCGAAGCTTCATATCAGCTTAACAACATCATCTTTCAGTGACGATATCGCGAGAACCAAGAGAGATATTAAAAACAATTATTCTTTATTTTCGAATTGTTTCGTCAAGCTGGTTAAGAATCTATCATCACTAAATGATGTTTATTCTATGAAAAATAACACTAAAGAAAGATTTTAGAACATTAAACCAAAACAAACTCAACTCATACCTTATTACATTATCATTACTTGAAAAGTAATGGTTCTGCAAATTCATCATTTTTGCTTTGGATTTAGAAATATATTATGCACAAACACTTACATCAAAATGGTCTTCACAAAAATAGATTCTTCTGTCTGCAGGTAAACTGTGAGCATCCTCCCTCATTGCAAGTTTTAACCACTTTCTCCGTATTTTTTCATTGTTTGGAACATATATAAATAACTTATCTGGTGTTTTTATTGTTGTGCTTCTACACTTCGGCACTACACAGTACTTATAAAACAAGGAACTCATAAAGAAAATCTACACCTGCCATATACGCAGCAGCCACAGCCATTTACTGCTCCGTTGAGCAGAGTAGGGTGGAGTGTGTTGTCGCTAGACATTTACTCCAGCTTCATTTTGATGGGACATTTCTTCACTGATGGTTTGTCGTCACTTTGGCTGTCGATGTTTTCTTGTACTGAGTGGGTGCCGCCGCGACCTTTTCCTCAGAAGTGGTTGGCCGCAATTTGTGTCGTTCCATTAATGCTGCCTCAGGGGGGCAGTGGTGTCTTCTTTTGATGTGAGGTGATTTACAAGCCTTGTGAGAAGAGTGATGAGTGAATCCAACCTTTCTTCTCTTTGATCGGATGATTGACGGGTGGTGCGGTCGGATGATTCTCTGCCGGTGATCTTTTGCCTGGGTTGATTCTTTGGTGGACGCCGTCTGTTGTGATTCTCGTGATGCTTAGTCGTCTCCGTTGGCACTGCCTCTTGTCGTCTAGTTAGCGGGGAGCAGTGCGATTTCCGGCGCTCCTCGGGCCGTGTGGTAGCAGTAGGGCAGACAACGCTCACTTGCCGTCTGGTTGCGGGCTGCGTATGTGACCTGCTACTCGGATGAGGATTCTTCCTACTGCGTTGCTGCTTCCATGCTCGGCAGCCGCGATAAGAAGCAGCATGTGAAGAGCCGCAGTTGCAGCAAACGGCGTCCTCGCGACGCTGGTTGCATTCTGCGACGTAATGTCCACCGCCACATCGAACGCATCTTGCTGGCTTTGTGCATTCACTAGCAAGATGCCGGAATTTTTGGCACCTGTAGCACTGCACCAGCTTGCGTGGCTGTAGTTTTTCTGCAGGTTTCTGCATAGAAGTGCCGGCCTTCTTCGTCTTGGGGCAGGAGAGTGTGACTTCATAAGATATGGAGTCCTCCTGCAACATCTGGATGGCGGCTTCAAAGTCTTCAGGGCAGGACAGCAAGATCTTCAATCCCAGATGATCTGGCCAGCTTAATAGAGGAAGCTTCATGGCACTCTGCATCTGAGCCAGTAAGATGCAGTAGTTCCCTGCATAGCTGACGGTGATGGGTGGTACTGGGCCTACTTGTGCGGCAGGGAAGATTACTGGAGCTGGTGAGTCAGGCTCACCATTTTGAGAAGGCGAAGGAGTTGGTGAAGAGGGTTGTGTGGGCCTTATCAGCGTCGTCTTGAAGTTGCGGTACGTCTTTGGGTCGTAGCTGTAGGTCTGGAACCTTCTTTTGGTGTCTTCAACATATTCCTCCCAGACGAAGTCGCTGGCCAGTGGGGTTGGAAACACGAGTGCCCTCCGGCCACGCCTCGACTCCTCCGACAGGGCGATACTTATTGACCAGGTGTCGGTGGTCGCGGCTTGTCAGGGCCTTCTTGAAAGTGGCAGCGTCGCAGGTGGGAACCCGCCAGCTGAACTGAAGGCCGTCAAGGATGACTGAGATAGCGAAACTCCATTTCTCAGGGTTGCCTTGAGCAAGGCGTCTTTTCCAAACTTTAAAGGACCAGTCTTCTGGTCTGACTTCTTCCACAACACGTTCAGTGGCCCCTGGTGGAAGGTGGGAGGCCTCCGCCAAGAAGCCAACTTCCCGCGGGAAGGCGCCAGGTGGTTTGAATTTCTTCCTTCGTTTTGCCTTCTTGATTACGGCAAGCTTCACGGGCGACTCGGAGGCGCTACTAGAAGCTGTAGTGTCTGCCTTAGTAAGAGCAGATAGGCACGAACGAGTAGACTTGGCTGTACCAGTCTGCACAGGCGACGTGGGTGCCATTGCAGCGTGTGTGTGCCATATACGTACACGACTGTTTACATTTATATCAGACGCAGACGCTATGACGTCATCCAAGACGCCATGACAGTCTAGAGCGTTTTTGAGCTAAATTTAAATTCGCTTTTACAAATGCAAAATACATAATGTAAATGTTCGATTCTTTACAAAATAAGATGTTTTTTGAGTAAAATAGATAATAAGGTGAAGTATTAACCTATTTTTCAAATTTAGTCAACTACCCAATTACATTAGTGTTTACATAGTTCTAACCAAATGCGTCAAAACATACTCTCTGACGTTGACAAGAAAGACTATGTCGTGTAATAGTTGTAGTATCAGTTCAGGTAACTTCATCTATACTCGCCAAAAGACAATTTAGCGAATTTTAAGAGGTATCTCAACCTGGATTCTCTGTAAACGCACACAATTTGTAATATATGACCCCTCTCTTGGCCATAAAATCACATCAAAAAAAATCAATTAATGCCAATATTTTCTCAAGTAAGCGTGTAAAATGAAACTGCTCGCAAGTAATAAAAAACTTTGCCGCAGTTACAGAAATCATCAGTTCAGTTTAGAAAATTTCTATCAAACTACAGAGATTTCCCCGGCTCTATTTTTTTTTTTTTTTTTTGTAAGCAATAACTTAAAGTAAAATTTTGTGTAAATGATTGCAACTTGGCATCAGTAGTAACATAGTAGGTGAGTAGTAAGGCACTGAACCAACCAGCCAAGACTGGTTTTCAAAAATCACTCCGGGCTAATTCGGAATAGTTCCTTCAACAATCCATGGCTGAATTCCTCTCTGTTCCTTGCCCTCCGTCCTCTCCCGCCTCTAACGACACCGAAGTCGACGAAGCGTAAAGGCATAAAAAAATTATAACGGAAAAGGGAAAAAAGAGAAACAGATGTATGTAGAATGTGGTGCTCTCGAGTGTGATAACTGATTAGATAAATACCAAATTTCCATTAAATTTTATTGTTAGTACTGGTATAAATTATATCACGGTATGAACTTGTATTATTGCCAGTTACATTTCGTACACCCTCGCTATGCATCCGGTCTGTGCCACTAATGGTCTAATGCCTCTATGGCAGTGTTTCCCAACGTGGGGCCCACGCCCCATAGGGGGGCAATTTGGTTTTTTTTTAGGGGGGCAATTTAGAAATTGACTTGATACGACTTTACCGCTTTCTCTTCGGGTTATTTAAATGCAATGCTAGATATAGGTACAAAATATAACAAAAAAGTAAATTCTTAAAAGGATCACACTAAATTGCCACAGTAAATCTTTATATAAAATCTTTTGAATTTGAATTCTAGTATTTCATTATATGTTTTTTAATTTTACTTACTGTATTTTATGACAATATTAAAGTGTTTTCTTTCAAAAACCATCCTATATGAGTTTTTTTAATAACAAAAAATTTTTTACTAAAAATTATGTATTGGGGGGGGGGGGGCAAAAAAAAATGTTAAAAGTGGGACATGACCCAAAAAGGTTGGGAAACACTGCTCTATGGTAATGTGTATAGCTATTTCTCGGTTCAGATTCATTACCCCGACCTCTCGAAAGGTGGTTTTTGTTTTGTCAAATACGCCAGCCTATTTGGAATCCTACGTTAACTTCCAGTTTCTCTCATGCTCCACAACGATATTGTAGCATGAATCACAATAGGAAAAAAAGACGCAAAATTACGTATGTCCGCTCTCATGGTAATCTCGGATGACAATCGTTTTTCGAAACTGTTTCCGGGAATGCAATGTTGCGTTTGCATACAACATTGCATACAATTTTACCAACGATTTTGTGGCTACTGAAGCATTAGGTTACTATTGACGGATTTATACTATTCGCTGAGCCAGGCCAAGAGCTATGCATCAATTACTTTCAGCTAGCATCGAAATGTCAAAGGTAAATTATTTCAGCGAAATATTTCTTGACTGCTCGTGCAGTCATTATAGTCGGCTATTTAACGTCACGGTTACGAAAGCGTGCTAAGTATATTCGCGTGACCAATATTAACTGACTGTACTGCGAAATGCCGAAAGTAAAAATTAAACTCAACGAGCAGGATCCGAGCGAGTCCTCTATGAAATGCTACCTTTCACAAGACGGATGTACAAATTCAATTAATAACCCATTCCGCCCGTATTCCTTCTGCAGTACTGACTTTACGAACTGAAGGGTTGCAGACATTTCGAGAGCTCGTTTCATTCTCAGTGTTATTTTGGTGTCGGCTTTATGAAGATGGAGAACAACAGTCAAAGGTACCGAGCGTGGTGAGTGAACGGTTAACGCTCTGGCCTCGCATTCGGGAGGACGTCGGTTCGAATACCCGTCCGGGCATCCAGATTTGGGTTTTCCATGGTTTCCCCAAATCACTCGAGGTGAATGCCGGGATGCTTCCTTCAAAAAGGCCATGGTCGAATTGCTTCCCGTGCCTTGTCCCCAGTCCCATCCCGCATCTAATGACCTTGACGACGACGAGTCATAAGTTAAAAAACAGTCAAAGGTGTGAACACGCTTCCAGAGTCAGTTTAAACATTGTTTTGTCAGGCCCGAAGTACGAACACAATTAAATGTGAAAACAGCAGGAAATCTGATCAATGATTGATCTCATGTCATCAACCTGGGAACCAAGAGCATCGATGGACACATACAAATTTCGGGTTTGAGCATTGGAGTCTTTAATCATATGCCTCTCTTGCGATTTCTGTGCTATACATGATGATGCAAATACTTGCTCGTAGAGTGGCCAAACCTTTAACAACATATTAACAATACTCTAAAATGTCGTAAAAATACAGGCCTTATTTTCTCAATTTCAATATCTTTTATCGTCACGATTATTCCTTCATTTGTAAATCCGGCTTTCAGAATGAACAAGGTGGCCCCATTTGTCCCCCGAATTTTTTCACACACACATTACACAAAAAATAAATTCATACAATTCACAGTAAGAAGCAAATTAAAATAATGATGCAACAGATCAACAAGTCGATGTGTACGATACATAAAAAGTACCGTAACAGTTTTAAACATAATAAGAATGAAAAGCACTCCTTTAGCCCGGGAATGTTATTTGTTTTGAGCCCCCTTTGGTGGAGAGAGTTGGTGCTCTAGATTCCAGGTCGACGCAGCACCCCTCTCAAAACATCCGGGTGGGATCCGCATTCCGGGCTGGATAGGGGTGGTTCAGGCGGATTCAACAGACTGAGGATAATGCCAAGGTCACCTCTCAGGTATCATTCCTCACCCAACACAGCAAAAAACACCACACCAGCAATTACAGCATACTTTACCAGTAGACCACGCGTGGGGTTGGCGTAGGTGGATCTCCACAATCTTCGCTTTCAGTCTGAGGTCTTATCACAGAAACACATGCCACAGTGCCTTGGACTTGTCGTTCTATACAGGGTGTTACAAAAAGATACGGCCAAACTTTCAGGAAACATTCCTCACACACAAACAAAGAAAATATGTTATGTGGACATGTGTCCGGAAACGCTTAGTTTCCATGTTAGAGCTCATTTTAGATTGGTAGAGGCGGACCAATTCTGTGGCCCCCACGCTCTCCTGACCTCAACTCTCTTGACTTCCATTTATGGGGGCATTTGAAAGCCCTTGTCTATGCAACCCCGGTACCAAATGTAGAGACTCTTCGTGCTCGTATTGTGGACGGCTGTGATACAATACGCCATTCTCCAGGGCTGCATCAGCGCATCAGGGATTCCATGCGACGGAGGGTGGATGCATGTATCCTCGCTAACGGAGGACATTTTGAACATTTCCTGTAACAAAGTGTTTGAAATCACGCTGGTACGTTCTGTTGCTGTGTGTTTCCATTCCATGTTTAATGTGATTTGAAGAGAAGTAATAAAATGAGCTCTAACATGGAAAGTAAGCGTTTCCGGACACATGTCCACATAACATATTTTCCTTGTTTGTGTGTGAGGAATGTTTCCTGAAAGTTTGGCCGTACCTTTTTGTAACACCCTGTGTATATATATATATATAAAAGCTTCCGCAAATGAAGTCATCTGTTGGTGAAACGGGTAATTTTTATTTTGCGTTTAATGCTAAGGCAGTTCGTATTCTGAAGCGGAAATTCCGCAACTATCCGAATATTCTTCTGGCTGATGAAGAAAAGCCTGTTAAAGATCGTAATCAGGAAAGTGGAAAATCGAGAGTGGTGGGTGGCCGGTATTACGATCGACTTAGACGTTTGGGAGGACGCGGATTCATATCGCTGACCGAACGTCCAGATTTCGGTTTTCCGTGATTTACACACATTACTCCATTCCATGCCCGCTTTCCTCTCCTGGTTCTACTGGCCTCAACATCGATGACCAGTAAGGTTCAAATCAAAGAAAAAAAATTGATCTCACGCCAGCTGTATCTCCCTAAGATCAGTACTGTGACGCTTCAACAAGCATAGATAAACTAGCAGACCAAAAACGAAAATTTTCAAATAAAGCCAGCAGATTAACATACATTGAATATATATTTTTTTTTTTTTACTTACTGCTTTACGCCTCGTCGACGGCTAAGGCCATTAGAGGCGGGTTGGGACTGGGGACAAGGAACGGGAAGGATTTCGGTCATGCCCTTTCGAAGGAAGCATCTTTGAGTGATTTGGGGAAACCATGGAAAACCCAAATCTGGATGCCCGGACGGGGATTCGAACCCGTGTCCTCCCGAATGCGAGGTCAGCATTGGGTTCGTTGAGAAAGTTGAATTAGCAGAATAACAGATATGTGCTAATTTTTTTTAGTTTATTTTAAATGCGATCATGAATATTAATTATGCCATTCAATGACATATTTATTTCAACCGTTCAAATAGCACTAATTTCTTTACAGCTCTCAATAGTATCTTTGGTAAAGTCCTTAGTGCATGTTCATTCTTTTTCGGTTCTTCTCAGAACGACAGAAAGAGCGCAATATTTAAAGTTGTGGCTGATCCAGCTTGTCTAATGCTGTCTGCACGTCATAAAAAAAGTAAGTGAATCAAGGAAGAATCAGAATTTGAAACAAAATGTGCACCAACGCGTACCAAGCATGAAATTCATGCGGAATATTCTTCTTTCCAAAACGTCGCTGTACCGGTAAATATCTGTTAAATATATGCGAGTATTAAAGAGAGACTTTGTTGTAAGATGCGGTTGTGTCGTGTCGTGTCTGAGATTTTAAGAACAACGCACTAACCCCAGATCTCGCGTCCGCGCCCATTATTTTGGTCATATCGTGAGGGAACGAATTTAGCTGTGTATATAACAAATTGTTCTTAATTTTCTCAAATCCATGTAAATATCATGAAACTATTAGCCAGTTTACGCGGTGACAGTCGGCTTGCGGCAGCTAGAAGAGACCTGACACCTGATGAAGACGGCAGAGCTAGCTGTCGAAACGTCGTGTTTATACAACACCATCCGGCTGGACACCCGAGAAGATTATATCGTATTTGCCACTCATTTCTCAATTCCACAATGCGTCTGCTTCTTTAATTGCCACTTGCTTGTAAATTTACTGTACCTTATAAATATGGCGCAAAGCAGTGAGCAGGAAGAACGTTGTTAGACAGAGGATATCGGTTGGCAGCGATTCAACAAGGAAATGGCGTGCAGGAGATGCCCAGACAACTCTGTAAGGTTTGGAGTTTGCGTACAAATGAACCATTCCCGTGTCCGGTCATAACGCACGACAAACTTGTAAAATAATAGGAAGCAACAGATCGTGACTCAAATACAAATGAACAAAACTGCAAACATATCTGGATGAAAACTGGCAACCTAATATTATCAGCGACTTCACAAAATTCAAATACTTATCATATGAAAGCCCTTAAAAATTCACCTTCCTGCAACAGGCATATGTGCAGTGCGCTCTAGTTCGGATACACTGCCACGTATTTTCGACATATGGTGATGGTCGATATGTTTGTATTTACTGATTTACACTACTTGAAAAACTTCAAGTAATACACTGTGATGTAATATTGATTAAACAAAAGCAGTAGCAAAAGTTTCAATTACGACATCTCCCGTACATAGGATGTACACAATTACAAAGAACGAGGTTTAAGTTAACCGCCACAGTCCTGATTTATTTATCGGTAAAAATTTAAGTTTATCAAAGAACAAAATATCCAAGAACGTAGCTTGACAAACATAATAAAACATTACATAAAAACTTACATCACGGCGGTCTTCAAAAAAATATATTAAAGTTTTTGGAGTTAAATAAGCTGCGTTCCGTTTTAGTTACTTTTTCCCTATATTTTCCTTGTTTCGGACATACGAGACAAATTTTTGCCGTTTTAAATTATATTTACACACTAAGGAACTAGACATCACTTATAAACAGCAAAAATCAACTTATCAACGCAATTAGCAAACTGCTACTTTATTTACAACGACCGAACTGAGACGTGACGTCACAAGAGACGAAATGACAGCTACCAGCGTTTTGGCGCCAATATTTAAATTAATACAAAAAAGTAAAATCCTGCATTTTTTCCTGATTTTCTTTAAGAATAAATAATTATTTGTTATAGTTGATGTATAGATACAATAATGACTACTTTCACAAATATAGTCAAGTACGATATTATGGAAGGAAATATAAACGGTAAGAGAGATGTGCGCAAAGCAGGTCAGTATTAGAATCTGCACCATAATTCTGATATGTCGATGAAAAGAAATTCGAATTGCAGGTAGTAAAAAATTAGAATTCCATGTATCTGTCAGCGTGGTACGTTAAGGTATAGAGGATATACAACGGGCCCAAGTTAAAATCTCGGGCCCGGAATAACGGCCGTCCGGCCTGCGGTATGTAGGAGGTTTCCTGCAACCATGTAGACGACGCTGGGATGGTACACAACTTCTGACTCAAACTATATATCTCACAAACAAAAATACACTTATCACACACAACACAAGTTACAAGTTTCACAGGTAAATTGCAACACACAGTTCTCTCCATTAGAATATGATCACTAGTACAACATTGAAGCGGGCGTGGTAATTAAAAAAGTTTCACACACTATAAGGCTTCATGATATTTCCCTGACTCTAAAGAGACCAAAAATGAATACTACTTAAAGAAAATTATTTCTAACTTGAGAGATTTTTAACCGGAAAATTAAAATAAACTTTTTAATTTCCGCATGACCATACAATTATTTATCTGTGAGAAAATGGTTCTAATCGTAAATTTTTATTTCAGTTCCATTTTCTTAGGTCTTATAAAATGTCTTTCAATTATCTTATCCCTGTCAAGTTTCAGTTTCTGGACATTCCCCATATTTTCGGTGTAAAAGATTTCGTATTTCATTTTAGAGACACGTGTTAATAAAGAGGATTTATTAAATTCAGTATCAAATACATTTTAAAAAGTAGAAAAGACAATACTCCAATACATGCTACATATGATTGCAAAGAGATGTAATCTCCAATACAAAAATTAGAGAAATTCCTTTATTGCCTATACGTCAGATGAATGCGGGTTTGAATCCAGCCTCATAGAAGAATTTTCTGTCACTAATGGCTGTAGGAAAATTGTTGAACAGTGTGAAACAACAAAGTGAAAGTGGTACAAAGTTCGGATGCGGCTTCGCGGTGAAGGCACTTTTAAATCCTGTCTGGCCACTTCGATTCTGTTTCCCACATAGATTCCAAGCAAACGCTTATTACAGGCCTTGCCCCACTTCATATCCGTTTGCATCCAGCAATTTAGTTCCTTGATCAACGAGTCGTGAAACCTCAAGATGAAATAAAACGAAGACGGCTGCTGACCACAGGAACGCAGTGTCTCTAAGGTCAGTCTCGATCTAGTGAAAGGCATAACACAAAACAATAAAACAATTAGGAGCTCCTCACTACGTGGTAAATAAACACGGCGTTAGTGAAAACGAATGCATGTAACAGATGACTGAAACTAGAAACCTAATACTATCGCCCATTATAAACTATAACGAAAAAGAAGTAATAAACAAGGAACAGATCCATGATACAATAATGATCAACAAGTGTATCGCATGAATTTCTTAAAATAATAATAATAATAAAATTGCTATTCGTTGCTTCGCGACGTCAGAGATTATGGAAGACACCATAAATTGCGAATTACAGGCGAAGAGAATTCCTCATCCACATAGTGTATGACTGAATTCAATGAATTAGTTATTTTAATTAAACCTAACTTGAAAAATATTTTTAAGACATATTTACTATCCAATTCACGAAATTCCTTATTGAATGCTTTTTTTTTTTTTTTTTTTTTTTTGGTGGAAAAGAATGTTTGTTAAAGAATCGAATTTGTTAAAATTAGCCGTTTAATTTCCCCCCAAAACTATGAACGCTTAACTGTCAATGCTGTAATCTTTAGGAGAATATTTGTCACCGTAAATTATGACAGAACTTTTCAGTCAGTAGTTGCAGAAATAAAGCGGACAAATAGAATTTCTTTTTGTTATTTCAACTAACAGTGGTATATATAAAAACTACCCAACATATTAAAAGTAGGTGAGATGCCAATTTCATTGTGACATACATAAACAGAATATCTGAATAAACATTCAACCCCCCAACTAAACGCCCCCTTTTTTTTTTTTCAAGTTTCACCTCATGTTGTGGTAATAAGAACTAATATTCCAATACAATATATATATAAGTTAAGAGTTTGCAAGTTATGAAGCTGTGACAGAAGGATGATTCCATAAGCGTTTCATTTTCCATTCAGGAA
The DNA here is from genome assembly GCA_031002005.1 of Vandiemenella viatica. Lineage (NCBI taxonomy): Eukaryota > Metazoa > Arthropoda > Insecta > Orthoptera > Morabidae > Vandiemenella > Vandiemenella viatica. The sequence continues at coordinate 26,996,271 of JARYHS010008074.1, read as the reverse complement.
GTACGGAACCCTTGAAATAAGCGAAAACCGCCGTCTATCAGGATTCCCTGTAACGTTCATAGTACAAAATACTAGGTGGTCAGCGCGAAAATTTAGCGAATAATTTACGATGAATATCAAGGCTGGCGATTTGTAGTAGTTTAAAAGAATAACCGGCTTGTGTGTAGCAATTGTTTTTATGTCAGCTAAAACAGGTATGTAACAAAACACATACATCATCTAATTAGACTTGATGATAAACAATTAGAAATGATGAAATGTTTCCCTAACAAAACAAAAATATCCGAAAAGCTCTTACTCTAGAAAACACACACAGTTTATGAATATCTCTGTGGTACGTAGTGCTGCTAACTAGTGGTAATGCTACCACTCGCGTGATAGACGCCAGTGAAGCCTAGCAGCTTGACCCTGAACTATCGCATACCCGTGACCTTGATTGTTCGTAATTTTGCTATCTACGGGTTGAATATCGAAAAATTACTTTCCTTATTAATGGTGTTAATAAACCGGAGAATTTAATCTTTAAATTATTACCTAGTTTATCGATTGTAGTTAAATATAAAAGTAGAAAGATGGCTCATCACAAAAAAAAAACTTTTAAAAATAATATATATGGTGATTCACGAAGATATGCAAATATTTTAATATGTTATCTACAAGTAGAAAAACGTTCATATAAACATAGGTCCGCAAATGTTTAGTTACGGAGTTACGGTTAATAAAAGATTTTGCCTTAAATTTAGCAACCACGCTAATATGAAGCCATCGCAAAACTGCACGAGGTTACAGTAAAGCACGATTTCCATTTATTTTGTTGTTATTGAACTGGTGAATGTAATAAAACAAGTGCCAGACGTGTATCTGCAGTAGTTTTCCTGAAATTTGAGAGAAGCAAAGAAATAATTTGGGAAAATTTGTAATTTATTAACTACTTGGTCCAACTTGTACAACTTCCTTAACACTGAGATATGGTATTAATAAAAGTAGATTATCTGACACATTCATACTGTTTTAGTTAACTTTTATTACCATCAATTTCCAAAATTGACATTCTCTACAATTTCTGTTGCAAACCTTTGTGCAATTGTCTGTAATTTTTTTTAAAATTGGGCCAAGTAGTTAATAAATTACAAATGTTCCCAAATTATTTCTTTGCTTCTCTGAAATTTCTTGAAAACTACTGCATCCACCAGATCAATAACAATGGAAATCGTGCTTTACTGTAACCTCGTACAGTTTTTCGATAGCTTCATATTACCGAGGTTGCTAAATTTCAGGCAAAATGTTTTATTAGCCGTAATTCCGTAACTAAACATTTGCGGACCTATGTTTATATGAACGTTTTTATTTAGTTTTACTTGTAGAATAACATATTAAAATATTTACATATCTTCGTGAATCACCCTGTATATGATTGCGTATAAATTCGAGACCGTTGTATTCACCTAGGCCGACTTGCAAAAATTTCGAACATCCCTAAACGGAACGAGTGGGCTGAATCCACGACACACATTTCTTTGGCTACAGAGGAAATGAAGATGATGATGATAATAATAAAATGGAAACTGCTTCAGACTATAGTAAAAGTCCGAACACGTCAAAATCTCCAACCGGAACAAATCGGTGGGAAGTGACGTTTATACGAAGTAAACTCGAAAATAAGTAGAGATTAGAGGAGAGTGTTGTGAGAGGAGAAGTTTGAGCAAGAGGCGGAATTAGCGGTACCGAGTCCCGAGCTGTTCGCACGCTCCCGTTTGTAAGTCCGAGGTGGCAGTTTCCACACAGACTACAGTTTTTTTCTGTTCCGGACGCTTTCTTTGTGTCTCTGTGTGACATTCCCCGCGTTAATGAGCAGAGCACAAACCACTGTGCCAAAGGTTTACCGAAGTTGAAGAGGGAAGAAATTCTATTTCTTTCTGCCAAATGCAACATCAAGTACAGTTCACCTTTCTACGTCCTGCAACATCAACACACAGACACAGTGATTTTGTGAATGTTAAAATCAACTATGCTGTTATCTATAGGTTTCCAAATAACAGTTTGGACTTAGATAACTGTTGTCATTTTCTAGACGACAGTGCTCCACATGATTAAAATGCATCAAAGCGAGTAGAATAAATGTCTAATGACCATTAATGTGGGTAATATTGCACGTATGGTTCTAAACTGCCGAAAAAACACCGATCTATGGACCTTTTTACAACAACTATGTAGCAGACAGTTAGGGATGACGATATGTGAAAACTTCTTAGGAGCGAAAAGAGATCCATCAACGAATTTGATGTACTTTATAATCCTAGCAATTTTAACTATTTGCAGGAGTTATTACGTTCGAATATGAAGTCAACAATACACTGTAAATAACACTGGCGTATTTAATTGCCAAACTGTGTCCTGGCGAACGAAATTTTAAGTGATAAGAGTTACACGGAAAAGCAAAATCGAAGACTCCAGTGCTTATTGGAAACAGAAAGTAGATCTCCGGCGTTGAGTTAGAAATATTTGGTTTATGATAAGCGTCGTCGTAAGAGGTTTCTTTCTAACGGAGACAACTTATTCAGAATGATGTCTGCCATCCATGGAAGTAAACATACACATATTTATGAATGTTTGCTGTCATAGTAATTGTAATTAGTCGGATGAAATGATGTGTTTCTTATTGTTTTGATAGTAATTAAACTGTGTTACTTATATCTTCTTCTTCTTCTATTCGATATCGGCCATCTAAGGACCACGAAAACTAATCCCGTGCATTCATTTCAATCCTCCTTTTCTTGACTTCCAATAGTTTTTCATCCTTTCACTTTGCTGTTTACTCCTTTCTTCCGTCGATATGTTACGACATTTCCTTTTCTTTTTCTCCTGGAAACCCTTGAAATTTTGGATCAGTGTCCTAGAAGTTGCTTTATCTTGTATTAAATCTTCTGTTATTCCGATCTCAATCATCTTCGTTATATTTAAGTATGTATTGTAACTATAGGCAAGTATTATGTCTCCCGCAGGCTAATTTAGAATCGAAATTGTACGCTATCTCCAAAACTGGTTTAATCATCCGCTTCTTGTAAGACACAAACATAAAGATCTAAAGCCCATAAAATGTAATGTATAAGAAATTTGTTACCTCAATGATGTCCTGTAAAGTTACCTTTGTAATGTTGCTATTATAATGTTATCGCACTATTGTTACAATGTTTTTATTACAATGTTATTATAAAGGTCTTATTACCATGTTGCCATTGTAAAATTGTTATTGTAACATAGTTAATGTAAACTATTGTAGTTGCAAGATGGCTAAATGGTCGCAGACCAAAGGCCAATAAATAAAAAATAAAAATAAAAACTGTTTGGGCAGCCTTGCACTAAGGTTTGCCGGAACACGACTTCCGGGAGAATGCAACTGTTTACTGTGAGCAACAATTCTGATAGCGGCCCGACCTGATTTCGCTCCGCATCGTGCGCCGTTAGTCATATCCGAGTTTATGTTTCTCGCGAGCACTTACTTTCGGTGTCTATTCACTCCAGGGTGAATTATCAGACTACGTAGAGTACGAAGGTGAATAATCTGGCTGGGTTAGGTAACGTTTCCGTGATTGACGAGCCTATCCTTGTTCTCTCCCATCCCCGTCCGGGCATCCAGATTTGGGTTTTTCCATGGATTCCCCGTATCACTTCAGGCGGATAGCGACAGATGAGGTGCTTTAGCAGCAGAGTGTGCGACATTTGATAAAAATGTTCCAAGTATTCGAGTTTATTTTTGTGATAATCATAGTCCTTCTTGAGGGTACTTCAAAGCATTACAATTACTTCTTTTCTGCCACACACAATTTGCCTTGAATCACCAAACCATGTAAATCTGTATTGTGGGAATTAGCATTGAACTTCACATGATCAAAGCAATTTTTGGCAGTGGTTCGGTATTCGAAATGGGGTTGGTGAATTTTGGCGAGGCGCTTTGAACTATAAGGTGGTGACTTCTTTGCAGGAATCATTAACGATAGCGACAGCTGGGTTCACTTGCATGAACGGGAAACGAAGAGCGTGGGCAAGGAACGGCACCATACTGCACCTCCGAAACAGTAGTAGTTTCGAAGAGCAGCTATTACCATGAAATATTTTGCTATCATTTGTGACAAAAAGGCATCATCTTGGAGCATTACTCGTCTAGAGGGAACTCTGCCACCAGTGCATCAAACTCAGATCACCTACAAATTATTTTCGGGTTGCAATCAGATGAAATCGACGTTGTTTGCTGTCATTCTGCAGCATAAAAAATGCAAACCCCATACTGCCCGTACAATTGTTACAACAAATACAGATCTGCATTTTACGTATCTTACTCTTCGTCATACACAGAAGACTTTGATTTCCGAATGTATGAACCACCCAAGTCGCAGTGGTAAAAAATACAATCTGTTCTAATGAAGAGGTATCCCGAGCGATGCACGAGTGAATGCGCGAAATCACAAAACGTTTTTATTCCCGACGCATTGATCTTTGTAACCGCTGGAGGACTTGTAATGAGCGAATTGGAGGTGGGGGGAGTGAGGGAAGGAAGCGGTTATTTACAAAACAATTATTACTGGTAGGGTCTGAAGAGAGACAAAACTCTTGACAAAAATAAAAATTGAGAGTGGGCAGTAGCCGATAATGAAAAATGTTCGATTTATATGATAGAAAGGAAAACATCACATAAGGCCTAAAATGGCTGAGAGCGTATTGCAAGCACACACAGTTTCATGTAAAGTGGTAAAGTACAGTTTTAGTTTTTTAAACATAACTACAGAAAGACATTGAACCGGGAGCTATTAAGGTTTAAAAAATTAGTTTAGGGATTAAAAATATATCTCGAACTGCGAAGCAAACTACATGTTCAGACACAGTAATTAGTTTTTAATAAATGAGAGTACTGTACAGAAAGGCGGCACATGAGCTGATTAGTAAGCAGGTAACGCCCCCAAATTTTGTTTGCCGAACTGAGCTAGCCTCATTAATAATGAGATTCCCACGGTCTAGCTGTCACTGTCCTCCATAAGAGCACATGTTAAAAACCTCATTAATTCTAGCGGTCACTGCCTTTTTTTCTTTTTTTTTTGCTGTCATCAGTCTTTCGACTGACTTAATGCAATCCTCCATCCTTTACTATCTTGGACTAACCTCTTCATTTCTACATATCCCTTACAACCCAGTCCTCAATTATCTGTTTCATATATTCTAATCTCTGTCTTCCTCTACAGTTCTTACCTTCGACCGTTCCCTCCACCAACAAATTAATCAATCCAGCCTGTCTCTTCTTTCTGTAAGCTTCTTCGACAAACTTCTTTCCTCGCCCATCACTTCCAAAACTCGCTCATTTCTTACTTTGTCTGTCCACTTAATTTTCAGTATTCTTCCGTAGGACAACATTTCAAATGCTTCAATTTTCCTTCTTTCCGGTATTCCTAAAGTCCATGTTTCGCTACCGTAAAGTGCTGTGTTCCACATATAGAGTTTTAAAAACCTTTTTCTAATTCCTAGGTCAATATTTGAAACTAAAAGCTTTCTCTTTTCCATGAAGGCTCTTTTTGACTAGTGCTATTCTGCTTTTAACATCATTCCTGCTTCGGCCATCGGTTGTAATTTTGCTTCTCTCTCATAACAGTCTCCAATTGAGTTGGATACTATATTTATATTTAATCTCCTAGTATTTGTTTCATTTCTGATACATTTCATTACTTTAGTCTTGCTTTGATTTATATTCACGCCAAATTTTTCATTGTTTTTTTTTATTTTTTTTATGCCATTCAGTAATTTCTCAATATCCTCAGCCCTTTCTGCTAACAAGACAATGTCATCAGCGAATCGTAGCATACTGATCTTTTTCTCCCTGAAAACTTACGCCACATGAAAATTTTTCTTTTACTTTCTTTATTGCTTCCTCTTCCTACAAGTTGAATATTAACGGGGATAGACTACAACCTAGTCTCACACCCTTTTTAACTGATGCTTGTCTCTCATGATTTTCTACTTTTATTACAGATACTTGATTCTTATATCCTTATATATAGATGAATGTATGTTTGTTAGTTTGTTTGTTCTTCATACAAATCCACAGTTTTCATCCGATCTCGATGAAACTTTGCACACTTATCCTTTGAAACAAGGAGAAAAATACTGTCTACATTTGGTTGAAAAATTATCTGTATAAATAACACATGTTGCGTCACAACTTCGAAATACGGCGATAGACAGACACGTTGGATGTGGACGTCTCCGTACCGTGTTTCCGTGAAGTGGACTGGCAGCTCAGTAGTTAAAGCGCTTGCTTACGAACGTCGTGGTCTCCGGTTCAAATCTCCATGGAGGCTAAGATTTTTAAAAATCGTTTTTCATCGTAAGAGTCAGGCCTGGGCCGTAGGTTATTCGGATTTAATGTTAAACTGTAGATATTAGAAAGTTACGGGTGCAATGCGAGGCAAATCGTAGGTAGTCTTACAAAGTTGTAGGTGTACACTTTTTTACGTTATAATTATCGGTCAGGTGTTGTTCGGTCAGTGTGTGAGTGTGAACCACAGTAATATTATTTATAAATACGGAAGTACAGTAAGTCTCTATCTTTTTGTTACGTTTTGACGACTAAATGGCTATATCGATGTGATGGAATTTTATAAGGAAATCTGTGTGAAGGGCATAGGATATTTTTTGCAGTATGATTAACAGTTGTAGTCACCAAATTTTGAGACCTTATCGAATGGTGACAGAAATATGTTGGAAATTGATTCTCTTCAAGGGACAGGTTCGACGGTACAATGATATAGTGTTAGCTTTCCTGTCATATTATTCCGACTCGATATTGTTTGGGACCAATCCTTCGTTACCAACAACTTTCTATATTTAATTCTGGCAAAAAAATTCTTAATCCATGCGGGTACGAGCTAGTATAGTTTATAAAGTATTCTTCTATCCCGATACTTTAGGTGTGACTTATACTACTATTAGTTGTGTTGCTGAGTGGTGCTCTGTGTGTGGTTGCAGATGGTGTGGTGGCCGCTGCTGGTGGCGGTACTACTGGCGGCGTGCCGCGCGCAGTGCCCGTGGAGCGCGGCGCAGTTCCCGGACCTGACCTCCGGCTGCGTGTGCTCCGAGGCCAGCTCGGGCGCGGGCGGCCCGGGCGAGCTGTCCGTGCAGTGCGAGGCGGTGCGCTGGACGCGCCTCGTGCGCGCGCTGCCTCGCCGGCCCGTGGACCTGCTCTACGTCAGCAACAGCTCGCTGCCCGCGCTCGCGGACGCCGCGCTCGCCGCGCTGCCCTCCGTGCGCTCGCTGCAGCTCTCGGGCTGCGGGCTGCGACAGGTCGCGCCGGGTGCCTTCAGGGGACACGAGGACGTGCTGCGTAACCTCAACCTGCAGGTAACAACAGCCTGCCGTCCCGTCGTAGGCAGTACGCGCCTTTCATCTTTTACCGCCTGGCGGTGGGTCGAGGCGCGCCCTACCTGTTATTATATGCGGAAAAGATGATAGGCGTCCCCTAACACGCGTCAAGGGACGCGCCATGGGAACGCGCCTTTACAACGTCCCATCCTAACGAAATACAGCTAGCCCTTCCGTTAACATTTCACATCACCGACGATGCACGGCTGATACAATAATTATTATTTTTTAACTGCTTTACGTCTCTTAACAGCGAGGTCTTTAGAGACGGGAAATGATGGGGAGCAAGGAATGGGAAGGAATTCGGCCATGACCTTTTTGTCGGAAGCATCCCGGCATTTGCCTGGAGTGATTTGGGAAACCATGTAAAACCCAAATCTGGATGCCCGGACTGGGATTCGAACCGCCGTCCTCCAGAATGCGAGGCGAGAACGCTAACCGTTACACCACCACCCTCAGTGGCGGATATTAGTCGACGCGGCAATCCAAATCACCTACATTTATCTCTTTTTGAAGTGAAAACTTCTATAGGCGCGTTACGCGATGCTTGCACGGAGATAACTCTCTCACGTCACCGACATGTCACCTGTTGCGCGTATGATACTCGCGTTAAACGCTTTTCAGATGGGCAAAATCTTTATACCAACAGATTTACCAGATTTTGGTGGAACTTTGCATCCGTATACTTTAAAACAAATACAAATGCACTGCTTACGTTCGTCTGTCACCGTTGTTCATATAAACCAAAAGTCTTTATCCGGTTTTGATACTAGTTGGCTCACATATACTTCAAAACAAGGCGTTCTGGTATCTCAGCGGTTAAGACGCTTATTTCCAAAGGTATGAATCGCCGGTCGCAGGTGAGCAGGAATTTTTAAGAGTTGTATTTGATTATATGAGCTACGCCGGGACGTTCCCTGGTTATGATTCCACGTTGAACTATATGCCTCTGAAGAAATGAATTAGCCTTCTTGCCTCTGACACAACAACTTATTACATCTCCTTAAGGAAGATTCGACGAACCGTCCGGTTGTGGACTAAGTTAGATTTTTAGTTTTTGAAGTGAAAACTTCTTTAGGCGCGTTGCGCGATTTTTGAATGCGTAAAATCTTATGAGTTCGTATGCTAGTGTTAACAGCATATCTGTTGCGGTCTGGTGGTCCAATGATTAAGGTCTCTGACTGACGAACGAAAGGTCCCCGGTTCTAATCCCTGTCTCGGCGGGGATTTTCATAGACCATTAACCCGACCTTCACCTCTGGCACAGCTTGCTGTGTAATGTGAAGTGATTCGGATTACATGTTAAACTGTGGGTCCCCTGTACCTGGTAGCACTACCGGGTTAGGTTAAGGGGGCTAAAACAGGGGCGGAATTTTTATTATTTAGTATATCTGTAGCTATAAGTATGACAGGTTGCGCGTATGATATTAATAGTTTTAAGTTTTCACTCCTGTCGGCAGTACCCAATGACTGCCATGTCTTTTTTTATGGTATGGGGTTATACACTAAATTCCCACTGGATTGTATCACACTCTTTGCTTATGTATATAACCAGTACCATTATTATTCTCGTCTATAAAACATCTACATACAGACAGTTACATAAGCCGTTATTAAAATTACCGTGTTTCAGAGCTTTCGTTACTTGATACAAGTCATTCTGTCATTAACACAGCCGATACTGAAACGTACAGTTTATGGTCTGATTTCTCTGAGATTAAACTCACTCACGCCGTCGTTGGTCTAGCACTATTTCGCCATCTTGACCCCAGGAACTGGCTACTTCCCACGTCAGACTATTCAAAGTCCTCCACGTCAGCAAATTCTCGTTAATGAGAAGATAACTATTCTGCTGCTGCTAATCGCCAAAGAATGCTGAAGATGTTTTTCTATCACAATTATATCCCTACTTTTCCAACCGAAATTGTTAGTTTGTCAGACGTGCGTAAGAGATTCCTTGTTGACTCAATTCTCAGTGCAGATTTAGTTCCATATGAAGGATGAGCCTGTAAAATTTTACTTACACATTTTCGTTGGTCGCAGTTACTTGTCTTCGAACACAGGATGGTGCTATTTCTGCAATGTGGTATATAAGAGTATATCTATGGGTATAATCTATACTATAGTTGCTACAATTTTTTTAAAAAAAAAAAATGTGTTACTAATCTAAGGGGGTCCTGTTGCCTGTCATTTTTTTATCGCTTTAAGCCTCGTACACGCTGAGGTCATTATAGCCGGGAGAGGACTGGGAACAAGAAACAGGAGAGAATTCGATCACGGCCTCTTGATGGAACCGTCCCGACATTCGCCTCGAGAGATTTGAACCTGTGTCCTCCCGAATGGCAGGCACGAGCGTTACCGTTTACCCAACGGATTCCGTTTGAGTGCCACATGCACTTGATTGGCGTCAGATGAAATCTGGAGTCGAACAGCACAGTACATAGGCCAAGGGACTAATGATTCCACTGTGATGCACTCGAAACATGTAGCAGTGGCGACAACAGCGCAGGAAGACAACAATCAATTCGAAGCATGCCCGAGACTGGAAATAAGACAGCGTTCTCGATTAGATAAGGGGAGCGAGTAGAATCGACACTGCTGTGGTTGGCTCATCCCATCTTTAGCTACCACATAGTTCAGAGGCGGCCTTTGGGGGTGGCGAACAGGGCAATCGCCCAGGGCCTCGCGCAGCTACCCAGGTTGATTAAAGTTTATGTTAAAAATAATTATTTTATCCAAAGCTGTTAGTGTAACTGTAAAGTAAAGTTGTTTAATTGATGATAAAGTATATATTAATTACTAACTAATCAAAATTTCTCAATTAGATTTATTGACTGTCACATTCGTATAACAGCAGGAGAAACATCTGATATTGATGGACAAGAACTGTATGAAGAAAACCACGGCGGTATCACAGTATTGACATAAATAATAGAAAAAAGATTAACTGAATTACTGAAGTGTACCCCACTATCAAAGAAATCTTGAGTGAGAATTATTACCGCCACACGTAATAAATACTGTTACGTCCGCAGAAAGAAGTTTTTCATGGTTAAAAAATATTAAAACATATTTGAGGAATTCGATGACACAAGATTGATTTTCAGCTCTTTCTATTCTTTGAATTGAAAATTAAATAGCTCATTCGTTAGATTCTTGTGCTTTTATTAAATATTTTAGTCGCAGGAAAAGGCGCAAACATCATTTTTAAATCCCTGCTTATATCTTCCAAGGCCTTAATGTACTTCACTTTAATCTCAATGATTTGTCATCTTTATGTTTGTTAACTTTTAATAACTCTTCTAATATAATATTTTAATTTTTATGATGTTTGCACTTTTCGTTGATCATCGGAAATACCTACGATTAATACACGTATTTTGTACAAAGGACAAGGGCCTCGCAAAGATCTGCCGCCCGGGGCCTCGCAGTGACTAAGGCCGCCGCTGACATAGTTCTCAGCTACAGTACGCAGAAAATTAAGGACTTAGGTAGCACCGAAACGTCGCAACAGTATGACTGAACCCAAGACGATTTCACGAGTCAGACATAAAGAGAAGGTGAAACTGATTTTCCTAATGAGAGAATACTAAAATTAGAACCATGTACATGCGGACCCACCAACTGTTCGCGCTTGATGTAGTCCCTTCTGAGTCTCCCTGTTACATGCTCATCTGAAATACAAATTAATTCATTCTCTCACGGCACCAGAGATTGATTTTTTTTAACTGCTTAACGTCTCCTATAACAACTAGGTCTTTAGAGACGGGAAAGAATGGGGGGCAAGGAATGGGAAGGAATTCGGCCATGGCCTTTTGAAGGAAGCATCCCGGCATTCACCTGGAGTGATTTGGGGAAACCATGGAAAACCCAAATCTGGCTGCCCGGACGGGGATTCGAACCACCGTCAGAGATTGATGTTACGGGGTACACACTACACGATACAGTAACATACAATAGACTTTTTAATTAAATGGGGTTTGCTGTAATTCACATTAGGATATAAGTTAAGGATTTATCGTCTATGGAAAAGTTCAGAGTAACAGAAGGAGCTGCAATAAGTTTCCTCTTGATCTTTTTGAGTTAATCTACAAAGGGTCGTAACAAACAACTTAAAATTATTTTGAGGCAACTTTGACATATGTACGGAACTGAACAGTTCAGAAAATAGACTCACAAACAACATATAGCTGCTATTTGAAAGTGGTGTGGATAATCACGACTCAAGTTTGAATCGAAGAACCACAAAAGACAGCTATTTAACAGCCACTCAGCCCAAAATGTTTTCCCAAATATACAGAGAAAGTTTGAACGGAAGTTTCTAGGTGTTTAGCAAAGGTTTAAGGGGACATCCATAAATTACGTAAGGTGTTTTCCGGATTTCCGGACCTCCCACCCCCTCTGTAGTGAGACTTCGTGAGATCTTGCCCGACCCCTCCCCCCCCCCCCCTCTGGTGAGATCTGGTCCGCGATTTATAAGGGGGTGGCCCCCCCCAATAAATCGCCCTCGCAACTTTTTGAGACTTTTTTTTTAGGTCTCACCCTCACTTTTCGACGAAATACCCATCCTAAAATCGACTTTCGCGTCATTTTCAGACTTTTTTTTTAGCTCTTAAGTCCAACAATTTTTCAAAAACCTCACGTGAGATTTCCGTAGAACCCCCCCCCCCCCTTGGTGAGATTTCGCCGGACCCTTCCCCCCTATTTCACCTCACGTAATTTATGGACGCCCCCTAAAAGAGCAGGAAGGTAAAATTTACCCGAGACTCCAGTTGGAGTGTGAAACAGTTTGTAAAATCTTAATACTGTGCTAATGATCGAGAATATCCAAAAAGCTTAAAAACGATCTCTCTAACTGCTTGCTACATGCTATGTGTGTAAAATTTGCTACACTGAATGACCTATGCGTGACTGGGCGAAGGCAAAATTTATGCGCGACGTTTTCGATTAATATGCAATCACCCACATTCATTGCTGTCTTCAGAATTATATTGGTCACAAGCAGAGCACAAGTAGTATAATGAAATACGAGGATGGTCTCAAAAGATGTCCGTTTATACCACAGAGTGTACTAAGTTATTTACAGAAAATGGTAGCACGGATCATTATGGCTTCACACGGACGACGTTGGAAGTAGGATAGGATTACTGAAAAGGAAAAGGAAGGAGCCATATCGTCAGTTCCTCGGAATTACTTCGTTAACATTAGAAAACCGAGATCTGTACCAGGTCCGAACGTTACCGTTCACCTACCAGGCTCGGTGTTTGTTCGTAGACGATACTGATAACATCAAAAAATTCCACAAAATTTAGAGTTTCTTAGCATTAAGATAACTTTTGCTGGGGTGTACCTATGACTTCCTCCCCCCTTCCACCCTCAGTTTGTTAGGGATTCCAACAGACGGTAGCTATCGCATTGTGTCCTTGCTCATCTACGTTATTGTGGTCTAAGCCAGGGATAATCAATCTTTTTATACCTACCGTCACTTTTGTATCTCTGTTAACAATAAAACCTTCTAACCGCCCACCATTTCCACAGTAATAGGAACTTATAAAGTAGGGAGGTAACTTTATAAAACCGATGAAGCACAGTATTCGTATGGAACAAATTAACGTGTCCCTTTTTCGGAAATATTTAAACGGAATTTCATCATAGGCCTAATATGATCTAGTGCACTAAAACCTGATTCCACAAGATAAACGTAACGTGAACAAAAGCTATGCTTGGACGATACACAAATAGTATATTTTTAGAAATTTAAGTTGACATGAGGAATTTCATGAAAACTTAATGAAAATGTATTTAAATAATGAAACTTAAAAAAAAGGTTCAATTAAAAAAAGGAAAGTGATTTAGTATCGGATAAAACCGCTACCGCGGCAGCGTAGGGGTTGGCACGATGAAGTTGCAAGAGCGTGTTGAAGACATATTGTCAAGTCTTTCCCTCCTTTACACCAATCAGGTCCAATCATAACTCGGTGTGCTTTCTTCCGTACAACAAAAAGTAGAAATATTTAATACTAGAGTTTGCCCGCTACTTCGTTCGCAAGCTTCAGAACTATCGGTGAAGCACTGTTAAACAGCAGCTATAGTCTTTTTTATTTTAGTAGCTATATATTTATATTTTAGGTATATTCAAACGTATATATTTCAGACCCTGTTGTTTACAGAAAATTCAAACTCAAGGAAAACTGTACGTTGATACAAATTACTCGCAGTACCAACAAAATTAAGTATTTTTTTTACTGAACCAGTAACATTAAAATCACAACAAAAAAAAACCGAAAGCAACGAATAAGCTACGTTATGACAAACTCAATACACTTTTCCGTCCTCCATGTTGACGATACGGATGTCCGAAACGAATTTATTTGCTTCAACAATTCGCTTCATTTTAAATTCTTTCTGAGAATCGATAAATTAATTATCTGTTAATATCAGCGGCTTAGCAACAACGCGATCATCTCTCCGGTACTTTTTTATTTAATGGCTTCAGCCATCACGCAAATATAGCCAATCACCATCTTATAGGAGTACAAAGTTTTATTGTTCGCAAAACACACTTGTGTACTGTTTAGATCGAATTATTATTTGGCATTGACGCAGTTCTCATCAGAGCTGTTATTTCGTTGATATTCAGCCGGTTTTGTATCAGTTATTTTCTAATAATACTGTGAAGCCAACATCTTAGCACATAATGATAGATATCTTCTTCCTTGTTGCAATATTGTCTAATCGTACAGCATGCCACCTGTACGATGAACCATTATAATGCGTGTCCTGTTCGTAATATTCATCATCGTGATTACTGTTTATCTTAAGTCGGTATATCATGGTTTAGAGTCTACTTCGTCAAATAGTCCTGTACTATCCTCCATTCTACTGCCCTCTTTCAGCCATCTTGTATTCAATTGTTTCTTCAGGATAGATACAACACTGAGTCTCTAGGTCCTAGAAGCTGAATTCCTGGCAGTATTTATAGAAAGAACTGACAGATGGCGTTTAGGTAGTGCCTACAGTGTATTTCATTGTTACTGTTTTGATCATCCATAATAAGATACGTATGATATACATCTCAAATATTAGGCAAGGTTCAAAGCATTCAGCTGCGAAAACCTGATCAAAATATGTCCAATAGCTTAAAAATTATGCCAGATCGTCAAAACAAGAATTTTATGTTCAGAAGGGATTTTGATTTTCTGTTATGGCGCCAGCTAATGTGGCTCAATGCGACACACCCACCGAGCGTGGGGTGAGCGGTAACGCTCTGGCCTCGCATTCGGGAGGGCGCGAGGTAGATTCCCGTCCGGGCATCCAGATTTGGATTTTCCATGGTTTCGCCGAATTACTAGTGGCAATGCCGGGAGGCTTCCTTCAAAAGGCCATGCCGAACTCCTTCCCGTTCCTTGTCCTCAGTCTAATGACCTCGACGTCGACGAGGTAAAGCCCTAAGTAAAAAACAAGGGACATGCCTCCGATTGTAACTAAGAATTTAATGTTTCTAACTGTAAAACCGCTTGAAAATCATTTCAGTATTTTTTTTTTTTGCGCGATACCGGAACAACAGACACAGCCCCTATACAGGGTGTTACAAAAAGTACGGCCAAACTTTCAGGAAACATTCCTCACACACAAACAAAGAAAATATGTTATGTGGACTTGTGTCCGGAAACGCTTACTTTCCATGTTAGAGCTCATTTTAGTTTCGTTAGTATGTACCCCATGTTCTTCCACCTATGCTCAATGGAGCACGTTATCATGATTCATACGGGATACTCTACCTGTGCTGCTAGAAGATGTGCCTTTACAAGTACGACACAACATGTGGTTCATGCACGATGGAGCTCCTGCACATTTCAGTCGACGTGTTCGTACGCTTCTCAACAACAGATTCAGTGGCCGATGGATTGGTAGAGGCGGACCAATTCCGTGGCCCCCACGCTCTCCTGACCTCAACTCTCTTGACTTCCATTTATGGGGGCATTTGAAAGCCCTTGTCTACGCAACCCCGGTACCAAATGTAGAACTCTTCGTGCTCGTATTGTGGACGGCTGTGATACAATACGCCATTCTCCAGGGCTGCATCAGCGCATCAGGGATTCCATGCGACGGAGGGTGGATGCATGTATCCTCGCTAACGGAGGACATTTTGAACATTCCTGTAACAAAGTGTTTGAAGTCACGCTGGTACGTTCTGTTGCTGTGTTTTCCTTCCATGTTTAATGTGATTTGAAGAGAAGTAATAAAATGAACTCTCTAACATGGAAAGTAAGCGTTTCCGGACACATGTCCACATAACATATTTTCTTTGTTTGTGTGTGAGTGTTTCCTGAAAGTTTGGCCGTACCTTTTTGTAACACCCTGTATATTTATATGCCACAGTCTACGCGCTCATTGTGTATCTCAAGCGCCGAAGGCCGATTTTTTTAAACAAAAATAGAGGGCAATTTCGATCGTCTGGAAACGCTATCAACTACAATTCATATAACGAGAATCGTGCGCCACTGGACCTTTCCCTTTCACCGTGACCATTAAGCTGCGTATCCACTACGCGCGGCAAACCCTCGAACATTGGCTCGCGCGGCAGCCGCGCATAATGGATACGCTGTTGACACGCGAGCCAGCTCGAACATTGGCGCGGTCTAACATGCCGCGCTGCGAGCTATTCTCTGTCGGTCTCTAGGCGCGCGGCGAAGGGTCCCCACTAATTGGCTCGCGCGCAGTCGGACGGCGGTGTCTTTCTTGGAGTTGGCTCGCGCGGCACAGCGACAGTTTACTGCCATGAACAACGAAAAGTGTCGATTTCTAATACAGCTGTATGGTGCGAAAGATTTTTTGTGGAATAGTAAATGTGCAGATTACCGCAACAAAACGCTGAGGGACGATGCATGGAAGGAGGTAAGTTCAGCAGTGGGCTTACCCGTTTCCGACTTAAAGAAGAAGATGGCTACGCTTCTGGCATCATACAGAAGAGAAAGATCAAGGATAGCTAAACTTAATAGTCTTATTACTATTTCTGGTAATTATTTATTATTTAACAGTTATAACGATCCCCACGGTATAATTTATCGATTTGTGCTGTGTATGTCTACAATATATGCCATATGGGAGCCTGCATGACAGAATATAGCACCACTCGTATTCCTACTTGCGGAAGTCTCAGTAAAAATGGTCGCGAAAACTGACTGTGCCTGCATTGCTTGCCGCGCAACTCTGGCTGGGTTGCGTTGCCGCGCTCGTCAACAGAAACCCACGAACATTGGCTCGCGCCAGTGTTCGAGGGTTTGCCGCGCGTAGTGGATACGCAGCTTTACGGCCGATCCTGCAGTATGTTGATTTTATTTGAAAAAATCATTGCTTTATTCAAACCAGGGAAAGATCCAACTTTGCCACAAAGTTACCGTCCGCTAACCTTACTCAGTGTCACCTACAAATTACCCTGTGGCCACTAGTATTGTCGATTTGATCCACCTGTCTTTGCATGGAGATAATCTTTGGTGTTGCGATGAGCTGGGGTCATGGCAAAGCGAGGACTCTGACTGCGGCAATTAAGTGCTGGGAACTGGCTAATTGTGACTCGTACGTTGACCGAAGATTTCGTAAGACCGGTGGGAAAACTTAAGAGACACGGAGAACAACGCTTCTTCAAGTGTCCCGCAGTTCATTTCCCATCGTTATTCCATGGTCGTTGCTATCTCCTCATTCGCATATTGAAGCCGTAGCGTCGTTAAAGGGACAGAACAATTGAAACTGCATGTAAGCTGTCTACTTGTATCCCATTTTTCTTATATTCTACCTAAATTTGGATTTTTTTATTGAATAAATGTATCGGTTTTTACGAGGGTGAGTCAAAGGAAAACCTTAAATTTATAATTAAAAAAAAAAAAAAAAACGAAATTTCGCGCCGTTATCCTGTAAGTTGGTAAGCGTGCTACAAGCAGCGTGCAGAATGGCCTGTAGGTGGCAGCATAGTGCAGATGCACAAATACCGTCGCAGTATCAGTATAAAGATGGCTGCCCCACTTGAGACTTGCACCAGGGAAGAACAGCGTTCTGTTATTCGGTTTTTGAGTAGTGAAGGTGTGAAACCTATTGAAATTCATCGAAGAATGAAGGTTCAGTACGGTGATGCATGTTTGTCACAGCAGCAAGTCTACGAATGGAGTAGGAAGTTCGCAAATGGTGTGACTTCAGTGGAAGATGCTCCTCGTCCAGGTCAGGCACAACGAGTTGTGACTCCACAGAACATTGCAGCAGTTGAAGCCATAGTGATGGAAAACCGCCGAGTGACACTGAATGACATTGCAGCATGTTTAAAGATTAGTCATGGTTCAGCACACCACATTGTGCATGATGTGCTCCAGTTTCACAAAGTGTCTGCAAGATGGGTGCCACGGCAGCTGACTCCTGAAATGAGAGAACGACGTGTTGATGCTTGTGAAGAACTTCTTCGGCGCTTTGAACGAGAAGGTGATGGCTTCCTTGCAAGAATCGTTACTGGGGACGAAACCTGGGTTCACTTCCACCAACCGGAAACGAAGAGAGCGAGCAAGGAATGGCGCCATTCCTCATCACCAAAACCAAAGAAGTTTCGAACAGAACCATCAGCAGGGAAGGTTATGCTGACTCTCTTTTGGGACGAAAAAGGCGTCATTTTGGAGCATTACATGCCTAGAGGGACCACTGTCACCAGTGCATCATACACAGATCTCCTAAAAAATCATCTTCGGCCTGCAATCAAATCAAAGCGACGTGGATTGCTGTCATCAGGTGTCCTTTTGCAACATGACAATGCAAGGCCCCACACTGCCCGTACAACAGTTGCAACAATCACAGACCTGCATTTTGAGTGTCTTCCTCATCCACCATACTCACCAGACCTTGCCCCAAGTGATTTCCATATGTTTGGACCACTCAAAGAAGCAATGGGAGGAAAGAAGTTCCGTTCTGATGAAGAGGTACGCCACGCGGTGCATGAGTGGTTGCGCGGACTACCAAAAGAATTTTTTTCTAAAGGAATTTATGCACTTTGTAAGCGCTGGAGGACTTGCATTGAGCGTGGGGGAGATTATGTTGAAAAGTGATACAGCTTTGTACCACTTCTGCACAATAAATAATATTTAAAAAAATATTTAAGGTTTTCATTTGACTCACCCTCGTATATATATCATACGCCTTTCGACACGAATCCATACCTTTATACTGAAGTTAGAATACCTCTGCTTCTCTCAAGTCTTTTTCAATTGACTTTAGCACATAACTTTGTAGCAACCATAGTTGAAATCGAACTTTATAACTGGAAACCAAATACAGATTAAAATTGTAAACCAAGCGTGCTGGATGAGCGGTTAACGCTCTGGCTTCGCATTAGGGAGGCCATCCGGCCATTTAGATTTGGTTTCCCGAAATCACTCCAGGTGAATCCAGGATGGTTCCTCTAAGCCGTCATGACTGAATTCCTTCCCATTTCTTGCGCCCAGTCCTTTCCCACCTCCAATGATCTCGACGTCGATGAGGGCAAAGCCATAAGAAGAAGTAAAAAAATGCAAATTAGCACTTGAGAGTTAAAAAACAAAAGATAAGTGGCTTGAGATATTTTTACATTCAATTTGAACTTTGAGAATTTCTGTTACCTTAGATCGATAGTAAATAAATGTAGTCTCAAAAGTCGAAAAATCAAAAGAATAAGTGAATGCACAAAGCTGTTTGTGGAAAAGTTGTCAGAAAATATCTACATACATAATGCTGCATGAGGCAAAAGAAAACATTAAGACTAACATATACCAACGAAGTCTTTCTCGGCGTTGAGAATGTATAAACTGCTCTCGGGTGACTAGCCGAGTCAAGAGTGCGTTGTCACACGATATTTCGGCGACTAGAATCATTCTTCTGGTGAAGATGGCGGCAATGAATCTAGTCGCCGAAATATCGTGTGGCAACGCACTCTTGACTCGGCTAGTCACCCGAGAGCAGTTTATACATTAAGACTAATAATAATCAGATCACGAGGGGAGAGAAAAATAAATGTAAACATTTCGGTAGGTGTAAAACATAGAGAATTACGGGCAAAAAGGAAGTGAATAGTTTGATGCACCATTTCGCTATGAAGGATAGTATAAGTAAAAAAACGGTAGGTAAAAATCCAAAATTCCACCATAAATAGGTACAATTCGTGGTCTCTGTGAGGCACGTTGGACAGAAGTACAGTACTATGAAATGTGAAGAAGTTCATGCTCTTCCAAACAATTGTGTACCGTAAAACGACGCAAGAAGGGACATTTGACAAGCTTCGCTGTATAAGAATTCAGACCAAGATTTTTTTTTTTTTTTTTTTTACGTCTCTTTTTAACATCGAGGTCTTTAGAGACAGGAAAGGATGGGGGGCAAGGAATGGGAAGGAATTCGGCCATGGCCTTTTGAAGGAAGCATCCCGTCATTTGCCTGGAGTGATTTGGGGAAACCATGGAAAACCCAAATCTGGATGCCCGGACGGGGATTCGAACCGCCGTCCTCCCGAATGCAAGGCGAGAACGCTAACCGTTACACCGCCCCGCTCCAGTCCAAGAATATGATCCGTGAACTGTAGCGTATTTAGACTTACGAATTCATCTCTTATACACCGAGTTTCTAACAAGCATCATTTCAACAATGTTTTGATTTTACTGATGACTGCTATTATTCGAAAGATAACTAGCGGTAATATACTACAAGGCGCAAGCTTCTCCTACGTAATCCTTATTGAGACTCACAACAAACTGGAAACAATCGATCCATGCATTAGATCGATGACCAACTGCATAAATAAAAATTGTGATAGGTCAAAATTTGCGTCCACAGCTTCATTTATCACATGCCTAGACAAAATGCTAAAAATTATATGGTATGACTACTTCATTAAACGAACGAAAGCAACAGATATAATGGAGAATACATTATGTTGTGCAGGCTGTTTTATATCATAACCTTCCCCTTCTACACGAGCGACTGATTACTGTTATTAAGTATAATCCGCAGCTGACTACGGCTGCGTTGCGCAGAACTAACAATTTAGTGGCCTAAATAAGCCGCCGATGTACAAACTTGCATTGGAGTATGAACTCAAAATTGGCAATTCGCATTGTATTATTCTCACCATGAATTTCAATACAGTTAGGTTTTTTTTTTTTTTTTTTTTTTTTACTTTTTAACGTCTCTTAACAGCGAGGTCTTAAGAGACGGGAAAGGATTGGGGGGGGGGCAAGGAATGGGAAGGAATTCGGCCATGGCCTTTTGAAGAAAGCATCCCGGCATTTGCCTGGAGTGATATGGGGAAACCATGGAAAACCCAAATCTGGATGCCCGGACGGGGATTCGAACCGAATACTGTTAGAGCTCTATTAATTATAACTGCCATGCGATTTAGCAAGTTATCTCATTCTGTCCTTTCTACATTGTCCTGTTCGCGGAACAAAGTAAGGAAATCACGAAATTCCTGAAAGGCTTCAACAAAATACTGAGAGAACATTTTGGAATAAATATAAGCCAAAGTAAGACAAAAATCATGAAATATAGGAGAAATGATAGCAGTAACTCTAAATTAAATATAAAAAAATAATCACATGTAATAGGAGAAGTAAGGAAAATTTGTTACTTAGGAAATAAAATTACAACTGATTTCCGAAGAAGAAATGCTGTTAAAAAGAGCAAAAAAAAATTATCAAATATTGGTTGAGGACTCAATGACCCTTTAAAAACTGTATATGTGTAGCTCAGGACTTTAATGTAGTGAAGCATGCACTTTAGGAATATCAGGGGAAAAAATCTGAGCATCTGGAATTTGATGCTATAGGAGGATGCTGAAAATTAAATGGAATGATCGTGTTTTGTAAATAATGTTTGAGGAAAGAAATTTGTAGAGACAGGATGGTGGTTCACGTTTTAAGACATGAGGAGGTAGTTAATTTCTTAGAGGAGGGAGTAGTTTAAAAAAACTGTAGAGGAATACAACGATTAGAATAGATGAAGCAGATAATAGAGGATGCAAGTGCAAGGAATATAATGAGACTTCTTCATAAAGTCCATGGCCGAATTCCTTCCCGTTTGTTACGCTCAGTCCTTTCTCGCCGCTAATGACATCGACGTCGACGAGGCGTAAAGCCATGAAAACAAAGAGATGAAGAGGTTAGCTGAAGGTAGGAAGAGACGAAGGACTGCATAAAACCAGTAAAATGATAACAAGAAAAAGCTCCAACTCCGTGACACATAGATTTGTATATTTAACATTTGGTTTCACTTCATAGAAGCATTTAAAAAAAAATGATTGGCTGATATCCTTTTACGATGCCTATTTTTTAATCGTAAGTTTACTCACTTTTCCGCCTTTTTTAAATCTTTGACGCAATATCACTTCCTCATTTTAATGTTAATTTCTTCGCCTCTACATGTCTAGGAAGTAATCTTCGTTCGTCATCGGTCATCTTTTAACTTTTGCATGTCTTTTAAACGTTTCGTCAACCCCGTGATTCCAAAAGTGAAAGACCTTGTTCAAGGATTCGACTCTATCCAATTGACGCCATAATTTTCAGCTGAATCAATTTTTTGCTAACTGAAGAAATAGACAGGTATATCCTAATCTAAATGGTAGAAATTTGTAAGAACGGCTCCAACAGGAAGAAATGCGAATCGTTATTGGGAATTTGGCTCCGCGGCTCAAAAGTATTGCTAATTTAAAACATACCAGGTAAGCTAATAAAACTAACAACAAACAAATGGAACACATTGTTGTAATTGTGTACTTCCTCCTGGAATTTACTCCACTTTTATGGCGGCGTCCCAATGCTTCTTGCCAAGTTTCGTCCCATACATTTCTTTGAATACCATCGCCTCATTTATTATATTTCGTCGTCGTTATTATACGGCTGCAGATTCCCGCCTTGATCAGCATTATTCTGTCAATTTGACTCTTGCAGCATTATGTATTTTAGATATTTTCTGATAACTGTGTTTCTCTTCCACAAACACCTTTGTGCAGGGTTTCCCTTTCATATTTCAGTACAGATAGATTTATACAAAAGCGGATCCAGGGGGTGGGGGCTAGGGGGCTGAAGCCCCCAAAAAGCACCAAGGTCACCCCTAACGACATGTTTTTTTTTTTTTTCCTCTTCTGTTTTAATAAGGGCGGCAATCTAGAATAATGAGATTTCTGTCGGTGAACCCCTCCTTCCCCGAGTCAAGCCCCCCCCCCCCCAAAAAAAAAAAAAATCCTGGATCCGCCACTGGTTTTATATATTTTTGCTGTCATTTCTAGTTCAAGGAATTTATTATTCAATCCAACGTCTCTGATTCAGGTGATATCCTGTTTGGATTTGTTTCCTATTACTGCCCCATATTTGCGGCTTGCGTTTTACCAATAGAGATCACCATATTTTACTGCTTACAAATTTGTGGAGACGTTGACAAGGTGTCTCAGTTTCAATTAGACATACACATACTGGTACAGCATCATCGGCATTAGGCTAACCTTTAAATATTCTTAGATTAGCGCAATCATTTCCGTCAGGAAAGCCATGCGGGTTAAACCGCAACTGCTCTGAACTGGGCAAGCACACCACACCCAGTTTCAAATCCAGGGTCCAACGTATCATCCGTACTGATTACGGTTTCTCGTAACTACCTAGGCGATTGCACGTTTTACAAACAACATATACTCAGTGATACAGATGGCGATACCAGGGTTTATCGCATTATAACAGTTGTTATGACAAAGGCGGAAAAGACGATGGCAATACTCGTTGAAACTGCGGCAGCATGTGGTAGGACAACCCTCACAGGGAATCTTCCGGCCATAAAAACCATAAGCTACAAAATAATAACTTAAAATGAAAAACTGCATTATTTAATCCATTCCCAAGTTAAATAACATGGCATTAAATGAGTCGCTTTTGCACGATTGATAGTTCACATCTGAATTTGGTGTCGTTTGTATTGTAGATATTACCAGTGCACCCCCGACTTAATGACGCAGGATTTGAGATTTGTGATGTTAATTCGCGGATAAACTATCAAAGAAATATTGGTTGGATAGTTTAAAGCAGAGGAGCGATCCTGGTTTCTCCTCTCCTTCTCAAATTATACTGTATGCAATGCCTGAGCGCATCATTGTTTCTACCTCTCCACAAAATTACCACTAATTGGGAAAGGTCATGTTTGTTGATGACCCTTAGACACACTTCAGTATTGTTCACATAGCTTCTCTGCAAGCAACATTTGAACTGGTGCTTCCTGGCGTACGAACAGACTGCTTTATTTGCATGTGTATAAAACGTGATATGAACTCGCTAACAGAGTCTAATGCATCACTCGGTTGGCATTTTGAGTGCAAGAAATCTCCTCCATCCTTACTTGTAAAACCTACTGTGAGTGTGCCGCGTCATCACTGACAAAACACTGCACCTATTCAGACCATAGCTTTTACACAGTCGTAATGCCTACCAGACTCTAGCGCTACCTACGACATAAATTGTATTTAAAAAAAAGTCTTTCGCGTAACATTTCAAATGAAGATGGCGAGAATTGGTCCAGTGGTTTGGCTGTAATTATGCAGTTTACGCACGCCCACGATTTTAAATATAAAGATTAGTATTTAGATTACACATTCAGTATGGATGGGGGGGGGCCCTCCCTCACGCCTAATAGGAGACCTTTTTTTTTGCTGTACTACATCATGGGGCTGGGGGCTCCTCCGGCTGGGGGCCCGTGTCATTTTGCCCGTCCTGCCACCCTCTTCTTACGGCACTGCATACATTACAGTTCGTTTCATTTTGGCTCTTTTTTACGTTATCGTTGCACGGTGTCGCCAGGACAACGAGCTGACGGAGGTGCCGACGGCGGCGCTGCGCGGGCTGTCGTCGCTGGCGCTGCTGGACCTGTCGCGCAACAGGCTGTCGTCGCTGGGCGCGTCGTCGCTGCCGCCGCTGCCCGCGCTCAGCACGCTGCGGCTGGCAGACAACGGCGGGCTGGCGGTGTCGGCGGGCGCGCTCGACGCGGTGGCCGGCTCGCTGCGCAACCTCAACCTGCGCGGCGCCCGCCTGCGCGCGCTGCCGCACGAGGCGCTGCGATCGCTCCGGCACCTCGCCTTCCTCGACCTCTCGCACAACGCCATCAGGGACGTGCCCCCAGGTACGTAACGCACACTCTAATCGCCACAACCGTTTCGGCATTCTGGTATGCGTCATCGTCAGTGACTTTAAATGAACATTCATAACTTTACTGTCGACAATTGCAATATTTGAACATTGATACACTCTACTTACGTACACAGTAGTAACTGTCACCTGACGGTCCTGAATAGTACTTTTTGAACTCTATAACCCGTATTTAATGCCGAAATTTATCACTGTCGTTCTTGTTTTATTACGAATTTTACTTTTTTTTATTTTGAATTGGTACAAGAATATTTATTCTTTCTCAATTTAATGTCTACATTTATTTCTCCAGACATTTTACTCTTCTAATATTTTAACTGTACATGTTCTTTTCATTACGATAAACTTTACTTTCAGGCGAAAAACACTTTTAAATGAAATCTAACACCATTGCGTCTTTAATCGAAATTAGAATATTATAAACCTAAGTATACGTGTAGTTTTGGTAAATCGTATTTTATCGTCAATTCCGATTTATACGTTTATGCTCTTGAAAGTTCAAATTACGGCGTACTTTCGTGTTACAACATATTTCACTATCTTTCTTCATAAAAGCGAACGTAACCGTAGTGGAAACCCGATAATTCCAGCAACATCTGCAAGTATATTGTACGAGCCCATTACTAAAGGTATATTACCATCAAATTCGGGTGTAAAGGCCAATGCAGACGCTACGTTTTGCACAACCTTTTGTCTGCGCAGTCTTAAGACGTAATTAAAACGTTGCAGTTTTTAGAGTGTCTACATGGCGCAGAGATATCTGTATATTTCGCTCAGTTTTGTGCGATATCGTCATAGAGGAGGTGCTACTCTGGTGAAAAGGAACAAAATGAATCTGAAAACGGTGCTGCCGTCTGCACGCACCGACTTGTCCGCACAGTTCATGGGCATCTATGCTCTCTAGCTCAGTTATCGCTGCAACTGTACCGTCTTCGCGCTGGATTAAAAACTGCGCACTTATCCAATCTACGCGCAACGTTTTATCCGCAACGTGTTGAACTGTGCAGACAAAATGTTATGCAAAACGTAGCGTCTCGACCAGCCTTAAAGCTGCAAGTAATACTGTAATGTGCTCCTACTTCCGCTAGGACTTCCACACAATCGCACAACCATCCGTGTCTGCATCTGTCTTAGACTAAAACCGAGGAAGTAAGTTCGGTGGCAAACTTAGGACTGTCGCTGATCTCAGTATTTGCCTTTCCAAAGTAGAAAACATTTTTTTTTTCTCGATATCTGCATAGCTAGTTTGATTCTGTCTGAACAAATACTGACATGCTCCTGCTGTTTCGTCTTAGGGAAACACCTTTCAGAAACATAACAACATAAATAAGTACGGTTCTACCTCTGTGAGTTGCCAGAACGCAATATTCCCTCTCTTTTTTTCTGCGTACGCTGCCTGAAGCGATATTAACTGTCAATAGGAACTCGAGTTCATAAAAAACAAAAACAAAACAACAAAACAAACACACAAAACAAACACACAAAACCACAAAAAACCAAAAAACTGAGCTGTCTTGGTGAACAGTTTAACATCCACTGTGGCTTAATTAAATAATTTCCCGTTACACAAATAAGGTAATAGTGATTTAACAAATGACATGTGTTCTGATGGTGACGCGATGTCTCTCGTTTAGGTTTTTCAAGGTGCGTCCCTTAGGTATCGTTGTGACCCGGGCTCACTTTGCTGTGCGCAGGTGTTCTGATGGAGACGCGATGTCTCTCGTTTAGGTTTTTCAAGGTGCGTCCCTTAGGTATCGTTGTGACCCGGGCTCACTTTGCTGTGCGCAGGTGTTCTGATTGTGACGCGACGCCTTTCGTTTAGGTTTAGGTATCGTTGTGACCCGGGCTCACTTTGCTGTGCGCAGGTGTTCTGATGGTGACGCGATGTCTCTCGTTTAGGTTTTTCAAGGTGCGTCCCTTAGGTATCGTTGTGACCCCGACTCACTTTGCTGTGCGCAGGTGTTCTGATGGTGACGCGACGCCTCTCGTTTAGGTTTAGGTATCGTTGTGACCCGGGCTCACTTTGCTTTGCGCAGGTGTTCTGATGGTGACGCGATGTCTCTCGTTTAGGTTTTTCAAGGTGCGTCCCTTAGGTATCGTTGTGACCCCGACTCACTTTGCTGTGCGCAGGTGTTCTGATGGTGACGCGACGCCTCTCGTTTAGGTTTAGGTATCGTTGTGACCCGGGCTCACTTTGCTCCTTGCAGGCGGGGTGCTGTCGACACTGGACTCGCTGGCGGCGCTGAACCTGGAGCGCAACCTGATCCAGCAGGTGGCGCCCGACGCGTTCGCGGGCGTCAACGACACGCTCACCTCGCTCAGCCTGCTCAACAACCTGCTCACCGAGTTCCCCACGCAGGCCATCAGCACGCTGGGCGAGCTCAGGGTCAGTCAACAACACACAGATATCCAATCTATAAACACAGTACTCAATTTTCAATATATCCTACACACTGATTTTTTCTACAGAAAGCACTTTTGTCACTTTTATAAGCATTCAGCTTGTATTATTATACAATGTGACATACGGGCTGCCTCTGGCACTGCAGTCCACTCAAGACAGTCTATTTTTCACC
Organism: Vandiemenella viatica; assembly: GCA_031002005.1. Taxonomy (NCBI): domain Eukaryota; kingdom Metazoa; phylum Arthropoda; class Insecta; order Orthoptera; family Morabidae; genus Vandiemenella; species Vandiemenella viatica. The sequence continues at coordinate 26,969,108 of JARYHS010008074.1, read as the reverse complement.
AATATTACAAAGAATCAGCACATCTTGCTTTAACTGTTCTGATTATTTTCAGGCGTCAATATAATCTGCAGGGAAAGTCAAAGCCTGTTGTTGTTTCTATAAAACAGGGCATATCGTTATTTTGTATATGTCTCTTTCCCGGCCATTGTTTCCTCCACGAGTGGAACACGGTGAACTTGAGTTCTTGCATAGCTTTTGTTGTTCTTTTTGAAGGGATCTTCGAGCGAAGCCTACTGACTTTTACGTCAGCGATTTCACATTTTATTGTCATCCAGTGGTTTTGGGTGTTTTCTTTTATATTCTATAACAAGGCCGTTTCTCTTTCTGAGCTGTTGACGAGCAAAGTGGCTCAGAATACACAGTCAAATATAAAAGCCATCAGTATTAAATAAGCAAAACTTGAGGAGGAAATCGTGTTTCTATCCATGAATTTTGCTCTATTATTCCAATATGGCTCAATCGTTAATCATCGTAACATTTATTGCTTCTCTTTCTAGACAATCACGACTTTATCATCTGAGTATTCAGTTTGTTATTATATCCTGTCACTTCACTGTACTTCAAAGCCGCGTTTTCCTCGTACTATCATTCGCTCGCAACTAAAAATACGCTCAATTTTCATAACTAAATCTTTCTGGTGCTCTCACAGTGCTTTTGAAAACAAGTCTTAAATGTCTATACAGCAGCGGTTCCCAACCTATGGGTCGCGATCCACTGGTGGGTCGCGGCGTGAGTTTTGGTGGGCCGCCGAACAATAGAGGTTTTTGCCACAAAAATATATCTTTTATTTCATCTATTAAAAAATTATATAACATGATATTTTACAAGTGCAATAATCATGAAAGCTATTAGCTTAAATTAAATCACTGTGAGAAAAAAAAAAAGTTTTCTTAAACAGACAACCGATATTATGCAATATCCTCGTTGTGAGATATAGCAAAGGCAGCAATCGCGCAATCGTTAAGGCAAACCTTGAACACCCCCTCTCCCTCCCCGCTCTACTGCTCCACCAAATAGCGACCTGGCAGACCAGTTGCATTTTAATATGCTGATCGAGTTACTTCTTTCTAATCGTGGAATTTCAGCAGTCAGCTTGATGAGGTGATGGTCTGTGCAGCCGCCTCCCGGTCTATAATATGTCTTATGGAATATCAATTCTCGTTTTTGTTGATAGTATCTACTTGGTACGAAAATTTGCCTTTTCGTAGGATAGGATAGTAGATAGCGTACCGAGGTCACACAAGACTTCCCATTCTGATATTAGATAGACTCTCATATTAGGTGGTCGCGAAATTTTTTTTTTTACTTAAAAGTGGGTCGTGTGCCAATAAAGGTCGGGCCACACTAGACCGCACCGCACCGTCACTCGGCCGTGTGTCGGTTCGCCCCCCTCGCGTCCACACTGGTCCGTAGCACGGCCGTGTGACGGACGGGTTCCTACTTGGTCTCCTTTAACGTATACACTTGACTGTTTCACGGAATTAATGTTAAAAAATTACCTTAAAAGTGATTTCGGTATCGTAGCTGCGGCTACCACCCGTACTTTATTATAGAGTACTGTACTTTATAATCTACGAAGATAATAAATTACATTAAAATACTTTTTTTTTGTGTGACTCCTGTTATCTCCTAATTGTTTGATCTCTTATGCACAAAAATAGTATTCCAAAACTGTTTTAACAAATGGTCATCACACTGTATTGAAAGATTTTCGTGTAATTCTATATAGTCACGATTTAATGTCAAGCGTCACTCACTTCACATTTAACGTGTTTGTTTTGGTTGAGGTTCCTTTTCGAGTCACTCACATTTTTTTTAACAAAAAAGAATAAGATTATTATATATTTTTATTTTAATGCAGACCGCAAAGATTCCGTAAAATAATAATAATTTCATGTGATCTAAAAATTCCAGTCACAGAGTTTCTTATCGGCTGCGCAGTACACCTCTATCGTTGTCACCTAATTTGAAAAGGAAAACTACAGATTAACGTGAAATTAGTAACACGGAGCGTCCTAGCATTTTAGCATTAACAAATCAAAGCTTTTCCAGTGGTGATCCACAAAAATTACAGCTGAGACAGGGATTTGAACCAGGGACTTTCATTTCCCCAATCGTACGCCATAACATTCTGAGACAAGAGACAAATCTGCTTATAATCAAAAATTATTATTCAAACATAATAAAATAAACGTACTTATACGCCATGCCAAAACACAAATGTACTTTATTATATGATTGAATACATATTTTCCAGTACTTCTAGATTCAGATGCTTGCGGCGAGTGATTTGGGAACGGAAGGTCCCCGGTTCAAAATCCGGATCTCGGATGCAATTTTTACAGGCCTTAAAATCGACTTTCACCACTGGCAAAGATTTGATTTGTTAATGCGAACATGCAAGGACTCTAACTACATTTTACGAATATGTGATGAACCTGAAGTGAGGCTGAAAAGAAAGGACACACTTCTAAAGCAATCAGTAACGTTAAAACAATATTTAGTCGGAAAGGACCGGAAATTTCCGAACTCTTTCTATGCAGTTCTCCATATCGACCAGCCCGACAGCAGACCGACACCGGGCCGCACCGTCAAAATATAAATCAAACTAATCCGGGCCGACACGCGGTGACGTTTGAACTCACTTCAATCGAGTGAGCGACAACAATAAGAAAAGTGACGGTGCAGTCTAGTGTGGCCCGACCTTAAAGGTTGGGAACCGCTGCTCTAAAATTTTATAATAACCCGTGACCGAATGGTTTGGTAGTCTCGTTATCAGCTGGACTGTTTCGATGTGATATCTCGTGTCAGGTGCTGGACCTGGGCTTCAACCTGGTGGGCGAGCTGCCGGAGGAGGCGTTCTCGGCGACGCGCGCGCTGACGCTGCTGGCGCTGGACGGGAACCCGCTGCGCACGCTGCGGGAGGCGGCGCTGCGGCCGGTGCGCGGCACGCTGCGCGGGCTGTCGCTGGGCGGGCGCGCGCTCGTCTGCGACTGCCGCCTGCGCTGGCTCGCAGAGTGGCTCGGCGGCGGGCAGCAGCTGCAGCTCACCTCCAGGGAGAGGGACCCGCAGTTCTGCGGCGAGCCGACAAAGCTCAGGGCGCGCTCCCTCACCGACGTGCGGCCCGAGGGTGAGACACACACACTACATCTACATCCATACTCTGGCAGAGGGTGCTAAGCACCAATCCTAAACCCGCCCATTCCAATCCCGAATAGTTCGAGGAAAGAAGGAATACATATAAGTATCAGTACGGCATCTTATTTCTCTAATCTTATCCCTCCGGTCATTGCGACCTAAATAGGTTGGCGGAAGAAGTATTTCATTGCACTCGAAATTTAATTTTTTTTCCATATTCTCCCATAAATTCGAACGCAAGCTACGTCGTCTGTCTTCCAAACTATCCCAGCCCAATCTACGTATCAATTCTGTGACTCTTTCATAAGGGCTGTAACAACATGTAACGAATCTAGCAGCTCTCCTCTGCACCCTCTCAACTGAGTCAATCAGAACCTTGCGATACGGATCCCAAACCCCACAACAGTAATCCAGATGCGGACGCACTAGTGTTTAGTCCTTTGTTTGAGCATTACAATTCCTCAAAATACGACCTACGAATCGTAATTTAGAATTAGCCTTGCCTACGACGGAAGTTATGTGCATGTCCCATTTCATGTTGCTTTGTACTATCACCCCCGGATACTTCACGGAATCAACCGTGTCAACAGCTGAATTGTTTATTTTGTACTCGTGAACAAACTGATTCTTCTTGTTACTTATCCGCATTGCCTTGCACTTTTTGCAATTAAGTGTAAGCTGCCATTTACGGCACCAATCGAAAATAGCATCCAAATCACGCTGAATTTCTAAGCAATCGTCGGAGCATCTTATTTCCCTATAAATAACCGCATCGTCGGCAAACAATCGCAACCAGCATCTGACGTTGTCACCTAGAACGTTTATAAATATTAAGAAGAGAAGTGGACCTATTACACTTCCTTGAGGAACGCCCGAAGTAACATTTATCTTAGAAGAGGCTTCCCCGTCAACAACGACATACTATGATCGACCAGTTAGAAAATCACGTATCCACTCGCAAATCTGAGCCGAAATACCGTAAGCTCGAATCTTCGTTAAAAGTCGGTTATGTGGCACAGTATCAAAAGCTTTCTGAAAATCCAAAAAAACTGCATCAACTTGCGAACCTGCATCGATCACTTTCATTATGTTGTGGGAAAATAGGGCCAATTGTGTTTCACACGATCTCTTCTTCCGAAATCTGTGTTGACATGGTGTAAGTAACTCGTTCTCATCTAGAAACTTCATTATGTTCGAACATATGACATGTTCCAGAATTCTGCTGCAGACCGATGTTATGGGTCGATAATTCCTAGGATCACTCCGATCTCCTTTCTTAAAAACGGGAATTACCTGGGCTATTTTCCAGCTAGAAGGTACTTTTCTCTCTTCTAGTGATTTACGGAATATATGTGACAGAAATGGTTCAATAACCTCCGCGTATTCAGAAAATACTCTTACCGGTATACCATCGGGACCCGGCGCTTTACTACCTACATGTCTCACATTGTGAAAACTTTCTCGGACCAACCACAGGGGGAAAACGTTTCACACAACTGATTACTTTAATTCTTTACTCAAGTCAGAGTCTGCACTTTTATTCCTGAACAGTCTGTAAGTACAGATTTCGCCAAACGCTAGATCTTCCCGCAATGAAAAAAGCATCAATGTGGGACAAATTCGAAAAACATTGGACCCTAATTTCAGAGGTGAAAGCAATATCAGTTGGGTCCAATTACGCAAGACAAATTACAACGATTGCAAAATGAAAATTTAAAGTAAAATTCATAATAAAATAATTCTCTCCAACAACAAGGAAGAGGCAGTCTACGCACTTGAAAAACTGCATGAAATTGCAGCTAAATGTGGTCTCAAAATATCATATGCTAAAACCCAATATATGGAATGATCTTCACGGTACCAAGATGGACAACCCATAAAAACGCGATTTGCCAATATCTCTCAAGTAGCTAAATTCAGATATCTAGGAGAAATTATTCAACCTGCAGGATTAAATCGTGAAGCAAACAAGGAGAGAATAACTAAATTACAAAAAGCCTACAGAATCACCTGGAACAGATACTACAAAAAGTCAATATCCCGAAATGCCAAGTTAAGACACTATAACACTGTAATCAAACCGGAGGCATTATACGCATCAGAAACCTTGATTATTGGAGGAAGATCATTGATTAAAGATATTGAAAAGCAAGAAAAGAAAATTTTAAGAAAAATCTTTGGCCCTGTTTGTACCGGAGGAATTTGGATGAAAAGGAAATCAAACGAACTGTATCAGCATTCGGAAAAAATTTCAGACACATTCAGGAAAAGACGAATTAAATTCTACGGCCATATTATCAGAATGAGTAATAACAGACTAACAAAAAGAATTCTAAATCTAGCCCTTTCAATGAAAATTAAAAACAACTGGCTAATTGAAATTGAAAAGGATCTCCGGGAAATAGGAATAACAGACGACATCATACAGGACAGATGCCGATTTAGTAGCATGGTCAACAATCACCAGTTTGCCAACAGCCAGTATATCAGAAGAAGGAACACGTGGACGGAAGAACGAAGGAAAGAACACAGAGAAAGGATGAAGGAGTTTTGGGAACAGAAGAAAAACATTTCTGCTAAATAAGTTCACTCGCGCTCCTGAGTTGGGCACAACAACGGAAGAAGAAGAAGAATGTTAAACTTCGGCATTAAATACGTATCCATACAAGTGAAAAAATACTGTTCCGGACCCACATACGACGTAACCATTTCCCCACTGACAACGTCCCATATTAAAAGAGCGGAACGCATCTAGTGAATAAAATTTAATTGAAACTATTGTTAATAAAGGGCGTTTAATCTTAAAACAAATTAAGTATTTAAGACGTCGTTTGATCGAGACTTGTACGAGGCAACTGTTAAAATATTATTATTTTTCTCTTCCCCAGCCGAAAGCTTCAATCGTTCGCAGTCAACTAGAGAATTCAACACACAAGTTGCGAAATTAATTTTCATCTGCCGCCAAATAACAACAACCGCCAATTTTCTGCATGTGAACTGAATTGCCTGCCAAACAATACGATCCTATGAAAGGCTGGTTTCCATACTCGTCATACATCCCACTTGGTGTTTTTCAAAATGATGGTACGTCTGAAAATGGAAAAATTTAAACCGTGGCATAACATTTCAAAGTAGATCTTCTTCAAATGTTTCCAAAGGTGTTTGCTCACTAAATTCTTGACTCGTAAATTTCTCCAGGATGGAGTTGGTATGGAGCGACAAAGGACTTTAATGTATTGTACAACAATTATTCGGCACTTCAGTAATTTGATCATTATAGCTCCAACACACAACTAGATAATCAAATAACCTCAATATTTAAGATCGATACCCAGCTATATTATTCATCCTTCCAAAACTGCCATTAGTCCTTCTCAGCGATATTAATTACTGATTCATCGTGTTGCAAGATTTTGTTCGCTACGAGCTCCACCAAATGCTCATCATCTCCCAGTATTACTTTACTTTCAATGGCGGAGTAAATAATAATAATATTCCCACTTGCCCTTAACGGTCTGGTGAAAGAATACCAACCTGACTTGCATTTGATCTCCGTCGTCGCTTCACCTAGCAACAAAATCCTATCAGGGGAAAGACCATGGTAAAACTGAAAGATGAAACTAATCCACGGAGCGTTCATTGTTTACATTAACAAAGCAGCATTTGTATGGTGAAAAGATCATGTGATAAGTATGAAAAAAATCCGACACCCAGATATTTTGAAACAACGATCTTTCCAGCTATAATAAGACACCATAGTACTGAGAAACCATATCACTCTCGATTCACAGTTAACATTATGACTGAACAAACAAAAATTAGAAGTAAGGGTTTATATTTCTGCCTCTGCTCACACACAAATTTATGCAGCTATGGAGAACAGTAAGAAGACTATTTTATCCCATCATATTTATTTTTTCATTTACGCGTTAGAGGGGAAATATTTGAATATTGGAACAACTTAGTATTCCGAATAACATTAACTATTGTAGTAGTCGTCTTCCTCTTTAGCGCTCAGACGTCTCTATCAATCCAGCGCTGCATACATCGAAAATATCTGTAGGACCCACACTATAGCAATTTGGGAGCCTGTGAGCTAAATCAGAAAAGTCGCCACTCCACAGTACAACAAACTATGTTAGAAGACGGAAATTCGCCATTATTAAGACTGAGGCGTTTAGATTTTAAAAAAGCTAATGTATTCATCACCCGATTACCTCAAACTAAAGGAGAACATTTTGTTACATATAAATTAACTAAACTAGGATTGGACAACTAAAGGGAGAAAATTAAACTCATACGTCTATTCTTTAAACGAAGTTGATATATTTCCCTTGATGATCGCTAAACACACGACATATCTGGGCAATGCAACATTTGTTCTTCTAGTTGCATATCAATATCCGAGAGTAGGCGGTTACCATGGGAGGGGGTGGGTTTTTATCCCTCCATGGGAACGTCACGTGGGGCGGGAAAATGGAATACTAACAAACTGAAAATATTAGCACACAGGATCAAGTTTGGTGTAGAAAATACAGGATTTCTCGACAGTGACTGCAATTCTCATACACTAATAATTCTTCAATCGATTGAACAGCAAGTTTTCACGAAACCTTATTTCTAAATCCCAAACATCTCCGCAGTGTTCTTGGAGCTACAGCATACGGCAATGCTTGTGGAGTCTCGACAGTCGCATGAGGAACTTACATCCAGCGCCTTCCTTCGTGTTATGCTCAAAGAGTGCCCCAGAGTGCCATTAACTTGTCATCCAGCTTCAGACTCTTGCCTTCTTCTTCATACGTGATACACACAATAATTTCCACCAAGTCGCAGTCAAATTCAGCATGGAAGAAAATATCTAATTATCGTATCACTATCACACTGACATGAAAGAATTCCTGCTATAGGAAGGATCAACTAAATCACAATCACCATGGTTCAACAATTGAAGAGTCATCCTCTGTGTTGATATGTAATGTTAAATGGAATTTGCGACGATATTCAGAGAATGGCTAAAGCACACAATGCTGTTCATTAATGATGTAAGTGGCGGAAGGGGATGGGGGAGGGAATGAGGACAAGGAATAAAAAGAAAATCGGCCATGGCATCCTGACTCCCGGAATTCCATCGGGAAACTGTGTGAAACATAAATCTGGATGGATGCAGGGTGAATGGAGCCTCTGGCACAGTTGTTTTGTTTTTAGAGCTGACATGCGAGGGTGAGACGAACGAGTTGGGGACAGAGGTAGCTGTGGCGCCACCTGCAGACGGACACGGAGAGGTCGCTCCCGTCGAGTCCGAGGAGGACGAGGTGGGCATCACGCAGTCGCCGCCGAGACCATCCTCCACAACGACCACCACCACCACCACGCCGAGCACCACGACCACGAGTACCACAACGACAACGACCACCACCAAGCGGCCCCCACCACGCGCAACGACCACTTCAACACCGCCGACCACGCAGAGGACCACGAGAAGGACCACCACCAGCACCACCACAACCACGCAGCGGCCGTCGACAACCACCACGGTAAGCATCTCTCATATTCGCTTTCTGAATCTGAACTAAACACCAGTATCACTGCTACCGTCAACTGTAACCGGTCTACTGACGCCATTAAACGGCTGGGGACAGCTCTTCGACATTGGCCGCGGCGACGCACAGTGGTCCGGAATTGGAATATAGTGGACATTCGAATCCAAAAAAAATGCTTTAGATAGCATTTACTATGTTGATCAAAAATTGTTATGTTAAATTTTTGATAAAAATGAGTCCTTCACACTTAAAATATAAAAAATGTATGGGTAGAAATTTTTTTTTTTTTTTTTTTTTTGGCCCTATATCAAAGTGTCAAAGTCAAACCTTATGCAATCATATGTACTTATCCTACTTAATATTACAATATAAATTTTTTTTGGGTATCCTTGCCGCTTTGACTACAGGGCGCAAGTGAATTTCATGGTTAAAAAAATAGTGGGCATTCGAAAAAAAGTCATAATATGGATCAGCACAGCAAAACCTACCTAAAGAAATTTTTTTCTGATTGATATAATGACTTTAGTTCGAATGTTCGCTATATTTTATCCCCGAAATTCACTTGCGCCCTGTTGTAAAAGCGGCAAGGATACATAAGAAATTTTTATGTTGTAATATTAAGTAGTATAGGTACTTATGATTGCATAAGGTTTGACTTTGACACTTGGATATAGGGCCGTGAAAAAAAAATAGATTTCCACCGATACATTTTTTTTATTTTAAGTGTGAAGCACTCATTTCTATCAAAAACTGAACATAACAATTTTTGATCAGCATAGCAAATGCTATCTAAAGCAATTTTTTTGGATTCGAATGTCCATTATATTCCAATTCCGGACCACTGTGCGACGCCGCATCCACGTGGTTCTCCGTGGACACATTCGCGGTGATTAAAGGCGTTTCCTCCTTCAGGGAAAGTCCATAGGGGGTCAGGGTAATTCTTCCATTATGGTCACCCTAGTGGTGGGCTGAGATGGGTAATGGGGGGAGTTGTGAGAGAATTTATGAGCGTGAGATCGGGTGATCCCCGCTTGCAGCAGCAACTGCAACAGCAGCTTTCTCCACCACAAGGTCGATAAACTGAACTACACGATACCAATCCATTAATCTGTTTCGGACAATCCGTAGATGAATTACAGCTTTATAAATATCTATCGTTGCAGTTTTCGTTAATTTGAAGCCATTTAGTAATTCCAGTTGGGGCCTTGTGGTGTGCAGGCGCGGCCCGCTGTCGCCGGCGGCGGCTCGCCCGGCTCGGTGGTGGCGGCGCGGCCGGCGGCGCCGCCCTCGTGGAGGCGGCCCGCGACGGCCCCCAGCCCCAGCCGCCCCCCGCTGGTGACGGCGCCCGCAGAGCCGGCCGTGGTGGTGCGCTCGGCCACCAGGCAGGACGGCGCCGTGGTGATCGCGTGGGACTCTCGCGCCGCAGACATCCCCGGCTTCAGGGTCGTGTACCGGCTGTTCGGAGACCGCTCCTTCAAGCAGGGCCCTCCACTCGAGCTCAGCGAGCGCGAGTTCAAGATCAAGAACGTGCCGCCTCAGGTGAGCTCCACCATCCCAACATAACCTCTCTCCTTCAACATTGACTCCGCTTTTGGCGACTAAATAATATTTATTTCGAGGCACAATTATGGAAAAATAGCTGTTGGAATGATACAGCAGGATTGGTGAATTATATTGATATGTCTTGGTAGCCATTTTCATGCTACCTATAAATGGAAAAAACTCATAGGAGTAACTCGTTTTGGGTAACTGTTGCTTCCATGTTTATAATGAGTAGCTAAACAATGTACTGAGGTATCACCTCCATCAGCGTTGCATTGTACCACTTGATGTCCATACCATCGATTTACGAGGCGCGTCCAGAAAGTAAGTTCCGTTTGGTAATAAAATGAAATTGTACACAGATACAGAAGAAATTTATATTGCACAAAATTCTAAAACTCTTAAACTACTTTTCCACATAACTGCCGAAATTTTGCAGGCATTTGTCATAGCGTGGCACCAGGTTTTGTATACCTTCTTCATAGAAATCTGTCACCTGTGTCTTCAACCAGTTGGAAACTTTCTTTCAGCTCGTCGTCATTGGTGAAGTGATAACCACCAAGGAAAGACTTGAGATGTAAGAACAGATGAAAGTCTTGCCAGTTCTTCTGTAACCAAAGGTGGACGCCCACTTCGTTCTTCATCGTGCACATCACTACGCCCGCCATTGAACTGTCGGACCCATCTTCTCACCATCGAATCACTCATCGCATTTGGTCCATAAACATCGCAAATTTGCCGATAAATTTCACTTGGTTTCACTTTCCTCGCATTCAGAAACCGAATCACAGACCTGATTTCACAGCCGGCAGGATTTTCAATCAACGCCGACATTTCAAACAAGCACAACAAAGCGTACGTAACTGACAGCGATCTCCAAATGGCGCATGTTCTTCCCCTTGATACACATCGTCTACAGCACATGTGCGGAACTGCAATCGCAGCGCTGCAGCGGAGATAAATTGAAACGGAACTTGCTTTCTGGACGCGCCTCGTATTTCCATAAAGAAAGTTCTCTGTCATTCACGAACGTCAAGTTGCGAAGTCTTCATTATCGATCCTAAATTTTTTTGCGTGTGTTGCATATTTGACATTTTCATCGGCAAGACAGTTGAAAACAGCTTCTAAGAGACGGAATCTCCTTAATTGGCTCATCTTCCGATGAGGAAATGTTTGGTTGGTTTGTTGAATCATACCACGTCTGAAGTCATAAAGATGTGGAGTATTATAAACTCCATCTTGCGTCTTTCACATCAGAGATATACAAGTTGAAGGAAAAGAAAACATATTTTCGTCAGCATATTATATATATATGTGTGTGTGTGTGTGTGTGTGTGTGTGTGTGTGTGTGTGTGAATCCATCCGCGTAATTCAATTCCTTGCCAGGTAGATATACATTGTCATAAAATAAAAAATCAATATATTGCTATACCTTGCCGATTTTCTACTGCTTCCATAGAGCCATACAAACGCTGATCAAATTTCTGGAAATATAGTCAAACACTTGCTGATATTTGTGAGAGAGTAAAATTTGTTGTTAGAGCCTCTCTCATCTCTACTATGAAGTTTAATACAAATCTCACTTCATTCTATTTTCATTCCCAAATTTTCCGCTTGCCTTAAGAGGCTTCCATTAATTACGTGAGGTACCCCCCACTTTTGGTGAGATTTGGGGTGAGATATGGCTGGATCCCCCCCTCCAGTGTGACGACCTCATAGGTTTTGGAGACCGCTTTTTTAAGTTCCCCAGTTCTCATGGGGACTTAGACGCCCCCCCCCCCTGTCGGGATTGGCGTATTTCTGTTCTTCAATTAATTAAAAATATGACATGTCATTTCTGTCGACCAACCCCCGTACTGATCGACCTTGTGTTTTTAGCTCTCTTGCTTCCGCATCATTTGTAGACCTAATACCCCCTAAGGTCGACATCCGCGTCGTTTGTGGACCTTCTTTTTTTATCTCTACTGTCCTTCGAGAATTTCAAAACTTCACGTGAGATTTCCCTCCCCCCAGGTCTCCTAGGTGAGATTTTACCATCCCCCCCTATTTCACCTCACGTAATTAATGGACGCCCCTTACTAACTTGGCAATGAGAGTTGTCTAGTTGTGACTGTGTGCCTCGTGACAGGAGTGCATCGTGGTGTGCGTGGTGTCGCTGTCTGACGTGATCGTGACTCCGGACACGGTGCCCGCCGCACAGTGCCGCGAGGTGCGCACCCAGACCGGAGGCTCGCTGTCGGGCAACATGGACAAGATCACGATCGCGGCGAGCGCCGCCATCTGCGCCACCGTGGTGGTGGCGCTGGTGGTGTTCGTGGCGGCCAGCCGGCGCCGCTCCAGACACCTGCGCACGCTGCACCACGGCCAGGCCGGCGGCAAGGTGCCGCCGCCGCCTGCGGCGCCCACCTGCTGCACGCCCAGCCCGCTGGCCCCCACCACCACCGCCTCGCTCGCCGCCCTCACCGCCTTCGGACACAGCGAGTGGGACCAGGCGTCTGCCTACAGCGGCCGCAGCATACCCCGCCCCAGGACCTACCACCACCTCGACCGACAAGGTGATCACCCTCAACAACTCTCTTAATCGAAATGAATTCTTCAAGGGTTTGCTGCCGGATTACATTTTGTGCTGACGACGAGCTTTCGGCGACTTGCACTGCCGCCATCATCAGATCCGTTGTATCTAAAGGAACAACCAGAACTGAACCGAACAGCGGAACAGAAGCGAGCCAGGATCGTTGTCGACGTCCGATTGGCTGACTCCAATGACGTAACCATACCGTGATTGTGATTGGTCGGTTGCGAAACCAGGTGTAGATATACACCAGCGTTGTACTGACAGTTGGCTCCACAGCGTAAACAAAGCCAAGGTTGTAATAAATGGAAGGAAGATGGAATACACACGTCAATGTTAGCATAACGTCATTGTTCAAATTGCATCACCGTTCACATTATTCCACCACTATTAATCTCGAGAATCCGTAGGGAGCCAAGCAGTATTCTGATTGGCTGACTCCAATGACGTAAACATTCTGTGACTGTGATTGGTCGGTTGCGGAACCAAAAACATGGCATACATACAAGGTTCTGCTGAGTATATTAAACCAAGAACATTAAAAGACCATTATTTGGGTTTTTCCATAAGACCACCCGAGTGGTGGTCACAGGTTTTTCCCCCAAAGTGATAAATAAAGAGTGCCCCCAAACCTAACCTTAGACTAACAAGCTTCCAAAGGAAGTGGTGCTTTAGCATATAAGAACAAAAAAGAGATTAAACATCTTGATTAATAGTGGTGGAATAATGTGAACGGTGATGCAATTTGAACAATGACGTTATGCAAACATTGACGTGTGTATTCCATCTTCCTTCCATTTATTACAACCTTGGCTTTGTTTTACGCTGTGGAGCCAACTGTCAGTACAACGCTGGTGTATATCTACACCTGGTTTCGCAACCGACCAATCACAATCGCGATATGTTTACGTCATTGGAGTCAGCCAATTGGACGTCGACAATGATCCTGGCTCGCTTCTGTTCCGCTGTTCAGTTCAGTTCTGGTTGTTCCTTTAGATACAACAGACCTGATGAAGGTGGCAGTGCAAGTCACTGAAAGCTCGTCGTCAGCACAAAATGTAATCCGGCAGAAAACCCGTGAAGAATTTATTTCAAAGATACGCCGGGAAAGACTTATCTCTCACTCTCTTAATCCTTCGCACTATCTCCATATTCTATTTTGCAGAAGCAATTAAACTGTCACACATATCCACTGAGAATGTTTGTACACAAATGTCTATCTTTCATGTTTAGATGCTAAAGTTAGCTAATTATTTGGATACCAAATTTATCCACTAACATAGCACCATATCTAGAACCCTATGCACCCAAGATATCCTGACAGTCTTCCACAACGAGAATTTTCTAGCAGCGCTTCTTTAGGATGGCTTCTAATCGCGTCAAGGGTAAATAGCCGGCTTGTACCCCTTGGCCCAACCTGGCATAGCCAAGTGGCCTGAGGGGATGGGAGTGAATTTTGTGAGCTTTTGGTGGAAGCAGTCTTAAGAGTGGAAATTTACTGACCTTTGGAAGCTTTGCTAGATATTAATTGTCAGGACTGAATTGAAACCACTCCATTAGGTACAGTTGGAGAACCAGTTTAGGTAGGGAAATGCCAGTGCAAAATGATTGACTAGCTGATTTTCTACCTCATAAATTATGTGGTGACTATAGTCTTTAGAGTGCCTTTTATTGACCACTGAAGACTGTATGAATACAATCTGAAAACATAACTCCCGATAGCCTCTACAAATAATAATCATTGACTGAGCCGCATCTTGGCTGCATAGACTGACCATTAGAGAATGTTAATTTACTGATTGAATGGCGAATTGACACGATGGATGCAAGGTAGCGAGGCAAGCTAGTGAGACACAGTCTAGCTAAGAATTAACTCATATTGACTAGTTGGTAATGTCTGACAAAATGGGAGTGAGTATGGCTCAGTGTGCTTGCATGTAAGTTCAGTTTTGTGTCACTAAACAGACCAATGTCCTCTTAGTCAACCATCAGCGTTTTAGCAATAAACAGCTCTTGCTGATGATTTCACTTGCATACTGTTCTGACTTGAGGCTCCACTACTTTACAACGTTTCAGTTAACTAAAAATCCTTCCAAATAAAAGCTCAAAATGACTTTTACACAATGGATTCAAATATATTTCACTGTAGATTATAAAAAGGGAACAAAAAGAAGCTTACAAGAGTTATTTTAACTAACCAAAAATTTTATAAGTTCTCCAAAAACTTATATGAGAGACTGCACTTCTCTTAAGTAATAATAATTCCGTCCAACATCACTTCAATATTCAAAATATCTTGAAGAAAATAAAAACCGTTCACAAATAATAATAAACACTCGATCAAGTTTTCTTACAGTCAGAACCAGACACATTTTTAATGAAAATCTTCCTGACATCTCGACAGTCACAGAAGTTTTCATCCACAAGAAATCTGCTTTTCATCCTCTTATAACAGCGGTGGTGAAATTTTTATTGCATTTGTGGCACATTGTTTAACTCTCAGTCAAATCTTATGACTCAGTTCTTAGTAGCTAAATTCTTTATCAACAGTCACATGTTGGTTCCAATGATTACTTCCCCTCTCCAAAAATTCCATCGTCCTTTGATGTAAAGAGTTTTCCTGAATAGGCCTCAACTTGAGCAAAACTTTGAATGTCTTTGAAATGCTTGTACTATTCATCCTTCAAAATCCTCCCTTGAAACTTATCATCAAATGCTGTTCACAACATCTGACATCCCTAAAATTTTTATGGGTATCACCTAAAACACCTGCTCCTGAGAGAAGCTTATTACCGAGTGTGGTAATGTAACGGTTAGCGTTCTGGCCTCACATTTGGGAGGACGGCGGTTCGAATCCCCGTCCGGGCATCCAGATTTGGGTTTTCCATATAGTTTCCCAAATCACTCCAGACAAATGCCGGGATGCTTCCTTCAAAAGGCCATGGCCGAATTCCTTCCCATTCCTTTTCTGTCTCTAAAGACCTCGCTGTCAAGAGATGTTAAGCAGTTAAAAAAAAATAAAAAAGATGCTTATTTTGGATGGAAAGCAATGAAAATAACCGATACCCATACAAATGATCAGATAAGTAGATAGGAAACTATGGCATCTAGTACTGAATAATAGTGACAGCTTGGAAGGAAGTGGTTTTTACACCACAAAATGGCAATGCATTTGGATGTAATTAATCCAATCCAGGCACCGATCCATCCAATCAATACACAATTCATTCAATTCAAATTGTCTTCTGTGTGCCACAGGATCGCTAACAGCAGCAGGCTACGTTGCCGACGACTGTCGGTCACACGCTTCGAGAGCCGTTACAGGAGGTGGGGGAGGTGGCAGATCCCGCTCTCTGGCAGATGGCCAATCACAGCACAGCTTCTCCAACCACTCTGCTGCCGGGCTCGTGTCGACCAGGCCAGGTTAGTACTTCCTATACATCTTTTGTGCAAAAATGGTTCACGCATCTCAGACCTGTGCTACGTTAATGGGAGTCACAGTTACTTGGTTGAATATACCTGTAAACTGTCTACAAGTCTAATGTCTAAATTAATCAATAACTCATAACAAAATTTCAATTACTAATATATATTTACATAGAGCAGAGATAAAATTTCTGAAATATTTAATCTCGCAGTAAGAACTGTCAACAGAATGACTGCAAAACAGTGGTTGTTCCAATTTTCTTTATTCACATCACACATAGCTGAATGCCACAATCACCAAGCATTTCTTCAATCCACTGTAACTGATATTACTTTCTAGATATACTGCAATCAACTCTGTAGCTTTCTGCTTTACAAAATTCCTTCGCCACATCTGTTTGTTGCTCAATTTTGTAGTCTAATAATGTTAACTGTCATTTTAGTTTATGTGACTATGGTACGTTATAATGGTATAACGTACACAACAACACAAAGACTCTAGAATCAGTTCAGAAGGAAAAATTTCATTAACATGAATGTAGATTATGATAACAGGAAGAGACTTAAAACATACCATTGGTGGCACTTAGAAAAGAAAGGATTAAAAATACAAGGACAAGGGATTTACAAACACATTTGTGATGGAGCCCTTTCAATGTCAATAGAGAAAATATCAAGATGCAACCAACACATATTTGATGTTTCCCTTGTAAAACTTGATGATAATTATGTAGGATGTCAGGTCGCAGACAAAGTATCAGATGACGAAGCAGGGCAAGAAAGAATGTGGATGAAATCACAAGAATGATCAAGAGATGTTTCACAGAAAAGTTCAGTATGAAAGGAGGTCACCTGAAGAGTGTAGAGGAAGTTGTAACAGTTCAGTCAGATAAGAAGAACTGTGGAGGACATTTACTCCAAAACAAAAAATAGACACAAAACCCAAATTCTACAACAGGTAGATGATGAAGTTGCAGAGTTTGGTTTTAAAAGAGAATAATATAGTAAGAAAACGGCCAACACATGGAAAACTAAACATGAAATATTTAAACAGATAAGCTAGAAATTTTTGTATGGAGAATAATATGGTGGAAAGGGAGAAGTGAATGATGCATCTAAAAATCTTTTTGGAGACTTGGGGAGTAGAGAACATTTAAGTAGTTATAGATGAGGAAGGAGAAGTTGTCAAGGATATGAACAAAGCCAAACATATTAAGAAATTGGTCCAAAGAGACTATTAAACACTGTTGTTCAGGGATAGAAAGGAGAAAATCAAAGCAAGACCTTTTCACGTAAGTAGAAATGAGCAGAGTAGGACCTAAGAAT
Source organism: Vandiemenella viatica (assembly GCA_031002005.1). NCBI lineage: Eukaryota > Metazoa > Arthropoda > Insecta > Orthoptera > Morabidae > Vandiemenella > Vandiemenella viatica. The sequence continues at coordinate 26,951,564 of JARYHS010008074.1, read as the reverse complement.
TTGATTTTGAGGGTATTGTGAGGGAGGAGGGTTGTTTAAAAAATCAGAGAGAGGCTGGTGTTAATAGTATTCCACAGACGTGTAACAGGTACGTGACGTTAGATCAAACCACATCTAAAAATATTCTGGAAACATGTACTATATCACAGAAGTGGGAACATGCATTTCATAATGCAGGAGAGACAAACTTATTACTTTGAGCACAGTGGTAGATGTAGTGATGGAGAGCTTGATATAAAACTACATTATAAATGTATCATTGGATTACAGCAGGCATTAAAAATGGGTCAAATAAAAGATAAGCTGTTGTTATTTTTCTTTTCTTAACAAAGATGGCATAAAAACATGAACTGACAAGTACACACAGTGAACGTTAAATTTTCAGGTTTATGTCCCTTCATCAACAATAGAGTGAAGTAGCTGAACTATGGTGGTTGGCAGCTAAGTTAGCTCTCAGCCACCATCATGCAGAAACCTCATTTCTTGATGAAAGGACATAAATGCACCCTCCGCCACACACTTTTAGTGAATCACGGAGGAGTAATAATAATAATAAACCTGCAAATTTCAACACTCACTGTATGTATTTGTCTGTGAGTGTTTTGATGCCAACTTGCCTTCAACTTTGCTAAGGAGTGGTTATTCTTCTAGCCACACATTGTAGAAGTCTTTTATAAAAGAAAGTGGGTTGAAATCAGCAAAATAGGTTTAGGAGCAGCAGTCTGGTCCCAGGTTCAAATCCCAAAGGGACCAGGAATTGATTATACGAGCTACGCCAGGATGTTCCACGATTTGGATTCCATGTTAAACTGTAGGTCCCAGAGGAAAGGAACTGACCATCCTACCTCAGAAACACTGTCTTAGTATGCCTCCTTCAGGAGGATCCAACCAACTTTGAGGCAGTGGACTAGGTTAATTTTTAGATTTAGGAGTGGTAATGCAAAGGTATCTTGTTTATTGGATGTCTTATATGGAAGCTATTTCAGATGAAACAAACAAGGTATGTCATGTTCATAACTTAATACCATTTCACTTTAAGTGAACCATGGAAAGGTGGCGAATAAGGTTAAAACCACTGGTATATACCAAAATGTTTCTTACATAGTAGAGAAAATCTTAAAAGCTGGGAAGCAAACACGGTAGAAAATGAGGTATGTGGAAAAGTGGGGGAAAGCAAATGTAGCTCCACAACTTAGAGTGTTGGGGCCACTGTTGTTAATTATTCTAATGAATGACTCTGTTGGTTTACAGATAGAAGTCATCTTGTTTTCAGATGGCAAATTCTGTTTAATAACATCAAAAACATAGTATATTGAGATCAGCTGCAGAGAATTTGTACAGATCTCTAGATGGGTATACCAACATCAAAAAAAGCTAAATGTTAAAAATAAAGTTTGTAAGGTTATACAGCAAGGTGGGGGAAGGGAGGAAGGGTGGAGGTAAATTGCTTTTAAAATGAACAAAATGTAAATACCACTCTTATGGTACACTTCATATTGTTAATTAGGAAGCAAAAGGGGTATGGGTTATTTTTTTGTTGCTGCTGCCCTTCTCCTTTCAACTTTGGTGAGTGTTGGTTCTAATTTATCTTTATCTTCCAAATAATATGTTCTCTTGTCATTTCTTCCTGCTCCAGTGATCCTGAGACTTCATATTGTTGGTTACACTTTCTGAACATAATACTATTCAAGCATCATTTAATGATTCCCCTCCATAAATCCACTATTTTCTTTTTAAATGTTTCAAATGGAACCTGCTTCGGGAAAAGATCATGAACACCACTTTCTTAATAAATGTTTCAACTTTTTCACTACCACAGATTTGTGTTATCTGTTTCGTCATTTCACCACCAGAAGTTGGTGTTTACACTCAAAATTTGATGTCCGATTTCTTGAACTCTTGATCCACACAGATTCCAAGCTGTCAGCTGTTTGAAATTTATGCTTGCTTACAGCTCCTATAATTTTGTCACATATTATTGAAGCAGAAGGATATAATACAGAGTTTATATCTTTTAACAACAATTCCTTTTTCTTCCACTATGTCATAACAGACTAAATTTATGTTTTTAGCCAGTTAGTGTATTTGCTGCTCAGTTCTCACATATGCTTCTCAGATGATCACTTTTTTTTCTTATGCACTTATGCCTCATTGAGGTCATTAGAGTTGGGAAAGGATTAGGGGGCCAAGAAACAGGGAGTAATTCAGCCATGGACTTTTGAAGGAACCATTATGGCATTCACCTAAAGTGATTTCAGGAAATCGTGGAAAACCGAATTCTGGATGGTAGGACTAGAATTTGAACATGTGTCATCCCGAGTGCAAGGCAGAGAATTACTGCAGAGGAACACAGGACTCTTTAGTGAGACTATACATCTTCCATCTCTGTCATAATCAGATATTGATTGCTTAATTGTAATTGTGATGAAGTACATGCTCTGGCAGCACTTTTCCTATATGTTTATTTAAAAAAAAAAAAAAAAAAAAAAGAAAAAAAAAAAGAAATTCTACTTTAAATTCTTTCAGTATTTCGGGTAAATTATTCAGCATATCTCCCAGTAATTTATTCACTTATCTAATACTGTTGCTATAAAAGAAATCTTTCTTACTCCGCGATATCTGAATTCAAATGGTTGTTAATGATTATGGCTATTCATCTTTTATGATTCAGTTGGGACTTTTGAAGTGGCTATAAAGAAATATATTATTTTTTTGGATTATTTCTACTGCGCAACCCACTTATTACTGTAGCTGTTATTTCCAATATAACATGACTACAATAAAGAAGCCTTATGTGAATATCAGCACAATGCAATTCATAAAGTAATGACTGTCAAAGAGAGTGAATTTAATTGTTAAGATGGGGAAGACATTTTAACCAAATTATTATTGGGAGTTCTCAATATGGATATTACTCCACGATACTTATGAAACAATCTACTGCAGGAACATAACCCTGAACAGTGACATTTTCTGAGAGGATAGAAACTGATTTAACAATTGAATTACTAATGGAAACTGAGACAATGCATTTCCATTGTTCATCACACTTATTAAACAGGGCTCTGATTACTTCTTTATTACCATAGACATTTTTTTCAGTTCTGAATCAAAGCATGGTTCATTTTGTTTCATTAGTTATGTTTAGTTTAGTTTACTTAATTGCACTTTTTGCAACAAATGTTTTTCATATGATGAATGTAAAATGAAAATCAATATAGTCATGTCCAGCCTCAAGCCATCTGAAAATGCAGTACAATATAAAACTGAAATATGCAAATGTTTTCTGGCCATACAGCATTTGAGCAGGGATTTTACCACAATAAATATAGAAGTGTGCAAAGAAATGTGGCAAAATTTTGCCACTTATTGTTTAAAATTAATTTTGAATTTTTTTTTTCTGCAAAGATCAAAGCATAATGTACTATGTACTGCACGCAATTGCAGATCTCCGACAATCTCGCCAGTCACTGGCAGCGGCCTCAGAGCGAGCGTCACTAGCCGGAGCTGCACACCACCGCAGGCAGCAGGCATCCAGTGGTCAGCACCACAGACAGAGGCCTCGATCCAGAGACAGACCCGGCAGTCGCTACGGCTCCACTCACACGCTCTCCAACTACTGTCCGGGAGAGACGTCCGACAACTGGACCGACCACGACATGGACATCTACATGGCCAGGAACCCAACCACGAGGGGTGGGCTGGTCCCTCTGTAAGGTCTCTACCTGACACACTGGTGGTCTATCCAGAAGATCTCTATATTGCATGAGCAATATTAAAACTGAACTTGAGTAACTTGTCTACAGAACTAATCTGGATTAGTTCCCCTCCAGCAGGTGTAGCTGCCAAATTGGTTGGTATCTATCACCTCAAGAGGTAAAGCGTAGTCCATGTCGAAGTCATAGAACAATACTCGTGCATCCTAATGATTTGGCATAATTACACCAAGCATTCTTCAGATGCATGAAAACCATTTATTTCCAACTCCTATGGAGTATTAATGGAATATACCAGATCACAGCACCAGACATCATTACAAAAATGTTCCAAAGTAAAACATTAAAGGTATCATATTATCCTCTATCAGTAGCAAGTGCCCCTTCTTACTTTCACACATTTCAAATGTGATAAATTATATAAGAGTTGGTGAAATTCTAAATTAGAAGACATTCAGGTACACTGAAGATGTGAATTAAATGTAGGTCACAATTCATTTAACATGAAATATAGTAAAATCCTGAATTAAGAGTGTATTTCACTTCCACATGTTTGCTGATTATTCTAACACATTCATACTATCCAGAAATAAATCATGATCTCTACCATACTGATTCTCATACGTTTTATGAAGGAAGAAATAGTTGCCCTAAATAACTGTTGAACTAAGAGCTGAATTGAGTGCTTCAGTGCAGAAAAATAATGATTGTAAATACCAAGCTATATACAACTTTACAAAGTGCCCATGAAGTTAAAGGACAAAGAAAATTGAGATTTTGAGAAAGTTACAGATATTTTCAGTGCTTATCATACCCCTATACCTCTGTGGTATTACGTGTTGTAATGAAAGTTATCAGCAGATGGTTAAGTTCTGTTAAACAGTGCTAATTACAAAGTGTGCAAATAAACAAATAAGAACAACTCAATAATGTCTATCATCTAAATAGTATAATTTCTCTGATGAGTTAGGAATTTTGCAGCTCTGTGCCTAAGGAAATTATGGGGAATATCATGACAACTAAGAAATGCATTGTTAATAAAATTGCAACATGTATCTCAGGAAATAGTATTTAGCAAGTGTGAACTTGTTTAGCATCGAGAGATTGTACTGCATCTGCAAAGAGTATTTGGAAATTGCTCAGTGAAATAATGTTGTGTTTAATGGTGATTTAGTACTCTGCGATAATTTTACAAAGACTAAGAAGTGTATATATAAACTTAATACAAAAAGTATGAATGAATGAATAGATGTGTGAAAGCTATGAATGGAATTATAATTTTATATTCATACCCCTGTAATTTATTGTAACTAATAAAAACTGTACCCCTAATAAAGGCAAATTCCTCTTATATTTAACAGTGCTAACAGTAAATGGATGAACTATTTTGCTCTGAGTAACTGAGTTACATGTGCAAACTCATAAATGTAAGCACATATTGATATTGCACTTATAACTCAGTGTTCATATTTCTTCCAAGTGCTTGTTCTACACTACACATTAAAATAAACAAATAAGATGATTTGCTTTCATTCTTCTTCATTAGCATTGGAACATAGACAACATTCCACTTAGTCTTTCCTTTAAACTAATCACTAGACATATTTCTGCAGATTGTCATGAATCTTTTATTAGGCTGGGCTAAAGATCATCACAGAAATTTCTGCCACTAGCTAACATGTAGCCAAGTGCAACATCATACTGTGGTACATAAATGATACAAGTTGTCAAGAAATTTGCTACAAATTTCACATTTTAGTAAACAGATAAACTTCTTACATGAATAATAAACAGTTTTGCACTGGTGACAATGCTAAGTTATACATTTAATTTGAATATAACAGGCTCCAACAAATAACAATAGTAACAATGATTATCATACCAGATACTTGGGTCACGAAAGAGATTGTTCTAAATATCACAGATGATCTCTATTATATTTTTTATTCTCTTCTTCCCCGATGTTTAGCATATAATGAAGACAATTAAGTACAATTTATGTTGAGGAACAGAAGTTAGCAGCAATATCTGCCTGAAGATAATGTAATATTTGTGTTTAGTCTCTTGTGTAGTTCTTTTAAGCAAACATGCTTCTGCAGAAAGATAACATTATCATCGCATTCATTTAAATGCTGATGAGAAAACAAGCAAGGGTTCTGTCAAACTCAGCAGCAAGTCGTTGGGGGCCTAGAATACATTGGGTGAACTGCAGGACTACCAGTGTGGTACGGAAATGAGCAGTGCATATTCACTTGCAGAGATATTTGCCAATTAGAAATTGCTTACAAAATAAAACATAGTTACTGAGAAAACTCATATTTATGAACAAAGTAATCAAGTTTTATTTATAAGATTATAAACAAGTTGTTAAACAAATTATTCACAATGACCTTTGACAAGAGTAGTAGCCGACAGTGATTGCCACTGATTTAGTGAATGCTAATGGCTTTTGAGGATATTATGTAAATTAAAGTGAATAATTTCCAAATCTATGACAAAACAACCAAGAGCATGTCTGGTGCATACAGAAAAGGTCACGCACGAAAGCTAGGTGAAAATAAAATCATATGCTGAGACAACTGTAAAACAGAGAATGCTTCACTATTTTACAGTCTATAGCTTTGGGACACATAGAGGCTTTACTTTATGCCACAGAATGATAATGTTACAATGGCAGAACAGTCAACACAAGTGTTTAGTTTCTAATTAATCAGGTGTTGCTGATTTACAGACCATCATCCTTCCTGACACATTTATCACGTGGTTGCACATCTGGTTTTCCATTGAGTAAGGTACCACTGAGGTAAAACTAATTGGCATATAATTTTCAACCTTTTATGTCTCTCAAATATGACTATGGCATTTTCACAGGCCCCAGACTTGCTCTAATTAATATTTTAAGATATGATATGATGGCATATTACTTATCTATTATATAATTTCCTAAGCTCACTCCCTCTCTCACTTCAATAGCTATTGACTGGGGAATGGTGAGGTTGCGCGCCAGGCATAGCTAGCAAATTAACAGCGACCAGAGATATTATTACAAGAAATTTGAGTTATGTCCATGGTTTAATAGTTAAGCAACCACATTCATAGTTAAAAAAAGGAGGAACTGCTTTTCGGTAACATGTCGCTAATGAAAAGAACATAAAAAAACCTTCAAAAACTTAAATTACTCATGGTCACTGCTGCAATCACGAATGCTAGTTGTCATTCTGGCATAGGCCAAATTTTAATTTAATTAAAACTTATGTTAATGTTGCTGCTTTACCAAAGTTAATACATTATGGTTTATCTGCTTTTTAGGGATTTTACTGACTACTGTTGTTAATGGTATTTACTCATGTTCACTGCACGTGAGTTATTAGGTTATTTAAAGTGGACATCACACCAAATATGTTACTGAATGGATTATTCTGGAAATTAATTTCTTCAAAGTTGCTCAGCTATTTAATAATCTGGAATCTGTATTAAGTTCTCTGCTCATTACAGACACTATGATTAAAGATTACATTATGAATGTTTGCCCAGCCTGAATAAAAAACAATGTGATGCTTTCAAACACATTGCGCACTCCCTTTAAACAGAAATGCTACAAATTTTGCAGAGTGAACTTTTGGAGTAAAATACAAGCCAAGTTTGTATTTCAGCATGTTCAAGTCTACAAACCACAATCTTTGAAACAATTATACAATATTGCAAACATCTCTATCCATGTTTAATAGTCTATTAATACTTCTGAGTTCTTCGATCTCAAGATATTTTATTCACCTTAACGGTAAATTACAGGTCAAATTTGTATTTAGACAGATCACGTCAACCTGTCATAATCTTTAACCTTAAAAACTGGAACTACTCTAGATCCGCGATCATACACATAAAACAGTCACGGGCTTACACTAGTCTTTAATATTATCTTAAGTAGTAATATTCAACTTTTTTAACTGGCCTACTTTCTTCATAATATCCTGTGGAAATAATTCTAATTCCCTAGCCTGCTCCTATCTCTGATTTTGCTTCTTCTATTCCTGCTTGACAATGCCTAACATTTTCAAAAAAAAAAAGCTATCTATATAAAAGAAAAAACACTACATGATTTTGAAAATTAACACAATGCTTGAATAATGAAAGATCTTTCGCAATAAGAAGATAAGCTGCCAAAGGATATAGAAAAATTACTGAAAATTTTTAGGAAATTGCTGCAGGGGGTAGGTACTTATTATTTTTTACTATGGCTTTACGCCTTTACAGCTAAGGTCATCAGAGGCATGATGGGACTGGGGGCAAGGAACGGGAAGGAATCGGCCATGGCCTTTTTAAAGGAAGCATCCCGGCATTCGCCTGGAGTGATTTGGGGAAATGGAGGTAGGTAAAGATAACTTTTTGACAGAGAAAAGTGTACCAAAAAGACTAAATGAATCATCTTGTTCCTGAAATCAACATTAATAAAACTAGGCTTGCTAACTGGAACATATGCTTTCACAGAAATGGAGTAAGTTAAAATTTTATGACTGCTAATAAAAACTAATCAGTTCCCCACAACAGCAATAAACTGGAAGCTTCTGCTCAGTGCTAGAACTGAAAAGAGATCAGCAATAGAGATATGTCTCTCATACAGAGAGGCAAGCTGGTAAACACTCAATACTCTTTTCATATTATGGTTCATTTTGAGGGTGCTACCAATAATGGTAGCAAAATAGCTGCAACATATTACTATCAGGTGGTTTATCTGGTGGTAGAACAAATGCTGCACAAAAATCGTAATCAGCAATCCTTCCACCACACCAAAGTGTGTGACATTAGAATAATTATGTTTTGGACTAAATAATCTTTGAGTAATTGGTTACTTGTTGAGCCTCTGCTTCCCACAAGTGTTTCTCAACAATATGACAGGTGGCTTTTTAAATTAATTGAATTGTTAAAGAGCGCATACTCCCATGGCAATTATCCTAGTAATCTAATCTCCCCTTTCCAGGCCCGCCGCTAGCTGTTTGAGTGCCCGCGTGCAATACCGATTATGCTGCCCCCTGTCTAACTACAGCCAGTGGTGGAGCAAGGAAATTTCCGAACCGGGTAAAAAAAACTGTGAGATTGCCGCCCCTTCGAACATTATTTGCCACCCCCACTGTTGCCATCCTGAGTGCCGCCAGCCACCCCAAAGCAGTTGTTGAGTTAAAAAAAAGAAAGGTCGCCCGCTACATAATACCCTGCAAATTTCATCGCGGCGACAATGGAGTGGCAACTAGCATGCCCGCTTACGGTGGCCCTGCCCCTTTCTTATATTTTATTATTATCTTATATAATTTAAGTGTTCAACTTCTTCACCCATCTGCCTTTGCCATATACAAATTTTAATTTTAAATTTGTTCAGCATTTTTGGTAATTTACACCAATCCCTGAAACTCTTAACCACAAAAGAAAATTTTTCCACTCCTTTATGCATAAAATTTAGTACCAATGTGTGTCATCTTTTCCTTTCCAAGCACTACTCCAAATTCTTCGAACAATATACCTTTTTTTTTTTTACTTATGGCTTTACTTCTCGTAGACGGCTAAGATCATGAGGCGGGATGGGACTGGGGACAAGGAATGGGAAGGAATTTGGCCATGGCCTTTTTGAAGGAAGCATCCCGGCATTTGCCTGGAGTGATTTGGGGAAACCATGGAAAACCCATACCTGGATGCTCGGATGGGGATTGGAACCGGCGTCCTCCCGAATGCGAGGCCAGAACGTTAACCGTTCACCCACCAAGCTCGGTAAAAACAATATACCTGCAAGTCCCATCACTGACATATGCCAGGCATATTTGCAGCACTTTCAGCACTATCATCACCTTACTCCTATCTCACAATCAAGCTCCTTCATAATATCAGTAACTGAATGTGTCCTGCAGTAATTTCCAGAAACAAATCTAGCTGCTCTTCTTAGCGTGCTTTCCAACTACTTTACCTAATACTCAAAGAATGAGTACCAAGCTAAAAATGACAAAAGCTGTCAATAGCTTTTAACTTTTCTATTATTGAAGTAGAAAATACATTTGAAAAATATCTTCATCCGACGAATATTGAGAAATAAAACTAACATTGACCCTAGTTAGTATTATTATGAGTGAGATTGCTAAGCTGTGATATCTGTAACCTTATACACACACAATTGAAAGATTGGGTGTGGAAGAATTTTATATCCTCATTAGGTAGTGTTATTGAAATATAAAGCATCTGCATTTGCTTAAAATGAATAAATGTTTACGAAAAAAATTGCTGCAGTTTGTTACAAATGAATAAGCCAGCGAAGAGCACTCTGAGAGAGAATCCTCTAAATGTGAAACGCTCACTTCACAGAATGTAACAGACCAAAATTTTGTGACATCATGCTACTAAAACAGACATACAGATCCATAAAGACTTACAATCATATAGAGCTGTCTACTAATCAACAAAGAGCTGGAACAGAGCAGAGCTGAAACTTGGTTATCTCTTGTCTACATGAACAGAACTCTTAAAAGTATACAAATATCAGAAAAAAAAATACTTTCTGTGAAAATAAGTGACTACTTGTGAACCAGAGGTTATGTAAAAGTAACTGTATTTGTTCTTAATTGCAACTGTTTATTGTTGAATACCTTCTAAATTTTTCAAAGAATGTAATTTGTTCAAAACATAACAAAATAATAAAAAGACTGGTCGAGTTAATTGCTTAAGAAATTCAGGGTCTCTCATTTCATCACCCATGTACCAGGAGTTTTTACAAGCAATGCTTAATTTCACGTATATACTGCAACATTCAGGGGTTTGTCTTCCATGTAAAAATGTAGGTTGAACTACAATGCAGGACATGTAGCAGATTAAAACTCTGTCACTTGGTGGTAAAACAATCCCTCAGGATATCTTGGCTAATAATGCCACAAGCATTTATCTTTTTTTTCTCCTATAATTAATGCAGTCACACAAAATATATTTAATTGTTGTTTTTGTCCATGATTATGTCTGGTACTAATTAACATTCTCTGGATTATTGTAATTCAAACTGACCTATAGCATTGTTTCCTGTTCACTGAAATATTATATGCTTTCAAAGAGACAATCCATCAGATTTTCAGATAAATAGGAAAAGAATAACCAGTGCATTCATCTAATAAATCAGAATTGAGTATTAACAGAAATTCACCAATCAGTTGAGATGTACAAAATAAATGCTCTGAAGTCCTCAAAACATAAAATATTTCCAAGCAGTGCAAAGAGTTGGAATATGAAAAAGTCCAACATAAGTGTAGCATAATGTGGTATTATGCTACACATTCTTAATTACTTTTAAATGTGGCTATTTTATCTGACATTAATGTATTAGTTTTGTTGATTTTTGCTTGACTTACCCAGGGATGGGGATGCATCTCTCCCAACGGTAGCGCATCTCCTGTGAAAATTCAAACCAGAGATGTGCAGCTGATCGGACACCGCCCATGGAATGCATAACGTGAGACATTACGATGGCAAGCCTCCACACCAGACTGTCCACAGGGGCCGTCTTCATGTTCAGCTGTTGCTCCTGCACAGGGGAAATCAAAGGGCAATTAGGGTATGTAGAAGGGCAGTTTTGGAACTGAGCTATAACACCTATGCTAGGCCCTTGCTATAGTGTGACAGTATGTGACTCCCACATTGTCGGTATCAAATAAAGGTGATACAAAGGAGGGCAGTAAGACTTACCTTCAGACATTTTCATCAGATACATGCAGAAGCCAGTAAAATAAAGTAGTCAGGTTGAATAGTACTGGAAGACAGTAAGTGGGGAAAGAGACTAGTGGTCATATACAGGGTGTTACAAAAAGGTACGGCCAAACTTTCAGGAAACATTCCTCACACACAAACAAAGAAAATATGTTATGTGGACATGTGTCCGGAAACGCTTACTTTCCATGTTAGAGCTCATTTTATTACTTCTCTTCAAATCACATTAAACATGGAATGGAAACACACAGCAACAGAACGTACCAGCGTGACTTCAAACACTTTGTTACAGGAAATGTTCCAAATGTCCTCCGTTAGCGAGGATACATGCATCCACCCTCCGTCGCATGGAATCCCTGATGCGCTGATGCAGCCCTGGAGAATGGCGTATTGTATCACACCCGTCCACAATACGAGCACGAAGAGTCTCTACATTTGGTACCGGGGTTGTGTAGACAAGGGCTTTCAAATACCCCATAAATGGAAGTCAAGAGGGTTGAGGTCAGGAGAGCGTGGGGGCCATGGAATTGGTCTGCCTCTACCAATCTAAAATGAGCTCTAACATGGAAAGTAAGTGTTTCCGGACACATGTCCACATAACATATTTTCTTTGTTTGTGTGTGAGAAATGTTTCCTGAAAGTTTGGTCGTACCTTTTTGTAACACCCTGTATAAGGCAAACACTGGTAATTAGGACTACGTAGATATTCAGCGATGAATTAGGTGTAGTATATTGGAGGGAAGGGAGGAACACAACCACAAATTAAGACTTTATTTCAGGCATAACCAAATGGGAAAGTTTTCATTTGTAGGCAATTTAGACAATGACTGGAATAAAATTACAATGGAAGTATTGAACAATTTATGTTAAACATTGAAAGAATTTTTAGTAAAATTTCACATAGTGCAACAGGTATTTGTGTGAATTGCTAATGGGGCATAAACTTAGTCACAAATAATAATAATAATACCTACACCCGCCAATGTGGCCGTGAATGCTAAAGCACCACCACACTGGATCGGGGAGGTATAATGGAATCAGGTTTGATTCCTGGTCCCTGCATTCCAGCCATCCTAATTGTGGTTTTCAGGAGGTTTCTACAATCATCATGGCAAATGCTGGGACAGTCCCCAGTCTCAAATAAGACGTTTAACAAATAAAAATACATTTACCAAACAAAACATAAGTTACATATTTCACATACAGATGACAACACGAGAATTTCACTAATAGGTTAAATGCTCTGGATATCGCAAATCCGGTTCTAAAACGTGAGTAGGTCACACTTCCTCTCATGATTTCATTCTGAGCACCTGAATAACAGGTGTTCAATGTTTCACAGTCCTCTGGACCAACCAGAGGGGAAAAACACCCCTCCATGGCATAATTAGGTATGGAGACAAGGATTTTCAGGTTGAGGCTCACAGACTGCAAATTGTGTAAGTTGTAGCTGTCGGAAGCTCATACTTAAAGTCTGTATTTCATTATTTACCATGAAAACAGAGACATTAAACAAAACTTTTGAAATGACACTAGTGAAGTAGGTTTTTAAGCAAACTCATAGAAACAAAAATTTATTCAGATCAAAAGCTGAGATAACACTTCAAAACACAAAATTTAATTTCAGTTAAATTATTATTATTGTTATTATAAAGGTAATACATTACTGCCATCCCCCATCCCCCCCCCCAAATTTAAATTGATCTCATTCCAGTACATTTATTAAAGAGTGGCTCGGAATATTGAAAGATGAAAAAAAAAACTTTTGTCATCGCATTATGGTTGAGACAGCTATTAAGAAAACTTCTGTAAATTATTTAGGAATGTCTGTGATGAATATTATAAATTTCATGATTTTCAAAAGAGTTTCTAACAGTAATTTCACTTTACACTGTAGTATCATAATGACTTATATTTTATTCCATTCATGGAATTTACATTCACAGGAATATAGGTAGGGAATAATTTCCGAAATCATCTTCACAGTTATGGGAAAGTATCTATAAAACAAACTGTAGATTTTTTTTTTAATGTAAGACTCTTATAAAGCAAAATGTGAATCACAAAAGTGGAAAAAATAAGAATCCATGAAAACAAGATGATTATTGTTCAATTACTGATCTTCATCAAAGGTTAGAAGCAACTAAGGTACAATAACGCACAGCACAAAATGCATTTCCCAAAATAAACAGGATAGAGAAAAGAAACAAAACACAAGTGACAAGGAAGATGAATCAAATTTTTGAATACAAACTCTTCACTCACAGAAGAGCATGCTGTGAAAGTCTTTAACAAAAAAATAATAATAACAATAATAATAACCATACTGTTCTATTTCTGTGTGTTTCAGCTCCATCCTGTCATCAACTGTGGTAAGCAATGGTCTTAACTTTTGCCCTTATTTGCTTTTGTCAATTGTTGAATCAGCATGCTTAATTTTCCACTAAACTGAAACTTTTATTTGACAGATTGTATGTAGGCATAGTTGATCACATTTACATAGATACAGTATTTCTAAACCTCATAAACATATGCCAAGAAGCAGAGTAACAAAAATCATATGTCAGGAGACAAAAAACTGACACCACTGCACCAGTTGGCTGAATTTTCTTGGCGAAAGTACCAAGATTGCTCATTTTTCAGATACAAAGTTTACCTGGATTTCAATTTGAAACATTATGTCTTTCTACATCATCAGAAGATAAAACCATGGCATTAGTACTTCATTTTGCTATATATTTTCTATGGTCAGTTTTTTGCCATCATTATATTAAGAATAACTAGAATTCAAACCATATGAAGTTGGAGAGTAAAATCATAACTTTTAAAAGTAAAAAGGAGGAAAGAGAGTGGTTCTATGCTGGTATTAAATATGCAGTCATTTAGTGAAGAAGCCTTTCCAAGTCTCCAACTGTGAATATTGAGGATTTTGTTGTTCATTTGGTGTAACAAGCATATCACTTATGACTGGATCTTTTGAGATGAATGCAGAAGAGGGAAATGAGTATTCATCACTTGAGATGAAAGCATTTCTGTGCAGAGCTTACCTGTAGTCAGCAGCAGAATTTTATGGCTTACTGGAAGTGTATAGTCAGAAAGGCAGACTAATAAAACTAGATCTTTCAAAGGCTTTTGACAGAGTGAGCCATAAAACTAAGGTAAAAACTATTGGAGTGGATGGGAAAGTGATTTGCTGGGTAGAAGAATTTTTAAAAAGGTAGAAAACAGGAAGTTAGGGTAGGAAATGCGGTATCAAAGGAAGTGGAAGTAAAAATGGGAGTGTCACAGGGTAGCACATTTGGACCATTGCTATTCATTATTCTAATGAATACTTGTGTTTATTGTTTACTATCAGAAATTAGATTGTTTGTGGATGACATAATGCTATATAAAAGGATCAAAACGATCGAGTACTGTAAACAGTTGCAGGGTGATCTGGACAGGATATCTAGTTGGATTGGTAAACATGGGATGAAGATAAATGCAAAGAAGAGTCAGCTTATTAGATATACAAATAAAAAACTAAAGTTTGATTATGATTATAAGTTGGGGAAAGAACTGCTTGTTGAAAACTTGAAATGTAAATATCTTGGCATTACATTAGTAACGAGTTTAACTGGGCAGGACACGTTGGACAGGTAGTAGGAAAAGGTTTCAAAATACTGCACCTGTCGGAGAGAGTGATAAGGGGATATATGAGAGAAGTAAAGGAATTGGGTTACAAAACTTTGGTGAGGCCATTGCTCAAACAAGGTAGTGTAGTATGGGATCCACATTTTGAGTATCAAATACAGTAGTTGAAGAGGGTGCAAAAAAGGGCTGCCAGATTTGTTTCTGGAAATGATCACAGAATGTAATAAGTAACAAATATGATTAAAGAGCTGGAATGGGATTCATTGGAAGACAGGAGGAGGTTGAAGAGAGTCATGGGAATGTGCAAGGTATATATTGGTGATGAGACATGGAAAGATATTAGTGTAAGAATTGAAAGTAATGCATGGAAAGGAAAAGATGACCATGACCACAAGCTAGCACATGATTTCAGACACAAGGGTGTGGGAAGATTCTCTTTTTGAGGTAAGGGTGCCAGGAATTGGAATAAGTTACCAAGAGAAATGAATAATTTACCAAAAATGTTGAAAGCATTTAAAGTTGAAATTTGTAGGGCAAATGTAGGTGGGTGCAGGAAAGGGAGAAATGGGCGTGTAGGGAAATTTCCCCTGCAGCATGCACTCCATTGCAATTTAATTAAATATTATTATTATTATAACTGAATATGTAGTAGCCAGCAAATAGTCCCTAAACATTCTATGTTATTATTTACAACAATTTTTTTAAAATGGTTTTATTACCAACAACTACTATTTTACAAATCTGCAACTTACAGGAACAATACCATCAGAAATATTTTTACAGCAAGTCAAATATTTATTAAATACTATGAAATACTAATTTACACACTGGAATGAACAACAATAATTGTTCTTCATAATTTCATAGCACTGAATGCAGGAAAAAAAGAAGAAACTAGTTTTGGGGAAGATAATGAATTTATACAACAACACATATGGTAAACACAAACATCAGTGCAGTATGGATCAAAATGTATTACTTTCATCAAATACCATTCTGCACACCCAGGGACCAACATCTTTGATATTAAGGCCATTACAACCAGGTAACACTTCCCCCAGCCACTGATGTTAAATTGAGTACTTGACATCACATATCTTTTTGATGTAAAGTACATTAACACATATTTTTGAACTGACTGCATAAAAATCATTCAACCTGCATGTGTGGATTTTTTCTTCAGAAATCTAGTTGTTAAAAAACATTTTTCTCAATATTAGAGGTGTGAGATAGCTTTGCCGCCCTTGTGTACAATACCGTAGCTCTCCACCATTGGAAGCACTACATCCTCTTCACCAACTCTTGGAGTTGAAAAACTTTATTCTAACATTGGTGAATTTCCTCCGAGATGTCATTGTTAGGAATTTATCTTATTAATAATAAAATTGTGGCCAGGGAGGGGGAACCTTTTATTTTAATGGAAGGCGGGTATGGTAAAAAAAAACAAAAAAAAAACTGGGTACCCATGCACTATGTGGTTGGGTTCCAAACACACACACACACTAGAGAGAGAGAGAGATATGAACTCGACAACAATGGAGTGGGTGCCTTCCTGATTTCAGTTACACATTTCTATTTTCTTGAAGAAGGGGACAGCATGAAATATTGTGTTTTTTGGGCTTGTGGAGTGCTTTGTTGTCATTGACCTTTTTCTTCAACTCTGGTGAGTGATGGGTATATTTTACATAAACATATATGTAAGCTGTGACACTTCAGTTCCTGAAACGATATTTCATGACTAGTCTTGGCAGGCAATATACTGACACCACACATAATATGTGAACATGTAGTGAGTCATGGTCATCTTGCCATATGTCCTCCTCGAATCTTGGTTAACATTTATATCAATGATAAAGGAAAGGTAAAACAACTCTCACCAAATTTGAAGGTGTGCACACCTCCCAAATTACATTCATCATTCCCTAGCACATGAATAAGGTGTAAAACTGAAGTACTGTGCACGTTTGTGTTTGTCATATATGTTATTCACTCATTGCAGTCCTCAACTTTGGTAAATAAGAAGTCATTTTCCCCTTCCTTTGTCATTTATATTGCCTAAAAGCCATTTCCTTTCTCCTTAGTATCATTAAAATTTATGTTGAAATATTGTAAAGTGTGTTCGTATTTGTTTGTCATGGCCCTCCAGCATTTATCTGTGGTGACAGGTTTGTTTTCCCTAAGCTTCCTAATTTTCATTGCCTACCAAAATTTTTGTTGTCTCTATTTTTCAATATGTACATTTCAAATTCATAATTAATATCACAAAGGTTAACAAATAAAAAGAATCTATATGAAGAGACATAAACTATCATTTTAGTACATGTACTAAACCAAACATCATGTAAAGAAGAGCAGCTAGATTTGTTTGTGCAAATTATTATAGAACCCAGTCAGTAACTAGTATGATGAAGGAGCTGGACTGGGAGTGATAGGAAGATTGGAAGACAGGAGGATGGAGAAGAAAGTGATGGGAATGTACGAGGAATATGTTGATGATGGGGCTTGGAAGGATATCGGTCAAAGAATTAGGAATAGAGCATGAAAGTGAAAAGATGACCATGAGCACAAGGTGGCACTCAATTTCATGCGTAAGAGAGTGAGAAGATTTTCCCACGTGCAGTGTGTCTGAGTATGTTTCCACTTCTTGGACTGTAGACCATGATACACCTTTCTCTTGTAGGTCTAGTTTCACGAGCTCATGCTATCTCCTCCTCAGCCAGCTCCTTGGTCTTTTACACTTCAGTTCTTTTTCCGGCAATATCCTAACTGTTCTCATTGGGTCCATCTGCTTGACATTTCCCAGCCATCGCAACTTGCTTTGGCAATTTTTCCATGAAGGGTTTCATTGACTTGGATCTCTTTATGGAAGAACACTTCATTCCTGATCTTGTCTCTTCTGTTTTTCTGCACCACTGAACTCAGAAACTTCATATTTGCTGCCTGGAGTCTACTTTCATCTCTGCTGGTACTGGTACACATTTTGAGGCTGTACATTGTAATGGGTAAGAAGTGCACATTATAAAGTGACAGTTTGGCTGTAATTGGTATATGCTTGTCCCACAGAAGCTGCCTAACTATTTAATTATTTTGTATAATTTGAGCGTTAAATTCTTTCCCCATCTACTTCTGCTATTTACAAAATTTAATTCTAAATTCATTCTGCATTTTGGTAAATTATTCATCATCTCATTTGGTAATTTGTTCCAATCGCTGACATCCTTACCCACAAAAGAAAATTTTCCCACTCCCTTATGCATGGAGTACCAGTTTGTGCCCATGGTCATCTTTTCCCTTCCATGCACTATTCCTAATTCTTTGGCTGATATCCTTCCAAGCCCCATCACCAACATACACCTCGTACACTCCCAGCACTGCCTTTACCCTCCTATGTCAGAAACAATTGTAATAAAAGTGAACTGTAGCAATAAAATTAACAGTATTCCAACATAAATTTTGAAATAAAAAATCAATGATAAAACTAAGGAAAATGGAAGCGGCTTCTAGGCAATATAAATAAGAAAAGAAAGGGAAATTAACCCACCACATACCAAAGTGGACGGATGCGATGAGAGAACACTAATGCTGACAAACAACTACACAATAAAAAAAATCAGTTAGATGTAGAAATTTACATCTCATATTATGATAATTTGTTACTAATTATTTTCAACAGGGTGATAGGTGGAATTAAAATTTAGAGATACTTACTTCAGTCTGTTTATGTTCATTGGTGCTCGGATTTAGTATGCTTTCTGGGTATGGTTTTTCCTGCACAAAACAACAATGCATCAGTTTAAATAGTCTTTAAATTATACAGGGAATGATTTGGAATGTGAAACACAATTCATCTACGAAGAACACATAATATCACTTTTAATAAAAAATACTAGCAAATAAAAATGTTGTTCAAAAAGCCCTTAATCACTATTATGTGTAATGTACTTGTTATCAATCAGCAATGGGTGTAAGCCAAGATTAAAATAGAAAAACCATTATCTAATATTTCCAAAGGTAACAGAGGAAATAATTAGTGGTATGTGGTGAAAAGGAAAATCCATAAAGGTAACTGCTTGTAGTCTGGATTGTTAGTCGTTTGGAAAATTGGATATTCCATTTTCTACCTGTGGCACCAAGAAGATATTAATTAACTGCCATATTGGGTGGAAAATGGGAGGGGTAATAATAGAATGGTAATATTTTTGCTATACATTTTCCCTGAATCTAACATTGGGGTTGACTGTTTTACACTTTAATTACCTTAGAATGAGTACACATGAGTTGATAAGTATGATTTGAGGTGATAAGTACTGTGTCCAGGCATTTAAAGGATCAGCTAGTGGAATACTTGGAACTGGAGTTGACAATCTGAAGTATGGGCATAATTTATTCCATCTAAAAACTATTGTTTCCATACCTTCAGTATAATATTGTTAAATTGTGTGTAAGTCCTTTACAGGCTCCTTTCCTATACTAATTACCTGTCAATCTTCATGGACAATCCAGAGTGATAAAGGACATTTTTGTTACCATAGACCATGAAAACAAGAAATTTTTCTTAAAACACACTAAGCCCACAAGCAGAAGATTGGTCAGATCATACCATTTGAGATGTACCAAGCCAAGGACATACAGAGTGTCCAACCATACTGAACTTACAGAATACCATATTTGGCAGAGCTGAAGTCGGCGTCATTCTCCATGAATATTATGGGAGAGATCAGTACTTGAACCATCCAGGAATCTATCAATCTATGGGCAAATATCTTAACTCGGAGTTTGTCACAATACAGTAGGCTGGCCGCTTCAGAAATTAACTTTTTTAATTATTAAATTTATTCTATGCCGAGTATCGAATGCTATGTGCATCATTGACTTGCGAGACTGACAATCGATTAGTCGATCAGTGGTGTGAAGTTGAGTCTGGCGGGAGAACGTCATGTTGTTATCATGCCTCCTGGTCTGGTTACAGGTCAGTGTAAGTCGTGGCCGGAAAAACTAACAAGTGATTAGTATTAAAGTGTTTAGGTCCCCGTGAGTTACTAATTACGGGCCACCATGTCGGAAAAACATTTCACTGACAGAAGGAAAATACGAGACTACATGGTGGAGTGTTGGTGAACTGTGTTGGTACGAACAGCTACGTGAAAGTGATTGAATGTGTTGCTTTTGACTCTTAAGAACTTGCATCTTCAGATTATAGTCACTACCAGTCATTTTACTTGTATGTGCTTTAATTATTTTTTCCATTGGTGGCCGGGTACATTTGTGCAGTACAAAACTGTGAATAAATGTTTGGCTTGTGTCCTGCATACATGTGGAGTTATTTGAAGAAACATTTCATTATATATGTATTGATTTATACCCTAGCCAGCCAATGGTGGCGGCCGATATTTAATTAATAATAAAAAAAAAAGAAGTCTGATCATCCTTCCATTAGGTGGTTAATACAAACTTCAAAAGGGACTACTTTGTGAGTTGGGAAGAAGAACTATTATCAACCATGTACATTTAAATTGTTTCTGACATGGCGACCATGACAGAACTCGAACCTGCAATCTTCGGATTAAAGTTACCATCGGCTATTTTCCTTGCATATATTCCAATTATATTTGTCTATAGGCAGCAGGGCACAATGTACTATACAAAGCTGTGAATAAATAGTTGACTGGTAATTTATTTATACACGTGTTTTATCTGAAGAAACCCTTCTTTGTATATGTGCATGAATTGTACCTTAACCAACCTATGGTGGTGTCCGATATTTAATTAACCAATCCTTCCATTAAGTGGTCAACACAAACTTTAAAAGGTACTACTTCATGAGTCGGGAAGAAGAACTATTATCAATCATGTACATTTAAAGTGTTTTTCGACAAGTTGAAATAAAACCTTCTTCTTTAATATATAACTAGAATTAATAACAACATTCCCATAAACTTTGCCTGAACAGTATTACTTGAGGAACTGTTACATATTGCAGCCCATATCGAACCTTTTCAGTTTCAACAATGCCGAAATTTTGACAAATGTAATTCATTTCACACTAACCCTATCCCATAAAGACTAGTATTTTAGGTGTACCGAAATGCATGGATCAACAAACCATCAATTGCAACTAAAAATACAACAACATCAGCCATCATAACCTAAAACAAAAATAAATGTCTAAAGTTACATTCTATTTACTAATACCACACTAACCAAGAAATCTATTGAAAAGTTTGTAGTATAAACATTTTTTTGCTCACAGTGTTGTTGTCAGCATCAGGAAACAGAAAGTAGAGAATGGGCATGAGAATATCCTGTGACAGGGGTCCCTCTTTGCGACCCTGTGTCTGCTTTGTTTTGCGCAGAACTTTTGAGATGGTCGGCACCCTTGATTCCGTCAGTAGGTTCAGAGAAGAGCTCAGGTTTACATTTTCTGTTACAACAAAATTTTCATTAATTTTAACAAAGGACACAGAAATAAAGTGATATACAATATCAATATTGCCAACGATAAAGACAAAATTCTATTTATTGTATCCAAATATATCAATCTACTTAGCACAAACATTAAAAGTAAAAAATGGAAATTAGTTAAAAAACTATTTTTTCTTACAAACTCCATGTTGATTTGTGATTTTAACAGTAATGTTGAAACAGCAGATGTAAAAGCTTTATGACCAAACAAATCATTCTAAGGGTAGATTAGAAATGAACATTAAATCTATATTCCTAAATTCACAAATCTCTTATGTGATGAATTCTCTATAAAGGTATTGGCAAAGAATTAAAAGTAGTTTTGTTATCTGATACACACCAGCAGTGGCAACATCAATAATGTCCCCCAGCAGATCTCGAGCAGTGCGTTGGCTGAGGCACAGTTGCAGGAACTCAAAAAAGTGCTCGCCCATGAGACAAGCTGGACTCTCCACCGTGCGCACCCCTAATGCCCACTCTGGAGCCTGGCATGGATCAAGGTCCGTGTAGCTCTCACTGTCTACCACTGCAGCCTCTGCCAGCTGTGGCCACCGCACATACAGCACCAACTCACTGGAAGGATACAAGGAGTACAACACATGCATGAAACAAAAAAATGATACTGCTAACAGCATTGGTTCACTTGTTTAAAGATTTTAAACATAAGTTACTAGTAGGTAGTTAGTTTGGAAGTTTGCATTAAACTTTGTTAAAGTGTGAAAATGAATAATAAATAATTAATATAAAAACTTATAACAAAAATAAACATGGAGACAGTGGTGATGCTTGGTAAAGTCATTAGTTCTGTCTAAGGTGTTGTGGACACAATTAATAGGTGGGATTTCACTAGGCATGAGTACAAAGAGGAGTTAATTATTCTGGTATACATCTGTTTAATAAACTTCCCAAGGGTATAAAACAATTTGCAGAAAATAAAGATATATTTAAAGAAAAACTGAGAGATTATCTTATTGGCAACTCCTTCTACTCCATTCAAGAATTTGAACAAAGCAATTAATTGTATTCAATATGACTTTTGCAAATCACAGTTGTAAAAATTTATGTTTATTTTATTGTCTTTATTTTTTCTTTGTAACATATAATTGTTTTTTACTATGATTATGACTCATATTGTATGTATGTATATTAACCATGACATGTTTCACATCCCAGAGGTGCTTCCTCAGCAGGGATCCATGAAACAAGATTGATAAATAAATAAATAAAATGACCTGTCCCTAAATAAAACTGGGAAGGGGATGCTTTTCAAGTTGTTAGCTAAAGATGTAAGGGAACCCACTTACAGTTATAATGGGGTCAAAACAGTGCCTTTTTTAGCTTAAGGGCTGCTGGTACAGGAACAAATTAGGTTATTGAAGGGATACTGATTGAAGATGCAAAATGGGAAAAATCAAAAATGAAATAGATGAAGCCATTGAAACAATAACATATGGAGGCACAACTGGGGAGGTGAAGGTTAATGCTGAATATACAATAAGATTTTTACTTGTGAACTGTAGAATTATAAGGAACACAGTAATAAAAGTTGGGAGTTTAATAGAAATACACAAACCACATGTAATTATAAGGGCACAGTCTCGGTTAAAAGGAGGAGTATTATTTACACAATTAGGTTTTCCCCAGAGGTTGTGTCACAGAGGTGGATGGGTGTTCATATTAAAGCAAAGACTATTACAGTTCAGTGGTGTTCACAAATCATGACCATGAGTTACTAGCGGTATATTTCTGGACCGATAAAAAAAAAAAAAAAAAAAAAAAAAAAAAAAAATCAGGATGATGGCTGCTTACTACAGTGGAAAAATGAATGATGAATATAAGGCTCTTGGGGAGAAACTAAATTCATATTAAAAGTTCAGAAGTGAATGCAGAATGGTCATTATTCGTGGAAAATAAGATTAATAGCACAAGAGAACAGAGGTTCGAAAACACCTTAGTGGTTTTACACAAGTGGCACAGCAGAACACAAGGAAACAAAACATGTTGGATATATTCCTAATCAAGCCTGATGATAATCTTGTGGGGTGTCAAGTATCTGAAGGAATAAGAGATCATAAATATGTTTTGCTTGATATTAGAGGATTCAGTAAACCAATGGCAAAACTTGAAGGGACAAATAGGCAAAGTTACAAAAACATACAAATTTAAGAACTGAAGAGATATTTTGGGGGAAGGTTCAGTGATTGGAAGGACTGCACAAATGGAAGGATGGCGCAATATAGCGTAGGTGAAGAGAGAACAGTTCAAGGATATAATAAAAAATGATGAAGAAATAATTATTTCAAAATGGAAAACAAAGAGAAGAACAGAACCCACATACTAAAATAGAATGTTGAGAAGTTTAAAGAGAATACTGAGCAGAGAACACAACAGAGTTAAGAGACAGCAAGGCAGTAGGGAATACTTGAAACAACTAATGAAGGAATTAATAACAGAAAAGAGGGAAGCTAAAGATGGGTTTATGAAGAATACTACTGAATAGTGCATCCAAAATTTTCTATGGTTATGTGATAGGAAGGAAGGTATCTACATAATTACACAATTAGTAACAGAAAAGTAGAGTCTCAAGGAGGATAGAAGGATGTGCACTTTCAGCTGCAAGCATTTGCATCATACCATCCTTTAAATATCTATCTTTCAGTCATTTGTCATTTATCTAAATCAGTGTGTCCATACAGTTTTGTCAAAGTTTGTATCATAGATTAATGATCTTAATGTAGTAAATCACTAATGTTTATCTGGTTTAATCTGTACAGTCCTTGTGCAAAAACAAAAAATATATGCCTGTGTACTAACACAAGTATAAAAAATAAGACTTCTTTCCTGCCACCCTTTAAATTAAAAGTGTTTAAAGAATGAAAATAAACTGTAATCTGGTATATATCTTCTTCTTTTTTCTCTCTCTGAAATGAATGTTTTGCAGATGGATATGGGATTCAATTACATACTGAACATTGATTAAAGACATTGTCCAATAGCTATTACCAATGACAACTGAATTAAATAACACGATTTTAGCCATAGGCAGCCAATTCTCCAAAGAAATATAAAGGTAGATAAAGTATAAATGCAACCCTTACCTTATAGGGTCAAAGGCAGCTCCAAAGGGTAATTTGTTCAGGTCCTTTACAAAAAGAGTTTCCCCATTAAGAAAATCAAATTCTGGAGGCTCCTGGGTCCATTTGTTGTTGATAAAATCACTCAGTACATATGTGAACTGAACTGATATTGTAACTGGTTCCTGCATTGATGTACTGTTGATTTTTGACTTGAATACATTCAATAAACCTGCACATAAACATATCAGAAGTATGAAACATTTTTTATGAGTCATGATGAAATGGGAAGTACAAATCAAGAACTATAAAATTATTGAAAACCATACATAAAAGATCATATTTAGGACTTTACAGGTATTGTTGGGGTAACATCTTCAGTAGTGATATTAAGAGATTATTTGGTAGGGGGATGGAGAAATCATTTAATTTAATTGCAATGGAGTACACACTCCGGTGGAAATTTCCCTACACACCCATCTTCCCCCTTTCCTACACCCACCTACATTTACCCCTCTATAAATTTTAACTTTAAATTCTTTCAAAGTTTTTGGTAAATTATTCATTATATTCCTTAGTAACTTATTCCAATCCCTGACACCCTTTCCTAAAAAAGAGAATCTTTCCACACCCTTGTGCCTGAAATCAAGTGCTAGCTTGTGGTCATAGTCATCTTTTCCCTTCCATGCACTACTTTTCATACCTACACCAATATCTTTCTGTGCCTCATCGCCAGTATAAGCCTTGTACACTCCCATCACCCTGTTCACCTTTCTCCTGTCTTGCAATGAATCCCATTCCAGCTCTTTTATCATATCTGTTACTGATTGCATCCTGCGATAAATTTCCAGAAACAAACCTAGTAGCGTTTTTTTTGCACCCTCTCCAAATCCTGTATTTGAATCATCATCTATTTACAAACCATGCAGGTTTATGCTGGAACCTTTGATACTGAAACCAGTATTCCAGAGACAGAAAAGATAGACGATTAGAGAATTTCTGTATATATTACAGGAAAGAACCAAAAAAACAATAGTTAGTGTGATAGCAGCAGGTAAGTTGCCCATGTTTACATTGATTCAGATATATATAAGCAGCAGATATAATCAGAGCACTAAATCATATCATCTCCAATAAAGCTAGAACTATTCAAATTGTATCCCCAACTCTGATGCTGTGAACAATCATTATTCAGGAATAGTGACTCATTCGCTTGCTACAGTGCAGATCGAATAGACCTGAACATTATAATATACCTGGGTTGCAAAGGTACGGGAATCATTCATGTATTAATTCATATGTACAAAGCTCTATTCATTTCACTTTAAATCATTATTAAATGTTGATCTTTATGAAGCAGATGGATCTACATTAAACTTTGTGGTTGCAGATAACAGGTTGATCAGGTGATACCATTTAGTTTTAATAATCAACATGAAATTACTGGGATATCCAGATGTAATCTGAGCAACATAACCATTTCACAATCACAGTTTCATATGATAACTATCTCAGGAGCCAGCAGATATTTCTAACTTGCATAGTGATTATGATATGAAACTAGTGTTCAGTGTCTTTTGGTTTCTATAATCTTTTTTTGGTTTTACGTCTCATTGCAGTCAGTACAGGTGGAAAAGGATGGAAGGAATTCTGCCACATTCTTTTGAAGAAACAAAATCAGCATTTGCCTGGAGTGATTTTGGGGAACCATGGAAAACTGAAATCGGAACAGTGAGTCTGGGATTTGATGCATGTACTTTCAAATGCCAGGTCTGATCATTATTATTCAAATACCAGGTTTGGTCCCAGTTTTACCAAAATACAACATTTAAATAATAACAATGCCCATTAAATCCATGACAAAATGTTATTTACAGTTATCACAATGTATCAAATGAATGCCGATAAGGGAAAGGAATTTTCAAACTGCACTCATGTTGCCCACATGGGGTCCTTACTGGGTTATCTTGATGCAATAAAGAAAATGTAGGCTCTTGTTCTTGAAGTAATTATAAATGACATTGTAAAATTATTCTCCTGTAATTACAAATATCCAAAATGTAATGCACTCATGGAAGATTACAACGATCATATTTGTGAAAGGCAAAACTACTTGGCAACAAGTATCCTGTGTGCCAGGTGGATAATACAATCGCCTTGGGTCAGCAGAATAACTTGTGGTCAGAGAAGGTGCTAGGTTGGGGAGTGAGAGGAAGGTTTCCTCTCTAGGTCAAAGAGGCAAGGTTTGCAAGAGAAATGGGAGCAATATACATAATAACTGATAGGATTTCTGAATGAGAGCCAAGCAGGATGCTAAGAATCATTGTGTGCATTGACTTTTCAATTCTTTTCTGTTCACATTGCAATGAGAGAGAGGGGGAGTCACCTACAGGAGGTAGCATAAGAATGACAAGAGAAGTGGACCTTTTTTTTTTTGCTGTCGTCAGTCTTTAGACTGGTTTGATGCAATCCTCCATCCCTTCCTATCCTGTGCTAACCTCTTCATTTCTACATACCCCTTACAACCCGTCCTCAATTATCTGCTTCATATATTCTAATCTCTGTCTACCTCTACAGTTCTTACCTTCACTGTTCCCTCCACTAACAAATTAACCAATCCAGCATGTCTCAAAATATGACCTACCAGCCTGTCTCTTCTTCCTGTAAGCTTCTTCCATAAACTTCTTTTCTCACCCATCATTTCCAAAACTCGTTCATTTCTTACTTTGTCTGTCCACCTAATTTTCAGCATTCTTCTGTAGCACCACATTTCAAATGCTTCAAGTTTCTTTCTTTCCGGTATTCCTAAAGTCCATGTTTCGCTACCGTAAAGTGCTGTGCTCCACACATAGAGTTTTAAAAGTTCTTTCTAATTCCTAGATCAATATTTGAAACTAAAAGGTTTCTCTTTTTCATGAAGGCTCTTTTTGCTAGTGCTATTCTGCTTTTAACATCATTCCTGCTTCGGCCATCGGTTGTAATTTTGCTTCCCAAGTAACAGAACTCACTCACTTCTCCTATTGCATCAGATCCTATTTTTATATTTAATCTGCTAGTATTGGTATCATTTCTGCTACATTTCATCACTTTTGTTTTACTTTGATTTATATTCAGTCCAAAATCTTCCTTCAGTATTTTGTTCATGCCATTCAATAACTTCTCAATATCCTCAGCCCTCTCTGCTAATAAGACAATGTCGTCAGCAAATCGTAGCATACTGATTTTTTCTCCCTGAAAACTTATGCCACATGGAAATTTTTCTTTGACTTTCTTCATTGCTTCTTCTACATACAAGTTGAATATTAACGGGGATAGACTACAACCTTGTCTCACACCCTTTTTAACTGATGCATGTCTCTCGTGATTCTCTACTTTTATTACAGCCACTTGATTCTTATATAGTTTATAGAGTATTCTTCTATCTCGATACTTTAGACCTGACTTCTTTAAAATTTTGAACATCTTGTCCCACCTAACATTATCAAAAGCTTTTTCTAAATCAACAAATGCCATAAAAGTATCTTTGTTTTTCTTGATCCGCCCTTCAAGTATTAATCTTAAAGACAGAATTGCTTCCCTTGTACCGCGATTTTTCCTAAACCCAAACTGATCTTCACCTACTATCTCTTCTACTACCCTTTCCATCCTTCTGTATATTATTCTGGTCAGTAATTTTGAAGCATGTGATGTTAGACTAATGGTGCGATAATTCTCACATTTGTCGGCTTGTGCTTTCTTTGGAAGTGTGAAGATGATATTTTTATTAAAATCAGTTGGAATTTCTCCTGTTTCATAACTTTTTGATATCAGCTTGAATAATCTTTCGATTCCTTCCTCTCCTAGAGATTTAAGAAGTTCTGCAGGGATCTCATCAATTCCAACTGCCTTATTTGCTTTCAAGTCATTCAGAGCTTTATTAAATTCTGTCCTCAAAACAGGATCTCCTAAGTCATCATGTCGACATCGCCTTCCTTTTCCAATACACTATTGTTCAAGTCGTCCCCATCATACAGTTTCTCAATGTATTCCTTCCATCGTTAGCTCTATCTTCTGAGCTTAAAAGAGGTTTCCCATCGGCAGCTTTAATGTTCATACCTCTTTTCTTCATTTCTCCAAAATTCTGTTTGATCTTTCTATATGCAACATCTACTTTTCCTACGACCATTTCCTTTTCTACTTCTTCACACTTTTCTTGTAGCCATTTTTCTTTTGCTATTTTGCATTTCCTATTTATTTGATTTCTAAATTGCCTGTACTGCTCTCTTCCTGCTTCATCCTGAGCATTTTTGTACCTTCTCCTCTGATCCATCAGCTGCAAAATTTCTTCTGTGATCCAAGGTTTTCGGGCAGCTTGTTCCCTAAAGCCTAAGTTTCTTTGCCAGCTTTCATTATTTCGGTCTTTAATGCATTCCATTCGTCCTCGGTTGAGCTCCTTTCACAGTTAATTCTTAGACCTAAGTCTACCATTTCTGCAAATTTTTCTCTTGTGCTAGATTGTTTCAGTTTATTCACTTCCAGTCTGTTCTGCTTATGCTGCTTCCTTATTCGCTTGAATTTCAGCCTGCACTTCATTACTATCAAATTATGGTCCGAGTCTATGTCTGCTCCTGGGTACGCTTTACAGTCTAGAACTTGATTCCTGAATCTCTGTTTGACCATGATATAATCTAGCTGATATCTGCCTGTATCCCCAGGACGTTTCCAGGTGTATATTCTTCTTGCATGGTTCTTAAACAGTGTGTTCGCCACAACTAGTGGACATATTGGTGCAGAATTCCAAGATGAGACAAAAAACGGCGAAGCTGCCACTCTTATAGATTTTTTCTATAAGTGCAATGAGTATACAATGTTTTAGTATGCATCAGTGATAATAGCACACACTGCCTACAGCTGCCAACAATGACAGATATTGGTAATGTACTATCCCACATATGGTGCAATAAGTGACATTCAGTCCCAAGCAATTAATCCCAATGTGGCTCTGTGAGCAATGAAAATCTTAGATTTTGAGTCTTCACAATTAACATTCAATTCTTCAGTGAGCTCAAAATTATCTCATATTGAGCAACTCGCTTCAAATCAAGCTTAATGTGTTTCAGGATTGAACATGTATTCTTCCAGAAGCCAAGCATGAACATTAACTGCTTACCCACACACTTTGTAGCCAGTTCCACATTTGTATTCAGCCTTAAGAATACAT
>JARYHS010008074.1:26671223-26920748 GCA_031002005.1 Vandiemenella viatica | reverse complement strand
TATTTGCAGCCAACCTTCCCAAGGTTGTGAACGTATCTTGCAGCCAACCTCTCACAGGTTGTGACTTTTCGACGAGTTGTATCGACAGCTAGTGGCCGTAGCAATCAACTGGATGGCCAGTCCTGACTGGGTACCGCAGAACTTCAACCTAACAGTGGCTGTCGCCAGTCGTGGCGAAAATTAGCCAAAGGGAATACCTACGTGTGCTAATGCTAGCACAAACTTTGGGTGTCTATTTTATTTTAAACAGACTAACCCCACACACACCTGACACCATTTAAGTTTTTATGTCCTATCCCAGATTGGAAGCCACTTAACTTTTGGCCACAACCTGAAATATTGAGGACACGGGTTCGATACCTGAGGCAAGGAGCGGCTCTCGCCAAAGGGTTTTGGATGGAAAGTAGGCAGGCAAACTCACGCTAGAAATGACAAAGCCAATTCCAGAACATTGGAGTTTAATACCTTCAAACTGTCTACAGACTAGTTTGAAATAGGTTGTTAGGAAATGCTAGGTGCGGGAGAGAAAGTTACTGCTTCCCCAAGTCAGATCCGCTGGTCAACTACGGCAGCAATAATACGCAGCAGTACAGCGATGCAAACTGTACAGCACTACGTAGCAACTTGATGGTACTGGCCCCCCCCCTGTGGTCTCCGTGATCCTTTATACTAGGTCAAAACAATTAACCTCGTGTCACTCGGCTGAATCTTATTTAACCATGAACAGCAGCACGCCTGCTCGACCAGTGTGGTTGTAAGCAAAACCAATGGGTGACACAAACTCTTATTTACATGATACTCCTTTTCCATCTGACCCTGACGGTAGCGTGCCTTCCTATAAGGTCTATTTATCCCCAACAGACCATGCTCTCCATCTGACCCTATCTGCAGCGCGCCTTCCTATACGGTCTATTGATTCCAAATGACCGTTGCACCCCAACGCGTCTGCCCGCTTGGCTGTCCAACACGTGTGGCCAACACAGCGTAGGCAATACACAGGCTACAGCTAAATATCTTTTAACAATTATATTTTTCTTTAATATTGAGTATATTACACTATTCTAAGACTGATTTTGTTTGATTTTCAATGCTACCAACTTGACGTCAGCGGGAAATTAATTTCGCAGCGCGACTGAGTGGCGCAGCAGGGATGACACATTTAGAATTTAACACCGGGTGCGTTTCGATACTTTGGATTCGATACAAGTACTATTCTTCCAACAGTGGCGGATATACAAATTTTCCGAGACGGGTAAAACCTTGAGATTGCCGCCCCTTCAAACATGAATTTGCCACCCGGGGCGGTACAGAGCTATTCTTTGATTTTGCCGCCCCCTGATGGTTGCCGCTTGGGGCAGTAGATTTAAAAAAAAGGTCACCGCCACAGGAATTTGCCATTTAACGCTCCTTCAAACATGATTTTGCCGCCCCCTGAAATTGTCGCCCGGGGCAAGCGCCCCGGTTTGACCCCCCCTAGATCCGGCACTGTCTTCCGATACCGAGTAAGTATCGAATGAATTAATTCGAATACGAAAAGTACTCGGTATCGAAAAAAAGTATCGAGTACTTACTCGTATTTACTTGTATCGGATCATCACTAGAATTAGATCAACGGTTTCGACAAACACATTGACTGCCGTGATGCATGGTTTATGGGAGCGACAGAATAGCGTTTCCGCTGGCGTTTTTATTCGTGTGTTTAGTCTGTAGACCCCCTGGAGACCAACGGAAATTATACAGGCTGGTAAAGAGGCCCAGGTCGCAACGAGAGTGCCAGCCATGGCAATCGGCACAGCAGAGAGAGATGCAGAGACGGCTGCTGTTGCTGTACTGGGTGCCCCGTAAGAGCCGTTTGCAGGAATCCCGTCAAACTCGCCTATGTCGACAGGTCAACTGCAAATATAAACCGAACGAACCACGAGCTGGTTCCGAGGCCAAACCCAACAGCTCAGATTTTCATGTTACACCTGCCTGTAATGCATGGCTGAGGAGTCAACATTTAACTGATACAACCCAAAGACATTTCGAAACAACCATACAAATAGCTGCTAGATTGTCGTGGTTTCGAAGGGCTTCCGCACAATTATCACAAAAATATTATAACAATCGATAAATAAGTAATTGCCGAATGAAGCTTTGAATGGACACTATCAAGCATACGATTCGGTTACGTCAGCAATTCCTAAAATTGAACAAAGTCACCAACTAAATTGTTACTAACCAAGTGAGTGCGTTCATATCGGCTCGCTGGTACTAGAAATCGTACAAAATCGAAATGAGGATGATTACCCGGAAATCGATCTCGTTTCCTTCCGACTGCCAGGACAGAACGTTAACAGTCTACGAGACTCAACGTGGTCCAGTTTCGGCGTCAAGACTTCCTGTGCGACACATTGGATTTTTATGCTGTTTTGGTGACAAAACAACTTTGCAACATCACATTAGGGTGCATCCACAAATTACGTGACGTGTTTTTTCCGCATTTTCCGGACCTCCCTTCCCCCTCTGGTGAGATTTCGTGAGATCTGGTCCGTGAGACCCCCCCCCCCCCTAGAAATCACCCTCGCAACTTTTTGAGACCTTTTTTTTAGGTCTCTTAGGTCTCACCCTTCCAAAACCGGTTACACCCCCACTTTTAGATGAAAACCTCACGTGAGATTTCCGTTGAACTCCCCTCCCCCTTGGTGAGATTTCGCCGGACCCCCCCCCCCCCCTATTTCACCTCACGTAATTAATTGACGCCCCCTTATAAGTGTTAGTACAGGGTGGTAGATATTGCGGGAGAGGGGGGGGGGGAAACCATATGCGATGAACAGATTTCAATTTTTCATCGAAGTTTTGAAGAAATCAAACAGGTGCTGCAATTTGCTCATCATCACGCTTTTAGTTTAACTTCAGCATTCCATTTTGCTACAAATGCCTGTATAGAACTAGGCGAGTTTGATAAAAGCAATTGCTTGTCAATAAAAGCAGCCAGCTCACTATCGCTGAATAAAAATTTCGACGTTTACGACTAAACTCATTTCTGCTGGATTCTGTAAACAGGTGTTTTCAGTTAGCATAGATTAGCGTTTCTCAGCCTTTGTCAACCCGAGTACCAGAAAAAGGCGGAAAATAATTCTACTAACTTACGTGGTCTTAATTTTTACCTGCGGATATATTATTAAGTAAGCCTACTAATTGTTATCGGCTGAAACGACGGTCCCTTAAGACTTATATCTACAATAAGACCCTCATTAAACGGCCATTAACTTAATCCTCAAACGAAACCCGGTCTCTGGAAATGTATGAAGTAAATACGCTATATTAGTAACAACGCAGACATATACTCATATCCTGGAAAAGATACATTGGTTTTGGAAAGTTCAATTCATACCCGCTTACGCCCTTATCCATTTTATGTGTGCAACTGTCAGTAATTTATCCTTTGTTGTTATATACATACTTAATTCACTAAGAATTATTATTATATATCTTGATATTAAAAAAAGCAACCAGTCACAGTTTGTTTGATGTTTTATATTTAATAAACCATTACCGGTTTCGAACACAAATTGTTCATCGTCAGATGGTTTTTCATTTATTTTTATTTATGTAATAAATTATGCATTTGCAAAATGCAAGCGTGCATCATATATATTATTTCTATAAGGTATTTTTTTGTCACAAGCCTGTATCTTCTTTCATACTTAACCGAAATCAATGAATGAGGTGTCATTTTAAAGCTTATGGTCTCCACTTTGGTCACATCATATTTTAAGAAATGAAGTTTTCGGAATTCGACCCTTAAAGGGCAAAAATGTCAATCTTTCTAAAATGCTGTTTTCTGTGTTACGAGTCATTTATCTCCCTGGATACGTATATGAAATCGTTTAATGTAGTATCATTTTAAAGATTAAGATCTCCGCTTTAGTGACGTCATATATTAAGACAGATATTTTTCGGAATTCGACCCTTAAAGGGCAAAAGTCTCAATATTTTTGCAATGCGTAATTGTGTCACGAGCGATTTATCTCTCTTAATATATAACCGATATACATAAATGAGGTATCATATTAAAGATCGAGGTCTCCGCCGTGGTAACATTATATTTCAAGAAAAGAATTTTTCGTTTTTCGACCCTTAAAGGGCAAAAATGTCGATTTTTCTAAAATGCGTTTTTTGTATCTCGAGCCATTTATCTCCCTGGATATCTAACCAAAATCGATAAATGAAGTAGCATTATGAGGAGTAATGTCTCAACTTTATGACATGATATATTAAGAAAGAATGTTTTTGGAATTAAAACCTTAAAGGGAAAAAATATAAATTTTTCAATAACGCATTTTTGTGTCACGAGTGATTTATCTCCCTTAATATCTAACCGATATAGATAAATGAGGTATCATATTAAAGATCGAGGTCTCCGCCGTGGTAACATTATATTTTAAGAAAAGAATTTTTCGTTTTTCGACCCTTAAAGGGCAAAAATGTCGATTTTTCTAAAATGCGTTTTTTGTATCTCGAGCCATTTATCTCCCTGGATATCTAACCAAAATCGATAAATGAAGTAGGATTATGAAGAGTAATGTCTCAGCTTTGTGACATCATATTTTCAGAAAGAATGTTTTTGGAATTCAAGAATTAAAGGGAAAAAAGTATAAATTTTTCTATAATGCATTTTTGTGTCACGAGCCATTTATCTCCTTGATTTCTATCCGATATAGATAAATGAGATATCATATTAAAGACTAAGGTCTCCGCCGTGGTAAAATTATATTCTAAGAAAGGAATTTTTCGTTTTTCGACCCTTAAAGGGCATAAATATCAGTATTTCTAAAATGCGTTTTTTGTGTCTCAAGTCATTTACCTCCGTTGACAATAATTTAAATAAATTGATAAACGAGGTATCATTTAAAAGATTAAGGTCTTCGTAATGTCTTCGGTTCCGTTACCACATTTTAAGAAAGAAATTTTTAAAAATTCTAACGTTAGAGTGCAAAAGTATTAATATTTTTACAACGCATTTTTCTGTCATGAGCTATTTATTTCCCTTGATATCTAATCGAAATCAATAAATGACGTATCGATTTAAATATTAAATTATCCACTATCGTCACATCCTATTTTAAGAAAAAACTTTCTCCGAATTACACCCTTAAGGGGCAAAAATAACATCATTTCTCAAAACTTTTTTTTTACCTTGCTTGATAACTAACCGAAATCGATAAATGAGGTATCAATTTAAAGACCAAGGTGGCTGCTTTGGTCACACCATATTTTATAAAAGAAATTTTTAGTAATTCGACCCTTAAAGGGCAAAAGTATCAATATTAGTTATAGAACGTGTTGATTTTTTAAATTTTTGTTTTTATTATATGCCATTTATCTTCTTCGATACCTAGCTGAAATTGATAAATGACATATCGTTTTAAAAATTAAGGTCTCCAGCTAGGTAAAGTCATAAATTAAGAAAAAAATGTTCAGAATTTGGTGCTAAAAGTGGTAGCGCGTATGAGACTGTTCAGAGCCAAGTCCCCAGATTTTAGCAGCGGATATCACAGAGAAGTCAATAAACTTTTTTTTATTAAATAAGTAGTTTTTCGTATATATTTTTTTCTTTTACGGAAACACTGTCGTTTTGCTATACAATTCCAATGTAATCAATTTATTCACCCAGCAACAAATATCACAGAGATGTTGATATATTGTGTGCAGTTTGTTAAGGTTGGTTTTATTCTGCCAAGGTCAGTGACAGTTTGTCATAAATAAAGTGTGTTTTAAATTTTCCTAAGTGTTTCATAATATGTTCTGAGTATTTTGCTGTGTACCTATTACACTAAAAAAAATATTTGCTACAAAACTACGGTTCTACTATTCATTATGTTACAAGCATTCAACCTCATATTCGCGAAATTTTCGCACGGGTCGTCTAGTCCTATAATAATAGAAGTAGCATTTGTTGAATGATAGAAAATTTAATGATAGCAAATTTAATTTTGGGTTGATAAAGACAATTTCTATTTTATTACTTACATTCAAAAGTTGAATGTTCCAAACTGAATTTTTCTTGAATGATGTGATGTATTGATAAATAATTATAAATATTTCACCAATATAAGCAACTGAATTGCAAGCTAACATTTGTAAATGCATAGCAAATTTCTAGCGTGCTATTCAGTTGCTTATATTGGTGAAATATTTATAATTATTTATCAATACATCACATCATTCAAGAAAAATTCAGTTTGGAACATTCAACTTTTGAATGTAGGTAATAAAATAGAAATTGTCTTTATCAACCCAAAATTAATTTGCTATCATTAAATTTTCTATCATTCAACAAATGCTACTTCTATTATTATAGGAATGCACGCTTGCATTTTGCAAATGCATATTTTATTACATAAATAAAAATAAATGAAAAACCATCTGACGATGAACAATTTGTGTTCGAAACCGGTAATGGTTTATTAAATATAAAACATCAAACAAACTGTGACTGATTGCTGTTTTTTAATATCAAGATATTTGAAACTACAGTCGCTGAATTTCACTAATCCAGCATGGATAAAATATTAATAGATTTTTTTTTTAATTCGTACGGACCACCTGTCGCATCTTCGCGGATCGTACATTGATCAACGCTGTTATAGACGTTATGGCACACTGGTGATTGGGTGGTGCAAGAAGAGCGCGAAGTGCCGACGGAGTGGATTCCTGCAGGTAGCGGACCACTGGACACATTCCTGCCGCGACGAGGTCAAGGCGAGGCCAGGCGATCATACGGCACTCAAGTCAAGTCACTCTGCCACACCTTCGCAGCGCACACGTTTCATTGCTCACACTACAAGCGGCCCAGTCCTTTAATATATGCTTGATGTCTTGGGATCGGTGGTACATTTTTTTTTTTACTTATGGCTTTACGCCTCGTCGACGTCGAGGTCATTAGAGGCGGAATGGGACTGGATACAAGGGAAGGGAAGGAATTCGGCCATGGCGTTCTTACAGGAAGCAGCCCGGCATTTGCCTCGAGTGATTTGGGGAAATCATTGAAAACCCAAATCTGGATACCCGGACGGGGATTCGAACCGGCGTCCTTCCGAATGCGAGGCCAGAGCGATAACCGTTCACCCACCACGCTCGGTCCCGCGGTAATGATGCATAACTCGTTACCACTTATAGTAGTTCCGTTGACCACCAGTTGGAGTACTACGTTCTTCTTGTGTCTTTCCTGTATATTGAACAACGTGAAAAGAAGTAAGGAATGTGTAAACAAACAAAAAAATTTGGAAACTTAGCTGATAGTGGTAACATTTGCGTACAAAAAATTGCAGAAATTTATACCCCTCACGTGACTAAATGAGAGAAAACTTGCGAGGATTCCACTGAAGTGTAGGTGTGGCGCGGCAGTAACTCAGTCAACAAAGTAGTCGTAATGGAAGCAGGAGTTCTGCGATTTTATTGGTCATTAGAAGTAAATACAATTAGAAAAACTAAGGTTATCCAACAGCAATTTACTGCAAAAGAACAGGCCGAATGGCTGGAGGCAAGACGTCTGCAATTGCTGATAAATACAGCCCTCCTGCTTCCAGCCCTATTTCGGTGACGTGTCTGTTGGTGTGATGCGATATCGTACAACTGCTACTTGTGGTCGTGTGCTCTAAAGCGCGGTAACACTTGTTGGATCTCCGGAAAGGAAGAAACTTTTAGGTTCCAGTCATTATGAACCAAGATATGAAAGATTTCAGATAAGAGCAAATGGCAGTGTTGATTTTATGAAATGCTCTCGGGAACTAGCAGAGTTAAGGAAGTGTTAAGGACTGTTAATGACAATTCGTCAATCGCGGAGGGATGTTTGGCCCGTAAGCCGATGTCTTCAGCAAGAACACGCGAGAGAGGCCTATAGCAGGTTTCGCCGTCTTGCTTGTTGCATCTTCGTGCAAAACACGAACAGTACACAGTGACAGACATACCATAATAACAAAGAAAAGGAACTGAGCAAGCTAAATCTATATTAATTCTTCGTACGGTCTGGGACTTGCATTAGATGAATAACGAAAACTATCTTGAACATAGTATCTATACTGTGCGTATTGTCTAGCCCGTGACCGACTATGAACCTGGGCACACCATAACTAACTCGATACATTTCGGCAAACACCAGGTGGTATGAAACGTCGTAAACATAAATTTGTAGCATGTTTTAAGAACATTAAAACTGTTTGAAAAAATGTAATTTGTTATTTAACAACTAGCCAATTCTACAGAAAATAAGTTGGAGGTATACAACTTTTCAGACCGTCCTTGTAACCCAAGTGCAGTAGTGACCAGCGACAACTATATTGTTGTTACTCGTCGGAAAGACACTTTCTTTTTGGAGTACAGTACCTAGGTATATGTAACGGGGCGAAGTACACAGCTGCGAAGGAGCAGTCTACCGGAAGCAGTTGGCACATAGCTTTTAGCTGCGTATCCACTACGCGCGGCAAACCCTCGAACACTGGCTCGCGCAGCGATACCTGGCTTGGTGCCAGGTATCACTGCGCGAGCCAGTGTTCGTGGGTTTCTGTTGACAAGCGCGCTGCCGCAACGCAACCCAGCCAGAGTGGCGCAGCAAGCAATGCAGGCACAGTCAGTTTTCGCGACCATGGAAGTTTCACTTGCACGAGCAGCTGCCGCCTTCATTGTGATGGATCACATAATACACAAGAAATCTAAACGAAAAATGCGTTGGTGGATGGGGAAATACACGGCGTTCGCCGGGAAACGCAACCCACTGTTAGCGCTACAAGGAAGAAACTGCTCCCGGCGAGCGAGCGGTCAGCTTCCGGCATTGTTCGACCGTCGGCCGCGGACTATTTCATAATAATTACGCTTCATAAACTTGTATGTGCTAAGCATTTATGACGTAATTCATTAGCTTACCTTATAAAAGATGCTAGAAGTGTTGACACTCTTGTGTAATGCACATTTCACATCTTCTGAACTTATTTCGAGACACACGCTGCCCTAACTGACTTAATGATTTTTTGGGTGACTGTTCTAGTCGAGAAGCGATATCGTCAATTTTCTCCTCTGTGAGAATACGGTTGACCGACAGTCTCTTTTTGTTAAAAAATGAACCCGTTTCTCTTACTTTTTTAACCAGACGCAGAATTGTTGATTTAGCTGGCAGTATAGCGCCAGGAAATTCGCGACGAAATTTACTGCGACACTTTTTAAACGACTTCTTCTTCACATATGTATCGTAGAGAAATATTCTTTGTTGCAAACTGTAACGTACCATAATTTTACTCACACTCAAACACGGTACAGATTAGTAAGAGTATGAAGCTCCAAACCAGCCAAACCGCAAAGAAACGATTATTCACAACACTGATTAATAAGAGACTGAAGTCACAAACTAGCTACAATGCAAAGAAACCGTTCTTAACAATGTAAGGGTCCCATTATACTGCGTCACTGCACTATTGGGGCAGTGGAGGTGTTAAACAGTGCGGTGATTCACGGTGCCGTGTGGCGGGAACTGCTGGCTCCACTGCCCGAGCAAGTTGCCGACGGCAACAGACTGGGAGGTTAGCGTTTTCCGGCGAACGCCCTGTAGAATGCAATATAGTGTGAGACTAATGGAAGATATGATAAATGAAGCCATTGAAGATACAATAAAAAATTTCACAAGAGTGACTATTGTAGAGTTCGAGTTCTTAAAATCATTGATTGAGCCGAGTGTGTATAAAGTGAACAGTAAGTTTCGAGACGCGATTTCAGTTACCGAAAGACTAGCAATAACTAAGATTTCTAGCAACTGGAGACTCATATACTAGCCTGCAATACCTTTTTCGAGTGTCGAAACAATCTATTTTCTGAACTTATCTCCTTCCATGCATCGTGCCTCAGCGTTTTGTTGTGATAATCTGCACATTTACTATTCCACAAAAATACTTTCGCGCCATACAGCTGTATTAGAAATCGACACTTTTCGTTGTTCATGGCAGTAAACTGTCGCTGTGCCGCGCGAGCCAACTCCAAGAAAGACACCGCCGTCCGACTGCGCGCGAGCCAATTAGTGGGGCCCCTTTGCCGCGCGTCTAGAGACCGACAGAGAATGGCTCGCAGCGCGGCATGTTCGACCGCGCCAATGTTCGAGCCGGCTCGCGTGGCGACAGCGTATCCATTATGCCTAGTGCACAGTCAGATGGTTCCTGTCACTCTTAAATGTTTAAAAGTCCCTTCAACTCAACACAAGCTCCTAAAATTTTGTAAAGCGATTCATTGCGGTCTGATACAGTTCAGCTTTGTGATTCAGTCTCATCAGATCACGCGGTCATGAACTTTGACTTAAAAATTCATGTTTTAAACTAACAAGTCACGACGTCAGAATCTGGACAAAGCAGGCACATTTACCTTCCTCAACCTGTCTGTCAACTGATAACCATTCCAGAACCGCGACTATACACAAAACACACTCACGGGTTCACACATTTCATTAAAACGCTAATTCACGATATTCTGTATACGTTATAAAAACCGATAATGCTTACCAGGGCCGGCGCTAGGGGGGGTTAAGCGGGTCAATTGTACCCGGGCCCGCTGGCTGATGGGGGGCCCCGATCACCGGTTGGAGGGGCCCAGACCTCGAAGCCAAGAATCCGTCTATTGTCGCCCGGGTAGTTTGTAGAGCTAAAAAAAAGAAGGTCGCCGATTTTACCCCGGGCCCGAAATTCCTAGCGCCGGCCCTGATGCTTACCGGTGCACCACAGTACGCTACAAGGCAAAGAAAAGCGGAAACTGAAAGAACGCTGTATACCCACGTGCTTCTTTTATTTTTTATTTTTTGCAGCGTAACAGACCCCAAGTAACAGGCCATACTTACAACTCTTGTCATGACCGAGAATGGAGATGTCAACCGCACAACCTCGGCGTTACAACAACCTGTTACAACTGATCATGACGACCGTCTTGCTTTTTTGCATAACTCTTTTCTTTGGGAACTAGCAATTCCTGTATTTTATTATGGAGCTTCTCGCTGGACATTTCTACTGAGGAAGAGGAAAACAGGCGTCGTTCCCAAATTGATCTCTGAACCACTAAGTTCTGTGACGTTTCTTTCGCTCTAATCTGATGACTGGCAAAACTGCGAAGCGTTCCAGGATTCGCCTAGTTCAATAAGGAAAGCCGCATTACAGTAATCACTAGGGTTCCGATCCTTATGGCCA
This sequence comes from Vandiemenella viatica, assembly GCA_031002005.1. Classification (NCBI taxonomy): domain Eukaryota; kingdom Metazoa; phylum Arthropoda; class Insecta; order Orthoptera; family Morabidae; genus Vandiemenella; species Vandiemenella viatica. Next base: position 26,909,550 of record JARYHS010008074.1, on the reverse strand, counting down.
AAAAAATAGAGAAATATGCAGGCAAATATGACCTTACAAAAGGGTAAATATGACCTAAAAATGAAGAAATATGACCAAACATTTAAATTTACTATACATAAAAACCGGCTCAGTTATATATCATTTATTTTATCTAGTAGTGTCGCTTGCATGCAGACAGCATAATTTACTTCTGTTCACTCGCTGACCATTGGGAAATTAAATTATAAATCGGTTTGTTGAAGTCACTTTGATTTCAGATGATTTACAGAATAGAACTCTTTCATTTGTACTAAAATACTCCTCTAAATTCCTTTAAAGTTCGCACTTTCAGAAAAGATTATTTTCGGCATGGCAGTAGATCTACTCACTGATCCACTGCACATTTAACACTGACTGAGACTATTTCATTGAGATATTGAATGACCCGGATGGACATAGGCATGCTTCTGCTGCATTGTCGAGATTAAAAGGCGAGCGAAACATTACGTTTAGAGAGTGACAATAATTTATAACTTTAATTCTTACAGATGAATTCTGACCATAGTGAAAATTAGTTTTCCGCCACCTGTATAGCAGAAGTAGAGTTCTGTGAATAATTATCTAAATTTCTTCTGATCTATTTCCAGTGAATTCCCGGCAGTATTAAAAAAGCTATCAGATTTTACTTAAAAATATGACCATATGACCATAAAATTATCGAAATGTGACCAAAACTAGGAAAATGGTCTGAATATGCATTTATATGGTATATAAATACAATTAAATACAATCACAAACGCTGAAACAGTGTTTAATTCAGCGTTTCAGCTCAAAAAGAAGGAAGGAAAAAAATATTAATTGTCCTAAAGATCGAAACCCTAGTAATCACACGGACCGTAAGCATTTTTTTTTTAATTTTATTTTTTTAACTGCTTTACGTCTCTCAACAGCGAGGTCTTTAGAGACGGGAAAGGATGGGGGGCAAGGAATGGGAAGGAATTCGGCCATGGCCTTTTTGAAGGAAGCATCCCGGCATTCACCTGGAGTCATTTGAGGAAACCATGGAAAACCCAAATCTGGATGCCCGGACGGGGATTCGAACCGCCGTCCTCCCGAATGCGAGGCCAGAACGCTAGCCGTTACACCACCACGCTCGGTGCCGTAAGCATGGTGGAATCTACTCGTGTGCACACGGCGTACCAGCAGATACAAATAGTCTGTTCCAGCAACTGATTGCGTTTCGCCGTCGTCGATAGTATACACTATACATCTAGCAAAGCAAGATACCCAGGGCAACAATAATCTCAGATTATCAGCAGCCACTTGTTACACATTTCAGAATCTCATGATCAGCAATTACGACATATGAAGCAGGTGGAGACAGCAGCAAAAGCTACGATACAGGGACCGAGTGGGGTGGTGTAACGGTTAGCGTTCTGGCCTCGCATTCGGGAGGACGGCGGTTCGAATCCCCGTCCGGGCATCCAGATTTGGGTTTTCCATGGTTTTCCCAAATCACTCCAGGCAAATGCCGGGATGCTTCCTTCAAAAGGCCATGGCCGAATTCCTTTCCATTCCTTGCCCCCATCCTTCCCCCCCATCCTTTCCCGTCTCTAAAGACCTCGATGTTAAAAAGAGACGTAAAACAGTAACAAAAAAAAAAAAAATTCGATACAGGGTCGACGCCCAACTCAGTTGTGACAAAGCAGAGGAGACAAAATAACATTTGCACTTTGTGCTCGACGCATAACAAACCAGCTGCACCGTTAACCGATCACTACTATAACAACTGGCGAATTCGCCGAGAGATCTGCAGACTAAAACATCAAAGGGAAATGCCTCGTCAGAAGATATTCCAGCATTTAGTGGCCCAAGTGCCTGCAGAGAACGCTCAGGAAACTCTGAGTGTTCAACTGTGCATCCTCAGGAAAATATTGTGACTGGCACAAAGTACAATTTGTCTTCAATGTGTCCATTAGCGAATACTTAAGGTAGCCATAACATTTTACGAGTAAATGATCCGGAACTTTATGGCGTCTGCTTCTGAGTGACGACATTACTTTTTGCATAACGACGAGGTTAAAACATTAGAATTACAACCGTAAAGAAAACCAGTATTCCAGCCAATCATAGTCGCGTCCAACTTTTGTTTCTTCAGCATAGTGCAAACAACCACTCAACAGATTACAACAAGGTGCCACAGATCGCGATCAGATTACTGTCGACAATCTCTGACAAACATCAAAGAAGCATTAAAAGCAACACGGAAGAGTATAGGCCTCTCATTGTTGTATGAAACAACCTTCATTTCCCACGGTTACGCCCGGAAAATTCAACTTCATTGAACACTTCACGTTCTATCCCTGCCATGAATGATCGTAAACCAAAAGCAGGGTGCATCTCTCGCTGTATTTACTAATTTCAATGTTCTTAAAATGAGATCAGTCAGACCATTCTACAATATCTTTAGTAAGCAAACTCCACTATAGATATTTAACGGGAGTGCGAAGATGGAAGAGTATCTAACGTTATTATAGTTTCGTGTCAAAGGCGTTGCTTTTACAATTGTTAGAAACATTAACAGTATTAACAATAACACAACAAAACAGAAAGATATAAAGAAAAGGATAACAATCAACAGCAATGAATTCATATAACAGATGACCAAAAGTCAGAAACTTGTGTCACATTGTCACTAGCGTTAAGGAGTTCTTGCAGAGTGCAGGTTGATGGGCACTGCGAGGAATTGTATAAATGCTGGATGGTCTGTTCTGCCTCACGTTCGAATGCAGTATTTAGATCTTCAAGATAACGTCATCTTGTCCTATCCACACCACTTCTCAGCCGATTTAGCGTTCTCCATGTCTTCCAGTTAAAATTGCCTCCTAGAGGTAGCGGCTCTACAGTGGGAAACCACTGATTTATACGAGACATTCTTGCTCGCCACAGATTAAGCCGGGCAACTTCAGGCGGTATATCTAATGCACCTGTCGTCGTCGGTAAGATTATTTCAGCCTTTGTCTGTGGAGCTGATGTCTGAATACCCGGTCTTTTTATCCTTCCACTCCCCCAACCACTACACACACACACACACACACACACACACACACACACACACACACACACACATACATTTTATCTAAAACACCGCAACCTTTTTCGGAAGGTAAAAAAACTTTTTTAGAGTGACCGATAGACTAACCAACATTCCTTGCGGGTAGTTAACATCCTGAGGGTGTCATCAGAGGAGATTCTACCCTATCACATATTTAGTTGACCTGGCTGAAACATGAAAATCATGTTTACCGTTCCATTCGTTATATATATTCATCCGCATCTTATCCAAAGAGGGTGGGTTGCGATTGATTTACCACTATACTATTTTCAGTCAGCCAGTGACAAAGATGTGTTCTAAGTTTTGGAAGAGATGCTGGAACAAACAGACATGTTGCGTTTCACATGTGTAGAAGATTTGAGAGGTGACTGCAGGGCGAATCTATCACTATTTATCACGCCACCATCGACTAGTAATCGAATCAGAATCCGCCAATATGCCGCTGTTTCGTTAAACATAAGACAGTTAAATAGAAATATTAACTTTGTTCAGAGACTTTATCACTGAAATCAGACCCAAAGAAATGGACAACAAATAGTAAGGACAAAACCGCATGGAAAATAACGATGCTTCGAGAAACTTTTACATACTCTGAAAGCTTCAAAGAGTACACAATAAGTATAATAGCATTTAGAGATCTTCGTAATATGAAGTATCAAAGGTTTCGGCTGGTATATTGTAACCGATTAAACAACTGGTGTCACTGGTCCCTTTCCGGCGCAAAATTAAAAGAACGATAATTTGGACGACTGCATATAATTTGTGACGCGTTTACCTTGATAGTGAGATCATAAACTATGAAATGGCAGACCATAAAGTCGGTTTTCGTATAGTTTTCAGACGCGTACAAAACACAGGACTGAGTGTGTGATGACCCTTATGATACTAGCAAAATAAGAGTCATTATACCCAGAAAATGCTCGAAGAGCTTATGTGCAAGAATGGGGACTCCAAGACAGGCCGACGACAACTTCCTGATGATCGAGTGGTAGTAATCACTGCGCTCAAGGTGTGGGGAATTTAGATGGGCGTTCTGGATTTTAGCGGTGCTCTACATTTTTTTTCGGCGTAAAATCTGGAATAGCATGTGTTCGCGGCACTTTCACTGTGGCCTGGCACGTGTCCAGTGGTTCCTGGAGAAGTTCTTTAACCACGATGCCTGTTCTCCTCAGACAGATCAATCAGACTTCTGCTGTATTGAGAACTTAAAAATCAAGTTAATATTTTGGACGGGAGTCGACAAGCTATACCTATAATGTTGTTCGAGTTGTACATTTGACTGTGAGGGAGTGTTAATTCTCACAGTTATATTAAAAGATGAAGGAGCCAACTTCCAAGGCGAAGAGTGAATCAATTCTAGCAATTCGAACGTTTCTGAGCGTAGCTAATATCGCATTTAATGAAACAGGAGGAAACACGTTTCTGTTTTGACGGATTCAGTTCTTATTCAGATATACTAACGAACGGAAGAAATCGTGAGGATCTCCACCGATAAGAAGCACTTTTGAAACCACTTTCACTATCTGCTCATAGGGTAGTATCTCATTATGGACATTTCCCACAGTCTATTCCCGTAATGAAGAGACGAATGATGTATCCTAAACTGATCACATCGAGCGTTAAGGGTACCATATACTAACTGTGAATTAAATTCTATTACTATGAAAAATTGATTTTTTCACAAATAAGTAACAAATGACTTTTAGATTAAATACATTATTCATTTGCAAAAATTGATATGGTATTAATACAAACACACAAAAAATCAAACGATTCGTAATTTTTTTAAATTTTCAAATATTATTTTCACAACATATTTAGTATCAAATGCTTGAGATTCTCTATTGATTTACACATCCAATTTTTTGAAGAAAAGGATTATCTGAAGTATCAAATTTGTTTAAAATTAATTCAGTATGTTGTTTTGCGAAAACTATTAACAACAGAAAGATATGTTTAATTTTCCTATTATCTTTTGATGATACATATACTGGTAAATTTTGATAGATTTTACTTAGGAAATAAAATGGCGTTACTAAATTTTTTTTTAAATGATTTAACGCTAAAAACATGTATAAATTGGAAATAAAAAGAAATATCCAAACATTTTGAGAATCAGCGGGATAAAATCTTTCGTTTTACCCATTAAGATGTTCTAAAAAAATTAACCACTTTACTTTCTCACGAACGCTAATTTTTCTCGGCCTATGATTTTTTGAAATTTAATATTACAGTCGCACACTGGGTAGTAAGAACTAAAAAGAGTGCACAATCACAAATATTCATTATTTTTCTTATGGTTTTACGCCTCGCTGAGGTGCTTAGAGGCGGGAGAGGATTGCGAAGAAAAAACGGGAAGGAATTTGGTCACGGCACAACCCTGGCATACGCCAGTAATAATTTTGGAAAAGCGAAATCTGGATGGCCGGAAGATACTGGAACCCACGTCCTCTTGAATGCGCGGCCCCAGCGCTATCATTAATGGATTCAGAAGTCATCAGGGTGTGGCAGTCGGACAAATCAATGATTCCAGTCCATAACGGATCGAGGTACGAGACCTTGAAAAAACGCAAAAATAGTTTTCCCAATATAACTACAGAGTGTTTATTTTCTTCTTGGTAAGTTACTTTATTAGAAATTGAGGTGTCCACATTTCGAATGTAGGTTTCGGTCGGGAGTTTTATAATCTCTTAGACTGAACTTGATTTCAGGCTAAAGCCTTGTTTGTTTAAGTACGTTCGGACCGTCAGTGTTTAGTATTCGATGAAAAGATACAGATACGCTTTACTCTATAGAAAAGGTTCCCAACATGGTGGGCGCGAATACACGAGGTGCAAGGTAGTTTCACCGACCATGTGGACATTACCCTGACCGTCCCAAGTACTATCTCTCCTTCGTAGCTTCTTAGAGTTGAAAACCTTCATTCTAATATTACATACTTTGTGAGTTTCCTCTGACATGTTATTGTTAGTGCTGAAAAGTCGGAACTCATAAATAATAAAAGTGGCCCGCCAGAACGTTTCTATTTGCTCGCCAATAGCAGCGGTCTAGAATATGCAAGCTCATAAACCGCAGCAAAGCCTTATGTTTTTTTATTGTAATTAAAAAAATCTACAAAAGACTCACTGATGGATTTTACTTTTTGATTGTAATCAAACTGTGTTACTTATATCTTTGTTATATTTAAATATCTATGGCAACTAAAGGCAAGAATTATGTGGCATGCAGTCAAACTAAGAATCGAATTTGTGGCCTATCTCCAAAATTTGTTTGGCAGCTGTGGTCTGTAGGATTACCGATTTTTTTTTTTTGTAACAGTTTAACGTCCCTTTTTAACAACGTGGTCTTTAGAGACGGGAAAGGATGGGGGGCAAGGATGGGGGCAGGGAATGGGAAAGAATTCGGCCATGGCCTTTTGAAGGAAGCATCCCGTCATTTGCCTGGAGTGATTTGGGGAAACCATGGAAAACCCAAATCTGGATGCCCGGACGGGGATTCGAACCGCCATCCTCCTGAATGCGAGGCGAGAACGCTAACCGTTACACCGCCCCGCTCGGTAGGATTACCGAGTTCAATGCGCGACAACTTGAAATTTCTTTCTAGAGTCAATAAGGCAACATGGAATTGAGGTATTAACGTGCAATATTTACTCGTTCACTAAGGCGTTATAATTAGATTCACTGAGATGTTGCGTTAGATCGTGGTGGGAAAGTAGTATACTTTGACTAACTTCAACCACTCCAAATGAATGCAGGAGATTGATGGCATTATTAATAGCCTTCTGATTCGTACGCAGTAAGCTGGAGCAGCAGTGTGGACGAGAAAGCCGCCTCGGTCTCGGCCGGCTGGTCAGCGCGGCCCAGCCCAGCCGAGCTCGTTGCTTTCTTTCCAGGGGAGCGGCTTTCCAGGCCGCGGGCGGGGCCACGGTCAAGGGCGGAACAACCTGCAAACAGATTCCTCACTACGATACACTAGTAGGAGGTTCACTTAAAGAGAGTCTACCCCCATGAATATTCAGCTTGTATGTAGAGGAAAGTCATAAATGAACTAAAATAAAATTCTGAATGTGACAGAAGTCTTCAAACAGAAACAATTAGTGTGGCGGAATAAATAATTTCCATATTCACAGGACGGTGTCGCGTCCTAATATTAAATTCTGACGTTTCGGCCGAACTGTTTCGCCCATCTTCTACGGCGAAAACATGGTTTCGCCAAATCACTCCAGGCGAATGCCGGGATGTTTCCTTCAAAAAGGCCATGCCCGAATTCCTTCCCGTTCCTTGTCCCCAGTCCCATCCCACCTCTAATGACCTTAGCCGTCGACGAGGCGTAAAGCAGTAAATAAAAAAAATGGCGAAAATACACCGAATGTGCTTGTTAAAGGGTATAAAAAACTTCTCGGGATAGTTTCTCCCAAGAAGAAGGCTGAAACAGGTCGGCTGAAACGTCGGAATGTAATATTAGGAAGCAGCAGCACAATCCCGGAAGCTTGAAAACTAATAAGTATGCTGCGATTTGCTGACGACATTGGCCTGTTAATAGCACAACAGAGTAAGGATGTAGAGAAATTACTCAATGGCGTCAAAATACTATGGGACGAATTTGTACTCCATATAATCGAAAAGCAAGACAAAAAATCATGAACTGTAGCAGAAGTGCTAGCAATAAGTGTAAATTAAATATAAAAATAGGATCGGATCTAATAGAGGAAGTAAGTGGATTCCGTTGATTAGGAAATAATATTACAACCGATGGGCAAAGAAGGAATAATGTTAAAAGCGGAATAGCATTAGTGAAAAGAGGCTTCTCGAAAAAGATAAATCTTTTAGCTTCAAACATTGGTCTGGGACTAAGAAACAACTTTCAAAAATTGTATGTACAGAGCATAGTACTTTATCATATTAAAACATGGACTTAAGTAATACTGAATTAAGTGGACAATTAAGGTACGAAATTAACAAGTTTTGGAAATGATGGGCGAGGAAAGAAATCTCACGTTAGGAAGAGACAGTATTGTGGGTCACATTTTAAGACATTAGACACTCGTTAATTTCTTAGTGGGGTTAAGCGTTAAAAAAACAACAACATTAGAGGAAATCAGAATGTGTGATTTAGATAACCGATGTTCTAAGAGGTAAGTTTAAATGAAGAGGTTAGCTAATACAGGAATGAGATGGACTATTCCTTCATACCAGTCGGGAGACTGATGACAGCAAAAAAATATTCGCCGAGAGCTTACATCAAAGCCTTGGGGGAGGATGGTGGGAGAGGGGATGTGTTTTCAGAGAATCACCTATACTCAAGTCGAATCAGATTATTGCGAGATTAGCATCAGTAACAAAGTAACACTCGATCTTTTACGAGATTTTTCTTACCGTTTTTCGATACAATCCTCCACTTTTTTCGCTAACCTCTCCGCTTACCACTTCCAACGCAACGTTATAATTATGTCCCTTTCGCACAGTATGTACAGTTGTTCCCTTTCATTGACTTACAAATGAGCAAAGCAATCTAAAAATGTGACGCAGCGTATACCATTCTCGAGTTAATTCCATTCGTCACCATTAAAAGCGATGACGTACTAATTTCCGATTAAATCGGGCCATTTAATTTTGAATCTTTTCCTACAGCATCAAATAGCAAAGATTTTATTTTTGTCTGTAACATTCTTATCGACGACCAAGTTTTATTTGCACATAGTGCTGTTGTGCGCAGATACAGATTCAATACAGGGTGTTACAAAAAGGAACGGCCAAACTTTCAGGAAACATTCCTCACACACAAACAAAGAAAATATGTTAAGTGGACATGTGTCCGGAAACGCTTACTTTCCATGTTAGAGCTCATATTGTGGACGGCTGTGAAACAATACCCCATTCTCCAGGGCTGCATCAGCGCATCAGGGATTCCATGCGACGGAGGGTGGATGCATGTATCCTCGCTAACGGAGGAAATTTTGAACATTTCCTGTAACAAAGTGTTTGAAGTCACGCTGGTGCGTTCTGTTGCTGTGTGTTTCCATTCCATGTTTAATGTGATTTGAAGAGAAGTAATAAAATGAGCTCTAACATGGAAAGTAAGCGTTTCCGGACACATGTCCACATAACATATTTTCTTTGTTTGTGTGTGAGGAATGTTTCCTGAAAGTTTGGCCGCACCTTTTTGTAACACCCTGTATATTCTTTCTAACACCAAATCAATCTTTCTCACTACGTTTCTCTACCTGAACACTCCTGCTCTAGTTTTCACTGGTCACCTTTGCTCTTCTCCCTTGCTTCATCTAATGACTGCAGCATTACATCCTAAATAATGCAATTCTGTTAGTTCTTCTAATTCAGAGAGTCAAATTTTCATATTTATTATCATTTTTTCACTTCTGGTATACTTTACGACTTTGATTTCACTTTTCTTCATTGTCGCAAAAAAACTGTCTGCTAATATTCTATCCGTATCATTCACAGATTTTTTTTATGTTTTAGTTCTAACCAACAATATGATCAGCAAACAATGATATAGTGATTGTTTCCCTGCGAATCTTTATTCCAGAGCAATACCAATTCCTTCCTTTCTCTACTTACAACTTGAATATCGGATCATAGACTTGACTTAGCAGCTCTCCCCTTCCCGCTTGTGTCACCATTGTTTCTGTCATGATTTTTACATTCACCGCAAACTTTTCATTACCTTTGACTTAATACCTGTTGGTAATGCAATTACATTAGAAAGCCGACTAATAAACCAGCTTAAACAATAGGAACATAATTGTACAGCACTACCTGTACCGGACTCTTTTTTTTGTCAGAATTTCAAAGCGTTAATATAAAGATAAATTATAAGAATTTTTAAGTTTTTTTTTGTCATGTCTATAATTACATCTTGAAATCTAAATCGTAGTATCACTTACACTAATTTTACATTTCTTAGAAAAAGAATTGATATCTGTTAAGATTACTTTTTGCCTTCCATATTTAATTAGAGATTTATAGCTGATGCGGATTGGAAATAGAATGCCCTATGAGTGCCAACACACCCCTAACTTAAATGCGTATACTGTTATATGCTGACACAAAGTTCAAGCCCGTTTCTGAAAAATACTAGCAGATTTAAATACGCGTCTCGTAACAAAATAATAATAATAATAATATGACGACATTCTAAATACATTTTACTAGGTCCCAGACACTAATGTGCTCTGGAGTTTCTTAATGCTTGGTGCTAAATATTGCATTAGATATCTCGCTTATTGGAATTCCACTGCCTCAGGCCACAAACCCGAGAAACATTGGAGTTACTCTTGAGGGTACATAATGTTTCAATATACTATTAACTAATCTTGTTTATGAGCTAAGAACATGGAGCAGCATTCTTCACAACACTTCTGGCTCCAATTGCGAAGTTTCTGCCTCCATTATACATACTGCGGCTGAGTATTACTCTACTGTCAGGTTCAGTAGCTCACATGTGAAGGTAATCGATACAGCACGCAATCAAAGCATGAGAATTATCAGTGGTTCACTTAAATCGATCACAATATTCTAGTCGGTTGTAATGAATGCTGTATGGTCTTCAGTAAATAGAACAGTTAATTTAGTGTGAGGGTATACTGCAATATCGCAGAACTTTGGTCTAACTATCCGTGGTGGCGTCTGCATTGAAGAAATGAAAAACAGCAGAAAAGTTTACCTCCTGAAAGAACAATGGAGCAACTGAGCCGAAATTTGAACGATTTCGTATGGCTTTGAAAAATTTCCAACCATTATTTAACAACACCTTTCTCCGTTTCCGACTTGTCACGCAAAACTTAAGTAATAGAATTGCAACAAAACACGAAGGATATGGCTAATTGTTTCGCAATTTGTTTCTGCAACTCTCCTTCATAGTGACTGGAGATCGGAAACAATATACAATATATCCTTAGCGAGTCTACAAGTAGACTACTTTCTGGTGAAAGTCATCAATAAAGTGAACGAAAATTCTCGTTTTATGATTAAACATACATAGTGGTCAATTGAATTCATCAGGCATTGATGATATTTATATGTATTTGTATCCGCCTTCAGATGTTTGATAAATACATGTACAGAACCATAAGATAACAGAACTTTGTATGTGATAGATAACTTTAGTGCCTGCATTCGGGGTAACAAGGGTTAAAATATCCGTTCGACCATCCAAGTTTTGATTCTCCATGGTTTAATGAAATCATTTCAAGCGAATGCTGTGATGTTTCTTTCAAAAGGCCATTGCCGAACTTCATCCCGCTTTTGCCTCTACTTCTTTCCCCTTTGCCATCAACGAGGCGAAAAGCCATAAAAAATGTAAATAAATAAAAACAATCAGTAATAAATATGTTAAACAGAGATATGTTTCGGAAGAAGTTAATGACAAGTGGGACAAGCCGAGTCGAACACTCCAACGGAAGACGAGGTACACTCTGGACAGAAGAGCGCAAACAGGCGCATTCAAAACGAATGAAGAAGTTCTGGGCCCAAAAGAAGAAGAAACTCGCCGCCAAATGCACAAAGGCTTAACGTGGTCCTAGTTGGCCTCAACGAATAAATATAAATAGTATATTATATGAAATATAATCTTCACGGGTGTTCAGCCGGATGGTGTCAAAGTAACACGACGTTTCGACAGCAAGCTCGGCTGTCTTCATCAGGTATCGGTGTCTGCTGGCTGTCGTAAGCTGGCTGTCACCGCGTCGACTGACTTAGCTCCTCGACGCGGTGACAGCCAGCTTACGACAGCCAGCAGACACCGATACCTGATGAAGACAGCCGAGCTTGCTGTCGAAACGTCGTGTTACTTTGACACCATCCGGCTGAACACCCGTGAAGATTATATTTCAACATTACGCCGGGAAAGTCTACACTCACACAGTATATAATATGTTTAAAAGGGATCGAGATTAAGCGAGAGGAGTGTGAATATCTGTGAGTGTAAACTCTACACAAATCTACATTTTGCTGTTATTCTCTTGTCGGATACTATGCTACTTACATAGAGCCAAGAATTCGTCCTAGTTTTGTTTTACATCGAAAAACCATAATCTAGTCAGCCTGCACAGTGGCGAAAGAATTGGTGCTCTCTTCTTCAATTTCTCAGCGAAAATGAGCTGTTCCAAGGTCTTCCCAAACGAAAGCTTGAGTGGTGACGATATTTAAAAAATCCGAGGAGACATTACAACATCGAGGCTGAGAATGTACACCACTGCGACTTTAAACCTAAACCTTCAGTATGTTCAGCAAGGTTTGGGCAGAACATTTTCGACGTTTGCAAGCTGGGACAGAGGTGCCGCGTATTGTTTGCGAGTCGACCTTGCTTATAGCGAAATATTGGTGTGGAAGTGGTATGAGGACGTGCCGGAGGTCGCAGAGAACACGACAGCAATTAAGGACAGCAAGGTCCTCTGCTTCCTGCGCACACAGGATACAGCGCCCGGCGCATATCGCAAGGTCGCCGTCAGCAACAGATTGATCTACATCTACATCTACACACAGCAATCACACTGACATTGCTTCCTCACATGCCGGTGCTACCGTCAGCTGAGGAAAGATAGCACAATATTATAAAGGGGGCATCCACAAATTACGTGAGGTGTTTTTCCGGATTTCTGGACCCCCCCCCTCCCCCCTGGTGAGATTTCGTGAGATCTGGCCGGACCCCCCCCCCCCTCTGGTGAGATCTGGTCCGTGAGAACCCCCCCTAGAAATCGCCCTGGAAAATTTTGTAGACTTTTTTTAGGTCACACCCTAACCGAAATACCCTCCTCAAATCGACTTTGCCGCAAATTGTAGACCTTTTTTTTGCTCTTTTGTCCCCAAATTTTTCGCAAAATCTCACGTGAGATCTGGTGAGATTTCGTCGGACCCCCCCCCCCTCCCCTATTTCACCTCACGTAATTTATGGATGCCCCCAAACCAGTCTGCTCCTTACGCTATCGCCATATTTTTATATGAGACTAGCTGTGCCCGCGACTTCGTCCGCGTGGAATAGTTATTTTGGGCATCATATTTATTTTTGCAAACAACCTCCTCAGCTTTATAAATTATAGCAGTTACCCACGACTTTGTCCGCGTCAATTTCTGTTATTATTTTAGTCATATTTTTTGCAAATTTAGTTTTTAAGTTTTTAAAAGAACATAATTATTTTAAAGTACTTCTGCGTAAATTATATTTTTAGTTTTATTTTCTTGTGGCAGAAGAACATATTGGTGTTCTCCGCAACCCGATCTTGACAACGCGACATATAGTTGGCCTTGTGAAAAGCAGTCTTGACGTAAATCGATTCCTACGTGTTTAAATGTTTGCCCCTGTGATTTATTAATTGTAACGGCGAAAGATAGCTTAACGGGAAATTGAATTCTTTTAAAATTAAAAGGTAAATCGTTTGGAATCATTGGGATGCGAGGTATAAGCACTGTTTCACCAACTGCTGGACCAGTCAAAACTATTGCAACGATCACGTTATTGCGTAGAAATTTAATTTCAAGTCGGGTTCTGTTACATAAATTTGGTGGTTTGAGATTTCTAAGTAAAATTATTGGGGCACCTATTTTTAACTTGAGCGAATATGCGGGAAGGCCATTTGGGTTCAAAGAATTAAGAAACTCTTGTGGGTAATGTACCGCATCTTCTTGATCCATTACGTTATCAATAGATGTGTAGGTAACTATGTCTCCTGGAAGTTTACTTAAAATTAGGTCGTTAATTTCGTCCACGCTACTGTTTCTCGCCGCCAATATTGCCCTTTGACACATCCATTGATGATCTTTATTTTCTATTTCGCTGATTTCAGGGTAAACTTTCGAAATCGCGATCAATTTCAATTTTATTTTCAAAATGAGGTACTTTCCCGTCTCCTATTAAAAGTAACTTTGAAGGAAAAGTTATACTACCTCCCCCCAAATGTGCTCTCATATTTGTAGTTAATTTTAAAATGTTAACAAACTTCAATAATGGGGAACTACAACCGTTCAGAAGGGAGCCGACCGCGCGTAATATCTTCTAAGATGTTCTTTGAAATTAAGTGATGCCAAAGACAATTTTGTTCACAATTAAATACTCTTAATCAACAACACCTTTATTTGGATAAAGATTAATATTATTATGTTGATACAACTCTAACAAATAATTGGTAATAATGCATTAATTTCGACCAAATTTGATTACCATAAAAACGGTTCTAGTGAGTTAATCTTAAAAGATAGACATATATTGTCGCGGACATTTTTTTAGATCATTTCAAGAGGAATAATCCTTTCATACATATTTTTTTGGTATCTTGAACCGTTTTCGCAAGCGCACGCAACAGAAGCCCTCAAAGATGAATAATTTTCCCCGTTTTTTTCCACATTTTCCATTGTTTCTTCGCTCCTATTAGTCGCAGCGTGATGTTATATAGCTTAAAGCCTTCCTCGATAAATGGTCTATTCAACACAAAAAGAATTTTTCAATTCGAACCAGTAGTTCCTGAGATTAGCGCGTTCAAACAAACAAACAAACTCTTCAGCTTTATAATATTAGTATAGATTTACTCCTGTGGACGTCGGCGTCATTAAGGACGATTTAACCTCCAAATCGCCACTAGCACACTAACTTGTTGCCGAAGGACTACATAGTACCGGCAAGCAAGCTATTGTGACATGGACCCGCTCTTTTCCGCAACTTCGTTCAAACGGACTGTATGCACCGACCTCTCTCTTGAACTGATTATATCAACTCTACCGAATTATACGAAGTCACTCGTAAATTGAAATCATGAAAAAGATTTCGATTGCGAGAAGTAACTTGTCTCTTACTGGATACTAATACCTTAGTTTCTCAGTTTTTTTTATGACTCCTAGGATCATGGATTGTACACAGTTTGAGAGCCCACCAAAATTCTACCTGTAGTTTATCCAGGAATCACGTTCACCGAAAAACAGATACTAATTTGTGAAAATTTTTATCTTAAATTTCTCATATTTCGGAATTTAGGCCTAGATCGAAATGAAACGTAACCTATTTTGCAGAAACTTTTTTTTTTTTTTTTTTAGCTTTCCGGGTTTATACCAAAACTAAACAGTATACTGTTTTACCCCTGGGATTGTGGGCTGTACATTATTAGAAACCACACGAAATCCCGAGCGGTAGTTTTTTCTGTGAACCGTGTTCGTCCACACAGATAAAATCGCGGTCAATGAAAGGTAAGCTGCTGTAGCAGTTGAAGTGTTTACGACGTGGGATGTAAAGAAAGTGAAGCAGCACGTGAGTGAGCGATGACATTCGGGAGGATGAGAGTCCAGTTTCGTCCGGCGATCCTGATTTCGGTTTTCCATAGTCTCCCGACGTCACTTCAGACGAATGCTGGGAAGGTTCTTTGAAAAGGCCTTGGCTGAACTGCTTGTCACCAGTCCCTCCTCTCATGGTTGAAGAGGGTCCCTGACATCGTACAGCAACCCGCCTCCTGGGCATTACCCGAGGGGAACAAAACGTAAATAACATAACACGTTACTGTAATAAGTATAAATTAAAGGACACTTTGGGATTGCCGAAAAGCAAATAGTTGAGCGGGTAGCGAAAGACGGTAGTTAATCAGTACAAGACTGACAGAAGCTTGTAGCATCAAAAGATTACAAACAACACCACAGGAATAGGTCAAACGAAAAATCAGATACATATTTAAGGCAGCGACTACATTCTAATCGACCGGACAATTCATGCGAAACGCTTGCATTCAGCTGCAATGACAACTGCCCGACTGAAATTTAATTATGCCTGTTTCTGAAAGCGCTCCACACAATAAAAGTACTCCATCTGTGAACGGGAGCACATCAGGCCCCAGATTGGAACCCTCGTTTCACTGCGCCTTCGCGTCTTGATAACACACTAGGATAATCTGTCGGGTGTTGTCGACGTACCAAAACTATATCACGCGAGTCAGGAGAATGGGCCGACTCAATTGCCTAGAATCGGTGTCCCGCAAGAGGCAACTCAGTAGAGATGGGTCGTTCGCGAGTGAATCAGTTCTTTAGAGCAATTCATTTAAAAGAGCGAGTGAGCAGTCACTCACTAAAAAGTGAACGGTAGTTCTTCTAGGTGAATCAGTTGATTCCGAAGATCATGAAGAGCTAGCTCACGTGTGGTTTGTGGACTGGAGAGCTAAAAAAAAAAGGTCTTCTATTTGTATTGAAGTCAACATAAGGGGGTATTTTCAACACGGAAAGTGGGGGTATAACCGGATTGTGAGGGGTGAGACCTAAAAAAAAGGTCTCAAATAAAACTGAGCTACTGAGCAAGTGAACCATTCAAAAGAACTAGTTCTTTTCATTGAGTGATCAAATGAACAAGCGCTCTTTTTAGTGAATCACTTTTCCCACCTCTAGGCTACTGCAAGTGAGACTTCTCTTGGGAATGATCCTCCACTATGGTACATTGCGCCATCCAACACTGGGTTTGCAACCAAACTACGTGTAAGGAGAACCTGGGAAACGAACAACTAACAAAAAGTTAGCCAACAACAACAAACGTCAGGAGATACTTTATTGCTGGCATCGACCGACACATACTTACAACACTTTTTAATTTTCCTGCCATCACCTTTGACTACACACTCCCACATGCTATTGAATCCATAACATTAAGGATATGCAAACCTGGAGAGGATGTGACAAACTACCATTTTTTGCTCCTTCGTGCAGTCGCTTACTTCAGCGTGTGTAGCGAAAGTGTCTTTTTTTTATCTACACGGCGAAAGATTTCATAGATTACGTTGTGGTTGCAGGTGGTTTCGAGTGTACACTTCGATACTCTCAAGTCTGTGCAAATGGTTCCAAGACAATCGTGATATCTGCATGAAATGCAATTCATCCATTTATTACAGACAAACCACAATTAAGTATCTAAATGCCTGTCTTTTTTTACCATTTCAATATCAGTACTTTTACACATCTGAATCATTTGCTATTTGCCTCATTTCGGTGGCTGCGGCGTTGTATCTCAAGTAGATTGAAGCAAAATTTCGCTGTATTTAACGCAAGTAGAACTAATCGGAATTTTTGCCAGTTGCGCGACTTTAATTCCTTTCTTTCATATTGACACACTACCCTACTTAGCTTGTATCGCTTCAATTTCTCACTTCAGATCAATTTCTTCAATAAACCAAGAGAGTGACAAAACATAGCGACAGTTCCCACAATACCGTTAAACACGTGAATTCCTCTTCATTTATCGTATTCTAAAATTAGTTTTTCTTGTGGTGACGGTTTTCCTGAGCAGCAATAACTAAAGTTGATATCGCGTAACCAAAAAAAATATGAAATCAATGGCTGCTAATTAGGACGGAAATACTTGATAAAACAGTGCACCTCATAAGCCCGTTGTCCGACAGTAATATAAAAACAGGTTACGAGATCAGGTATCAGGCTGGAAACATTATTACGCCTCATTTCCTAGTACCACACAGGATGTAGGCTGCTGTATACGTAACCAAGTATCTCACATGGTAATAACGGTACGTAAGAATTCTAGACAACTTCAATTCCCGTGGTCTAATAAGCTGGTAACATAAGTTTCAAAAGGAGACAAATTCCGCATCTGTTGTGGGTGAACCTAGAGTTTAACGTGGAATCCGAACCCCGGAGTATTCACAGCGAACGTCACATATACAAAATTAAATCCTTAAACATATTGGTGTATTTTCCTCAGTTGTTATTGTAACTGTTTTTGTTATTGGTCCTCCGACTTGCAACTAAACAAAATGCTTTTTATTGCACACACGTTTAGCTAAGACGACTTCCGTGTCAGTTTTGGTTTTGAATTAGTACGTGCAAGTTCTAGACAAATATACCATCTGTATATTTCGCTGCATTATTTTTCTCAAGTGATTCTGTAGTTTAAAGATACTTACCGACATTAAATTTTGCCAGTAAACCAGGGCCGTCGCTAGGATTCTCGGGCCCCGGGCAAGCGTCCTTGCCCTTCCCCCCCCCCCCCCCTCCCATCCCGAAATTTTGTTTTGTTTAAACTATTTTTTTAAATAAGTTCAGAATGCAAAAATGTTTACAATCATAGCCACAGATTTTAAAACTTGCGTTTGATTTCTATTTAGATAGTCACCCAGGTCGGCGGGCCCCCTTCGGGCGGCCGGGCCTGGGGTACTTTTGCCTCGCTTAGGCCGGCATTACACTGTAAAAGATCTTTGTCAAAGATCTTTGATAAAAGATATTTTATAAAATATTTTACAGTGTAATGAGGCATATTTTATAAAAGATTTCTTTTATAAAATGTAAGACGTTGGCATTACAATTTATAAAAGATTTCACCACCCTGCAAACGTAAACAAAGAAAATGGCGTAAGGGACGTTACCAAAGTTGGTTATGACTGTCGAATCCACGAAAGTCTTTCTTTCTGAGTATGAACAGAAGGAAATGTTGTAAACTCAGAAACATATAGACTATAAGATTAGGAATAAAAAGGTGAAAACTTACGAAAAGTTAATTAGTGGTATGATAGAAGGCTGTACTTTAGAAGACGAAAAAAAGAGAAAATTAGTTAAGTAATTAGTATTTGACAGGTTTCTTGAAAAATAACAGAAGCAATGCGCAGACCAATGCGTGTGCTATATTGCAGAATGGTGTAGATCCGTCACCATCAATCGAGTACCAACCAAGGCACATACACCGTAAAAATAAACACCCAATAGTATATATGGGGAAATAATTCTGATGTAGAAATTTATGAAAATATTGTGGTAACAATTTATTGGACGTACACTTCAGTATCAACCATATTTTTTTATAATTTGCCATGTCCTCACATTGTAGCTCTTTCACTAAATTTTGATGAACTCCCACCATATCAAGTCTCGTAATCTCACGGTCTAACCTAAATATGTTTACTTCTCTTCTTTATCTTCAATAAAATGCGTATTGTGACAGTTGCACTAACTGGGTCTGCAAAAGCTTACAAGTTTACTCCATTCATTTCAGAGAATTATGACGAAAAATTTTATGTAGTGTAATGGGACTGAGAAAATATAAAATATCTTTGATAAAATAAATATGATAAAATGTTTCATAAAAGATCTTGGACAAAGATCTTTTACAGTGTAATGCCGGCCTTACCCATCCCTAACGCCGGCCCTGCAGTCAACTTCCGAAATTTATGAAGATGTTTGTTGGAACCTTGAAGACAGGGGAATTAGCAACGACGACTCTCGAAAACAGTAAACAAACTAAAGTAATAGCTGAAGTAATGAAGTGTAGAAAATATAACTTTTCATTATTGCTTATTAACAATCAAATTCATATCTGTAGGGACAATACATACCTTAAGTTGTAATTAGTGAAGTGACAAAAGGAGGACAGTGTTTCAATTCTATACTATACGAATTTCCTGGCTAGTAAATGGACGCTATGGTCTACTTAAGCGGTTTCGTTTGGCACGAGAGACGAGATCTCGGAGACAGTGATGGCTGCACACAGGAAGTGGCGTACCGACTAGGTCAGCGGACTGCGGATACAGAGCGAAACACCGGCCACAGCGCGCCACGCTGCTCGCATCGCCGTCGACCTCGCCTTTCTACCAGCAGATTAGACAATACCAATGCAACACATCACAGTGAAACCATATGTTCACCTCGGCTCGCAATAATAGAGTCATAGTAGGTACGATAGCTCACTATCGCCCTTCCAAATAGACTAGCACGGTGCAGATGGAGTCGCACAGGAAGGCGTGACGAGCTATCAGAGCGTTTCGGCGGGGCCTGATGGCATCTTCAAATCCGCGCTCCACTTCTGACAACACTAATTGGTGGCCAACATACCGGACTAATTCGTCTCCGGTTTAAGCTCAGGGGCTAGGCGGTGCAGTGTACCGGGGCCCCTACGCTCAGTGGATCCCCAAGCATACCTCTGGGGGCCCCAAAGCGCACCTCCGGGGGGCACTGCGCTTGCCCCCCCCCAAGCGCAGTTCAGAGGCCCACGAGCCTTCATGGCAAACTGGCGACCTTTTTTTTTAGCTCTACAGCCGTCTAAGGGCCCCCCCTGAGACACAGGAAGTCCCTCAATAAGGGCCCTCTCACTGCTGGGGGACCCCCCAATCATTGCTCAGGGGGCCCTTACCAGTAACACAAAGCAAAAAAGAAGGTCGCCCATCTGGCCTGAGGGTCCAAAATAAATTTTTTGCACCGGGGCCCTTGTTGACCTAGCTACGCCACTGTTTAAACTCTTTAGCAACAAATGGAGCATACCAAAAAAACAAAAAAAAAATCATTTACTTTATATAGACATCTCCAATAATGTCCCACTTGAAAAATTCCAATTCTGTTCTTAACTCGAGACGCTCTTAAACAGTTAGGGAAATTTTTAATACATCTGACATATTTTTTTATGAAACAAGTTTATCTTCTAATTGAACCACGTGATGCTCTGATTTCGCAGAGCCATGATAGGACTGCCGTAGTGTTGTGCCGATAGAATGATCTCGGGCAATCCTGTGTCAATTAAACCCCAGCAACGTCTACGGTATGTTCCTTTTGCATTCGTCTAAACAAGATGACTGGAAAAAATACTATCATTTTCATTGTTACTCGATGTGGGCACAATATTCTTACGTGTGACCGTCTTTTTTAAAAAAATTTACTTATGGCTTTACGCCTCGACGACATCGAGGTCATTAGAAGCGGGACGGGAGTGGGAACAAAGAACGGAAAAGAATTAGGCCATGGCCTTTTTGAAAGAAGCATCCCGGAATTCGCCTGAAGTGATTTGGGGAAACCGTGGAAAACCCAAATCTGGATGCCAGGACGGGGATTCGAACCACCGTCCTCCAGAATGCGAGGTCACAGCGTTAACCACTCACCCAAAACCCTTGGTACGTTTGATCGTCTGCGATTGTCAACATGTATACAAGGCAGTATCAGTAGATACGGGTATAGAAATTAAAGTCTCCATAGAACCCAAACATATACTCAGATACGCTGTTGAAACGAAAATTCTAGCCTCTACTACTGAAAGCCTGCAGGTGTTGTCCTTCAAAAAAATTCACTGAAACAGAATTAACGCTAATCAGCAAAGAAAGAGGATAACAGATGACTACAAGGTGGACCTGTAAATTGAAAATTAGAAATAGCAAGATCAATATTCCAAGATAATACGAACATTATTGTTCGACAGTGCCTCGAATTAAAACTGAGATTGTGGCAATATCCTGATTTTATGGAATTGAATCTATGACTTGACAAGAGGTTCTATACAACTCTTAGAAGCTCCAGTAGTAGGCTTTCATAGAAGTATGCTCGGAATCTACCGCATAGGACATGTGAAGGAGAGCTACTGATTGCCGTCAGATGGTTCCCTGTTAAGATTGGGTTGTAAAATGTACGAAATACTGCAGCTACTAATGAAGGCTTTGCCTTAAGGCTCGGCGCAACACGGGAAGTACGGAAACCGTACAGCTTGTGCCGAAAGGCAGAACTGAAGGAAGCCAACGATTAGGCACAAGGCGAATATCGTCGCTCAAGGGACCTGATAAATTTGATAGATACAGATAAGCAATTTGCGTCAAGTTAGACGAGGTAGAAAGTAGTAATTCTAAGTATTTTGCTAGAATAACTACAATTCTATTATAGAAAGATTCTTTATGATGAAAATATGTAACTGAAGTACCATTGAGAGTATGGCACTCCGAACTCCATTTCTTAAACATTCATCCAAACCCTTCTGTTACAAACCTTGTGATTAATTAATCTTCTACGCATGGGTAACAAAATTTCTCTGTGTAACGATTAAAGTCACAACTTAATATTTCAGATATATTTTTGTTTTACGGCGTAATTTCCCTTAAGATCAATATGTTAATTCCTCCGATTTCCCAAGGCAACTATCCTGCAACTGAAATAACTTGCCATTATGTCTGCAACGTACTGCAGATGTCATTCCAGAAAAAAAGTTAACCCACGAAGAAGTGCATGTGTATTTGGAAAAGTTGAAACATTTTGTCAGCGAAACATGTGCCTTACTAGCTGAAACGCATATATTGTATGGTTACCAAAACACTTTTATGCAAATCTTCCTTTTCTGAAGACCTTTTTTTTATCCAATCAGTTTAATAGATCGAAATAGCATTTCGTTCATTATCACATATTTGGGGCTTTATAATGCGGTAAGATCAAAGTCGTAACGTTTCCAGCTAAATGGGGCATTCTCTCTCTCTCTCTCTCTAAACGCTGACAGCTGAAAATATACATTTTAACTGACGAGAATAATGGGTATGATGTTAAAACTACGTTCAAAATAATTGTTTTCATCTTTTTTTAACTGCTTTACGTCTCTCAACAGCGAGGTCTTTAGAGACGGGAAAGGATGGGGGCAAGGAATGGGAAGGAATTCGGCCATGCTCTTTTGAAGGAAGCATCCAGGCATTTGCCTGGAGTGATTTGGGAAACCATGGAAAACCCAAATCTGGATGCCCGGACGGGGATTCGAACCGCCGTCCTCCCGAATGCGAGGCGAGATGTTTTCATCTTTTTAATTTTTTGATTTTAAGGAATACGCACAATATGTTTACATCTGCTTTCACATAGAAATAGTAATCTATGAAAAGCAAATTGACGATTTCATCGATTTCACTTTGGGAAGGACGGACATTCGACCTTTCAGATTTCGGTTTTCCACGGTTTCCCGAAATTATTCCAGCCGAACGCTGGAAAACGCTTCAAAAGGCCACGGCCAAATTTCTTCCCGTTCCTTGTCCCAAATCCTTTCCCACCTCTAATGACCTTGACAAGGCCAAAGCAAAAAAATATCTTTGCCATGCAGAACTTTCCAGAGTGCTACAAAGTACTGTGAAACTGAAGATAGTATGTACGCACCTTATTATCACACATCTGTTCAGGATAACGCGTACGTGCCGTGGGATGCCCGTGACGTCACGCCCTAACTGTACAGCAGCGCAGGGACCTGGCTGACCCACATAGTGGCGGAGGCGATGCGCGAGGCATTCCACGCCATTAATATAACAACCCGCTGCACAAAAACGAGCCATATTAAAAGGGACAGTCGTAACTTTGATCTGGGGTGGTTTAGGGAGATACCAAGGGAAAAGAGGCAGCAGTATGCGGCGTCTACCTGGATGACAGGCGCGAGCGTTGGAGGGCGTACATTAATCACGTGAGGTGTTTTTCCGGAATTCCGGACCTCCTTCCCCCCTCCCTCAGCCCCCTCTGCTGTGATCTGGACGGACCGCCACCCCAAGATGATATCCCTAAAGTCGGTATCTGCATTGTTACTGGACCTTATAACCCCCTTGTGGATTTTTTTTTTTTTTTAGATCTTCTGCCCTTCAAGAAATTCAAAACCTCACGTGAGATTTTCGTCGATCCCCTATCCCCTTGGTCAGATTTCGCCAGACCCCCCCCCCCACCCCCTATTTCACTTCACGTAATTAATGGACGTCCCATTATCTCTCAGCCGCCAGCTTCAATATAGTAATACATAGAACGATATACACCAGACGAGATATAGTAGTTTTTATACAACTGTGCTACTGCTAATCCTTTACTAAATATTCACTAAGTAAGAAATATATACAGTATACAGGGTGTTACAAAAAGGTACGGCCAAACTTTCAGGAAACATTCCTCACACACAAACAAAGAAAATATGTTATGTGGACATGTGTCCGGAAACGCTTACTTTCCATGTTAGAGCTCATTTTAGTTTCGTTAGTATGTACTGTACTGTACGGACCAATTCCATGGCCCCCACGCTCTCCTGACCTCAACCCTCTTGACTTCCATTTATGAGGGCATTTGAAAGCCCTTGTCTACGCAACCCCGGTACCAAATGTAGATACTCTTCGTGCTCGTATTGTGGACGGCTGTGATACAATACGCCATTCTCCAGGGCTGCATCAGCGATTCCATGCGACGGAGGGTGGATGCATGTATCGTCGCTAACGGAGGACATTTTGAACATTTCCTGTAACAAAGTGTTTGAAGTCACGCTGGTACGTTCTGTTGCCGTGTGTTTCCATTCCATGTTTAATGTGATTTGAAGAGAAGTAATAAAATGAGCTCTAACATGGAAAGTAAGCGTTTCCGGACACATGTCCCCATAACATATTTTCTTTGTTTT
The DNA here is from genome assembly GCA_031002005.1 of Vandiemenella viatica. Classification (NCBI taxonomy): domain Eukaryota; kingdom Metazoa; phylum Arthropoda; class Insecta; order Orthoptera; family Morabidae; genus Vandiemenella; species Vandiemenella viatica. Next base: position 26,885,351 of record JARYHS010008074.1, on the reverse strand, counting down.
TGTGTGAGGAATGTTTCCTGAAAGTTTGGCCGTACCTTTTTTTTGTAACACCCTGTATAGTATAATGTGTAAGATTTTACGTGTTGTCGATTATCACCAGCGACATGAGAGGATTGGAGACCAGTAACGGGAAGGAATTCTACCATGGAATTTTATGACACCAGCTCAGCATTCGCCTGGAGTGATTTCAGGAAATCATGAAAAAAAAACATCTGTATGTCCGGCCGGGGATTCATACCGATGTACTCCCGAATGCGCAGCCAGAGCGTTACGTCCTCATCTAATGTCTTGTGTGGTAAACTGCAATTTGGTGGGTGCAAGGGAACGGAAAGGTTCCGAGCCAGAATACCGACTTCGGCCGACATGTCTTAAGCCATCCTTCACGCTTACTTCGCTATGTGAGTAAGCTAGGCCGTTCTGCGGTTGTGATTTCCAGTTAAACTACGGTTCAGCGTTAACTGGAAAAGGGAGCGTCCATAAACCACGTAGCTCCATTTTGGCCTCCTGTAAACCCCCCCCCCCCTCCGTCTCACATACCCCGACGTATCACGTAGCTTTTTTCCCTTTTGATTCCAAAAAAAACAAATTGTACTGCTTTCTCTAGTCAGACTATTGTAAATTACATACGGAGATAATTAAATGAATGAAATAAACATTCACACGCTGTCATGTGTTCTGTTCCTCATTTTAACGGTGAAAAATAATACGAATGGAAAGCTACGTGGCCTGGCTCGGATCCCCCCCCCCCCCCCGCTCCCACGTAGTGCAGCATAGCATTTCAGCCATCCCCTCCCTCCCTCCCTTCCCTAGGCCGAGCCACGTAATTTATGGACGCTCCCAAGGTATCTGGTTATATATTTACGACAGAGGTGCACAGCGCACATGGTACTGATAACACATGGAATTTTATGACAACAATGCTGTTAATTAAGTACATATACACAATGTAACGGAAACTACAGTAACTTGGTGAAATCATCGACAAATACTGATATAAAAACAGGACACAAATAGTAATCTCAGATAACAAACGCAGTCAGGTCCTAGCCTAATAATCCTTATATTAACAGCAATGGGGTGGGGAAAAAATCTAATGCAGAACACAGTGCGCAGAGTATGTCCACTCACATTCACTCATAGAGCAGTGCAAGATTTTAACTTGGAAAGCTGAAGCACAAATCTGAGGGCAGAGTAGATTTAACTGGAGGTGCCGCTATTCCTGGTCGCTACTTCAATACAACACATGTCGGCCTCGGCAGCGTGGGGGCTAGAGTGCCGAAGGACGCCGGTTCGAGTCCAGCCGCGGGCATGGATGTTTAAGTGCTGTGTGTGTGAATGTCGTGTCCGTGTTGTAGTATCTTTGTGACCACACTTAATAGTAACAACGTACTCTGGAGAAACTATACATTAAACTAATACATTGAAGGAGTCATGAGAATCACATTGAGGCCTCACTAGCCGAATGCCATTAAACAAAAATAAATAAATAAAAAAAATAATAATAATAAAAAAAAAAAAAAATTACAACACATTAATTTCGCTGTTTACATCCTGCTCCAGTACATTGAAACGCTATGGGAACAAAACAGTTGTTAAAACGGATTTAAGCACATTCAGCTTACGTAATGATTATTGACACAAATCAAAATTTATGCTCTATACTACGAATTCTGATAAGAACTAGAACTAATTTAACGCCACTAGATGACCCATTCGAAAATTTTGCGAATACAATGAATAGTAATTTTGGTGGATTATAATAGGTTAACCGCCTCATTTGTTCCAATTGTTTATTTGTTTAGTGTAATAGCTACGTAACAGAAGTCGACACCAGTGAAGCAGATTATTAATATCTCTGTGATATGTGCTACTGCTATGTAGTGGCTTGGCTCTGAACTGTCTCATACGCGCGACATTCACAGTTATTACTTTTGCCCTTTGAGAGTCAAATTCTGAAAAATTTCGTTCATAATTTATTATGTTGCTAAAGTGGATACCTTAATCTTTTAAATGATAGCTCATTTATTGATTTAGGCTAGGTGTCAATGGAGATAAATGGCTCGTAAAATATATATATAATTAAAAGGTTCTGGAAATAATGATACTTTTGCCCTTTAACGCTTGAATTCCGAAAAATTCCTTTCTTAAAATATGATGTGATCACGATGGAGACCTTAATCTTTAAAATGATACCTCGTTTATCTATATCGGTTAGATATCAAGGGAGATAAATGGTTCGTGACACAAAGACGCGTTTCAGAAATATTGATACTTTTGCCGTTTAAAGGTCGAATTCCGAAAAATTCCTGTCTTAATATATGATGTCACCAAAACGGAGATCTTAATCCTTAAAATGATACTTTATTTAACGATTTCAGTTAGGTAATCAGGGAGATAAATGGCTCGTGACACAAAAAACAGCATTTTAGAAATATTAACATTTTTGCCCTTTAAGTGTCGAATTTGAAAAAATTACTTTCTTAAAATATGATATGATCAAAGCGGATACCTTGATCTTTGAAATGATACCTCATTTATCAATATCGGTTAGGTATGAAGGGAGATAATGGCTTGTGACTAAAAAAAAAACACTTTATAGAAATAATATATATGATATGCTTATTCAGAAGCCGCATACTTTAGTTGTATAACAGGTACGGCTACAGTTATTACAGTCTCCCGTGATGATCCTGACGCGAGATATTTCGAAGTTCCAGTATTCTGCGCACATTTCGGTTTCCTAACAGAGACTTGATTCCCTAGACTGACGAAACTGTTAAACAGTCTGCTTCAGTACTTAGAGCTTACATCATAAGAAAAGCGATATTAATAAATGTGACGGAACACGAGGGAGCGGTTGCGAATGAAGATGGCCTCGACGAATCACGAACCGTTATCTCCGACTTTACAACGAACTTCGACGACATTGGCTACAAGGAATGACGGGAAACATGAGCAAGCGATTGCCATCCACTTCACTCTTCTACGCGCAACACTACCGTGCAGTGACAAAATTCATATCCGCCACGCTCTGGCCTCGCATTCGGAAGGACGCCGGTTCGAATCCTCGTCCGGACATCCAGATTGGGGTTTTACATGGTTTCCCCACATCACTCCAGGTGAATGCTGGGATGATTCCTTCAAAAGGTCATGGCTGAATTCCTTCCCGTTTCTTGTCCCCAGTCATCTCGACCCTAATGATCTCGACGTCGACAAGGCGTAAAGCCATAAGTAAAATAAAGTATCCGCCACGACAGATTACAAGGCCAGTCATGAAAATATTGAGTAGGTGAATTTCTTTGGATATAACAGAATTACAATTATCTCAATTTCTTACTCACCATAGCCCTAAAAGTGGAATTTCAGATAAGATCTCCATAGTTACACTAATGGCAGATTGTTCGTTGTAAGGGTTTATTCACACGAAAAAGGTCGCCGAGGTTTAGACATGTTGTGTTTTTTCCCTGGCTCTCAAGTGACTGGGTTCCCGGCCTTGAGTAAACTGTTTGCAGAATCCTTGAAGCCGAACACCAGTTAATGCGGTTTCACAACGCTCAACAGGTAGGCGGTTTTCTGCAACCACTACTAACGTTAGTCATGCGCTTGCTCCGTGGAATGGGAGTCTTATTAGCCTAGCACGCAGCAACAGCATAATGCAAGAGATCTTCCAAGTACAGCGGCTTGTTTCTGCAACGTCTGCTTCCCCATCTGATGAACTAATGCAAAAATTAAGCATCTGTAAACGAAAGTCGTCTTAGATATTCAACTTCTTTCAGTAATAGCTCTATTCGAATTAGCAGATAGATAACTGCATAAAAAACACACATAGATTTCACACAGTGTCTGTAGAATTCAGCACCAGTTTACTATAGTATAAATTTGTACCCGCGATTTTCGTATAAGCAACGACAACACAGGAAATTATATATATTCCAACAGTTTGTTTTCAATATCACGCAACAGCTAATCAATTGTTCCTGCGTCCAGCGCACAAGTTACTGCAACTTTTTTTTTGCATGCGGCAAGTTTCCGTTCTAATTCTAGTTAATCGTGTCTCTGAACTAAAAAATGCTACCCTTCAGAATTATTTTATTGTAGGGAAGTAATCTGGGAAGCTAAATCATTTATCAGCAATGTTTGGCTGCAAGACAGTTACCGGATCCAACTAGCTCATATTCACGCAAACAAGGAAACGCAAGCATAAAGTAAAATACAAAACAGAGCAAAAGATTTGTCACTAGATGACAATATAGACGACTTATTCTCAATCACTGATGTGCTGTAGTTCTTTTTTTTTTGGGGGGGGGGGGGAGAGAGTTTTTTCAAATATAGCTATTAATAATAAAACCCGCATACTGTATTCAGACATGGGATTTGTGTGTTTGTAGTTTGTTAAGAATGATGTGTACTATTCCACATTTCCCAGACTGTTCTGAACTGGCATTAAAGCGAATATACCTAATGTAATCTAATCAAATCAAATTTACAGTCGTAGACTAACATCATTTAATCTGACTGTACTAGAACATGCGTTTGTTACTAAATACATACATAAAATTCGGGAGTAACGTATCTGCTAACAGTACCAAGTTCAATAGCAACTGACGTTCCGGACACTGTGATTGCTTAAAGACGGATAATGACCGCACAAGTGCAGTTATTACTAGTTGGTATAGTTTTGAAACGTATTATTAAAAATGGTTTATTTGTAAATAGTGAAAACGCTGATTTCACACAAGTTTTTACAGCAAAATGTTTACGACTAGAATTTTTACAACTAAAATGAAACCAAAATACATGGATCATAAGAAGTACTAGTGGCACCAGCAAGTCTCCTGCAGATGACACTGAACGACGAAACAAAAAAATCATCTAAAAAACAAAGCTTTAAAAAAAAATTGTATTACTTCTAAAAGTACGATTTGTAAATTGTAAATGCATTCTACATTTATAATCTAACCATAGTTTCACATTGGATGGCGTCTATTAATAACATGAATTGTTTTTTCCGGAATTCCGGAATCCCCCCTATTGGTGAGATTTCGCCGGTCACCCCCCCCCCACCCCCCCGCCTATTTCACCTCACGTAATGAGCGCCCCCTTACGCTAAGAGAGAAAAAATGTAAAGCTGAAGTTACAACTCTGGTGTAAAGCGATAAAGTGAAAGTTTATTTCATTACGGTATTCTCGACGTTTCTGCAGAAGCACACAAAGGCGTTACTAATCCTACACCCGTTTTAAAAGTCGTATTTTATGTGAATTGGAACGGACAGTTTGTAGAACTGTGAAGGAGAGGGGGTATCAGTTTGGTGTGAGGAATACGAGAGGAGATGCTGGGAGCGCGCTTGCCTCGCTGTGTTGTGTTCCGTTACAGGTGAATGACCTCCACGGGCAGGTAGCTGGACTGCCAGGTGGACAGCGGCCAACCAACACGGTCCCACCCCAACAGCATACAGTCTTCATACAAAGGGCACCCTTCTCAAGGTTTCAGACCTTCATAAATGGAAGCCTCAAATGAAATTGTAAAACTAATCGCTTCCACGTCTCAAAGGCAGGGTCATTTGATAAATCTTGGAATACAGTAAAGAATAATGAAATGATCCTGGAATTCACCTGCAGTGATTTCGGGAAATAATGCAAAAGCGAGATTAGGATGACCAGAACGACCTCCTCATCATCAAGTCCAAGCCTTCATCACTCACCCAGTAATCTCGCTGACACTTGGTCAGTGTTTATTTGGAGGCTGACTTTAGAGATGTCTTTCACGAAAGAAGCTCCGGGATAAACGTAAATGGACACATTCATCACATAATCTCACACAAATGTGCTTCGTACGCTCCAATATAACATTCTTAGCCAGTAATCTGGCACCTACCAATTTTTCGGAATTTCTGCCGATAATTGGTCTGTCCTACCGAAGCACCGGACTGTAACGATTTATCCAAGACTTCTAAAATATAAGGAAATTTTCCCGATTTTTTTTACATTTTCAAGTTGGCAACCCATTTCGTTTATGTTTTACGGGGAATTCCTCGATCAATTATATAATTTAATTTAATTTAATTGCAATGGAGCACAGGCTCCGGTGGCAATTTCCCTACACACCCATCTTCCCCCTATCCTGCACCTACCTACATTTGCCCTCTACAAATTTTATCTTTAAATTCTTTCAAAGTTTTCGGTTAATTATTCATCATTTCTCTTGGTAACTCATTCCAATCCCTGACACCCTTACCTAAAAAAGAGAATCTTCCCACACCCTTGAGCCTGAAATCGAGTGCCAGCTTGTGGTCATGGTCATCTTTTCCCTTCCATGTACTACTTTTCATACCTATTGCAATATCTTTCCATGCCTCATCGCCAGTATATTCCCTGTACACTCCCATGACCCTCCTCATTCTCCTCCTGTCTTGCAATAAATCCCATTCCAGCTCCTTTATCATATCCGTCACTGATTGCATTCTGCGATAATTTCCAGAAACAAATCTAGCAGCCCTTTTTTGCACCCTCTCCAGCTCCTGTATTTGATACTCAAAATGTGGGTCCCATACTACACTACCATATTCGAGCAATGGTCTCACCAAAGTTTTGTAGCCCAATTCCTTGACTTCTCTCGTACATCCCCTCATCACTCTCTCCAACAAGTGCAGAACTTTGAAACCCTTTCCTACCACCTGTCCTATGTGTCGTATTTTGTGTATTATTGTGTCGTATTATATAAGTAGTTAACTGTTGTAGAATGTATGTCTTGGGGAGTACCCTGGTGCCCGACATTTTATAGGGATTCCAGAGCTAATTCGCTGGTCTATATAAACGGGAATTCGGATTATATTCATTCATTAGTTTAATCATTTAGAAGAAAATTTTTCTACGAGTTTCTAAGTCAAAAGTCGTCAGACGAAGTACCGAGTACAAGAGCGAGTGTAAAACGAAAAAAAAAAACTTTGTTTTTCTAGAAAACCTTCAGTTTTATAGAAAAGGTTGGCTGCAAAAGTCGTAAAAGCTCGAACTATGCCTATTGTGAGAGCTGTAATCAGGATATTAATATTACATCACGAAGAGACGCTCTCAAGAAACACAATTCTTCACAATCTCACTCGGTATCATCAAATATGAGATATCGTCATTTACTATGACAAAAACTGAAAAACCTGACACACAAACCATACAAGGAAAAAAAAATTCATTATTTTCTACTAAGTATCAGTGTTTTTAGCCTCGTTTGTTGCGGAACATAATCTACCATTTACCATTATGGAGCACCTGTTGAAACTGATACTGTCCAGTCCGTTTGTATCGGTTCGACGACGAAAACTGACGCCATAATTGATCGGATAATAGGTAAAGAAAGTTTTGAAAATTTATGCGAAGATCTGCAGCAAAACTAAGTTTTCGCTTATTGTTGACGAGTCTAGTGATCTTAGCACAACCAAACACTTGTGCTTCGTCGTGAGATACGCAAAAAGAATCGCATGAAAAAATTGTTTTTTTAGCTCTTATTCAATTAGAAACTGCTGATACAGTATTCTTATTTGAACACACTGCAAATTGTTTTAGAAGCTATGATATTCCACATAAAAATAAGCTAATGGGTTTTGAATCTGATGGGACAAACGTAACGATGGAGTGTAATAATTCTGTTGTCATGTTGCCGAAATTCCCAATATTTTTATACTTCAGTACACATGCCATTCTTTTCATCTTTGTGCATCATATGCTTGTGCCAAACTGCCACGCAAATTATGGTTATTGGATTTGTATTTTTTTTAACATACCGATTTTGGGTACAAATATACCGATATTAGTGGGCATTTTGAGGTTCGAGACTACTGTAGCTTACTTTCGAAAAGTGGTGAATCGGCCTGCCTACAAAACCACCCAACAAGTGTCCTACTTCAAACTATTCGCAGCAATTTCAGATGATCATTGAGACCCAAAACGGCATATGGAAATTATCGCTTAACATTACGAAACAGTTCTATTCAGATGTTTGTCAGCTCTGAAAACAGCCTACATCTCAAAAACCGCATGGTTAAATGCTCTATATTGTTCGTTATTCTATAGGTATCCGGAACCTGATGCTGAAAGAGAATTCATGCTTTTAATAAGTCACACATATCCTGAACTCAAGGAAGCTCGAAACAGGGATTCTTAACAGAGTATCAAAAAGTGGAAAAGTAATTTTTCGAATAAACGAATGGTGTCTCATCGCAAAAGGATAAATTTGCCAACCAAATAACTCAAAACTGCGAGAAATGAGCAAGCCGTTCATTTCACGTCAATAATTTTCTTGTTCGACTGATTCAGAAACCACTTTTTTTTCTTATGACTCATCGACGTCGAGGTCATTAGAGGCGGGATAGGACTGGGACAAGGAATGGGAAGACATTTTTCCATGTCCTTTTGAAGGAAGCACCCCAGTATTCGTCTGAAGTGATCTGGGGAAACCATGGGAAACCCAAATCTGCATGCCCGGACGTGGATTCGAACCCGCGTCCTCCCAAATGCGAGGCCAGAGCGTTAACCACTCACCCAACATGCCCGGTCCATAAACCACTCTGGGTATTTGGAAAGTAGTCTTCTTCCAGAAAACGGTATCTTGAAAAGAAATAAAAAAAAGTAAACGATATATATTTATACGTTAGCGAGCAAAGAAAAACTGCAGCAAGACGGAAATGTTGGTGTAGGAGTATACAGTATGGCGGAAAGATAGCCCAGTTCTAGCTAAACGTGTCAAAACATACACTCTGACGTTGACAAGAAAGACTATGTCGTGTAATAGTTGTAGTTCCAGTTCAGGTAACTTCATCTAAAGTTCTTTTGTTTTCACAGGTCCCGGCTTCGATGTTACCACTTTGGCTGAATGGTTTACCATTTATATCGTCTTATGCGTCACCCTGCATTCCAGCCGATGACATAATTCCTTAGTCAATTTCCGAATAATACCGCTTAAAGGGCGTCCATTAATTACGTAGGATGAAATAGGGGGAGGGAGGCAGGTCCGACAAAATCTCACGAAGGGGGAGAGAAGGGGTTGGCGGAATTCTCGCATCATCTTTTCAAATTCTTCAAGGACAGTAGAGCTAAAAAAAATCCACAAATGACGCCGATATGGACTTCAGGGGGGTATAACCTCCCTAGGAAGCAGAAGAGTTAAAAAAATCTTACCTCATCTCGGGGGGAGGGGGGACCAAATATCATCATGGGGGGGGGGAGGGTCCGGAATTCATGTAATTAATGGTATTTCTAGATAAACTATACTTTAGCACTATTTGGCTCTTAAAAAAGTAGTGACTCTATTTCATTGTTGCCTGAGCTACTTCACAGAGAGGCAAGACTTTAATGATTTGTATTTATGATATGGCTATGAAGATTGCGTTTTATCTATTTGATGCGGGGATCGTACATTGCGGTGACCAAAATCTCCTTCATGTTCTGAGAGCATGCAGTCGACAATTTGTAATATACGACCCCTCTCTTGGCCATAAAATCACATCAAAAAAAATCAATTAACACCAATATTTTCTCAAGAAAGCGTGTAAAATGAAACTGCTCGCAAGTAACAAAAAACTTTGCCGCAGTTACAGAAATCATCAGTTCAGTTTAGAAAATTGGTATCAAACTGTCCTCGCCTTCATTTTTTTAAGCTATAAGTTAAAGTTAAATTTGTGTAAATGATTGCAACTTAGCATCAGTAGTAACATAGTAGGTGAGTAATAAGGTTCCAGCCTTGCACTGGACCAACCAGACAAGACTGGTTTTCAAAAATCACTCCGGGCTAATTTCGGAATGGTTCCTTCAACAATCCATGGCTGAATTCCTCTCTGTTCCTTGCCCTCCGTCCTCTCCCGCCTCTAACGACACCGAAGTCGACGAGGCGTAAAGGCATAAAAAAAAATTATAACAGAAAAGGGAAAAAAAGAGAAACAGATGTATGTAGAATGTGGTGCTCTCGAGTGTGATAACTGATTAGATAAATACCAAATTTCCATTAAATTTTATTGTTAGTCATCATCATTATCGTTGGGGACCATCTCCAGTTTCCCGGGTGTGGTTTACGAGCCTTGGTTGTTATAGACGATTGTTTTCCACCTTTTCCTGTCCAGAAAGGTTTCTCTGTCTGAGATGTACTCCAAATTCCAGCCTCTTCTCTCTGCGTCCTCCTTCAGTTGGTCTGTCCATTTTCTTCTTGGTCTTCACACTGGTCTTTTGCCCACTATCCTTTTTTCCAAATAAGTTTTTGGCAGTCTTTTACTAGTCATTCTCTTCACATGCCCAAACCACCGAAGTCTTGATGACCTAAGTCTCACTTCCATGGATTCCCTTACCTCTAGGTTTGATCTAATTTCATCATTATTTATGCGGTCAAGTCTAGTTTTCTGGAGGGCCGTTCTAAGAAACTTCATTTCACATGCTTGGATCTTGCTAAGGTCCCTTGATGTTAGTATGCATGTTTCCAAAGCATATGTGAGAATAGGAATGAGATATGATTTTGTACAAGACAATTTTTGTTCTTCTGGGAACCTTCATGTCCCATAGTAAGCCTCGCACGGTACTGTAGAAGTTGGCTCCTTTGGTTACTCTACTAATTATTTCTAACACACTTCTACCATTATTGGCAATTATGCTCCCCAGGTAGCTGAATTGGTCAACAACTTCAACTTCGTGGTCTTGTAATTTTATATGACAGTCTGTATTCTTTCGCCTTATTTTTAGTGTTACAGTTTTTTTTTTGATTCAATTTCATTCCATATTCTTCAAACTTATCATTCCACATCTTCAGTTTGTTTTGTATTCCTTCTTCTGTTTCATCCCATGCTGCTACATCATCTGCAAACACCAGTGCCTGTAGATCTCTATTGAATGTTCTTTTTAGTTCTTTTAAGATGTTATCCACCACCGATATGAACAGAAGGGGTGAAAGGGCACTTCCTTGTTGTACTCCTTTGGTTGTACTAAACCATTCAGAGTAACCATCCCCAACATTGACACAGCTCTTGCAGTTATTGTACAGCATTTGGATCTTTCTAATGAGGTACTCTGGTATTTTAAGTTTTCTTAGACTTTTCCAGATAGTTGATCTAGGTTATTGCTGGTATAAATGATATCACGGTATGAACTTGTATTATTGCCAGTTACATTTCGTACATCCTCGCTATGCATCCGTCTGTGCAACTAAAGGTCTAATGCCTCAATGGTAGCTATTCCTCAATTCAGATTCATTACCCCGACCTCTGGAAAGGTGGTTTTTGTTTTGTCAAATACGCCAGCCTATTTGGAATCCTACGTTAACTTACAGTTTCTCTCATGTCCCACCACGATATTGTAGCATGAATCACAATAGGAAAAAACGTATGTCCGCTCTCATGGTAATCTCGTATGACAATCGTTTTTCGAAACTGTTTCCGGGAATGCCATGTTGCGTTTGCACACAACATTGCAAAGAATTTCACTAACGATTTAGTGGGTACTGAAGCATAAGGTGACTATTAGCGGATTTTTACTATTCGCTGAGCCAGGCCAAGAGCTATGCATCAGTTACTTTCAGCTAGCATCGAAATGTCAAAGGTAAATTATTTCAGCGAAATATTTCTCGACTGCTCGTGCAGTCATTATAGTCGGCTATTTATCGTCACGGTTACGAAAGCGTGGTAAGTATATTCGCGTGACCAATATTAACTGACTGTACTGCGAAATGCCGAAAGTAAAAATTAAACTCAACGAGTAGGATCCGAGCGAGTCCTCTATGAAATGCTACCTTTCACAAGACGGATGTACAAATTCAGTTAAGAACCCATTCCGCCCGTATTCCTTCTATAGTACTGACTTAACGAACTGAAACGTTGCAGGCATTTCGAGAGCTCGTTTTATTCACAGTGTTATTTTGGTGTCGGCTTTATGAAGATGGAGAACAACAGTCAGAGGTACCGAACTTGGTGGGTGAACGGTTAACGTTCTGGCCTCGCATTCGGGAGGACGCCGGTTCGAATCCCCTTCCGGGCATCCAGATTTGGATTTTCCATTGTTTCCCCGAATCACTCCAGAAGAATGCCGGGATGCTTCCATGAAAAAAGCCATGGCCAAATTCCTTCCCGTTTCTTGTCCCCAGTTCCATCCCGCATCTAATGACCTTGACGTCGACTAGGCGAAAAGTTATAAGCAAAAAAAAACAGTCAAAGGTGCGAACACGCTTCCAGAGTCAGTTTAAACATCGTTTTGTCAAGTCCGAAGTACGAACACGATTAACTGTGAAAACAGCAGGAAATCTGATCAATGACTGATCCTATGTCATCAACCTGGGAACCAAGAGCATCGATGGTCACGTACAAATTTCGGGTTTCAGCATTGGTGTCTTTAATCATATGCTTCTCTTGCGATTTCTGTGCTATACATGATGATGCACATACTTGCTCGTAGAGTGGCCGAATCTTTAACAACATATCAAAAATACTCTAAAATATCGTAAAAATACAGGCCTTATAGTCTCAATTTCGATATCTCTTATCGTCACGATTATTCCTTCATTTGTAAATCCGGCTTTCAGAATGAACAAGGTGGCCCTATTTGTCCCCCCGCATTTTGTCACACACACATTACACAAAAAATAAATTCATACAATTCACAGTAAGAAGCAAATTAAAATAATTATGCAACAGATCAACAAGTCGATGTGTACGATACATAAAAAGTACCGTAACAGTTTTAAACATAATAAAAATAAAAAGCAGGCCTATAGCCCGGGAATGTTATTTGTTTTGAGCCCCCTTTGGTGGAGAGAGTTGGTGTTCTAGATTCCAGGTCGGCGCAGCACCCCTCCCATAACATCCGGGTGGGATCCGCATTCCGGGCTGGATAGGGGTGGTTCAGGCGGATACAAGAGAGTGAGAATAATGCCAAGGTCACCTCTCAGGTACCATCCCTCATCCAACACAGCAAAAAACACCACACCAGCAATTACAGCATACTTTACCAGTAGACCACGCGTGGGGTTGGCGTAGGTGGATCTCCACAATCTTCGCTTTCAGTCGGAGGTCTTATCACAGAAAAACATGCCACAGAGCCTTGGACTTGTCGTTCTCTACAGGGTGTTACAAAAAGGTACGGCCAAACTTTCAGGAAACATTCCTCACACACAAACAAAGAAAATATGTTATGTGGACATGTGTCCGGAAACGCTTACTTTCCATGTTAGAGCTCATATTGTGGACGGCTGTGATACAATACGCCATTCTCCAGGGCTGCATCAGCGCATCAGCGATTCCATGCGACGGAGGGTGGATGCATGTATCCTAGCTAACGGAGGACATTTTGAACATTTCCTGTAACAAAGTGTTTGTAATCACGCTGGTACGTTCTGTTGCTGTGTGTTTCCATTCCATGTTTAATGTGATTTGAAGAGAAGTAATAAAAGGAGCTCTAACATGGAAAGTAAGCGTTTCCGGACACATGTCCACATAACATATTTTCTTTGTTTGTGTGTGAGGAATGTTTCCTGAAAGTTTGGCCGCACCTTTTTGTAACACCCTGTATATATATATATATATAAAAGCTTCCGCAAATGAAGTCATCTGTTGGTGAAACGGGTAATTTTTATTTTGCGTTTAATGCTAAGGCTGTTCGTATTCTGAAGCGGAAATTCCGCAACTATCCGAATATTCTCCTGGCTGATCAAGAAAAGTCTGTTAAAGATCGTAATCAGGAAAGTGGAAAATCGAGAGTGGTGGGTGGCCGGTATTACGCTGGACTTTGACGTTTGGGAGGAGGCGGATTCAGCTCGCTGACCTAACGTCCAGATTTCGGTTTTCCGTGATTTACACACATTACTCCATGCCATACCCGCTTTCCTCTCCTGGTTCTACTGGCCTCAACACCGATGACCAGTAAGGTTCAAATCAAAAAAAAAAAATTGATCTCACGCCAGCTGTATCTCCCTAAGGCCAGTACGGTGACGCTTCAGCAAGCATAGATAAACTAGCAGACCAAAAACGAAAATTTTCAAATAAAGCCAGCAGATTTTCATACATTGAATTTTTTTTTTTTTTTTTTTTTTTTTTACTTACGGCTTATTACGCCTCGTCGACGGCTAAGGTCATTAGAGACGGGTTGGGACTGGGGACAAGGAACGGGAAGGAACTCGGCCATGGCCTTTCTGAAGGAAGCATCCCGGCATTCGCCAGGAGTGATTTGGGGAAACCATGGAAAACCCAAATATGGATACCCGGACGGGGATTCGAACCCACGTCCTCCCGAATGCGAGGCCAGCATTGGGTTCGTTCAGAGAAGCAGAATAACAGATATGTGCTAATTTTTTTTAGTTTCTTTTAAATGCGATAATGAATATTAATTATGCCATTCAATGAAATATTTATTTCAACCGTTCAAATAGCACTAATTACTTTACAAGTCTCAATAATATCTTTGGTAAAGTCCTTAGTGTATGTTCATTCGGTTACAGTTCTTCTCAGAATGACAGAAAGAGCGCAATGTTTAAAGTTGTGAGTGATCCCGCTTGTCTAATGCTGTCTGTGATATTCTCACATCATAAGAAAAGTAAGTGAAACAAGGAAGAATCAGAATTTGGAACAAAATGTGTACCAACGCGTACCAATTTGTGCGGAATATTCTTCTTTCCGAAGCGTCGCTGTACCGGTAAATATCTGTTAAATATATGCGTGTATTAAAGAGAGACTTTGTTGTAAGATGCGGTTGTGTCGTGTCTGAGATTTGAAGAACAGCGCACTAACCCCAGATCTCGCGTCCGCGCCCATTATTTTGGTCATATCGTGAGGGAACGAATTTAGCTGTGTATATAACAAGTAGTTCTTAAATTTCTCAAATCCATGTAAATATCATGAAACTATTAGCCAGTTTACGCGGTGACAGTCGGCTTGCGGCAGCTAGAAGAGACCTGACACCTGATGACGACGGCAGAGCTAGCTGTCGAAACGTCGTGTTTATACAACAGCATCCGGCTGGACACCCGAGAGGATTATATCGTATTTGCCACTCATTTCTCAATTCCACAATGCGTCTGCTTCTTTAATTGCCACTTGCTTGTAAATTTACAGTACCTTATAAATATGGCGCAAAGCAGTTTGCAGGAAGAACTTTGTGAGACAGAGGACGTGTAACTGAAGCATCGGTTGGCAGCGATTCAACAAGGAAATGGCGTGCAGGAGATGCCCAGACAACTGCGTAAAGTTTGGAATTTGCGTACAAATTAACCATTCACGTGTCCGGTCATAACGCACGACAAACTTGTAAAATAATAAGAAGCAACAGATCGTGACTCAAATACAACTGAACAAAACTGCAAACATATCTGGATAAAAGCTGGCAACCTAATATTGTCTACGACTTCACAAAATTCAAATACTTATCATATGAAAACCCTTAAAAATTCACTTTCCTCCAACAGGCAAATGTGCAGTGCGTTGTAGTTCGGATACACTGCCGCGTATTTTCGACATACGGCGATAGTCGATATGTTTGTATTTACTGATGTACACTACTTGAAAAACTTCAAGTAATACACTGTGATGTTGTAATATTGACTGAGTGCAACGAAATGAATGATCAGAAAGGTAATACGTACATAATCAAAAACAGTCGCAAAAGTTTCAATTACGACATCTCCCGTACATAGGAAGTACACAATTACAAAGAACGAGGTTTAAGTTAACCGCCACAGTCGTGATTTATTTATCGGTAAAAATTTAAGTTAATCTCAGAACAAAGTATCCAAGAACGTAGCTTGACAAACATAATAAAACATTACGTAAAAACTTACATCACGGCGGTCTTCAAAAAAATATATTAAAGATTTTGGAGTTAAATAAGCTGCGTTCCGTTTTAGTTACTTTTTCCCTATATTTTCCTTGTTTCGGACATACGAGACAAATTGTTTTGCCGTTTTAAATTATATTTACACACTAAGGCACTAGACATCACTTACAAGCACAAAAAATCAACTTATCAACGCAATTAGCAAACTGCTGCTTTGTTTACAACGACCGAACTGAGACGTGACGTCACAAGAGACGAAATGACAGCTACCAGCGTTTTGGCGCCAATATTTAAATTAATACAAAAAAGTAAAATCCTGCATTTTTTCCTGATTTTCTTTAAGAATAAATAATTATTTGTTATAGTTGACGTTTAGACACAAAACTGACTACTTTCACAAATATAGTCAAGTAGGATATTATGGAAGGAAATATAAACGGTAAGAGAGATGTGCGCAAAGCAGGTCAGTATGAGAATCTGTATCATAACTCTGATATGTAGATAAAAAGAAATTCGAATGCCAGGTAGTAAAAAATTAGAATTCCATGTATCTGTCAGGGTGGAACGTTAAGGTATAGGGGATATACAACGGACCCAAGTCAAAATCTCGGGCCCGGAATAACGGCCGTCCTGACTATGGTATGTAGGAGGTTTCCTGAAACCGTATAGACGAGGCTGGGATGGTACCCAACTTCTGACTCAAACTATATATCTCACAAACAAAAATACACTTATGACACACAACACAAGTTACAAGTTTCACAGGTAAATTGCAACACACAGTTCTCTCCATTAGAATATGATCACCAGTACAACATTGAAGCGGGCGTGGTAATTAAAAAAGTTTCACACACTATAAGGCTTCATGATATTTCCTTGACTCTAAAGAGACCAAAAATAAATACTACTTAAAGAAAATTATTTCTAACATGAGAGATTTTTAACCGGAACATTAAAATAAACTTTTTAATTTCCGCACGACCATACAATTATTTATTTGTGAAAAAATGGTTCTAATCGTAAATTTTTATTGCAGTTCCATTTTCATAGGTCTTATAAAATGTCTTTCAATTATCTTATCCTTGTCATGTTTCAGTTTCTGGACATTCCCCATATTTTCGGTGTAAAAGATTTCGTATTTCATTTTAGAGACACGTGTTAATAAAGAGGAGTTATTAAATTCAGTATCAAATACATTTTAAAAAGTAAAAAAGACAATCTTTATATATAAAGATGAATGTATGTTTGTTTGTTTGTTGGTTTGTTTGTTCTTCATACAAATCCTCAGTTTTCATCCGATCTCGATGAAACTTTGCACACTTATCCTTTGAAACAAGGAGAAAAATACTGTCTTCATTTGGTTGAAAAATTATCTGTATAAATAACACATGTTGTCTCATAACTTCGAAATACGGCGATAGACAGACACATTGGATGTGGACGTCTCCAGACCGTGTTTCCGTGTAGTGAACTGGCAGCTCAGTGGCTAAAGAGCTTGCTTACGAACGTCGTGGTCTCCGGTTCAAATCTCCGTAAAGGCTAAGATTTTTAAAAATTGTTTTTCATCGTAAGAGTCAGGCCTGGGCCGTAGGTTATTCGGATTGAATGTTAAACTGTAGGTATTAGAAAGTTAGGTGTGCAATGCGAGGAAAATCGTAGGTAGTCTTGCAATTTTATAGGTGTACACTTTTTTACGTTATAATGATTCCTCAGGTGTTGTTCGCAGTCAGTGTGTGGGTGAGAACCACAGTAATACTAATATAAATACGGAAGTAAGTCTCTGTCTTTTTGTTACGATTTGACGACTAAATGGCTATATAATTGTGATGGAATTTTGTAAGGAAAGCTGTATGAAGGGCACAGGATATTTTTTCCAGTATGATTAACAGTTGTAGTCACGAAATTTTGAGATCTTATCGAATAGTGACAGAAATATGTTGGAAATTGATTCTCTTCAAGAGACAGGTTCGACGGTAGAATGATATAGTGATAGCTTCCCTGTCATATTATGCCGACTCGATATTGTTTGGGACCAATCCTTCGTTACCTACAACTTTCTATATTTAATTCTGGCAAAAAATTCTTAATCAACGCGTACAAAGTCGCGGGTACGAGGCTAGTACTCCAATATATGCTACATATGGTCGCACAGAGATGTAATCTCCAATACAAAAATTAGAGAAATTCCTTTAATGCCTATACATCAGATGAATGCGGGTTGGAATCCAGCCTCATAGAAGAATATTCTGTCACTAATGGCTTTAGGAAAATTGTTAAACAGTGTGAAATAACATAGTGAAAGTGGTACGAAGTTCGGATGCGGCTTCGCGGTGAAGGCAGTTTTAAATCCTGTCTGGCCACTTTGATTTAGGTTTTCCACATAGGTTCCGAGTAGACGCTTATTACAGGCCTTGCCCCACTTCATATCCGTTTGCATCCAGCAATTTAGTTCTTTGATCAACGAGTCGTGAAACCTCAAGATGAAATAAAACGAAGACGACTGCTGACCACAGGATCGCAGTGTCTCTACGGTCAGCCCCGATCGAGTGAAAGGCATAATACAAAACAAGAAAACAATTAGGAGCGCATTACGTGGTAAATAAACATGACGTTAGTGAAAATGAATGCGTGTAACAGATGACTGAAACTAGAAACCTAATACTATCGCCCATTATAAACTATAACGAAAAAGAAATAATAAACAAGGAACAGATCCATGATACAATAATGATCAAAAAGTGTATCGCATGAATTTCTTAAAATAATAATAATAAAAATAAAATTGCTATTCGTTGCTTCGCGACGTCAGAGATTATGGAAGACACCATAAATTGCGAATTACACGCGAAGAGAATTCCTCATCCACATGGTGTATGACTGAATTCAATGAATTAGTTGTTTTAATTAAAAAAACCTAACTTGAAAAATATTTTTAAGACATATTTACTATCCAATTCACGAAATTCCTTATTGAATGCTTTTTTTTTTTTTTTTTCTTTTTTGGTGGAAAAAATGTTTGTTAAAGAATCGAATTTGTTAAAATTAGCCGTTTAATTTCCCCCCAAAACTATGAACGCTTAACTGTCAATGCTGTAATCTTTAGGAGAATATTTGTCACCGTAAATTATGACAGAACTTTTCAGTCAGTAGTTGCAGAAATAAAGCGGACAAATAGAGTTTCTTTTTGTTATTTCAACTAACAGTGGTATATATAAAAACTACCCAACATTTTAAAAGTAGGTGAGATGCCAATTTCATTGTGATATGCATAAACAGAATATCTGAATAAACATTCAACCCCCCTACTAAACGCCATATTTTTTTTTTTTTTTATTTTATTTTTTCAAGTTTCACCTCATGTTGTGGTAATAAGAACTAATATTCCAATACAATATATTTAAGTTCAGAGTTTACAAGTTATGAAGCTGTGACAGAAGGATGATTCCATAAGCGTTTCATTTTCCATTCAGGAAGTACGGAACCCTTGAAATATGCGAAAACCGCCGTCTATCAGGCATCCCTGTAACGTTCATAGTACAAAATAATAGGTGGTCAGCGCGAAAATTTAGCGAATAATATACGATAAATAGCAAGGCTGGCGATTTGTAGTAGTTTAAAAGAATAACCGGCTTGTGTGTAGCAATTGTTTGTATGTCAGCTAAAACAGGTATGTAACAAAACACATACATCATCTAATTACACTTGATGACAAACAATTAGAAATGATGAAATGTTTCCCTAAGAAAACAAAAATATCCGAAAAGCTCTTACTCTAGAAAACACACACAGTTTATGAATATCTCTGTGATACGTAATGCTGCTATCTAGTGGTAATGCTACCACTCGTGATAGACGCCAGCGAAGCCTAGCAGCTTGACCCTGAACTATCGCATACCCGTGACCTTGATTGTTCGTAATTTTGCTATCTACGGGTTGGATATCGAAAAATTCCTTTCCTTATTAATGGTTTTAATAAAGCGGAGAATTTAATCTTTAAAATATTACCTAGTTTATCGACTGTGTTTAAATATGAAAGTAGAAAGATGGCTCATCACAAAAAAAAAACCTTTTAAAAATAATATATAGGGTGATTCACGAAGATATGCAAATATTTTAATATGTTATCTACAAGTAGAAAAACGTTCATATAAACATAGGTCCGCAAATGTTTAGTTACGGAGTTACGGTTAATAAAAGATTTTGCCTTAAATTTAGCAACCACGCTAATATGAAGACATCGCAAAACTGCACGAGGTTACAGTAAAGCGCGATTTCCATTTATTTTGTTGTTATTGATCTGGTGAATGTAATAAAACAAGTGCCAGACGTGTATCTGCAGTAGTTTTCCAGAAATTCCAGTGAAGCAAAGAAATAATTTGGGAAAATTTGTAATTTATTAACTACTTGGTCCAACTTGTACAACTTCCTTAACACTGAGATATGGTATTAATAAAAGTAGATTATCTGACACATTCATACTGTTTTAGTTAACTTTATAACTGTCGAAAAGTTTGTGCAATTGTCTGGATTTTTTTTTAAAAAAATTGGGCCAAGTAGTTAATAAATTACAAATTTTCCCAAATTATTTCTTTGCTTCTCTGGAATTTCTGGAAAACTACTGCACATACACCTCTGGCACTTGTTTCATTACATTCACCAGTTCAATAACAACAAAATAAATGGAAATCGTGCTTTACTGTAACCTCGTGCAGTTTTCCGATGGCCTCATATTAGCGAGGTTGCTAAATTTCAGGCAAAATGTTTTATTAGCCGTAATTCCGTAACTAAACATTTGCGGACCTATGTTTATATGAACGTTTTTCTACTTGTAGATAACATATTAAAATATTTGTATATCTTCGTGAATCACCCTGTATATGATTAATATTTTTCTGAAGCGTATAAATTCGAGACCGTTGTATTCACCTACGCCGACTTGCAAATGTTTCGAACATCCCTAAACGGAACGAGTGGGTTGAATCCACGACACACATTTCTTTGGCTACAGAGGAAATGAAGAAGATGATAATAATAATAATAATAAAAAGTCCGAACACGTAGAAATCTCCAACCGGAACAAATCGGTGGGAAGTGACGTTTATACGAAGTAAACTCGAAAATAAGTAGAGATTAGAGGAGAACGTGGTGAGAGGAGAGGGTTGAGCAAGAGGCGGAATTAGCGGTACCGAGTCCCGAGCAGTTCGCACGCTCCCGTTTGTAAGTCCGAGGTGGCAGTTTCCACACAAACTACAGCTTTTTTCTGTTCCGGACGCTTTCTTTGTGTCTCTGTGTGACATTCTCCCAGTTAATGAGCAGAGCACAAACCACTGTGCCAAAGGCTTACCGAAGGTGAAGAGGGAAAAAATTCTATTTCTTTCTGCCAAATGCAACATCAAGTACAGTTCCGGTTTCTACGTCCTGCAACATCAACATACAGACACAGTGATTTTGTGAGTGTTAAAATCAACTGAGCTGTTATCTATAGATTTTCAAATAACAGTTTGGACTTAGATAACTGTTGTCATTTTCTAGACGACAGTGCTCGACATGATTAAAATGCATCAAAGCGAGTAGAATAAATGTCCATGGTCCATTAATGTGGGTAATATTGGACGTATGTTTCTAAACTGCCGAAAAAACACCGATTTATGGACCTTTTTGCAACAACTATGTAGCAGACAGTTAGGGATGACGATATGTGAAAACTTCTTAGGAGCGAAAACAGATCCATGAACGAATTTGATATACTTCATAATCTTAGCAACTTTAACTATTTGCAGGAGTTATTACGTTCGAATATAAAATCAACAATACAGTGTAAATTACACTGGCTTATTTAATTACCAAACTGTGACCTGGCGTACGAAATCTAAAGTGATAAGAGTTACACGGAAAAACAAAATCAAAGACTTCCGAACTTATTGGAAGCAGAAAGGAGATCTCAGGCATTGGACTAGAAATATTTGGTTTACGATAGACGTCGCTGTAACAGGTTTCTTTCTAACAGGGACAACTTATTCAGAATGATGTTCTGCCATCCATGGAAGTAAACTTACAAATATTTGTGAATGTTTGCTGTCATCGTAATTGTAATTAGTCAAATGAAATGATATATTTTTACAAACGCAATTATTTCATAAAAAGTACTCTAACTAGGCGTAATGTTCAGCTTCTTTTTTTCTTACGGCTTTATGCCCTGTCGACATCGTGGTCATTAGAGGCGGGAAAGGACACGGGCAAGGAACGGGAAAGAATTCGGCCATGGCATTTTGAAGGAAGCATCCCGATATTCGTCTGGAATGATTTGGGGAAACCACGGAAAAGCCAAATCTGGATGCCGGGATGGGGATTCGAACCCGCGTCCTCCCGAATGCGAGTCCAGAGCGTCGGTTGCAGGGTTTTTGTCTTCATTATGTTGCTGCCACTTTCAGCGATTATTTTTGAGTAGGAGATGCTGAGCGCATCGTTTCGAACTAATAGCAAGGATAGGCTTTCACGAAAAGGTCTGATGAAACTCAACGTTCCAGACAACTGGAAACAGAGTGAGCTACAAGTGAGCTATAGCTGATATTTTATCGGTGGACCAACAAATTAATTCAAGTTTTGAAGCTAGTTTTTTTTTCCAGTGATTAAAGGGAAATTGTTAAGTGACAGAAACGCTCCGTTCTACACGTATCGACATGATTTGTTCTGTAAGCGAGGGTTTTTCTCAAAGTACAGCAGTTCGCTGACCTTTACACAAATAGAAGAGGCTGTTAAATGGGCATTATCACTCACACTTCATCTCAGGGTGATCTAGGAGGTATCGCTGTATTTATTTGTCGCACTATTTGAAGAGGAGCAGCGAACTCGGACAGAAGAAGCCCATAACAGGCAAAAAAGAATACACGACAAACCCTACTACGACCGTCACCCTAATTAGGTACCATGTGTACGGGCGATTATTTGTTTTACGCCAGGATCGGCCTAATCAACCATCAACGACGCCCACATAAATATGTGTCTGCAGTTGAGAAACAAACTCGGAAACAAGTATTCGCCGACGAAGAAACGCAGTATTGTCAGCTGCGTGTGTTATCTTGCTTTAAATTATAATTGCTCTTACAAGCAACTGTTGCAGGCCTAACACCCTGTACAAATCCTTAACAAGAACTGGGTTGTTATTACTTCACCTAACAGCATTTTCGTGCGAAAAATTAATATGCAAAGCTATTTTGAATAGCCACATTTTTATCTAGAATATTCCATTCAAAAGGTAGAACATGTCAGTACAGTATATCCGAGAATTGTGTAATCTTTATAGCGTGTACTATATTTTTGTTTCTGAAGGGTCCATTTTTGAGTCGTGAAATTCGTTGCATCCCAGAGATATCATAGCGAATGGTTTGTAAAAGGATGGCCTAAAGGTCTTCTACATTATTGAAAGCTGTACCAGTCATGTTCATTAATTGGTCTACAGCCTTAATGTATTAAGTTAATCCATCCTCACAGATGTATCGAAATTCATTTTTTTAATTAGTGCTTAACGGTTCCTTGCCGACTAGTTAATTAGAACCGGGAGGAAAATGAGTTGAAGTAAGTAGCCCATGGCAGCATTCTCCTCCAGTGATTTCCGGAAAGAATGGAAACTAAACACCGGATCGGGATCGAACCTACGTCCTCACAAATGCAAAACCCTGCGTTACCGCTCACCCACCTCACACCGTTTGAGGATGGAATGATAAAGTAATTAAAAGAGACCGGATTATATGCATTTTCATGTTTGAATATGCATTTTAAGCCCATTTTCACCGGTTATTGCATATTTTGCCTACAATCTAATTATGATGCATATTTCCACTATATTTACAATATTTTTCGATAGTGTACCTAGTTAATAAATAGAATCTTCCGTTGTATTCGGCAAAACCTACTAGCAGCCAGGGGCGTAGCTACTATGGGGCTAGGCGGTGCAGTGCACCGGGGCCCCTACGCTCAGGGGGCCGCAAGCATACCTCAGGAGCCCCCAAGCGCACCTCTGGCTGTCCCCCAAAGCGCGGTTCAGAGGCCTTCACGGCAGACTTGCGATCTTTTTTTTTTAGCTCTACCGTCGTCTAAGGGGGCCGTTGAGACACAGGACCCTTACTGCTCAGGGGGCCCCCCAAGCACAACCCAGGGGCCCGCAGCCTCAGCTCAGGGGGCCCCTACAACACAAAGCAAAAAAGGTCGCCCATCTGGCCTGAGGGCCCAAAATAAAATTTTTGCACCAGGGCCCTTGTTGATATAGCTACGTCACTGCTAGCAGCACAGCTCTTAGTCTACGACCCACGTTTGGGAATGTAAATAAACTGATTTCATCCACAAATAAAGCGTTTTTTAAGGAAAGTTCTTGTAATAATGCCTATATTTTTTTTTTTTTACCAAATGTGCCTTTACCTCGGGAACCAGTGGAAACTCGGTGGACGACGTGGGTTGAAGCTGTACTGTTTTACAGTGAACATTTCGAGGCCATTAAAGGTGTTGTAAACGACTTTGATAGTGGAGAGGCTATGGCAGTTTGTCAGTACAAGGAAGCATTTAACAATTCTAGTACTAAAACCATACCTGTGATTAGCATTCATTTTTATCAGATACCTGCGAGTATTAAAAAGCTTGAAACTCGAGGTTTGACGTTGACTGAATCTATTCAGTTAGTTAATAAAATCCACATTGTCAGAGGTATTCCTGTGTAAACTTAAAAAGAAGCTTGAAAATATTTTGAACGATAACCCAGGTTTTGAACCTTTTTTGTCAAATTGATAGTTTTAGTAATAGGACGGGTGAACGTTTTCCAGAAACAATTACTACTAACACAGCACCCAATTTCAAATACTGCCCAGTTACATCAGTGAATGTGGAACGGTGCATATACACTCATAAAAAAATTTGAGAGATCGAGGAAACAATCTTACTATTGAATATTTGAAACAGTACCAGATTGTTCACGTTTACAAAAGTAAAAAATAAAAGTTAAATAATTGTTAATTATCGAATTTATAAATATGTTGTTCAACTACTTACTAATTGCATGCTGATTTTGAAATAAAAATATAAAAATTACTCATTTTATATCATATAATGTTGCATATTTTGACACTTTTCATGCATATTTTAAGCATTTTTCATGCATATTTCTAGCTTTTTGTGTTGCATATAATCCGGTCTCTAGTAATTACTGATGATATTAATATAAAAAATTGCTAAACTCATCTACTACATCTGCATCTATACTCTGCAATTCGCAATTACTGTGGGTGGCAGAGGGTGTTAAGCACCAAAATTAATTCAGTACATTCCAATCCCGAACAGAACGAGGAAAGAAAGAATACATAAATCTATCACTACGGCATCTTATTTCTCGAATCTTATCCCTCCTGTCATTGCGACCTAAATAGGTTGGCGGAAGAAGTATTTCGTTGCACTCGTAAATTAAAGATTTTCGCATATTCTCCAACAAATTCAAACGAAAATGACGTCGTCTGTACGCCAAACAATCCCAGCCCAACCCACGTATCAGCTCTGTGACACTATAACTAGCGGTCACGAATCGAGCGGCTCTCCTCTGTACTTTATCTAACGTGTCAATCAATCACTTGCGATACGGATCCCAAATTCCACAACAGTATTCCAAACGCGGACGCACTAGTGTTTTGTACGCTATTTCCTTTGTATGAGCATTACAACTTCTCAAAATACGACCTATAAAACGAAGTTTAGAATTAGCTTTGCCTACGACGGAAGTTATGTGCAAGTCCCTTTTCATGTTGCTTTGTAAAGTTACGCCTAGATACTTCAGGGAATCCAGTATCAACAACTGAATTGTTGAATTTGTACTCGTGAGCAAATGGGGTCTTTTTATTAGTTATTTGCATTGCCTTGCACTTTTTGCAGTTAAGTGTAAGCTGCCGTTTACGGCACCATTCCGAAATAACATCCAGATCGCGCTGAATTTCTAAGCAATCGTCAGAGCACCTTACTTCCCTAAATTGGAAAATCTTTGATTTGATGACTTTAGGCGTTTTCTCATTACTGTCAGCGAGACAATAAGGCAAGGCCGCCCAACACCGGTCCTGCGAGACACGAAGTGGCACACCAGTGCATTTGAATTTGCTCGCCAACTCTGCAATTGTTTTTTTTTTTTTTTTTTTTTTTTTAGTTTTTGACTATAATTAAAAATAACTCTTCTAAGTTCTCATTGACGGTTTTTACTGTTTTGATTGTAAATTAAACTGTGTTACTTATATCTTCATTATATTTAAATGTCTATTGTAACTATAGGCAAGTATTATGTGCTCCTCAGGCTAACTTAGAATCGAAATTGTGGCCCATCTCCAAAACTGGTTGGGCAGCCTTGCACTAAGGTTTGCCGAAACACGACTTCCGGGAGAATGCAACTGTTTACTGTGAGCAACAATTCTGATAGCGGCGCGACCTGATTTCGCTCCGCATCGTGCGCCGTTAGTCATATCCGAGTTTATGTCTCTTGCGAGCACTTACTTTCGTTGTCTATTCACTCCAGGTGGAAGTTGCTGATGACTTATCAGACCACGTAGAGTACGACGGTGAATGATGTGGCTGAGTTAGGTAACGTTTCCGTGATTGACGAGCCTATGCTTGTTCTCTCCCATCCCCGTCCGGGCATCCAGATTTGGGTTTTCCATGGATTCCCCGTATCACTCCAGGCGGATAGCGACAGATGAGGTGGTTTAGCAGCAGAGAGTGCGACATTTGATAAAAAAATGTTCCAAGTACTGGGGTCTATTTTTTTTGTGATAATCATAGTCCTTCTTGAGAGTACTTCAAAGCATTACCACGAATTTATTTCTGCCACGCACAATGTCTTGAATCACCGAACCATGTAAATCTGTATTGTGGGAATTGGCGTTGAGCTTCACATGAGCAAAGCAATTTTTGGCGTCCCGTCTCTAAAGACCTCGCTGTTGAGAGAAGTAAAAAAATTTGGCGATGCGCTTTGAACTATAAGAAGGTGACTTCCTTGCAAGAATCATTAACGATAGCGACAGCTGGGTTCACTTGCATGAACGGGAAACGAAGAGCATGGGCAAGGAACGGCACCATACTGCATCTCCGAAACAGTAGTAGTTTCGAAGAGCAGCTATGAGCATGGAAGATTATGCTATCATTTGTGACAAAAAAGGCATCATTTTGGAGCATTACTCGTCTAAAGGGAACTCTACCACTAGTGCAAGATACTCAGATCAGCTATAAATTATTTTCGTGTTGTAATCAGATGAAATCGACGTTGTTTGCTGTCATTCTGCAACATAAAAAATGAAAACCCCATACTGCCCGTACAATTGTTGCAACAAATACAGATCTGCATTTTACGTATCTTACTCATTCGACATACACAGAAGACTTTGATTTCCGAATGTATGAACCACCCAAAGTAGCAGTGGTAAAAAGACGATCTGTTCTAATGAAGATGTATCCCAAGGGATGCACGAGTGAATGTGCGAAATCACAAAAGGTTTTTATTCCCCAGGAATTGATCTTTGTAACCGCTGCAGGACTTGTATTGAGCGAATTGCAGGTGAGGAGATTGAGGGAAGGAAGAGGTTATTTACAAAACAATTATTACTGGTAGGGTCTGAAGAGAGACAAACCTCCGACATAAACAAAATTGAGAGCGGGCAGCCGCCGATGGTGAAAAATGTTCAACTTACATGATAGAAAGGAAAACATCATATAATGCCTAAAATGGCTGAGAGCGTATTGCAAGCACACACAATTTCATGTAAAGTGGTAAAGTACTGTTTTAGTTTTTAAACATAACTACAGAAAGACATTGAACCGGGAGCTATTAAGGTTTAAAAATTAGTTTAGGGATTAAAAATATATCTCGAAGTGCGAAGCAAACTATATGTTCAGACACAGTAATTAGTTTTTAATAAATGAGAGTACTGTACAGAAAGGCGGCACATGAGCTGATTAGTAAGGAGGTGACTCCCCCAAATTTTGTTCGCCGAATTGAGCTAGCCTCATTAATAATCAGATTCCCACGGTCTAGCCGTCACTGTCCTCCATAAGAGCACATGTTAAAAACCTCATTAATTCTAGCGGTCACTGCCTTTCGTTTTCTTTTTTTTTTTTTTTTTTTGCTGTCATCAGTCTTTCGACTGACTTAATGCAATCCTCCATCCTTTACTATCTTGGGCTAACCTCTTCATTTCTACATATCCCTTACAACCCAGTCCTCAATTATCTGTTTCATATATTCTAATCTCTGTCTTCCTCTACAGTTACCTTCGACCGTTCCCTCCACCAACAAATTAACCAATCCAGCATGTCTCAAAATATGACCTACCAGCCTGTTTCTTCTTTCTGTAAGCTTCTTCCACAAACTTCTTTCCTCACCCATCATTTCCAAATCTCGTTCATTTCTTACTTTGTGTATCCACTTAATTTTCAGCATTCTTCTATTTTTTTTTTTTTTTGCTGTCGTCAGTCTTTAGACTGGTTTGATGCAATCCTCCATCCCTTCCTATCCTGTGCTAACCTCTTCATTTCTACATACCCCTTACAATCCACGTCCACAATTATCTGCTTCATATATTCTAATCTCTGTCTACCTCTGCAGTTCTTACCTTCAACTGTTCCCTCCACTAACAAATTAACCAATCCAGCATGTCTCAAAATATGACCTACCAGCCTGTCTCTTCTTCCTGTAAGCTTCTTCCATAAACTTCTTTTCTCACCCATCATTTCTAAAACTAGTTCATTTCTTACTTTGTCTGTCCACCTAATTTTCAGCATTCTTCTGTAGCACCACATTTCAAATGCTTCAAGTTTCTTTCTTTCCGGTATTCCTAAAGTCCATGTTTCGCTACCGTAAAGTGCTGTGCTCCACACAAAGTTTTAAAAAGTTCTTTCTAATTCCTAGATCAATATTTGGAACTAAAAGATTTCTCTTTTTCACGAAGGCTCCTTTTGCTAGTGCTATTCTGCTATTAACATCATTACTGCTTCGTCCATCGGTTGTAATTTTGCTTCCCAAGTAGCAGAATTCATTTATTTCTCCTGTTGCACGCGATCCTATTTTTATATTTAGTCTACTAATATTGGTGTTTTTTTCTGCTACGATTTCATCACTTTTGTCTTGCTTTGATTTATATTCAGTCCAAAATCTTCATTCTGTATTTTGTTCATGCCATTAAGTAACTTCTCAATATCCTCAGCCCTCTCTGCTTACAAGACAATGTCATCAGCAAATCGTAGCATACTGATTTTTTCTCCCTGAAAACTTATGCCGCATGGAAATTTGTCTTTTACTTTCTTTATTGCTTCCTCAACGTACAATTTGAATATTAACGGGGATAGACTACAACCTTGTCTCACACCCTGTTTAACTGATGCTTGTCTCTCATGATTTTCTACTTTTATTACAGACACTTGATTCTTATATCTTTATATATAGATGAATGTATGTTTGTTTGTTGGTTTGTTAGTTTGTTTGTTCTTCATACAAATCCACAGTTTTCATCCGATCTCGATGAAACTTTACACAATTATCCTTTGAAACAAGGAGAAAAATACTGTCTACATTTGATTGAAAAATTATCTGTATAAATAACACATGTTGCCTCATAACTTCGAAATACGGCGATAGACAGACACGTTGGATATGGACGTCTCTGTACCGTGTTTCCGTGAAGTGGGCTGGCAGCTCAGTAGCTAAAGCGCTTGCTTACGAACGTCGTGGTCTCCGGTTGAAATCTCCATGGAGGCTAAGATTTTTAAAAATTGTTTTTCATCGTAAGAGTCAGGCCTGGGCCGTAGGTTATTCGGATTTAATGTTAAACTGTAGATATTAGAAAGTTAGGGGTGCAATGCGAGGCAAATCGTAGGTAGTCTTGCAATGTTGTAGGTGTATACTCTTTTACGTTATAATGATCCCTCAGGTGTTGTTCGCAGTCAGTGTGTGAGTGTGAACCACAGTAATCTATATATCTATAAATGAGAAAACGAGAAAGTTCGGATGTGTGTTTGGATGTACGTCTGCAGTCAATCACGCCTTAATAACTCAACATATTTAAATGAAATTTGGCATGAAGTCAGTTAATTGCGTGCGAAGTGTTATAGGATAGATTTTATCCCGCAAAAACGCATAGTTCTTTTAGAAATTGCCATTAATATCAATTCGGAAGCAACAAAGAGTTTCCTACTTCGTAGACAGCCGTGCAACGTTTACTCTTTGCTTTTTACATAAATCGCAAACACTGCTTTTCAGAAATAAAAGTAGTGAAAACCTTCTTACATATGCAAGTTTGTGTTTAGTTTAAAAGCCATAAAACTGATGCACTTGACAAACAATAGTTTGAAAGCAGGAATTATAAATATGTACTTAACCTTAAATTAAAAACGGTAGGTACTGTTGTTAAGTTCGTAAAGAGATTTTTTTATTTGCGTTAGTATGACATCTCAAATATTGCACCATAATTTCGATCGTAATATACTAAATGTGAAAAATCAGAGCTTGGAAAAAAACAACGTAAAATGCTATGATTATACCAGCACGAAAGTCGATTTACTAAAAGTGTAAAATGGCGGTGCTCGAAATGTCGTATTTAAAAAAATTGTTACGGATTCCATTCTATCTCGGTTTAATTTATTTCCTGTGTGTCTTCTTTTTTTCCACTATACATTCTCTGTAATATTACAAATTATTAACAAACCCTTTTTTGTTCAAAATTTTTGTATAAATCAGTACAAATAGTAGACTATGATTTAGGAAACAGTGCTTTTTACTTACTGTTCAATTTCTACAAACATCTAATAAATCCGGTTCAAGTTTACGTAGCGATACACGGCGATGCTAACTTAGGATAAAATAATTGTTTCAATGCGCGTGTGGTTGAGGTTTTGAATTTGTAGCGCCAATAATATTGTGGTTACATTGATATTCAGCCTGGACCATAATGAAAACTGAATGTTTTTGACACAGCCAATGGCATGAGAAATTTAGTTATCAGTTATTTAAGCAAATATCATAAGCACTATGTCACGTTGTGACGTTATGTATCGCCACGTAAACTACTCCAGTAAATCCTTCACTTAAAACGAATGTATTCAATGGCCTAACGTAGAGACTTAATGTTTCATGAAGCAATATTGCAAGTCGTTTACAACGCGATACACCTCATTTATCAGCGTGTATCGCTTATGAAAGCTGCTTATTTATTACTAATAATAACTAAATGACTTCTGCCTTATACTGTAACAAAAACATTCTGGTCCAGGAAGCATTTCAACCTAACCACTATCTCTGCTAATATTGCCGCTACAAACGTTATGAACACACCTCAACATATTAAATGCATTGGAACTGTATTTCGAATAGTAACAGATTTTTCTATATCAAGATTCCTAATTAGTGTAGCATAAATTACTATCACAATTAATTTCATTATACGCCTTACTAAATCACGAGCAGTAACAGTCACCTTATCGCGATGTAAGCTTGACCAGCAATATTAACAAAAATTGTCTTAGAGTTGTAGAGAATTATGAACTTTCCGTTGTACACTGTAATTTACAAGCATTTTAGTATAAATTTTTTAATTATGTAACTGCAATAATGAATGAAGTTTCATATGTATTCAGTATTTATTTTCCTGCGATCTGAAATAATAATTCACGTTTCTAATGTATTAATGCGCGAGTGATAGAAGCTTTGATTTTCTAGCGGTATTATTAGCGGAGTTTTTCACTTTGTTGAAATGGCAGCCTGGACCAAAATGAGAACTGAAACATTATTAATAGTTTAAGCTTCTTTCAAGAGCACCATTTTAGTGACGTCATGTATCGCTTTATAATGATATTGTATCAAAAGATATATAATAAGCTTGGATGATTTAGCAGAACACACGGCATTGCTCGAAGTAAATTTTTGAAATTTATAAATGTTTTATTCAGATAGTGGAGAGTCAGAAAAGCAGAGTGGTGATTTGCCGGTAGACATTCAATTCTGTTTGCAGATTCAGAAACCTATTATGAATAAAGAATCTATTACTACTTTAACATTGTAATTTATATTTCAGAGAAGAATTAATGATCGAAACGAACAAACTATAGTATACTGATCTACATGCAGTCAACTGTTTTCATAGATAGAGAAACGAACATTAACACTGAACATTATGAATAAAAGAATCAATTATTACTATAATACCTAAATTTCTGATTTAAAACAGAATTAATTGATGGAACCCACATATCTTCAAAATAAAATTAATATTCAGAGAGCAAATAAGTTCACTTAGAAAAAAAAAAATATACATTTTTAGTTTTGCAATTTTTTAACGAGATCAACGTCCTTGGGCAACTTAGGTATTTATTTGCTCTTTGAATGTTAGTAAATTTTTTGGATGTTTAGTCGCTTCCATCATATTTTGACGTTTTGAGTTTCCATTAATTAAAACTATATTAATTTTTATTCGCAAGTCTTGAAATTAGTAATTTTAAGAGATGCCAGGTAAACGAAATTCAAATCTCTCAATGAAATGTAAGAAAACTACGGCTGTGAAAAAAGCCAAAACCCAGGAACAAATCCTACAGCAGAGTTGCACAGGGTTGAGCACTTAGCACGTATTGCGGCTTCTGGAGATGCTGAATTGCCGGAGCAGTCACAAGTTGGGCGACAACACCAAAATGAACGCTTGGTGTCTGGAAGATCACACCGGGAAAATCGCGAGCTGGGTGCTTGCTAAGAGCAAGCGGATTGGCAATCGAGCTTCTGAAACACCGAAGCAAACAAAAAGACGGCAATAACAATATGCCACATACTTGGCATTGCAACGAGTTGCTGAAACACCTGAACAAACGTGAGCTCATTTCTAATATTTTCCCTAGCATTCAACTAAATATTATCAATGACGAAAACTGGTTATGTGAGAAGACAATACTTGCCCCGAAAAATGAGATCTGGAGCAAAAATATATATATATATATATATATATATTAGAGGAAATAGTCGGGGAAGTGACAATACACTCTTCCATCGATACAGTAAGGTTAACTGACGAAGCTGCTACCTACCCCGTCGAGTTTTCAAATTCCTTCGAGTTATCTGGGCTATCGTCCCATAAACTCGAGCTTAAGGTTGGCACTCGAAGTCTCCTGATGCGTAATCTCGACCCCCCCCCCTCCCCTCAAGGTATTGTAATGGCACCAGATTACACATCACAGAACTAGGAAGAAACATTGTGAAGGCGACAATTCTTACCGGTGCATCTAAAGGGGAAGCCGTTATAATTCCGCGTATCCCAATTATTCCCAGTAATATTCCCTTTGAATTTAAAACATTACAGTTCCCATTAAAAATATCATTTTCAATGACAATTAATAAATCGCAAGGTCAAACGTTGAAATTGGTGGGAATACACTTGGATACTCACTGCTTTTCCTTTGGTCAACTATATGTTGCCTGCTCGCGGGTACCGAGTGCAAAAAATTTACATGTTTTTTCAGAAAATAACAAATCCTACAATATATATACCGATGTATTAAACTGAAAATACTACTAACATACAGAATATTTTTATTGTTTTAAAAGTTCGATGAAGTTGTTTGGAACAAATACATTTTTGTTATTTTATTGCAGTATTTATTACTACCATCACCAATAAAAATAGCTCTAAAATTAATTGTATGGTCATATTCACCTGGTGGCAAGGCTTCATTACGTCTACGCAATCAGCCCCTTTCGTAGCCACTTAACCTAACGCAGTAATCCTACTGGGCATAGAGGACCTAAGTTCAACGTGGAATCAGAACCACGTGAGCATTCTGGCACACTTCACATCACACAACAACCTGTGCCAGAGGTGAAGGTCGAGCTAAGGACCTATGAAAACCCTCTGGAGACTGGGATTCAAGCTGGGGACTTTTCCATGTCCAGTTGGACGCCCTAACCACTGAGCGACCAGACCTCTCAACAAAATCTTATATTACAACACTCTTCCACGCGGACGAAGTCGCGGGTAACTGCTAGTATTATTATAA
Source organism: Vandiemenella viatica (assembly GCA_031002005.1). Lineage (NCBI taxonomy): Eukaryota > Metazoa > Arthropoda > Insecta > Orthoptera > Morabidae > Vandiemenella > Vandiemenella viatica. The sequence continues at coordinate 26,851,523 of JARYHS010008074.1, read as the reverse complement.
ATACGGAAGTAAGTCTCTGTCTTTTTGTTACGTTTTGACGACTAAATGGCTATATCGATGTGATAGAATTTTATAAGGAAATCTGTATGAAGGGCACAGGATATTTTTTGCAGTATGATTAACAGTTGTAGTCACGAAATTTTGAGACCTTATCGTATGGTGACAGAAATATGTTGAAAATTGATTCTCTTCAAGAGACAGGTTCGACGGTACAATGATATAGTGTTAGCTTTCCTGTCATATTATTCCGACTCGATATTGTTTGTGACCAATCCTTCGTTACCAACAACTTTCTATATTTAATTGTGGCAAAAAAATTCTTAATCCACGCGTAAGAAGTCGCGGGTACGAGCTAGTATAGTTTATAAAGTATTCTTCAATGTCGATACTTTAGGTGTGACTTATACTACTATTAGTTGTGTTGCTGAGTGGTGCTCTGTGTGTGGTTGCAGATGGTGTGGTGGCGGACGCCGCTGCTGGTGGCGGTACTACTGCTGGCGGCGTGCCGCGCGCAGTGCCCGTGGAGCGCGGCGCAGTTCCCGGACCTGACCTCCGGCTGCGTGTGCTCCGAGGCCAGCTCGGGCGCGGGCGGTCCGGGCGAGCTGTCCGTGCAGTGCGAGGCGGTGCGCTGGACGCGCCTCGTGCGCGCGCTGCCTCGCCGGCCCGTGGACCTGCTCTACGTCAGCAACAGCTCGCTGCCCGCGCTCGCGGACGCCGCGCTCGCCGCGCTGCCCTCCGTGCGCTCGCTGCAGCTCTCGGGCTGCGGGCTGCGACAGGTCGCGCCGGGCGCCTTCAGGGGGCACGAGGACGTGCTGCGCAACCTCAACCTGCAGGTAACAACAGCCTGCCGTCCCGTCGTAGGCAGTACGCGCCTTTCATCTTTTACCGCCTGGCGGTGGGCCGAGGCGCGCCCTACCTGTTATTATATGCGGCAAAGATGATAGGCGTCTCCTAACACGCGTCGAGGGACGCGCCATGGGAACGCGCCTTTACAACGTCCCATCCTAACGAAATACAGCTAGCCCTTCCGTTAACATTTCACATCACCGACGATGCACGGCTGATACAATAATTATTATTTTTTAACTGCTTTACGTCTCTTAACAGCGAGGTCTTTAGAGACGGGAAATGATGGGGAGCAAGGAATGGGAAGGAATTCGGCCATGACCTTTTTGACGGAAGCATCCCGGCATTTGCCTGGAGTGATTTGGGAAACCATGGAAAACCCAAATCTGGATGCTCAGACGGGGAATCGAACCGGCATCCTCCAGAATGCGAGGCGAGAACGCTAACCGTTACACCACCACTCTTGGTGGCGGATATTAGTCGACGCGGCAATCCAAATCGCCTACATTTCTCTCTTTTTGAAGTGAAAACTTCTATAGGCGCGTTAAGCGATGCTTGCACGGAGATAACTCTCTCACGTCACCGAGATGTCACTTGTTGCGCGTGTGATACTCGCGTTAAACGCTTTTCAGATGGGCAAAATCTTTATATCAACAGATTTACCAGATTTTGGTGGAACTTTGCACCCGCATACTTTAAAACAAATACAAATGCACTGCTTACGTTCGGTTTACAGAAATCTAAACTCTCTTCATTTCCCTCCTCACCTTAATGTTTGTCACCGTTGTTCATATAAACCAAAAGTCTTTATCCGATTTTGATAGTAGTTGGCTCACATATACTTCAAAACAAGGCGTTCTGGTATCTCAGCGGTTAAGACGCTTATTTCCAAAGGTATGAATCACCGGTCGCAGGCGAGCAGGAATTTTTAAGAGTTGTATTTGATTATATGAGCTACGCCGGGACGTTCCCTGGTTATGATTCCACGTTGAACTATATGCCTCTGAAGAAATGAATTAGCCTTCTTGCCTCTGACACAATAACCTATTACATCTCCTTAAGGAAGATTCGACGAACCGTCCGGTTGTGGACTAAGTTAGATTTTTAGTTTTTGAAGTGAAAACTTCTTTAGGCGCGTTGCGCGATTTTTGAATGCGTAAAATCTTATGAGTTCGTATGCTAGTGTTAACAGCATCTCTGTTGCGGTCTGATGGTCCAGTGATTAAGGTCTCTGACTGACGAACGAAAGGTCCCCGGTTCGAATCCCTGTCTCGGCTGGGATTTTCATTCACCATTAACCCGACCTTCACCTCTGGCACAGCTTGCTGTGTAATGTGAAGTGATTCGGATTCCATGTTAAACTGTGGGTCCCCTGTACCTGGTAGCACTACCGGGTTAGGTTAAGGGGGCTAAAACAGGGGCGGCATTTTTATTATTTAGTATATCTGTAGCTATAAGTATGACAGGTTGCGCGTATGATATTAATAGTTTTAAGTTTTCACTCCTGTCGGCAGTACCCGATGACTGCCATGTCTTTTTTTATGGTATGGGGTTATACACTGAATTCCCACTGGATTGTATCACTCTCTTTGCTTATGTATATAACCAGTACCATTATTATTCTCGTCTATAAAACATCTACATACAGACAGTTACATAAGCCGTTATTAAAATTACCGTGTTTCAGAGCTTTTGTTACTTGATACAAGTCATTCTGTCATTAACACAGCCGATACTGAAATGTACAGTTTATGGTCTGATTTCTCTGAGATTAAACTCACTCACGCCGTCGTTGGTCTAGCACTATTTCGCCATCTTGACCCCAGGAACTGGCTACTTCCCACGTCAGACTATTCAAAGTCCTCCACGTCAGCAAATTCTCGTTAATGAGAAGATAACTATTCTGCTGCTGCTAATCGCCAAAGAATGCTGAAGATGTTTTTCTATCACAATTATATCCCTACTTTTCCAACCGAAATTGTTAGTTTGTCAGACGTGCGTAAGAGATTCCTTGTTGACTCAATTCTCAGTGCAGATTTAGTTCCATATGAAGGATGAGCCTGTAAAATTTTACTTACACATTTTCGTTGGTCGCAGTTACTTGTCTTCGAACACAGGATGGTGCTATTTCTGCAATGTGGTATATAAGAGTATATCTATGGGTATAATCTATACTATAGTTGCTACAATTTAAAAAAAAATGTGTTACTAATCTAAGGGGGTCCTGTTGCCTGTCATTTTTTTTATCGCTTTAAGCCTCGTACACGCTGAGGTCATTATAGCCGGGAGAGGACTGGGAACAAGAAACAGGAGAGAATTCGACCACGGCCTCTTGATGGAACCGTCCCGACATTCGCCTCGAGAGATTTGAACCTGTGTCCTCCCGAATGGCAGGCACGAGCATTACCGTTTACTTACCGGGTTCCGTTTGAGTGCCACATGCACTTGATTGGCGTCAGATGAAATCTGGAGTCGAACAGCACAGTACATAGGCCAAGGGACTAATGATTCCACTGTAATGCACTCGATACATGTAGAAGTGGCGACAACAGCGCAGGAAGACAACATTCAACTTGAAGCATGCCCGAGGCTGGAAAGAATGCGTTCTCGGTTAGTTGAGGGGACCGAGTAGAATCGACACTGCTGTGGTTGGCTCATCCCATCTTTAGCTACCACATAGTTCAGAGGCGGCCTTTGGGGTGGCGAACAGGGCAATCGCCCAGGGCCTCGCACTTCCAGGGGCCTCGCGCAGCTACACCGAGTTGATCAAAGTTTATGTTAAAAATAATTATTTTATCTTCAGCTGTTAGTGTAACAATAAAGTAAAGTTGTTTAATTGATGATAACGTATATATTAATTACTAACTAATCAAAATTTCTCAATTAGATTTATTGACTGTCACATTCGTATAACAGCAGGAGAAACATCTGATATTGATGGACAAGAAGTGCATGAAGAAAACGATGGTGGTATCACACTGATGACATAAATAACAGAAAAAAAATTAACTAAATTACTGAAGTGTACCCCAATATCAAAGAAATCTTGAGTGAGAATTATTACCGCCACACGTAATAAATACAGTTGCGTCCTCAGAAAGAAGTTTTTCATGGTTAAAAAATATTAAAACATATTTGAGGATTCGATGACACAAGATTGATTTTCAGCTCTTTCTATTCTTTGAATTGAAAATTAAATAGCTCGTTCGTTAGATTCTTGTGCTTTTATTAAATATTTTAGTCGCAGGAAAAGGCGCAAACATCATTTTTAAATCCCTGCTTATATCTTCCAAGGCCTTAATGTACTTCAGTTTAATCTCAATGATTTGTCATTTTTATGTTTGTTAACTTTTAATAACTCTTCTAATATAATATTTTAATTTTTATGATGTTTGCACTTTTCGTTGATCATCGGAAATACCTACGATTAATACACGTATTTTGTACAAAGGACAAGGGCCTCGCAAAGATCTGCCGCCCGGGACCTCGCAGTGACTAAGGCCGCCGCTGACATAGTTCTCAGCTACAGTACTCAGAAAATTAAGGACTTAGGTAGCACCGAAACGTCGCAACAGTATGACTGAACCCAAGACGATTTCACGAGTCAGACATAAAGAGAAGGTGAAACTGATCTTCCTAATGAGAGAATACTAAAATTAGAACCATGTACATGCGGACCCACCAACTGTTCGCGCTTGATGTAGTCCCTTCTGAGTCTCCCCGTAACATGCTCATCTGAAATACAAATTAATTCATTCTCTCACGGCACCAGAGATTGATTTTTTTTTTAACTGCTTAACGTCTCCTATAACAACTAGGTCTTTAGAGACGGGAAAGGATGGGGGGCAAGGAATGGGAAGGAATTCGGCCATGGCCTTTTGAAGGAAGCATCCCGGCATTCACCTGGAGTGGAAAACCCAAATCTGGATGCCCGGACGGGGATTCGAACCGCCGTCAGAGATTGATGTTACGGGGTACACACTACACGATACAGTAACATACAATAGACTTTTTAATTAAATGGGGATTGCTGTAATTCACATTAGGATATAAGTTAAGGATTTATCGTCTATGGAAAAGTTCAGAGTAACAGAAGGAGCTGCAATAAGTTTCCCTCTTGATCTTTTTGAGTTAATCTACAAAGGGTCGTAACAAACAACTTAAAATTATTTTGAGGCAACTTTGACATATGTACGGAACTGAACAGTTCAGAAAATAGACTCACAAACAACATATAGCTGCTATTTGAAAGTGGTGTGGATAATCACGACTCAAGTTTGAATCGAAGAACCACAAAAGACAGCTATTTAACAGCCACTCAGCCCAAAATGTTTTCCCAAATATACAGAGAAAGTTTGAACGGAAGTTTCTAGGTGTGTAGCAAAGGTTTAAGGGGACATCCATAAATTACGTAAGGTGTTTTCCGGATTTCCGGACCTCCCACCCCCTGTGTTGTGAGACTTCGTGAGATCTTGCCCGACCCCCTCCCCCCCCCCCCTCTGGTGAGATCTGGTCCGCGATTTATAAGGGGGTGGCCCCCCCAATAAATCGCCCTCGCAACTTTTTGAGACTTTTTTTTTAGGTCTCACCCTCACTTTTCGACGAAATACCCATCCTAAAATCGAGTTTCGCATCATTTGCAGACTTTTTTTTTAGCTCTTAAGTCCAACAATTTTTCAAAAACCTCACGTGAGATTTCCGTAGAGCCCCCCCCCCCTGGTGAGATTTCGCCGGACCCTCCCCCCCTATTTCACCTCACGTAATTTATGGACGCCCCCTAAAAGAGCAGGAAGGTAAAATTTACCCGAGACTCCAGTTGGAGTGTGAAACAGTTTGTAAAATCTTAATACTGTGCTAATGATCGAGAATATCCAAAAAGCTTAAAAACGATCTCTCTAACTGCTTGCTACTTGCTATGTGTGTAAAATTTGCTACACTGAATGACCTATGCGTGACTGGGCGAAGGCAAAATTTATGCGCGACGTTTTCGATTAATATGCAATCACCCACATTCATTGCTGTCTTCAGAATTATATGGGTCACAAGCAGAGCACAAGTAGTATAATGAAATACGAGGATGGTCTCAAAAGATGTCCGTTTATACCACAGAGTGTACTAAGTTATTTACAGAAAATGGTAGCACAGATCATATGGCTTCACACGGACGACGTTGGAAGTAGGATAGGATTACTGAAAAGGAAAAGGAAGGAGCCATATCGTCAGTTCCTCGGAATTACTTCGTTAACATTAGAAAACCGAGATCTGTACCAGGTCCGAACGTTACCGTTCACCTACCAGGCTCGGTGTTTGTTCATAGACGATACTGATAACATCACAAAATTCCACAAAATTTAGAGTTTCTTAGCATTAAGATAACTTTTGCTGGGGTGTACCTATGACTTCCTCCCCCCTTCCACCCTCAGTTTGTTAGGGATTCCAACAGACGGTAGCTATCGCATTGTGTCCTTGCTCATCTACGTTATTGTGGTCTAAGCCAGGGATAATCAATCTTTTTATACCTACCGTCACTTTTGTATCTCTGTTAACAATAAAACCTTCTAACCGCCCACCATTTCCACAGTAATAGGAACTTATAAAGTAGGGAGGTAACTTTATAAAACCGATGAAGCACAGTATTCGTATGGAACAAATTAACGTGTCCTTTTTCGGAAATATTTAGACGGAATTTCATCATAGGCCTAATATGATCTAGTGCACTAAAACCTGATTCCACAAGATAAACGTAACGTGAACAAAAGCTATGCTTGGACGATACACAAATAGTATATTTTTAGAAATTTAAGTTGACATGAGGAATTTCATGAAAACTTAATGAAAATGTATTTAAATAATGAAACTTAAAAAAAAGGTTCAATTAAAAAAAGGAAAGTGATTTAGTATCGGATAAAACCGCTACCGCGGCAGCGTAGGGGTTGGCACGATGAAGTTGCAAGAGCGTGTTGAAGACATATTGTCAAGTCTTTCCCCTCCTTTACACCAATCAGGTCCAATCATAACTCGGTGTGCTTTCTTCCGTACAACAAAAAAGTAGAAATATTTAATACTAGAGTTTGCCCGCTACTTCGTTCGCAAGCTTCAGAACTATCGGTGAAGCACTGTTAAACAGCAGCTATAGTCTTTTTTATTTTAGTAGCTATATATTTATATTTTAGGTATATTCAAACGTATATATTTCAGACCCTGTTGTTTACAGAAAATTCAAACTCAAGGAAAACTGTACGTTGATACAAATTACTCGCAGTACCAACAAAATTAAGTATTTTTTTTTACTGAACCAGTAACATTAAAATCACAACAAAAAAAACCGAAAGCAACGAATAAGCTACGTTATGACAAACTCAATACACTTTTCCGTCCTCCATGTTGACGATACGGATGTCCGAAACGAATTTATTTGCTTCAACAATTCGCTTCATTTTAAATTCTTTCTGAGAATCGATAAATTAATTATCTGTTAATATCAGCGGCTTAGCAACAACGCGATCATCTCTCCGGTACTTTTTTATTTAATGGCTTCAGCCATCACGCAAATATAGCCAATCACCATCTTATTAGGAGTACAAAGTTTTATTGTTCGCAAAACACACTTGTGTACTGTTTAGATCGAATTATTATTTGGCATTGACGCAGTTCTCATCAGAGCTGTTATTTCGTTGATATTCAGCCGGTTTTGTATCAGTTATTTTCTAATAATACTGTGAAGCCAACATCTTAGCACATAATGATAGATATCTTCTTCCTTGTTGCAATATTGTCTAATCGTACAGCATGCCACCTGTACGATGAACCATTATAATGCGTGTCCTGTTCGTAATATATTCATCATCGTGATTACTGTTTATCTTAAGTCGGTATATCATGGTTTAGAGTCTACTTCGTCAAATAGTCCTGTACTATCCTCCATTCTACTGCCCTTCTTTCAGCCATCTTGTATTCAATTGTTTCTTCAGGATAGATACAACACTGAGTCTCTAGGTCCTAGAAGCTGAATTCCTGGCAGTATTTATAGAAAGAACTGACAGATGGCGTTTAGGTAGTGCCTACAGTGTATTTCATTGTTACTGTTTTGATCATCCATAATAAGATACGTAATGATATACATCTCAAATATTAGGCAAGGTTCAAAGCATTCAGGCTGCGAAAACCTGATCAAAATATGTCCAATAGCTTAAAAATTATGCCAGATCGTCAAAACAAGAATTTTATGTTCAGAAGGGATTTTGATTTTCTGTTATGGCGCCAGCTAATGTGGCTCAATGCGACACACCCACCGAGCGTGGGGTGAGCGGTAACGCTCTGGCCTCGCATTCGGGAGGGCGCGAGGTAGATTCCCCGTCCGGGCATCCAGATTTGGATTTTCCATGGTTTCGCCGAATTACTAGTGGCCAATGCCGGGAGGCTTCCTTCAAAAGGCCATGGCCGAACTCCTTCCCGTTCCTTGTCCTCAGTCTAATGACCTCGACGTCGACGAGGTGTAAAGCCCTAAGTAAAAAACAAGGGACATGCCTCCGATTGTAACTAAGAATTTAATGTTTCTAACTGTAAAAACCGCTTGAAAATCATTTCAGTATTTTTTTTTTTTTTGCGCGATACCGGAACAAACAGACACAGCCCCTATAGACAGGGTGTTACAAAAACGTACGGCCAAACTTTCAGGAAACATTCCTCACACACAAACAAAGAAAATATGTTATGTGGACTTGTGTCCGGAAACGCTTACTTTCCATGTTAGAGCTCATTTTAGTTTCGTTAGTATGTACCCCATGTTCTTCCACCTATGCTCAATGGAGCACGTTATCATGATTTCATACGGGATACTCTACCTGTGCTGCTAGAAGATGTGCCTTTACAAGTACGACACAACATGTGGTTCATGCACGATGGAGCTCCTGCACATTTCAGTCGACGTGTTCGTACGCTTCTCAACAACAGATTCAGTGGCCGATGGATTTGTAGAGGCGGACCAATTCCGTGGCCCCCACGCTCTCCTGACCTCAACTCTCTTGACTTCCATTTATGGGGGCATTTGAAAGCCCTTGTCTACGCAACCCCGGTACCAAATGTAGAAACTCTTCGTGCTCGTATTGTGGACGGCTGTGATACAATACGCCATTCTCCAGGGCTGCATCAGCGCATCAGGGATTCCATGCGACGGAGGGTGGATGCATGTATCCTCGCTAACGGAGGACATTTTGAACATTTCCTGTAACAAAGTGTTTGAAGTCACGCTGGTACGTTCTGTTGCTGTGTGTTTCCATTCCATGTTTAATGTGATTTGAAGAGAAGTAATAAAATGAACTCTCTAACATGGAAAGTAAGCGTTTCCGGACACATGTCCACATAACATATTTTCTTTGTTTGTGTGTGAGGAATGTTTCCTGAAAGTTTGGCCGTACCTTTTTGTAACACCCTGTATATTTATATGCCACAGTCTACGCGCTCATTGTGTATCTCAAGCGCCGAAGGCCGATTTGTTTAAACAAAAATAGAGGGCAATTTCGATCGTCTGGAAACGCTATCAACTACAATTCATATAACGAGAATCGTGCGCCACTGGACCTTTCCCTTTCACTGTGACCATTACGGCCGAACATAGCCCTGTGGCCACTAGTACTGTCGATTTGATCCACCTGTCTTTGCATGGAGATAATCTTTGGAGCTTTGGTGAGCTTGGGTCATGGCAAAGCGAGGACTCTGACTGCGGCAATTAAGTGCTGGGAACTGGCTAATTGTGACTCGTACGTTGACCGAAGGTTTCGTAAGACCCGTGGGAAAACGTAAGAGACACGGAGAACAAGCTTCTTCAAGTGTCCCGCTCTGCTCCCGCAGTTCATTTCCCATCGTTATTCCATGGTCGTCGCTATCTCCTCATTCGCATATTGAAGCCGTAGCGTCGTTAAAGGGACAGAACAATTGAAACTGCATGTAAGCTGTGTACTTGTATCCCATTTTTCTTATATTCTACCTAAACTGGATTTTTTTATTGAAAAAATGTATCTGTTTTTACGAGGGTGAGTCAAAGGAAAACCTTAAATTTATAATAAAAAAAAAAATCGAAATTTCGCGCCGTTATCCTGTAAGTTGGTAAGCGTGCTACAAGCAGCGTGCAGAATGGCCTGTAGGTGGCAGCATAGTGCAGATGCACAAATACCGTCGCAGTATCAGTATAAAGATGGCTGCTCCACTTGAGACTTGCACCAGGGAAGAACAGCGTTCTGTTATTCGATTTTTGAGTAGTGAAGGTGTGACACCTATTGAAATTCATCGAAGAATGAAGGTTCAGTACGGTGATGCATGTTTGTCACAGCAGCAAGTCTACGAATGGAGTAGGAAGTTCGCAAATGGTGTGACTTCAGTGGAAGATGCTCCTCGTCCAGGTCAGGCACAACGAGTTGTGACTCCACAGAGCATTGCAGCAGTTGAAGCCATAGTGATGGAAAACCGCCGAGTGACACTGAATGACATTGAAGCAAGTTTAAAGATTAGTCATGGTTCAGCACACCACATTGTCCATGATGTGCTCCAGTTTCACAATGTGTCTGCAAGATGGGTGCCACGGCAGCTGACTCCTGAAATGAGAGAACGACGTGTTGATGCTTGTGAAGAACTTCGGCACTTTGAACGAGAAGGTGATGGCTTTCTTGTAAGAATCGTTAATGGGGATGAAACCTAGGTTCACTTTCACCAACCGGAAACGAAGAGAGCGAGCAAGGAATGGTGCCATTCTTCATCACCAAAACCAAAGAAGTTTCGAGCAGAACCATCAGCAGGGAAGGTTATGCTGACTCTCTTTTGGGACGAAAAAGGCGTCGCGTTACATGCCTAGAGGGACCACTGTCATCAGTGCATCATACACAGATATGCTAAAAAATTATCTTCGGCCTGCAATCAAATCAAAGCGACGTGAATTGCTGTCATCAGGTGTCCTTTTGCAACATGACAATACAAGGCCCCACACTGCCCGTAAAACAGTTGCAACAATCACAGACCTGCATTTTGAGTGTCTTCCTCATCCACCATACTCACCAGACCTTGCCCCAAGTGATTTCCATATGTTTGGACCACTCAAAGAAGCAATGGGAGGAAAGAAGTTCCGTTCTGATGAAGAGGTATGCCACGCGGTGCATGAGTGGTTGCGGGGACTACCAAAAGAATTTTTTTCTAAAGGAATTTATGCACTTTGTAAGCGCTGGAGGACTTGCATTGAGCGTGGGGGAGATTATGTTGAAAAGTGATACAGCTTTTTACCACTTCTGCACAATAAATAATATTTGAAAAAATATTTAAGGTTTTAATTTGACTCACCCTCGTATATATATCATACGCCTTTCGACACGAATCCATACCTTTATACTGAAGTTAGAATACCTCTGCTTCTCTCAAGTCTTTTTCAATTGACTTTAGCACATAACTTTGTAGCAACCATAGGTGAAATCGAACTTTATAAATGGAAACCAAATACAGATTAAAATTGTAAACCAAGCGTGCTGTGTGAGCGGTTAACTCTCTGGCTTCGCATTAGGGAGGCCATCCGGCCATTTAGATTTGGTTTCCCCAAATCACTCCAGGTGAATTCCAGGATGGTTCCTCTAAGCCGTCATGACTGAATTCCTTCCCGTTTCTTGCGCCCAGTCCTTTCCCACCTCCAATGATCTCTACGTCGATGAGGGCAAAGCCAAAGGAGAAGAAAAAATGCAAATTAGCACTTGAGAGTTAAAAAACAAAACATAAGTGGCTTGAGACATTTTTACATTCAAATTATGAACTTTGAGAATTTCTGTTACCTTAGATCGATAGTAAAGAAAAATGTAGTCTCAAAAATAGAAAAATCAAAAGAATAAGTGAATGCACAAAGCTGTTTGTGGAACAGAAATACAGTTGTCAGAAAATATCTAACATACATAATGCTGCATGAGGCAAAAGAAAACATTAAGACTAATAATAATCAGATCACGAGGGGAGAGAAAAAATAAATGTAAACATTTCGGAAGAAGGTGTAAAATATAGAGAATTGAGGACAAAAAGGAAGTGAATAGTTTGATGCACCATTTCGAAATGAAGGATGGTAGATAAGTATAAAAAGCGGTAGGTAAAAATCCAAAATTCCACCATAATAAATAAGGTACAATTCGTGGTCTCCGTGAGGCACGTTGCACAAAAGTACAGTACTTTGAAACGTGAAGAAGTTTATGCTCTTCCAAACAAGTATGTACCGTAAAACGACGCAAGAAGGGACATTTGACCAGCTTTACGCTGTATACGAGATATGAGAAGATATGATCCGTGAACTGTAGCGTATTTAGAATTACGAATTCATCTCTTATACATCGAGTTTCTAACAAGCATCATTTCAACAATGTTTTGATTTTACTGATGACTGCTATTATTCGAAAGATAACTAGCGGTAATATACTACAAGGCGCAAGCTTCTCCTACGTAATCCTTACTGAGACTCACAACAAACTGGAAACAATCGATCCATGCATTAGATCGATGACCAACTGCATAGACAAAAATTGTGATAGGTCAAAATTTGCGTCCACGGCTTCATTTATCACTTGCCTAGACTAAATGCTAAAAATTATATGCTATGACTACTTCATTAAACGAACGAAAGCAACAGATATAATGGAGAATACATTATGGTGTGTACGCTGTTTTATATCATAACCTTCCCCTTCTACACGAGCGACTGATTACTGTTATTAACTATAATCCGCAGTTGACTACGGGTGCGTTGCGCAGAACTAACAATTTAGTGGCCTAAATAAGCCGCCGATGTACAAACTTGCATTGAAGTATGAACTCAAAATTGGCAATTCGCATTGTATTATTCTCACCATAAATTTCAATACTGTTCGTTTTTTTTTTTAACGTCTCTTAACAGCGAGGTCTTTAGAGACGGGAAAGGATGGGGGGCAAGGAATTGGAAAGAATTCGGCCATGGCCTTTTGAAGAACGCATCCAGGCATTTGCCTGGAGTGATTTGGGGAAACCATGGAAAACCCAAATCTGGATGCCCAGACGGGGATTCGAACCGAATACTGTTAGAGCTCTGTTAATTATAACTGCCATGCGATTTAGCAAGTTATCTCATTCTGTCCTTTCTGTATTGTCCTGTTCGCGGAACAAAGTAAGGAAATCACGAAATTCCTGAAAGGCTTCAACAAAATTACTGAGGGAACATTTTGGAATAAATATAAGCCAAAGTAAGACAAAAATCATGAAATATAGGAGAAATGATAGCAGTAACTCTAAATTAAATATAAAAAAATAATCACATGTAATAGGAGAAGTAAGGAAAATTTGTTACTTAGGAAATAAAATTACAACTGATAGCCGAAGAAGAAATGCTGTTAAAAAGAGCCAAAAAATATATTCAAATATTGGTTGAGGACTCAATGTCCTTTTAAAAACTGTATGTGTGGAGCTGAGGACTTTATGGCAGTGAAGCATGCACTTTAGGAATATCAGGGGAAAAAATCTGAGCATCTGCAATTTGATGCTATAGAAGGATGCTGAAAATTAAGTTGACAGATAAAGTACCTAAGAAATGATCGTGTTTTGTAAATGATGTTTGAGGAAATAAATTTTTAGAGACAGGATGGTGGTTCACGTTTTACGACATGAGGAGGTGCAATAAATCTCCTCCGTCCTTAGTTGTAAAACCTATTGTGCGTATGCCGCATCGTCACTGACAAAGCAGTGGACCAACTGAGGCCGTAGTTTTCTCGCAGTCGAAATTCCTACCAGACTCCAGCACCTCATATCGGAATGAATTATATGAAAAACCCTTTGGCGCCACCTCAGTAACATTTCAAGTGAAGATGGCCTGAATTGGCCCAGTAGTTTTTTCCGTAATGATGTGGTTTACGCACACCTACGATTTTGCATATAAAGGTTAGTATTTACATTCAGTAGCGTAACTATCCCGGTTGGCAAATTAATCGGATGGGGCCTTTCCTCAGGCCTAAGGGGAAACATTTTTGTTTGTCTACTACTGTCCCAGGCAATGACAATGGGCGGATCATGGGCCGGGGGCCCCTCCGGCTGGGGGCCCGTGTCATTTTGCCCGTCCTGCCACCCTCTTCTTACGGCACTGCATACATTACCCTGGGCGCACATTGAGCTGCGTGGCGCAGTAGGGGCAGCGCAGAGCAGGGCAGGGCAGCACAGACTGGCAGTTACTCGCGCATATTAGAGCGCAGTTTCGTGCGGCAGTTTACAAAGCATTGTGTTGTGCGAAAAACCGACAATAAAGCGTAACCAAAAACATGTCGATGCAAAAACTCGATTTTTGATTTCTGAATCAGATTGCGATGCCGAGCTTGGAAAATTGTTATTACTTTAACAGAAGCTGAGTTAGATAAAACTATGCAAAAGTGAGTATATGAAAAGAAGAAACTCTCATCTGGCTTTTGCAGTGACAAGAGAATTCTCAAAAGATAATTTCCGGATGACTCGAGCGGAGATTCACGGCATAATGTAACCTGTTATTTTCTCGACAAAGCTCAAATATCTATTAGAACTGAAGAAAATCTCGCTGCATTTTCGTGATTATTAATTTAATTATTTGGCGTTTGTCGGTACATGACATTTATAAGAGTGTTTTTCTCTTTTATTTCATATTATATTTTTAAGAAAACTACATAACAGAACATAAGAAACACTTCAAACTAAAAAAGCAGTGTCAACAAATTAAGTGTTTCTCGGGGACACTATTGAATGATGTAGTACAAATAATAAGAAAACAAATAATGTGATAATAGCCTGTATATATCAATCATTTTCGAAGTTTTAGTTAAAATGAATTCAAAAAAAGAAAAGAAAAGTGAAAATTGAAAGTGGACAGTTGTATGATAGATGAATGCTGAATTTACTCGCCACTTGTTGGGCTCATTGTCCAAATCTCTTGTTTAAATTTAATTTTTATGTATTTATTATGACTGATATTGGGAATCGCAGGTTGGTTACGCTCCAGATTAATCAATTTTTCTTATTCCACAGTTGAAAATGATTATAAGTAAAGCAAGATTATAAATAACGCAAGAAGTGTTACGTTGTAAACCGGCACGAGTGAGCTGCGTGGCACAGTTTCTGTGTCGTGATCACAACGTGGCGCAGTACTGCGCTGCCCTGCCCTGCGCCTCAATACGCGCTGTTCCGCCCCAAAACATAGAGACACAGAAACTGTGCTGCGCTGCCTGCGTCGACTGCGCGTCAATGTGCGCCCGGCCTTACAGTTTGGTCGGGTCGGATGTATAGTTGTTTCATTTCGGCTCTTTTCTACGTTATCGTTGCGTGGTGTCGCCAGGACAACGAGCTGACGGAGGTGCCGACGGCGGCGCTGCGCGGGCTGTCGTCGCTGGCGCTGCTGGACCTGTCGCGCAACAGGCTGTCGTCGCTGGGCGCGTCGTCGCTGCCGCCGCTGCCCGCGCTCAGCACGCTGCGGCTGGCAGACAACGGCGGGCTGGCGGTGTCGGCGGGCGCGCTCGACGCGGTGGCCGGCTCGCTGCGCAACCTCAACCTGCGCGGCGCCCGCCTGCGCGCGCTGCCGCACGAGGCGCTGCGCTCGCTCCGGCACCTCGCCTTCCTCGACCTCTCGCACAACGCCATCAGGGACGTGCCAGCAGGTACGTAAGGCACACTCTAATCACCAAACCCGTTTCCAGTGGCGGATCCAGGATTTTGTTTTGGGGGGAGGGCTAGAATTTGGTTTGGGGGGGGGGGGCTTGACTCGGGGAAGGAGGGGGGTTCACCAACAAAAAAAACGCCCCGAAAATACATGTCGTTAGGGGTGACCTTGGTGCTTTTGGGGGGGCTTCAGCCCCCTAACCCCCCACCCCCCTGGATCCGCTACTGCCTGTTTCCGCATTCTGGTATGGGTCATTATCAGTGAATTAAAGGTACATTCATACTGTTGCTGTCGACAATTTCAATATTTTAACAGAGAGACACTCTACTTACGTACACGGAAGTAACTGTCGCCTGACGGTTCTGAACAGCACTTTTTGAACTCTAAAATACCGTATTTTAATTTTATTTTACTTACTTATAGCTTTACGCCTCGTCGATGTCGAGGTCATTAGAGGTGGGATGGGATTGGGGACAAGGAACGGGAAGAAATTTGGCTATGGCCTTTAAAAAAAAAAAAAAAAAAAAAAAAAAAAAAAAAAAAAAAAAAAAAAAAAAAAAGGGAAGCATCCCGGCATTTGTCTGGAGTAATTTGGGGAAACCATGGAAAACCCAAATCTGGATGCCCGGACGGGAATTTCTTTCTTTTTTTTTTTTTTTTGTAACTGCTTTACGTCTCTTTTAACATCGAGGTCTTTAGAGACGGGAAAGGATGGGGGTCAAGGATTGGGGCAAGGAATGGGAAGGAATTCGGCCATGGCCTTTTGAAGGAAGCATCCCGGCATTTGCCTGGAGTGATTTGGGAAACCATGGAAAATCCAAATCTGGATGCCCGGACGGGGATTCGAACCGCCGTCCTCCCGAATGTGAGGCGAGAACGCTAACCGTTACACCGCCCCGCTCAGTACGGGAATTTCAATCGGCGTCCTCCCAAATGCGAGGCCAGAACGTTAACCGTTCGCCAATTACGGTCGGTCCGTATTTAATGCCGAAATTCATCACTTTTACTCTTGTTTTATTACGAACTTTAATTTTGAATTGGCTTAACAATAATACTATTCCTTCTCAATTTAGAGTTTTCTTTTATTTTTCCAGACCTCCTACTTTTCCCATAATATGACTGTACATGTTCTTTTCACTCTGGTAAACTTTACTTTTAGCCGGAAAATACGTTTAAATAAAATCTAACACCAGTGTTCACAACGCGTATTAATTCTAAATTAGAATAATATAAACGTAAGTATACGTGCAGTTTTGGTAAACCATATTTTATCGCTAATTCCGATTTATGAAATATTTATGCTTTTGAAAGTTCCAATTACGGCGTACTTTCGTGTTACACACAACATATTTCACTATCTTTCTTCATAATAGCGAACGCAACCCTAGTGGAAACCCGATAATTCCTGCAACATCTGCAAGTATACGAGCTCATCACTAAAGGTAAATTACCATAAAATTCGGGTGTACAGCAGCTAGCAGTACTTTAATGTGCGCCTACTTCAGCAAGGACCTTCACACAACTATTCGTGTCCGCATCTATCTTCGACTAAATCCGAGGAAGTAAGTTCGGTCGGGAACTTAGGACTGTCGCTGACATCACTGTCTGCCTTTGCAATGTAGAAAACATTTTTCTTCTGGATATCTGCATAGCTAGTTTGATTCTGTCTAAACAAATACTGACATGCTACTGCTATTTCGTCTCAGGGAAACACCTTTCAGAAACATAACAACATAAATAAGTACGGTTCTTCCTCTGTGAGTTACCAGAACGCAATATTCCCTCCCTTTTTTTTACGTACGCTGCCTGCAGCAATATCAACTGTCAATAGTAACTTGAGTTCATAAAAACAAAAACAAAACAACAAAACAACAAAACAAACAAACAAAAAACAAACAAACAAAAAACAAACAAACAAAACAAACAAACAAAAAACAAACAAACAAAATACAAACAAACAAACAAAACCACAAAAAACCAAAAAACTCTGAGCTGTCTTGGTGAACAGTTTAACATCCACTGTGTAACAGTGGTTTAACAAATGACATGTGTTCTGATGGTGACGCGACGCCTCTCGTTTAGGTTTAGGTATCGTTGTGACTCCGACTCACTTTGCTCTTTGCAGGCGGGGTGCTGTCGACGCTGGACTCGCTGGCGGCGCTCAACCTGGAGCGCAACCTGATCCAGCAGGTGGCGCCGGACGCGTTCGCGGGCGTCAACGACACGCTCACCTCGCTCAGCCTGCTCAACAACCTGCTCACCGAGTTCCCCACGCAGGCCATCAGCACGCTGGGCGAGCTCAGGGTCAGTAACAACACACAGATATCCAATTTATAAACACAGTACTAAATTTTCAATATATTCTATAGATTGGTTTTTGCTACAGAAAGTACTCTTTCTCACTGTTGTAAGCATTCAGCTTGTATTCTTCTATAATGTGACAGTGCAGTCCACTAAAGAGAGATTATTTTTCACCAATATTACAAAGAATCAGCACATCTTGCAATAACTGTTCTGATTATTTTCAGGCGTCAATATAATCTACAGGGAAGGTCAAAGCCTGTTGTTGTTTCTATAAAACAGGTCGTTATTTTGTATGTCTTCCTTTCCCGGCCATTGTTTCCTCCAAGAGTGGAAAACGGTGAACTTGAGTTCTTGCATAGCTTTTGTTGTTCTTTTTGAAGGGATCTCGAGCGAAGCCTACCGACTTTTACGTCAGCCATTTCACATTTTATTGTCATCCAGTGGTTTCGGGTGTTTTCTTTTATATTCTATAACATGGCCGTTTCACTTTCTGAGCTGTTGAGCAACGTGGCTCAGAATACACAATCAAATATAAAAGCCATCAGTAATAAATAGGCAAAACTTGAGGAGGAAATCGTGTTTCTATTCATCAATTTTGCTCTATGATTCCAATATGGCTCAATCGTTAATTATCGTAACATTTATTGCTTCTTTTTCTAGACAATCACGACTTTATCATCTGAGTATTCACTTTGTTATTATATCCTTAAAGTCTGTCACTTCACTGTACTTCAAAGCCGCGTTTTCCTTTTACTATCATTCGCTCGCAATTAAAAATACGCTCTATTTTCATAACTAAATCTTTCTGGTGCTCTCACAGTGCTTTTGAAAACAAGTCTTAAATGTCTGTATAGCAATACGACAAGCTTAGGGGCGCTTTAATTACGTGATGTGAAATAGGGAGGGGTCCGGCGAAATCTCACCAAGGGGGAGGGGGAAGGCGACAGAAATCTCACGTGAGGTTTTAAAATTCTGGAAAGGACAGTAGACCTAAAAAAAAAAGTCTACAAAAGACACGGATGTCAACCATAAGGGGGTAAAAACGACGCTGATACCGATTTTAGAGGGGGAATAACCACCCTCGGAGGCAGGAGAACTAAAAAAGGTCTCAAAAACACTACCTGGACGATCAGGAAAAGGGCGGTGGGGGCTCACATCATCTTAGGGGGAGGGTCCGACTGGATCTCACCAGAGGGGGTGGAGGTCCGGAATTCCGGAAAAACACGTAATTTATGGATGCCTCCTTGTTTCTTATGTATTGATTTGTTGTTGAAGTTTGAGTACACACGATCTCCAGCTTTCAAAGTCACTTCCAGGATCCTTTACCGCATACACACATCTACCGAACCTAATTCAACTTTCAGAACGACACCAGATATTTTGGACAAGGATTGATCAAATATTAGGGGTAAGTAGCAGCTCCAAAGATTTATACTGCCGAGCAACGACAACATACACCTCTCAAGTATTTTCACGCCACTAGCGATCTGCTCACTCCAGCGTCTCCGAGGCAACAGCCGCTGGTACGGTCGGTTAGCTGACACCATCCACTTCTTCACCCTGCCGGTGGAACTAGTCTGCGTACCCCCCACCCCCCCCGTACTGATGTAAAAATCAGTCATGAAACTTTGTGAAAGCACCTTATATATATATTATTATTATCATCATCTGCAATTGGATCCTGTCGGATCACGCAAAGCCTTAACGATTCAGTTTTCTGAGTTTCCATATAGCTTTCCTTTTTTTTCTCCGTGGATTCTCTTTCTTCCTTCAGTCCACTTCGTCCCCGGTCTCTTAAAAACTTCATTCTCTGGCGGTACTTCCATTTGTTAATTTTTTCTCTGTCTGTTTGTCTGTCTATGATTTCTGATGAGTGTATGTGAGCTTTTTCCAGGTCTTTTTTGATCTGCTGGACCTAGGGCATAGTTTTTATCTGTTCTATGTACGTGACAATTTTATGAATAAGTCTTGTTGTTGGAAGTCTGTGGATATGTCCATAAAATCTTAATCTTCGTTTCCTGATGTCTGCCGCGAGGTTTGACAGTGTTTCTGTTGTTTTTCGAGATTTAAGGCTATATCCGTCATCTGTTTTTTCTGGGCCAAGGATCTTTCTTATAATTTTGCGTTCTTCTTTCAAAATGCTTTCTAGGTCACATTTCCTGTGTAGTGCTAAAGTTTCGCTGGCGTACAGGGCTTCAGGTTTGATAACTGTGTTGTAATGTCTGACTTTTGTATATATGGACAAAAATTTTTTATTATACAAGGTATATGTTTTAGGTTCTACCGTAAGCTCTCCTAAGTTTTTGCATTCGAAGTTTCTGTGCTACTTTCTCTTCTCCTGTGGGTTCGAAGATTTCTCCCAGCTACTTTAAATATGGGACTCTCTCAATTTGTCCATATTTTGTGACCAGATTTTGAGTGTGGAGTTTTGAGCAGATTATATATACAGGGTGTTACAAAAAGGTACGGCCAAACTTTCAGGAAACATTCCTCACACACAAACAAAGAAAATATGTTATGTGGACATGTGTCCGGAAACGCTTACTTTCCATGTTAGAGCTCATTTTATTACTTCTCTTCAAATCACATTAAACATGGAATGGAAACACACAGCAACAGAACGTACCAGCGTGACTTCAAACACTTTGTTACAGGAAATGTTCAAAATGTCCTCCGTTAGCGAGGATACATGCATCCACCCTCCGTCGCATGGAATCCCTGATGCGCTGATGCATCCCTGGAGAATGGCGTATTGTATCACAGCCGTCCACAATATGAGCTCTAACATGGAAAGTAAGCGTTTCCGGACACATGTCCACATAACATATTTTCTTTGTTTGTGTGTGAGGAATGTTTCCTGAAAGTTTGGCCGTACCTTTTTGTAACACCCTGTGTATATATATATATATATATATATATATATATATATAGTATGTTTCCAACGTCGGTCTCTGAGTCGCCAGAGCGGCATTATAAACACTTAAGTCGCTGCTATTACTTTAAATTTTTGTAACGCTATGAGATATAAACACAAGAAAAAAAATTTGAGGTTCATATTCCAGAGTAGGTTTCACTTTATCGCTGTTCCAAAGTATTACCATTTGGAACTTCCACATGCTCTAAGATTTTATAATTACCCGTGGTTTGGTAGTCTCGTTATCAGCTCAACTGTTTCGATGTGGTTTCTCGTGTCAGGTGCTGGACCTGGGCTTCAACCTGGTGGCGGAGCTGCCGGAGGAGGCGTTCTCGGCGACGCGCGCGCTGACGCTGCTGGCGCTGGACGGGAACCCGCTGCGCACGCTGCGGGAGGCGGCGCTGCGGCCGGTGCGCGGCACGCTGCGCGGGCTGTCGCTGGGCGGGCGCGCGCTCGTCTGCGACTGCCGCCTGCGCTGGCTCGCCGAGTGGCTCGGCAGCGGCGGCGGGCAGCAGCTGCAGCTCACCTCCAGGGAGCGGGACCCGCAGTTCTGCGGCGAGCCGGCCAGGCTCAGGGCGCGCTCCCTCACCGACGTGCGGCCCGAGGGTGAGACACACACACTACATCTACATCCATACTCTGGCAGAGGGTGCTAAGCACCAATCCTAAACCCGCCCATTCCAATCCCGAATAGTTCGAGGAAAGAAGGAATACATATAAGTATCAGTACGGCATCTTATTTCTCTAATCTTATCCCTCCGGTCCTTGCGACCTAAATAGGTTGGCGGAAGAAGTATTTCATTGCACTCGAAATTTAATTTTTTTTCCATATTCTCCCATAAATTCGAACGCAAGCTACGTCGTCTGTCTTCCAAACTATCCCAGCCCAATCTACGTATCAATTCTGTGACGCTTTCATAAGGGCTGTAACAACATGTCACGAATCTAGCAGCTCTCCTCTGCACCCTCTCAACTGAGTCAATCAGAACCTTGCGATAAGGATCCCAAACCCCACAACAGTAATCCAGATGCGGACGCACTAGTGTTTAGTCCTTTGTTTGAGCATTACAATTCCTCAAAATACGGCCTACGAATCGTAATTTAGAATTAGCCTTGCCTACGACGGAAGTTATGTGCATGTCCCCTTTCATGTTGCTTTGTACTATCACCCCCAGATACTTCACGGAATCAACCGTGTCAACAGGTGAATTGTTTATTTTGTACTCGTGAACAACCTGATTCTTCTTGTTACTTATCCGCATTGCCTTGCACTTTTTGCAATTAAGTGTAAGCTGCCATTTACGGCACCAATCGAAAATAGCATCCAAATCACGCTGAATTTCTAAGCAATCGTCGGAGCACCTTATTTCCCTATAGATAACGGCATCGTCGCAAACAATCGCAACCAGCATTTGACGTTGTCACCTGATCGTTTATAAATATTAAGAAAAGAAGTGGACCTTTTACACTTCCTTGAGAAACGCCCGAAGTAACATTTATCTTAGAAGAGGCTTCCCCATCAATAACGACATACTATGATCGACCAGTTAGAAAATCACGTATCCACTCGCAAATCTGAGCCGAAATACCGTAAGCTCGAATCTTCGCTAAAAGTCGGTTGTGTGGCACAGAATCAAAAGCTTTCAAAAAATCCAAAAAAACTGCATCAACTTGCGAACCTGCATCGATAACTTTCATTATGTTGCGGGAAAATAGGGCCAATTGTGTTTCACACGATCTCTTCTTCCGAAATCCGTGTTGACATGGTGTAAGTAACTCGTTCTCATCTAGAAACTTCATTATGTTCGAGCATATGACATGTTCCAGAATTCTGCTGCAGACCGATGTTCGAGATATGGGTCGATAATTCCTAGGATCACTCCGATCTCTTTCTTAAAAACGGGAATTACCTGGGCTATTTTCCAGCTAGAAGGTACTTTTCTCTCTTCTAGTGATTTACGGAATATATCTGACAGAAATGGTTCAATATCCTCCGCGTATTCAGAAAATACTCTTACCGGTATACCATCGGGACCCGGCGCTTTACTACCTACATGTCTCACATTGTGTAAACTTTCTAGGACCTACCGCAGGGGGAAAAACGTTTCACACAACTGATTACTTTAATTCTTCACTCACGTCAGAGTCTGCACTTTTATTCCTGAACAGTCTAAGTACAGATTTCGCCAAACGCTAGATCTTTCCGCAATGAGAAAAGCATCAATGTGGGACAAATTCGAAAAACATTGGACCCTAATTTCAGAGGTGAAAGCAATATCAGTTGGGTCCAATTACGCAAGACAAATTACAACGATTGCAAAATGAAAATTTAAAGTAAAATTCATAATAAAATAATTCTCTCCAACAACAAGCAAGAGGCAGTCTACGCACTTGAAAAACTGCATGAAATTGCAGCTAAATGTGGTCTCAAAATATCATATGCTAAAACCCAATATATGGAAGGATCTTCACGGTACCAAGATGGACAACCCATAAAAACGCAATTTGCCAATATCTCTCAAGTAGCTAAATTCAGATATCTAGGAGAAATTATTCAACCTGCAGGATTAAATCGTGAAGCAAACAAGGAGAGAATAACTAAATTACAAAAAGCCAACAGAATCACCTGGAACAGATACAACAAAAAGTCAATATCCCGAAATGCCAAGTTAAGACACTATAACACTAATCAAACCGGAGGCATTATACGCATCAGAAACCTTGATTATTGGAGGAAGATCATTGATTAAAGATATTGAAAAGCAAGAAAGGAAAATTTTAAGAAAAATCTTTGGCCCTGTTTGTACCGGAGGAATTTGGATGAAAAGGAAATCAAACGAACTGTATCAGCATTCGGAAAAAATTTCAGACACATTCAGGAAAAGACGAATTAAATTCTACGGCCATATTATCAGAATGAGTAATAACAGACTAACGAAAAGAATTCTAAATCTAGCCCTTTCAATGAAAATTAAAAACAACTGGCTAATTGAAATTGAAAAGGATCTCCGGGAAATAGGAATAACAGACGACATCATACAGGACAGACGCCGATTTAGTAGCATGGTCAACAATCACCAGTTTGCCAACAGCCAGTATATCAGAAGAAGGAACACGTGGACAGAAGAACGAAGGAAAGAACACAGCGAAAGGATGAAGAGGTTTTGGGAACAGAGGAAAAACACATCTGCTAAATAAGTTCACTCGCGCTCCTGAGTTGGGCACAACGATGGAAGAAGAAGAAGAGTTATAATGTTAAACTTTGGCGTATCCATACAAGTGAAAAAATACTGTTCCGGACCCACATATGACGTAACTATTTCCCCATTGACAACGTCCCATATTAAAAGAGCGGAACGCATCTAGTGAATAAAATTTAATTGAAACTATTGTTAATAAAGGGCGTTTAATCTTAAAACAAATTAAGTATTTAAGACGTCGTTTGATCGAGACTTGTACGAGGCAACTGTTAAAATATTATTATTTTTCTCTTCCCCAGCCGAAAGCTTCAATCGTTCGCAGTCAACTAGAGAATTCAACACACAAGTTGCGAAATTAATTTTCATCTGCCGCCAAATAACAACAACCGCCAATTTTCTGCATGTGAACTGAATTGCCTGCCAAACAATACGATCCTATGAAAGGCTGGTTTCCATACTCGTCATACATCCCACTTGGTGTTTTTCAAAATGATGGTACGTCTGAAAATGGAAAAATTTAAACCGTGGCATAACATTTCAAAGTAGATCTTCTTCAAATGTTTCCAAAGGTGTTTGCTCACTAAATTCTTGACTAGTAAATTTCTCCAGCGATGGAGTTGGTATGGAGCGACCAAAGGAAACTTTAATGTATTGTACAACAATTATTCGGCACTTCAGTAATTTGATCATTATAGCTCCAACACACAACTAGATAATCAAATAACCTCAATATTTAAGATCGATACCCAGCTATATTATTCATCCTTCCAAAACTGCCATTAGTCCTTCTCAGCGATATTAATTACTGATTCATCGTGTTGCAAGATTTTGTTCGCTACGAGCTCCACCAAATGCTCATCATCTCCCAGTATTACTTTACTTTCAATGGCGGAGTAAATAATAATAATATTCCCACTTGCCCTTAACGGTCTGGTGAAAGAATACCAACCTGACTTGCATTTGATCTCCGTCGTCGCTTCACCTAGCAACAAAATCCTATCAGGGGAAAGACCATGGTAAAACTGAAAGATGAAACTAATCCACGGAGCGTTCATTGTTTACATTAACAAAGCAGCATTTGTATAGTGGAAAGATCATGTGATAAGTATGAAAAAAATCCGACAGCCAGATATTTTGAACCAGCGATCTTTCCATCTATAATAAGACACCATAGCATTGAGAAACCATATCACTCTCGATTCACAGTTAACATTATGACTGAACAAACAAAAATTAGAAGTAAGGGTTTATATTTCTGCCTCTGCTCACACAAAAATTTATGCAGCTATGGAGAACAGTAAGAAGACTATTTTATCCCATCATATTTATTTTTTCATTTACGTGTAAGAGGGGAAATATTTGAATATTGGAACAACTTAGTATTCCGAATAACATTAACTATTGTAGTAGTCGTCTTCCTCTTTAGCGCTCAGACGTCTCTATCAATCCAGCGCTGCCTACATCGAAAATATCTGTAGGACCCACACTGTAGCAATTTGGGAGCCTGTGAGCTAAATCAGAAAAGTCGCCACACCACAGTACAACAAACTACGTTAGAAGACGGAAATTCGCCATTATTAAGACTGAGGCGTTTAGATTTTTAAAAAGCTAATGTATTCATCACCCGATTACCTCAAACTAAAAGAGAACATTTTGTTACATATAAATTAACGAAACTAGGATTGGACAACTAAATGAGTAAACAACTAAAGGGAGAAAATAAAACTCATACGTCTACTCTTTAAACAAAGTTGATATATTTCCCTTGATGATCGCTTCGCACACGACATATCTGGGCAATGCAACATTTGTTCTTCCAGTGGCATATCGATATCCGAGTGTAGGCGGTTACGATGGAAGGGGGTGGGCGTTTACCCCTCCATGGGAACGTCACGTGGGGCGGTCAAATGGAATACTAACATACTGAAAATATTAGCACACAGAATCAAGTTTGGTGTAGAAAATACAGGATTTCTCGACAGTGACTGCAATTCTCATACACTAATAATTCTTCAATCGATTGAACAGCATGTTTTCACGAAACCTTATTTCTAAATCCCAAACATCTCTTGGAGCTACAGCATACGGCAATGCTTGTGGAGTCTCGACCGTCGCATGAGGAACTTACATCCAGCGCCTTCCTTCGTGTTTAGCTCAAAGAGTGCCCCATGGCATTAACTTGTCATCCAGCTTCAGACTCTTGCCTTCTTCTTCATACGTGATACACACAATAATTTCCACCAAGTCGCAGTCAAATTCAGCATGGAAGAAAATATTTAATTATCGTATCACTATCACACTGACATGAAAGAATTAATGCTATAGGAAGCATCAACTGAATCACAATCACCTCAACAATTGAAGAGTCATCCTCTGTGTTGATATGTAATTTGCGACGATATTCAGAGAATGGCTAAAGCACACAATGCTGTTCATTAATGATGTAAGTGGCGGAAGGGGATGGGGGAGGGAATCAGGACAAGGAATAAAAAGAAAATCGGCAATGGTATTCCGAATCCCGGAATTAAGGTGGAACTCCATCGGTAAACTGTGTAAAACAAATCTGGATGCATGGAGGGTGAATCGAGCCTCTGACACAGTTGTTTTGTTTTTAGAGCTGACGTGCGAGGGTGAGACGAACGAGTTGGGGACAGAGGTAGCTGTGGCGCCACCTGCAGACGGACACGGAGAGGTCGCTCCCGTCGAGTCCGAGGAGGACGAGGTGGGCATCACGCAGTCGCCGCCGAGAACCTCCTCCACAACCACCACAACCACCACCACGACCACGCCGAGCACCACGACCACGAGTACCACCACAACAACGACAACGACCACCACCAAGCGGCCCCCACCACGCGCAACGACCACTTCAACACCGCCGACCACGCAGAGGACCACGAGAAAAACCACCACTACAACCACGCAGCGGCCGTCGACAACCACCACGGTAAGCATCCCTCACATTCGCTTTCTGAATCTGAACTAAACACCAGTGCCACTGCTACCGTCAACTGTTACCGGCGTACTATACTGACGCCATAAAACGGCTGGGGACAGCTCTTCAACGCACAGTCGTCTGGAATTGGAATATAGTGGACATTCGAATCCAAAAAAATTGCTTTAGATAGCATTTATAATGCTGATCAAAAATTGTTATGTTCAATTTTTGATAAAAATGAGTCCTTCACACTTAAAACAAAAAATGTATGGGTGGAAATCTGTTTTTTTTTTTTTTTTTTTTTTTTTTTTTTTTTTTTTTTTTTTTTCACGGCCCTATATCAAAGTGTCAAAGTCAAACCTCATGCAATCATAAGTACCTATCCTACTTAATATTACAATATAAAAATTTCTTGGGTATCCTTGCCGCTTTGACTACAGGGGGCAAGTGAATTTCATGGTTAAAAAATAGTGGGCATTCGAACAAAAGTTATAATACGGATCCAAAAAAAATTGAACTTATAAATTTTTGATCAGCACAGCAAATACTACCTAAAGCATTTTTTTGATATGTTCGTTATATTTTATCCCCGAAATTCACTTGCGCCCTGTTTTAAAAGCGGCAAGGATACATAAGAAATTTTTATGTTGTAATATTAAGTAGTATAGGTACTTATGATTGCATAAGGTTTGACTTTGACACTTGGATATAGGGCCGTGAAAAAAAAATAGATTTCCACCCATACATTTTTTTTATAGATTTCCACCCATAAATTTTTTTTATTTTAAGTGTGAAGCACTCATTTCTATCAAAAATTGAACATAACAATTTTTGATCAGCATAGCAAATGCTATCTAAAGCAATTTTTTTGAATTCGAATGTCTACTATACTCCAATTCCGGACCACTGTGCGACGCCGCATCCACGTGGTTCCCCGTGGACACATTCGCGGTGGTTAAAGGCGTTTCCTCCTTTAGGGAAAGTCCATAGGGGGTCAGGGTAAGTCTTCCATTATGGTCACCCTAGTGGTGGGCTGAGATGGGTAATGGGGGGAGTTGTGAGAGAATTTATGAGCGTGAGATCGGGTGATCCCCGCTTGCAACAGCAGCTTTCTTCACCACAATGTCGATAAACTGAACTACACGATACCAATCCATTAATCTGTTTCGGACAATCCGTAGATAAATTACATCTTTAGAAACATCTAACATTGCAATTTTCGTTAATTTGAAGCCATTTGGTAATTGCAGTTAGGGTTGAGATGCCTCGAGACCAGGCTCTGAGTTACTTGTGGTGTGCAGGCGCGGCCCGCTGTCGGCGGCGGCGGCTCGCCCGGCTCGGTGGTGGCGGCGCGGCCGGCGGCGCCGCCCTCCTGGAGGCGGCCCGCGACGGCCCCCAGCCCCAGCCGCCCCCCGCTGGTGACGGCGCCCGCAGAGCCGGCCGTGGTGGTGCGCTCGGCCACCAGGCAGGACGGCGCCGTGGTGATCGCGTGGGACTCTCGCGCCGCAGACATCCCCGGCTTCAGGGTCGTGTACCGCCTATTCGGAGACCGCTCCTTCAAGCAGGGCCCTCCACTCGAGCTCAGCGAGCGCGAGTTCAAGATCAAGAACGTGCCGCCTCAGGTGAGCTCCACCACCCCAACATAACCTCTCCTTCCACTATTACTATTACTCCGCGATTCACTAAAAGTGTGTGGCGGAGGGTGCATTGCACCTATTCGGGAAGGCAATGGTAATTGACAATAATTATAGAAGTGAATTAGAAATAATGAGTAGAGTAACCAAAGGAGCCAACTTCTACAGTACCGTGCGAGGCTTACTATGGGACATGAAGGTTCCCAGAAGAACAAAAAATGTCTTGTACAAATCATATCTCATTCCCAGTGGCGTAGCTAGGTCAACAAGGGCCCCGGGGCAAAAAATTTATTTTGGGCCCTCAGGCCAGACGGGCGACCTTTTTTTTGCTTTGTGTGCTGGTAGGGGCCCCCTGAACTGAGGATGGGGGCCCTTGAATTGTTCTTTAGGGGGCCCTGAGCAGTTGTTGGGGACACCTCTGAGCAGCGAGGGCCCTTAGTGAGGGGCTCCTGCGTTCTCAGGGGCCCCTTAGACGACGGTAGAGCTAAAAAAAAAAAAGGTCGCCAGTTTGCCGTGAAGGCTCGTTGGCCCTCTAAACTGCGCTTGGAGGCCCCTAGAGGTGCTCTTAGGGGCCCCTTTAGGTATGCTTGGGGGCCCCCTAAGCGTGAGGGCCCCGGTGCACTGCACCGCCTAGCCCCATAGTAGCTACGCCCGTGCTCATTCCTATTCTCACATATGCTTTGGAAACACGCACACTAACATCAAGGGACCTTAGCAAGATCCAAGCATGTGAAATGAAGTTTCTTAGAACGGCCCTCCAGAAAAATGGACTTGACCGCATAAAGAATGATGAAATTAGATCAAACCTAGAGGTAAGGGAATCCATGGAAGAGAGACTTAGGTCATCAAGACTTCGGTGGTTTGGGCATGTGAAGAGAATGACTATTAAAAGAGTGCCAAAAATTTATTGGGAAAAAAGGATAGTGGGCAAAAGACCAGTGGGAATACCAAGAAGAAGATGGACAGACCAACTGAAGGAGGACGTAGAGAGAAGAGGCTGGAATTGGGAGTACATCACAGACAGAGAAACTTTTCTGGACAGGAAAAGGTGGAAAACAATCTTCTATAATAACCAAGGCTCGTAAACCACACCCGGGAAATTGGAGATGGTCCCCAACGATAATGATGAATGGTTTGGAAGGGATATACGGGATATGGCAGGAAGCGCCCTTCATCACTGACTCCGCTTTTGGCGACTAAATAATATTTCTTCCGAGGCACAATTATGGAAAAAAAGCTGTTAGAATAATATGGCAGGATTGGTGAATTCTGTTGATATGTCTTGGTAGCCATTTTCATGCTACCTATAAATGGAAAAAACTCATAGGAGTAACTCGTTTTGGGTAACTCTTGCTTCCATGTTTATGATGAGTAGCTAAACAATGTACTGAGGTATCACCTCCATCAGCGTTGCATTGTACCACTTGATGTCCATACCATCGATTTATTTGCATAAAGAATTCTATGTCATTCGCGAACGTCAAGTTGCGAAGTCTTCACTATCGATCCTAATTTTTTTTTTGCGTATGTTGCATATTTGACATTTTCATCGGAAAGACAGTTGAAAACAGCTTCTAAGAGACTGAATCTCCTTAATTGGCTCGTCTTCCGATGAGGAAATGTTTGGTTGGTTTGTTGAATCATACCACGTCTGAAGTCATAAAGATGTGGAGTATTATAAACTCCGTCTTGCGTCTTTCACATCAGAGATATACAAGTTGAAGGAAAAGAAAACATATCTTCGTCAGCATATTATATATATATGTATGTGTGTGTGTGTGTGAATCCATCCGCGTAAAATCTATCAATTCCTTACCAGGTAGATATACATTGTCATAAAATAAAAAAATCAATATATTGTTATACCTTGCCGATTTCCTATTGCTTCCATAGAGCCATACAAATGCTGATCAAATTTCTGGAAATATAGTCAAACACTTGCTGATATTTGTGAGAGCGTACAATTTGTTGTTAGAGCTCTCTAAACTCTACTATGAAGTTTAATACAAATCTCACTTCATTCTATTTCCATTCCAAAATTTTCCGCTTGCGTTAGGAGACTTCCATTAATTACGTGAGGTACCCCCCACTTTTGGTGAGATTTGGCGTGAGATATGGCTGGATTTCCCCCTCCCCCCCGTGTGACGACCTCATAGGTTTCGGAGACCGCTTTTTAAGTTCCCCAGTTTTCATGGGGGCTTAGACCCCCCCCCCCCCCTGTCGGGATTGGCGTATTTCTGTTCTTCAAGGAATTAAAAATATGACATGTCATTTCTGTCGACCAACCCCCGTACTGATCGACCTTGTGTTTTTAGCTCTCTTGCTTCCGAGGGCGGTTATACCCTCCGCATCATTTCTAGACCTAATGCCCCCTAAAGTCGACATCCGCGTCGTTTGGGGACCTTTTTTTTTTATCTCTACTGTCCTTCGAGAATTTCAAAACCTCACGTGAGATTTCCCTCCCCCCAGGTCCCCTAGGTGAGATTTCGCCCTCCCCCCCTATTTTACCTCACGTAATTAATAGACGCCCTCTTACTTACTATTACTATTACTCCGCGATTCACTAAAAGTGTTTGGCGGAGGGTGCATTGCACCTTTCAGGAAAGGTAATGGTTTGGAAGGGATATACGGGATATGGCAGGTGGCGCCCATGGGCTATTGAGAGGAACCATCCCAGCATTCGCCTGGAGCGATCTAGGGAAACCATGGAAAACCCAGATCAGGATGGCCGGAGTGCTTTATCGGAAGCTACTCCTGTCCGATTTTGTGTTTACTCGCCCGGTAATCCTTTCTATTCCACTCCCTAATCGCTCGTGGAAAAAATGAGTAGAGAAATGAATCGGTTCTGGCCCTGATTTCTCTTATCTTATTTTCGCGGTCATTCCGAGATATGAATGTTGCTGGTAGCAATATTTGTTGGCTGTCATTCCGAAATACGTCAGTCGAGAATTTTTCAATTAGCTTCCGTCGAGAGCAACGCCTTCGGTGCTCCAGGTCTTGCCAACCTAACTCCTTCAACATCGCACTTACGCTTTCCCTCCAACTATATATACCTGTCACGAATCGGGCGGCTCTTCTTTGGACCATCTCTAATGCCTCCATTAATCCCTTTTGATGGGGACCCCATACAGAGCAACAATATTCCAAGTGAGGCCTCACTAGTGACTTGTACGCAATCGATTTAACTTCCGGAGTGCATTGTTTTAAATTACGACCTAGAAATCGAAGCATACGATTTGCTTTCCCAATTACATTCTCGATATGCTCATTCCACGACAAATTATTACGAATTGTTACCCCTAGGTATTTAGCGGAATCTAGCGTTCTAAGTACAGTGCCATTAACTGTATATTCAAAGCTAAATGGTGTCACCTTTTTACTTACACGCATGACTTGGAACTTTTTAGCGTTTAATTCCAACTGCCAATCTTTACACCAAGCAATTATTTTCATAATATCGTCTTGTGACAAAGCGCAGTCGTCCTGGGTTGTGATTTCACGATAAATAATATCATCATCGGCAAATAATCTTTTCATTCCCCTTATTATGTCGCACAAATCATTAATGTATATGAGAAACAACAGAGGCCCTATCACGCTTCCCTTACTAAATTGGCAGTGAGAGTTGTCTATATGTGATCGTGTGCCTCGTGACAGGAGTGCATCGTGGTGTGCGTGGTGTCGCTGTCTGACGTGATCGTGACTCCGGACACGGTGCCCGCCGCACAGTGCCGCGAGGTGCGCACCCAGACCGGAGGCTCGCTGTCGGGCAACATGGACAAGATCACGATCGCGGCGAGCGCCGCCATCTGCGCCACCGTGGTGGTGGCGCTGGTGGTGTTCGTGGCGGCCAGCCGGCGCCGCTCCAGACACCTGCGCACGCTGCACCACGGCCAGGCCGGCGGCAAGGTGCCGCCGCCGCCTGCGGCGCCCACCTGCTGCACGCCCAGCCCGCTGGCCCCCACCACCACCGCCTCGCTCGCCGCCCTCACCGCCTTCGGACACAGCGAGTGGGACCAGGCGTCTGCCTACAGCGGCCGCAGCATACCACGCCCCAGGACCTACCACCACCTCGACCGACAAGGTGATCACCCTCAATCCTTCGACACTCTCTCCATAGCAATTAAACTGTCACATATATCCACTGAGAAAGTTGGTACACAAATGTCCATTTTTCAGGTTTAGATGCTAAAGTTCGCTAATTTTTTGAATACCAAATTTATCCACTAACATAGAACCACCTCTGTTTTGAAGCCTATGCACCCAAGATGTCCTGCCAGTCTTCCACGACGAGAATTTTCTAGCAACGCTTCTTTAGGAAGGCTGCACAGTTCTACCAGCTGCATTCCTCTAATCGCGTCAAGTGTAAATAGCCAGCTTCTACCCCTCGGGCCAAACCTGGTATTGCCAAGTGGCATGAGGGGACTGGAGTGATTTTTGTGGGCTTTTGGTGGAAGCAGTCTTAAGAGTGGAAATTCACTGACCTTTGGGACCTTTGCTAGATATTCTGTTAATCTAAGCAATGACTTGTGAGCTATAAAAAGATGTTAATTGTCAGGACTGAATTGACACCACTCCATTAGTTACGGTCGGAGAACCAGTTTAGGCTGGGAAAGGCCAGTCCAAATTGATTACCTAGTTGATTTTCTAACTAATAAATACTTTAGGGACTATAGTCTTTAGAGTCCCCTTTATTGACCACTGAAGATTGTATCAATACAATATGCAAGGATAACTCCTGACAGCCTCTGCAAATGATAATCACTGACTGAACCGCATCTTGGCTGCGTAGACTGATCATTAGAGAATGTGAATTTACTGATTTAATAGCAAATTTACATGATGGATGCAAGGTATGAAGACAAGATAATGAGACATGTTCTAGCTAAGAATTAATCCATATTGACTAGTTGGTAATGTCTGACAAAGTGATGGTGAGTATGGCTCGGTGTGCTTGCATGTAAGTTCAGTTTTGCATCACTAAACAGACCAATGTCCTCTTAGTCAGCTATCAGCGTTTTACCAATAAACAGCTCTTGCTGATGATTGCACTTGCATGCTGTTCTGACTTGAGGCTCCACTACTTTACAAAGTGTTCAATCTAGATAAAAATCCTTCCAAATAAAAACTCAAAATCACCTTTACACAATGGATTCAAAATTATTCCATTGTAGATTATAAAAAGGGAACAAAAAGAAGCTCGCAAGAGTTATTTTAACTGAGCGAAAATTTTGTAAGTTTTCCAAAAACTTATATGAGAGGCTCTGCTTCTCTTAAGTAATAATAATTACGCCCAATATCGCTTCAATATTCAAAATATCTTGAAGAAAATAAAACCGTTCACAAGTTTTAATAAACTCTCAATCAAGTTTTCTTAGAGTCAGAACCATACACATTTTTCATGAATATATTCCCGACATCTGGACAATCACAGAAGTTATCATCCACACGAAATCTGCTTTTCATCCTCTTATACCAGCGGTGGTGAAATTTTAATTGCATTTGTGGCACATTGTTTAACTCTCAGTCAAATCTTCCGACTCAGTTCGTGAGTAGCTAAATTCTTTATCAACAGTCACATGTTGCTTCCAATGATTACTTCCCCTTTACAACAATTGCATTGTCCTTTGATATAAAGAGTTTTCCTGAATAGGCCTCATCTTGAACAAAACTTTGAATGTCTTTGAAATGCTTGTACTATTCATTCTTCAAAATCCTCCCTTGAAATCAATCATCAAATGCTGTTCCCAACATCTGACATCCCTAAAAT
Source organism: Vandiemenella viatica (assembly GCA_031002005.1). Classification (NCBI taxonomy): domain Eukaryota; kingdom Metazoa; phylum Arthropoda; class Insecta; order Orthoptera; family Morabidae; genus Vandiemenella; species Vandiemenella viatica. The sequence goes on along the minus strand of JARYHS010008074.1, from coordinate 26,817,261 downwards.
TATTTATTGATATCACCTAAAACACCTGCTCCTGAGAGAAGCTTATTACCGAGCGTGGTAATGTAACGGTTAGTGTTCTGGCCTCACATTTGGGAGGACGGTGGTTCGAATCTCCGTCCGGGCATCCAGATTTGGGATTTCCATGGTTTCCCAAATCACTCCAGGCAAATGCCGGGATGCTTCCTTCAAAAGGCCATGGCCAAATTCCTTCCCATTCCTTTTCTGTCTCTAAAGACCTCGCTGTCAAGAGATGTTAAGCAGTTTAAAAAAATTAAAAAAAGATGCTTATTTTGGATGGAAAGCAATGAAAATAACCGATACCCATACAAATGATCAGATAAGTAGATAAGAAACTATGGCATCTAGTACTGAATAACAGTGACAGCTTGGAAGGAAGTGGTTTCTACACCAAAAAATGGCAATGCATTTGGATGTAATCAATCCAATCCAGGCACCGATCCATCCAATCAATACACAATTCATTCAATTCAAATTGTCTTCTGTGTGCCACAGGATCGCTAACAGCAGCAGGCTACGTTGCCGACGACTGTCGGTCACACGCTTCGAGAGCCGTTACAGGAGGTGGGGGAGGTGGCAGATCCCGCTCTCTGGCAGATGGCCAATCACAGCACAGCTTCTCCAACCACTCTGCTGCCGGGCTCGTGTCGACCAGGCCAGGTTAGTACTTCCTACAAATCTTTTGTGCAAAAATGGCTCACGCATCTAAGACTTGTGTTACAGTTTGTTAATGGGAGTCACAGTTGCTTGGTTGAATATATCTGTAAACTGTCTACATGTCTAATGTCTAAATTAATCAATAACTCATAACAAAATTTCAATTACTAATATATATTTACATAGAGCAGAGATAAAATTTCTGAAATATTTAATCTCGCAGTAAGAACTTTCAACAGAATGACTGCAAAAACAGTGGTTGTTCAAATTTTCTTTATTCACATCACACATAGCTGAATGCCACAATCACCAAGCATTTCTTCGATCCACTGTAACTGATATTACTTTCTAGATATACTGCAATCAACTCTGTAGCTTTCTGCTTTACAAAATTCCTTCGCCTCATCTGTTTTTTAATCGTTGTCACTCAATTTTGTAGTCTAATAATGTTAACTGTCATTTTATTTAGTGACTATGGTACGTTATAATGGTATAACGTACACAACAACACAAAGACTCTGGAATCAGTTCAGAAGGAAAAATTTCATTAACATGAATGTAGATTATGATAACAGGAAGAGACTTAAAACATACCATTGGTGGCACTTAGAAAAGAAAGGATTAAAAATACAAGGGACCAGGGATTTATAAACACATTTGTTATGGAGCCCTTTCAATGTCAATAGAGAAAATATCAAAACACATATTTGATGTTTCCCTTGTAAAGCTTGATGATAATTATGTAGGATGTCAGGTCGCAGACAAAGTATCAGATGATGAAGCAGGGCAAGAAAGAATGTGGATGAAATCACAAGAATGATCAAGAGATATTTCACAGAAAAGTTCAATATGAAAGGAGGTCACCTGAAGAGTGTAGAGGAAGTTGTAACAGTTCAGTCAGATTAGAAGAACTGTGGAGGACATATTTACTCCAAAACAAAAAATAGACACAAAACTCAAATTCTACAACAGGGAGATGATGAAGTTGCAGAGTTTGGTTTTAAAAGAGAATAATATAGTAAGAAAACAGTCAACACATGGAAAACTAAACATGAATTATTTAAACAGAGAAGCAAAAAATGTTTTTACTAAGAATAATATGGTGTAAAGGGAGAAGTGAATGATGCATCTAAAAATCTTTGTGGTTACATGTGGAGACTTGGGGAGTAGAGGACATTTAAGTAGTTATGGATGAGGAAGGAGAAGAAGTATGAAAAAAGCCAAACATATTAAGAAAGAGACTATTAAACACTGCAGTCCAGGAATAGGAAGTAGAAAATCAAAGCAAGAGCTTTTCACATAAGTAGAAATGAGCAGAGTAGGAACTTAGAATTTGATTTTGAGGATATTATGATGGAGGAAGGTTGTTAGAAAAAGCACAGAAAGGCTGTGTGAATAGTATTCCACAGATGTGTTACAGATACATGATGTTAGATCAAACCATATATAAAAATATTCTGGAAACATGTTCCATAACACAGAACTGGGAACATGCTGTTGCATTACCATTTCATAATGCGGGAGGGACAAACAGGGTTAATTACAAAGGACGTATTGCTTTGAGCACAGTGGTAGATATAGTGATGGAGAGCTTGATATCGAACTACATTATAAATGTATAGTTGGATTACAGCAGGTCAAATAAATGATAAGAAAAGAAAAATAACCACCGCTTAACAAAGTTGAAGACAAGATGGCACCAAAACATGAACCGACAAGTTTAAATTTTCAGGTTTATGTCCCTTCATCAACAACAGAGTGAAGTAGCTGTATGATAGGGGTTACAGTTAATATCACCACCATCATGCAGAAACCTCATTTCTTGATGAAAAGACATAAATTCACTCTCCGCCACACACTTTTAGTGAATCACGGAGTAATAATAATAATAACAAACCTGCAAATTTCAACACTCACTGTGTGAACCTGTCTGTCTGTTTTTTGGCACCAACCTGCCTTCAGCTTTGCTAAGCAGTGGCTATTCTTCTAGTCACACATTGTAAAAGTCTTTTATAAAAGAAAGTGGATTGAAATCAGCAAAATAGGTTTATGAGGAGCAATCTAGTCCCAGGTTCAAATCCCATTGGGACCAGGTATTGATTATAGGAGTTATGCCAGGATGTTCCATGATTTGGATTCCATGTTAAACTGTAGGCCCCAGAGGAAAGGAACTGGCCAACCTACCTCTGACACACTGACCTAATATGTCTCCTTCAGGAGGATCCAACCAACCTTGAGGCAGTGGACTAGGTTAATTTTTAGGTTTAGTAGTGGTAATGCAAGGGTATGATGGTTTTTGGATATATTATATGGAAGCGATTTCAGATGAAACAAACACAGTATGTCATGTTGATAACTTAATTCCATTTCACTCTAAGTAGACAATGGAAAGGTGGTGAATAAAGTTAAAACCACTGGCATATACCAAATTGTTTCTAACATAATGGAGAAAAGGTATGAAAAGTAGTGCATGGAAGGGAAAAGATGACCATGACCACAAGCTGGCACTCGATTTCAGGCACAAGGGTGTAGGAAGATTCTCTTTTTTAGGTAAGGGTGTCAGGGATTGGTATGAGTTACCAAGAGAAATTATGAATAATTTACCGAAAACTTTGAAGGAATTTACAGATAAAATTTGTAGAGGGCTAATGTAGGTAGGTGCAGGATAGGGGGAAGATGGGTGTGTAGAGAAATTGCCACCGGAGCCTGTGCTCCATTGCAATTAAATTAAATATTAAATATATTAATATTAAATAAAATCTTAAAAGCTGGGAAGCAAACAATTTGAATGGAAAATGAGGTATGTGGAAAAGTAAATGTAGCTCCACAACTTAGAGCAATGGGACCATTGTTGTTAATTATTCTAATGAATGACTCTGTTAGTTTACAGACAGAAGGCATCTTGTTTGCAGGTGGCAAATTTTGTTTAATAATGTCAAAAGCAGAGTATATTGAGATCAGCTGCAGAGAATTTGTACTGAATTCTAAATGGGTATACCAACACTGAAAAAGCTAAAAGTCAACAATAAAGTCTGTATGGTTATACAGCAAGGTGAGGGAAGGAAGGGAGAGTGGAGGTAAATTGCTTTTAAAATGCATAAAATGAAAATACCACTTTTATGGTGAACTTCATATTGTTGATCAGTGGCATAGCTAGGTCAACAAGGGCCCCGGTGCAAAAAATTTATTTTGGGCCCTCAGGTCAGATGGGCGATCTTTTTTTTTTGCTTTGTGGTTCTGGTAGGGGTCCCCTGAGCTGAGGCTGGGGGCCCCTGAATTGTGCCTGGGGTCCCCCTGAGCAGTGAGGGCCTCTTAGTGAGGATGCTCCCTGTGAAGGGCCCCCTTAGACAATGGTAGAGCTAAAAAAAAAGGTCGCCAGTTTGCGCGAAGGCCCGTGGGCCCTCTGATCTGCGCTTGGCGATCCCCAGAGCTGCGCTTGGGGACCCCGTGAGGTATGCTTGGGGGCCCTCTGAGCGTAGGGGCCCCGGTGCACTGCACCGCCTAGCCCCATAGTAGCTACACCCCTGTTGTTGATTAGGAAGCAAAAGAGGTGTGAGTTACTTTTTGTTGCTGTTGCCCTTCTCCTTTCAACTTTGGTGAGTGTTGGTTCTAATTTAGCTTTCTTTTTCCAATAAATATAGCCTCTTGGCTGTTCTTCCTGCTCCACCAATACTGTGACTTCATATCCTTAGTTACACTTTCTGAACATAATCCTCTTCAAGCATCATTTGATGATTTCCCTCCATAAAGCCACTATTTTCTTTTCAAATGTTTCAAATGGAACCTGCTTTGGAAAAGATCATGAACAACACTTTCTTAATAAATGTTTCAAACTTTTTCAACACCTCAGATTTGTTATCTGTTTCATTATTTCACCACCAGATTAGAGTTTACACTTAAAATTTGATGTCCGATTTGTTGAACTCTTGATCCACACAGGTTCCAAGTTGTCAGCTGTTTGAAATTTATGCTTGCATACAGCTCCTATAATTTTGTCACATATTATTGAAGCAGAAGGATATAACACAGAATTTATATCTTTTAACAACAACTCATTTTTCTTCCACTAAGTCATAACAGACTACATGTATGTTTTTAGCCAGTTAGGGTATTTGCTGCTCAGTTCACACATATGCTTCTCAGAGGATCGCTTTTTTTATGCACTTATGCCTCATTGACATTGTGGTCATTAGAGGTGGGAAAGGATTGGGGGGGGAGGCAAGGAACAGGGAGGAATTCAGCCATGGACTATTGAAGGAACCATTATGGCATTCACCTGAAGTGATTTTAGGAAACCATGGAAAACCAAAATCTGGATGGTAGGACTAGAATATAACATGTGTCAACTCGAGTGCAAGGCAGAGAATTACTGCTGAGGAACACAAGACTCTTTTAGTGAGACATCTTCCTTTTTTGTCATAATCAAATATTGATTGCTTAATTGTGATTTTGATGAATTACATGCTCCATTAGCAGTTTTCCTATATGTGTACTATATATAAAAAAAACTTCTATTTCAAATTTTTTCAGTGTTTAGGGTAAATCATTCAGCATATCCCCCAGTAATTTATTCCCATATCTAATACTCTTACCTATAAAAGAAATTTTTCTTATTCCCTGATATCTGAATTCAAGTGGTTGTTAATGATTATGGTCATTCATCTTTTATGATTCAGTTGGGACTTCTGTATAAGTGGCAATTAAGAAGTACATTTTTTTTTTTGATTATTTCTACCGCGCAACCCTTCGGCAGCTGTATATAAAAACTGGAGTTTATGAGCTGACAACAGAGTTAAAATTTTGGATGTCTCTTCTTTAATTCACTAGAATTTTTGGAGTTAACTGTTGGTCTGTTTTTTCAGGTTATTTCTCTCCACTTATTACTGTAGCTGTTATTTCCAATATAACATGACTACAATAAAGAAGCCTTATGTCAATATCAGCACACTATAATTCATAAAGTAATGGCTGTCAAAGAGAATAAATTTAATTGTTCAGATGGGGAAGACACTTCAACCAAATTTTTAATGGGAGTTCTCAATACGGATATTACTCCATGGCACCTATTCAACAATCAAATGCAGGAACATGACCCTGAACAGTGACATTATCTGAGAGGATAGAAACTGATTAAACAATTGCAAAGGGATTGGAACTGACACAATGCATTTCCATTGTTCATCACACATATAAAACAGGGCTATGATTGCTTCTCCATTACCATTAACATTTTTTTCAGTTCTGAATCAAAGCATGGTTAATTTTGTTTCATTAGTGATGTTTAGTTTAGTTTACTTAATTGCACTTTTTGCAATAAATGTTTTTCATATGATGAATGTAAAACAAAAATTAATATAATCATGTACAGTCTCAAGCCATCTGAAAATACAGTACAATATAAAACTGTAATATGCAAAAGTTTCCTGGCCATGCATCATTTTAGCAGAGATTTTACCATAATAAATTTAGAAGTTTGCAAAGAAATCTGGCAAAATTTCGCCACCTATTGTTTAAATTTTTTTTTTTTTTTTTTATTTCTCCAAAGATCAAAGCATAATGCACTACGTTCTGCATGCAATTCCAGATCTCCGACAATCTCGCCAGTCACTGGCAGCGGCTTCAGAGCGAGCATCACTAGCCGGAGCTGCACACCACCGCAGGCAGCAGGCATCCAGTGGTCAGCACCACAGACAGAGGCCTCGATCCAGAGACAGACCCGGCAGTCGCTACGGCTCCACTCACACGCTCTCCAACTACTGTCCGGGAGAGACGTCCGACAACTGGACCGACCACGACATGGACATCTACATGGCCAGGAACCCAACCACGAGGGGTGGACTGGTCCCTCTGTAAGCCTACAGAGGGCATACCAACAAAATCGTGGTATCTACCCGACACACTGGTGGTCTGTCCAGAAGATCTCTATATTGCATGAGCAATATTAAAACTGAACTTGAGTAACTTGTCTACAGAACTAATCCGGATTAGTTCCCCTCCAGCAGGTGTAGCTGCCAAAGTGGTTGGTATCTATCACCTCAAGAGGTAAAGTGTAGTCCATGTCGAAGTCATAGAACAATACTCGTGCATCCTAATGATTTGGCATTTTTACACCAAGCATTCTTCAGATGCATGAAAACCATTTATTTCCAACTCCTACGGAGTATTAATGGAATATACCAGATCACAACACCAGACATCATTACAAAAGTGTTCCAAAGTAAAACATTAAAGGTACCACATTATCCTCTATCAGTAGCAAGTGCCCCTTCTTACTTTCACACATTTCAAATGTGATAAATTATATAAGAGTTGGTGAAATTCTAAATTAGAAGACATTCGGGTACACTGAAGATGTGAATTAAATGTAGGTCACAAACAGTAAGAAGATAATTACACTAGCATGCCTACAAAATTTCAACTTTATAATCCATAATATATGCAGGTCTATTTGTTGCTCAATTCATTAAACACGAAATATAGTAAAATCCTGAATTAAGAGCGTATTTCACTTCCACATGTTTGCTGATTATTCTAACGCATTCATACTATCCAGAAATAAATCATGATCTCTACCACACTGATTCTCATACATTTTATGAAGGAAGAAATAGTTGCCCTAAATAGCTGTTGAACTAAGAGCTGAATTGAGTGCTTCAGTGCAGAAAAATAATGATTATAAACACAAAGCTGTATACAACTTTATAAAGTGCCCATGAAGTTAAAGGATAAAGAAAATTGAGATTTTGAGAAAGTTACAGATATTTTCAGTGCTTATCATACCCCTATACCTCTGTGGCATTACGTGTTGTAATGACAGTTATCAGCAGACGGTTAAGTTCTGTTAAACAGTGCTAATTACAAAGTGTGCAACTAAACAAATAAGAACAACTCAGTAATGTCTATCATCTAAATAGTATAATTTCTCTGATGAGTTAGGAATTTTGCAGCTCTGTGCCTAAGGAAATTATGGAGAATATCATGACAACTAAGAAGTGCATTGTTAATAAAATTGCAACATGTATCTCAGGAAATAGTATTTAGCAAGTGTAAACTTGTTTAGCATCGAGAGATTCTACAGCATCTGCAAAGAGTATTTTTGGAAATTGCTCAATGAAACAATGTTGTGTTTAATGGTGATTTAGTACCTGCGATAATTTTACAAAGACTAAGAAGTGTATATATAAACTTAATACAAAAAGTATGAATGAATGAATTGATGTGTAAAAGCTATGAATGGAATTATAATTTTATATTCATACCACTGTAATTTATTGTAACTAATAAAAACTGTACCCCTAATAAAGGCAAATTCCTCTTATATTTAACAGTGCTAACAGTAAATGGATGAACTATTTTTCTCTGAGTAACTGTGACAGTTTACATGTGCAAACTCATAAATGTAAGCACACATTGATATTGCACTTATAACTCAGTGTTCATATTTCTTCCAAGTGCTTGTTCTACACTACACATTAAAATAAACAAATAAGATGATTTGCTTTCATTCTACTTCATTACCATTGGAACATAGACAACATTCCACTTAGTCTTTCCTTTAAACTAATCACTAGATGACACATTTCTGCAGATTGTCATGAATCTTTTATTAGGCTGGGCTAAAGATAATCACAGAAATTTCTGCCACTAGCTAACGTGTAGCCAAGTGCATCATCATACTGTGGTACATAAATGATACAGGTTGTCAAGAAATTTGCTACGAATTTCACATTTTAGTAAACAGATAAACTTCTTAAATGAATAATAAACAGTTTTGCACTGAGGACAATGCTAAGTTATACATTTAATTTGAATATAACAGCCTCCAACAAATAACAATAGTAACAATTATTATCATACCAGATACTTGTGTCACGAAAGAGAATGTTCTAAATATCACAGATGATCTCTATTATATTTTTTATTCTCTTCTTCCCCGATGCTTAGCATAAAATGAAGACAATTAAGTACAATTTATGTTGAGGAACAGAAGTTAGCAGCAGTATCTGCCTGAAGATAATGTAATATTGGTGTTTAGTATCTTGTGTAGTTCTGTTAAGTAAACATGCTTCTGCAGAAAGATAACATTATCATCACATTCATTTAAATGCTGATGAGAAAACAAGCAAAGGTTCTGTCAGAAACTCAGCAGCAAGTCGTTGGGGGCCTAGAATACATTGGGTGAACTGCAGGACTACCAGTGTGGTACAGAAATGAGCAGTGCATATTCACTTGCAGAGATATTTGCCAATTAGAAATTGCTTACAAAATAAAACATAGTTACTGAGAAAACTCATATTTATGAACAAAGTAATCAAGTTTCATTTATAAGATTATAAACAAGTTGTTAAACTGACTCAAATATAATTTTATTCACAATGGCCTTTGACAAGAGTAGTAGCTGACAGTGATAGCCACTGATTTAGTGAATGCTAATGGCTTTTGAGGAAATTATGTAAATTAAAGTGAATATTTTCCAAATCTATGACAAAACAACCAAGAGCATGTCTGATGCATACAGAAAAGGTCATGCACGAAAGCTAGGTGAAAATAAACGCATATGCTGAGACAACTGTAAAACAGAGAATGCTTCACTATTTTACAGTCTATAGCTTTGGTACACATAGAGGCTTTACTTTATGCCACAGAATGATAATGTTACAATGGCAGAACAGTCAACACAAGTGTTTAGTTTCTAATTAATCAGGTGTTGCTGATTTACAGACCATCCTCTTTCCTGACACATTTATCACGTGGTTGCACATCTGGTTTTCCATTGAGTAAGGTACCACTGAGGTAAAACTAATTGGCATATAATTTTCAACCTTATATGTCTCTCAAATATGACTATGGCATTTTCCCAGGCCCTAGATTTGCTCTAATTAATATTTTAAGATATGATATGATATGATGGCATACTACTTATCTATTATATAATTTCCTTAGTTCACTCCCTCACTCACCTCAATAGCTATTGACTGGGGAATGGTGAGGTTGCGCGCCAGGTATAGCTCGCAAATTAACAGCCACCAGAGATATTATTACAAGAAATTCGAGATATGTCCATAGTTTAATAGTTAAGTAACCGTTACAAAATTAATTGCTATAATACATTCATTAAGCTTGATTTTTTTTTGGAATTTCATAGTTAAAAAATATTGATAAACTTAAGTGTTAAAAAATGAGGAACTGCTTTTCAGAAACATGTCGCTAATGAAAACAACATAAAAAAAAATTCGAAAACTTAAAATACTCATGGTTACTGCTGTAATCACAAATGCCAATTGCCATTCTGGCATAGGCTAAATTTCAATATAATTAAAACTTTCAGACTAATGTTGCAGCTTGACCAAAGTTAATACATTACAGTTTATTTGCTTTTTAGGAATTTTACTGACTACTTTCGTTAATGTTCACTGCATGTGAGTTATTAGGTTATTTAAAGTGGACATCAGACAAAACCTGTTACTGAATCAAGTATTCTGATAATTCATTTCTTCAGTTGTTCAGTAATGCGCATTCCCTTTAAACAGAAATCTTCAAATTTTGCAGAGGGAACTTTTGGAGTAAAATACAAGCCAAGTTTGTATTTCAGCATGTTCAAGTATACAAACCACAATCTTTGAAACAATTATACAATATTGCGATCATCTCTATCCATGTTTAATACGTCTACTAATACTTCTGAGTTCTTCAATCTCAAGATATTTTATTCACCTAACGGTAAATTACAGGTCAAATTTGTATTTAGACAGATTATGTCAACCTGTCATAATCTTTAACCTTAAAAAATGGAACTACTCTAGATCTGCGATCATACACATAAAGTAGTCATGGGCTTACACTAGTCTTTAATATTATCTTAAGTAGTAATATTCAACTTTTTAACTGGCCTACTTTCTTCATAATATCCTGTGGAAATAATTCTAATTCCCTAGCCTGCTCCTATCTCTGATTTTGCTCCTTCTATCCCTGCTTGACTGCTTGACAATCCCTAACAGTTTCCAAAAAAAAAAAAAAAAAAAAAAAAAAAAAAAAAAAAAAAAAAAAAAAAAAAAAGCTATTTATATAAAAGAAAAAACACTACATGATTTTGAAAATTAACACCATGCTTGAATAATGAAAGATCTTTCGCAATAAGGAGATAAGCTGCCAAAGGATATAGAAAATTACTGAAAATTTCTTAGGAAATAAAGACACAGCTTTACACCTCGACGGCTAAGGTTATTGGAGGCATGATGGACTGGGGGCAAGGAACGGGAAGGAATCGGCCATGGCCTTTTTGAAGGAAGCATCCTGGCATTCGCCTGGAGTGATTTGGGGAAATGAGTGTAGGTAAAGATAACTTTTTGACAGAGAAAAGTGTACCAAAAAGACGAAATGAATCATCTTGTTCCTGAAATATCAACAGTTCACTTCCAAACATTTTACCTCCACCACACTGTCTTCAATTGTCCAGCCAGTCATGTGAACACCTCCCGAACCATATTACTAGGTCCCTAACACATCAATAAGGTGTAAAAAGTTGAGAAATACATGAGTCTTCAATTAAATAAGATTTGACGAAGTTGAGGTATGTCAAAATCTGAAAATGTATCCACAAACTAAGAAAATGTAACAAAAGGTGAATAATAATAAATAAATAAAAAAGTATCCACTGAATTTCTACTTGCAAGACTGTAAAACTAATTACAAAAGAAACATTTTACCATGTCAAATATGTGACTGCAGTAACAAACATACAGAGCAATGCTTCTTTTAAATTCCTTATAAATGGTCAGCTTACAATACCAATAAGGATATAGCAGTCACTGCAACAACGTTGCTCTTTGGCATTTGGATAGTATTGCATTAGAATCCACCTGAAGAAAATGCACAAAGCTCTTACACCAAATACTAGCTTTAAATACAGCATGTGTGTTAGATCCTATGTGGATGATGTAGACATTTTACCAACATCACAAAGAGGTGTAGATAGCAAAGTAATTGCTCTAGCTGGATTTTCTGATACATCAGGGGCAGCAGTTTCCTGCCAAAAATCAAAACTGCTGCTAACTGGAACATATGCTTTCACAGAAATGGAGTAAGTTAAAATTTTATGACTGCTAATAAAAACTAATCAGTTTCCCATAACAGCAATAAACTGGAAGCTTATGCTCAGTGCTAGAACTGAAAAGAGATCAACAATAGAGATATGTGTCTCATACAGAGGGGCAAGCTGGTAAACAGTCAATACTCTCTTCATATTATGGTTCACTTTGAGGGTGCTACCAATAATGGTAGCAAAATAGCTGCAACATATTACTATCAGGTGGTTTATCTGGTGGTAGAACAAATGCTGCACAAAAATGTAATCAGCAATCCTTCCACCACACAAAAGTGTGCGACATTAGAATAATTATTCTTTGAATAATTGGTTACTTGTTGAGCCTCTGCTTCCCACAAGTGTTTCTCAACAATATGACAGGTGGCTTTTTAAATTAATTGAATTGATAAAGAGCACATGCACCCATGGTAATTATCCTAGTAATCTAATCTCCCATTTCCAGGCCCGCCGTTAGCTGTTTGAGTGCTCGCGTGCAATACTGATTATGCTGCCCCCTGTCTAACTACAGCCAGTGGTGGATAAAGGAAATTTCCGAACCGGGTAAAAAAACTGCGAGATTGCCGCCCCTTCGAACATTATTTGCCACCTCCATCGTTGCCATCCTGAGTGCCGCCAGCCACCCCAAAGCAGCTGTTGAGCTAAATAAAAAAAAAGGTCGCCCACTACATAATACCCTGCAAATTTCATCGCGGCGACAATGGAGTGGCAACTAGCATGCTCGCTTACGGTGGCCCTGCCCCTTTCTTATATTTTATTATTATCTTATATAATTTAAGTGTTCAACTTCTTCACCCATCTGCCTTTGCCATATACAAATTTTAATTTTAAATTTGTTCAGCATTTTTGGTAATTTACACCAATCCCTGAAACTCTTAACCACAAAAGAAAATTTTTCCACTCCTTTATGCATAAAATTTAGTGCCAATGTGTGTCATCTTTTCCTTTCCAAGCAATACTCCCAATTCTTCGAACAATATACCTTTTTTTTTTTACTTATGGCTTTACTTCTCGTAGACGGCTAAGATCATTAGAGGCGGGATGGGACTGGGGACAAGGAATGGGAAGGAATTTGGCCATGGCCTTTTTGAAGGAAGCATCCAGGCATTTGCCTGGAGTGATTTGGGGAAACCATGGAAAACCCATATCTGGATGCTCGGATGGGGATTCGAATGCGAGGCCAGAACGTTAACCGTTCACCCACCACGCTCGGTAAAAACAATATACCTCCAAGTCCCATCACTGACATATGCCAGGCATATTTGCAGCACTTCCAGCCCTCTCATCACCTTATTCCTATCTCACAATCAAGCTCCTTCATAATATCAGTAACTGAATGTGTCCTGCAGTAATTTCCAGAAACAAATCTAGCTGCTCTTCTTAGCGTGCTTTCCAACTACTTTACCTGATACTCAAAGAATGCGTACCAAGCTAAAAATGACAAAAGCTGTCAATAGCTTTTAACTTTTCTATTATTGAAGTAGAAAATACATTTGAAGAATATCTTCATCCGACGAATATTGAGAAATAAAATTAACATTGACCCTAGATAGTATTATTATGAGTGAGATTGCTAAGCTGTGATATTTGTAACCTTATACACACACAATTGAAAGATTGGGTGTGGAAGAATTTTATATCCTCATTAGGTAGTGTTATTGAAATATAAAGCATCTGCATTTGCTTAAAATGAATAAATGTTTACGAAAAAAATTGCTGCAGTTTGTTACAAATGAATAAGCCAGCGAAGAGCACTCTGAGAGAGAATCCTCTAAATGTGAAACGCTCACTTCACAGAATGTAACAGACCAAAATTTTGTGACATCATGCTACTAAAACAGACATACAGATCCATAAAGACTTACAATCACAAAGTGCTGTCTACTAATCAACAAAGAGATGGAACAGAGCAGAGCTGAAACTTGTTTATCTCTTGTCTACATGAACAGAACTCTTGAAAGTATACAAATATCAGAAAAAAATATACTTTCTGTGAAAATGAGTGCCTACTTGTGAACCAGAGGTTATGTAGAAGTAACTGTATTTGTTCTTAATTGCAACTGTTTATTGTTGAATACCTTCAATAAATTTCAAAGAATGTAATTTGTTCAAAACAAAAAAATAGAAAGACTGGTCGAGTTAATTGCTTAAGAAATTCAGGGTCTCTCATTTCATCACCCATGTACCAGGAGTTTTTATAAGCAATTTCACGTATATACTGCAACATTCAGTGGTTTATCTTCCATGTAAAAAAGTAGGTTGAAGTACAATGTAGGACATGTAGCAGATTAAAACTCTGTGACTTGGTGGTCAAATAATCCTTCAGGATATCTTGGCTAATAATGCCACAAGCATTTACCACTTTTCTCCTATAATTAATGCAGTCACACAAAATATATTTAATTGTTGTTTTTGTCTATGATTATGTCTGGTACTAATTAACATTCTCTGGATTATTGTAATTCATACTGACCTATAGCATTGTTTCCTGTTCACTGAAGTATCATATGCTTTCAAAGAGACAATTCATCAGATTTTCAGATAAATAGGAAAAGAATAACCAGTGCATTCATCTAATAAATCAGAATTGAGTATAAACAGAAATTCACCAATCAGTTGAGATGTACAAAATAAATGCTCTGAAGTCCTCAAAACAGAAAATATTTCCAAGCAGTGTAAAGAGTTGGGATAAATATAGTAAAAAGTCCAACATGATAATGTGGTATTATGCTACACATTCTTAATTACTTTTAAATGTGGCTATTTTATCTGAAATTAATATATTTGTTTTGTTGGTTTTTGCTTGACTTACCCAGGGATGGGAATGCACCTCTCCCACCGGTAGCGCATCTCCTGTGAAAATTCAAACCAGAGATGTGCAGCTGATCGGACACCGCCCATGGAATGCATAACGTGAGACATTACGATGGCAAGCCTCCACACCAGACTGTCCACAGGGGCCGTCTTCATGTTCAGCTGTTGCTCCTGCACAGGGGAAATCAAAGGGCAATTAGGGTATGTACAAGGGCACTTTTGGAACTGAGCTATAACACCTATGCTAGGCCCTTGCTATAGTGTGACAGTATGTGACTCCCACATTGTCGGTATCAAATAAACAAGATAATGGGGATGCAAAGGAGAGCAATAAGACTTACCTTTAGACATTTTCATCAGATACATGCAGCAACCAGTAAAATAAAGGAGTCAGGTTGAATGGTACTGGAAGACAGTAAGTGGGGAAAGAGACTAGAGGTCATATATAAGGCAAACACTGGTAATGAGGACTAGGTAGATATTCAGCAATGAATTAGGTGTAGTATATTGGAGGTAAGGGAGGAACATAACCATAAATTAGACATTATTTCTGACATAACCAAATGGGAAAGTTTTCATTTGTAGGCAATTTAGACAATGACTGGAATAAAAATTACAATGGAAGTATTGAACAATTTATGTTAAACATTGAAAGAATTTTTAGTAAAATTTCACATAGTGCAACAGGTATTTGTGTGAATTGCTAATGGGGCATAAACTTAGTCACAAATAATAATAATACCTACACCCGCCAATGTGGCCGTGAATGCTAAAGCACCACCACACTGGATCGGGGAGGTATAATGGGATCAGGTTTGATTCCTGGTCCCTGCATTCCAGCCATCCTAATTGTGGTTTTCAGGAGGTTTCTACAATCATCATGGCAAATGCTGGGACAGTCCCCAGTCTCAAATAAGACGTTTAACAAATAAAAATACATTTACCAAACAAAACATAAGTTACATATTTCACATACAGATGACAACACGAGAATTTCACTAATAGGTTAAATGCTCTGGATATCGCAAATCCGGTTCTAAAACATGAGTAGGTCACACTTCCTCTCATGATTTCATTCTGAGCACCTGAACAACAGGTGTTCAATGTTTCATAGTTCTCTGGACCAACCAGAGGGGAAAAACATCCCTCCATGGCATAATTAAGTATGGAGACAAGGATTTTCAGGTTGAGGCTCACAGACTGCAAATTGTGTAAGTTGTAGCTGTCGGAAGCTCATACTTAAAGTCTGTATTTCATTATTTACCATGAAAACAGAGACATTAAACAAAATTTTTGAAATGACACTAGTGAAGTAGGTTTTTAAGCAAACTCATAGAAACAATAATTTATTCAGATCAAAAGCTGAGATAACACTTCAAAACACAAAATTTAATTTCACTTAAATTATTATTATTGTTATTATAAAGGTAATACATCAGTGCCATCCCCCCTCCCCCCCAAATTTAAATTGATCTCATTCCAGTACATTTATTAAAGAGTGGCTCGGGATATTGAAAGATGAAAAAAAAAAACTTTTGTCATCACATTATGGTTGAGACAGCTATTAAGAAAAATGTCACATAAAACTTCTGTAAATTATTTAGGAATGTCTGTGATGAATATTATAAATTTCATGATTTTCAAAAGAGTTTCTAACAGTAATTTCATTTTACACTGTAGTATCATAATGACTTATATTTTATTCCATTCATGGAATTTACATTCACAGGAATATAGGTAGGGAATAATTCCCGAAATCATCTGCACAGTCATGGGAAAGTATCTATAAAACAAACTGTAGATTTTTTTTTAATGTGAGACTGTTATAAAGCAAAATGTGAATCACAAAAGTGGAAAAAATAAGAATCCATGAAAACAGGAGGATTATTGTTCAATTACTGATCTTCATCAAAGGTTAGAAGCAACTAAGATACAATAACGCACATCACAAAATGCATTTCCCAAAATAAACAGGATAGAGAAAAGAATCAAAACACAACTGACAAGGAAGATGAATCAAATTTTTGAATACAAACTCTTCACTCACAGGAGAGCATGCTGTGAAAGTCTTTAACAAAATAATAATAATCAGACTGATCTATTTCTGTGTGTTTCAGCTCCATCTTGTCGTCAACTGTGGTAAGCAATGGTCTTAACTTTTGCCCTTATTTGCTTTTGTCAATTGTTGAATCAGCATGCTTAATTTTCCACTAAACCGAAACTTTTATTTGACAGATTGTATTTAGGCATAGTTGATCACATTTACATAGATACAGTATTTCTAAACCTCATAAACATATGCCAAGAAGCAGAGTAACAAAAATCATATGTCCGGAGACAAAAAACTGACACCACTGCACCAGTTGGTTGAATTTTCTTGGCGAAAGTACCAAGATTGCTCATTTTTCAGATACAAAGTTTACCTGGATTTCAATTTGAAACATTATGTCTTTCTACATCATCAGAAAATAAAACCATGGCATTAGTACTTCATTTTGCTATATATTTTCTATGGTCAGTTTTTTGCCATCATTATATTAACTTTTTTTTAACTGCTTTACGTTTCTCAACAGCGAGGTCTTTAGAGACGGGAAAGGATGGGGGCAAGGAATGGGAAGGAATTCGGCCATGGCCTTTTTAAGGAAGCATCCCGGAATATGCCTGGAGTGATTTGGGAAACCATGGAAAACTCAAATCTGGATGCCCGGACGGGGATTCGAACAGCCGTCCTCCCGAATGCGAGACCAGAACGCTATCCGTTACACCACCACGCTCGGTCATTATATCAAGAATAACTAGAATTCAAACCATATGAAGCTGGAGAGTAAAATCATAACTTTTAAAAAGTGAAAGAAGGAAAGAGACTGGTTCTATGCTGGTATTAAATATGCAGTCATTTAGTGAGGAAGCTTTTCCAAATCTCCAACTGTGAATATTGAGGATTTTGTTGTTCATTTGGTGTAACAAGCATATCACTTACGACTGGATCTTTCAATATGAATGCAGAAGAGGGAAATGAGAATTCATCACTTGAGATGAAAACATTTCGGTGCAGAGCTTACCTGTAGTCATCAGCAGAATTTTATGGCTTACTGGAAGAGTATAGTCAGAAAGGCAGACTAATAAAACTAGATCTTTCAAAGGCTTTTGACAGAGTGAGCCATAAAACTAAGGTAAAAACTATTGGAGTGGATGGGAAAGGGATTTGCTGGGTAGAAGAATTTTTAAAAAGGTAGAAAACAGGAAGTTAGGCTAGGAAATTCAGTATCAAAAGAAGTGGAAGTAAAAATGGGAGTGTCACAGGGTAGCACATTTGGACCATTGCTATTCATTATTCTAATGAATACTTGTGTTTATTGTTTACTATCAGAAATTAGATTGTTTGTGGATGACATAATGCTATACAAAAGGATCAAAACGATTGAGTACTGTAAACAGTTGCAGGGTGATCTGGACAAGATATCTAGTTGGATTGGTAAACATGGGATGAAGATAAATGCAAAGAAGAGTCAGCTTATTAGATACACATATAAAAATCTAAAGTTTGATTATGATTATAAGTTGGGGAAAGAACTGCTTGTTGAAAACTTGAAATGTAAATATCTTGGCATTACATTGGTAACAAGTTTAACTGGGCAGGACACGTTGGACAGGTAGTAGGAAAAGGTTTCAAAATACTGCACTTGTTGGAGAGAGTGATAAGGGGATGTATGAGAGAAGTAAAGGAACTGGGTTATAAAACTTTGGTGAGGCCATTGCTCAAACATGGTAGTGTAGTATGGGATCCACATTTTGAGTATCAAATACAGTAGTTGAAGAGGGTGCAAAAAAGGGCTGCCAGATTTGTTTCTGGAAATGATCACAGAATGTAATCAGTAACAAATATGATTAAAGAGCTGGAATGGGATTCATTGGAAGACAGGAGGAGGTTGAAGAGAGTCATGGGAATGTGCAAGGACATGGAAAGATATTAGTGTAAGAATTAAAAGTAATGCATGGAAAGGAAAAGATGACCATGACCACAAGCTAGCACACGATTTCAGACACAAGGATGTGGGAAGATTCTCTTTTTGAGGTAAGGGTGCCAGGAATTGGAATAAGTTACCAAGAGAAATGAATAATTTACCAAAAATGTTGAAAGCATTTAAAGTTGAAATTTGTAGGGCAAATGTAGGTGGGTGCATGAAAGGGAGAAATGGGCGTGTAGGGAAATTTCCCCTGCAGCATGCACTACATTGCAATTTAATTAAATATTATTATTATTATAACTGAATATGTAGTAGCCAGCAAATAGTCCCTGAACATTCTATGTTATTATTTACAACAATTTTTTTTTAAATGGTTTTATTACCAACAACTACTATTTTACAAATCTGCAACTTACAGGAACAATACCATCAAAAATATTTTTACAGCAAGTCAAATATTTATTAAATATTTTCAAATACTAATTTACACACTGGAATGAACAACAATAATTGTTCTTCATAATTTCATAGCACTGAATGCAGGAAAAAAAGAAGAAACTAGTTTTGGGGAAGATTATGAATTCATACAACAACACATATGGTAACCACAAACATTAGTGCAGTATGGATCAAAATGAATTACTTTCATCAAATACCATTCTGCACACCCAGGGACCAACATCTTTGATATTAAGGCCATTAGAGCCAGGTAACACTTCCCCCTACCACTGATGTTAAATTGAGTACTTGATATCACATATCTTTTTGATGTAAGGTACATTATCACATATTTTTGTAACTGACTGCCTAAAAATCATTCAACCTGCATGCGTGGATTTTTTCTTCAGAAATCTAGTTGTTAAACATTTTTCTCAATATTAGAGGTGTGAGATAGCTTTGTCGCCCTTGTGTACAATACTGTAGCTCTCCACCATTGGAAGCACTACATCCTCTTCGCCAACTCTTGGAGTTGAAAAACTTTATTCTAACATCACGTATTTGGTTTTGGTGAATTTCCTCCGAGATGTCATTGTTAGGAATTTACCTTATTAATAATAAAATTGTGGCCAGGGAGGGGGAACCTTTTATTTTAATGGAAGGCGGGTGTGGTAAAAAAAAACCTGGTTACCCATGCACTATGTGGTTGGGTTCCACACACACACACACACACACACACACACGAGAGAGAGAGAGAGAGAGAGAGAGAGAGAGAGAGAGAGAGAGATGAACTCGACAACAATGGAGTGGATGCCTTCCTGATTTCAGTTACACATTTCTATTTTCTTGAAGAAGGGGACAGCAGAAATATTGTGTTTTTGGGCTTGTGAAGTTTTTTGTTGCCATTGACCTTTTTCTTCAACTCTGGTGAGTGATGGGTATATTTTGCATAAACATATATGTAAGCTGTGACACTTCAGTTCCTGAAAGGATATTTCATGACTAGTCTTGGCAGGCAATATACTGACACCACACAGAATATGTGAACATGTAGTGAGTAATGGTCATCTTGCCATATTTTCTCCTCTAATCTTAGTTAACATTTATATCAGTGACAAGGAAAGGTAAAACAACTCATCACTCAGCAAATTTGGAGGTGTGCACACCTCCCAAATTACATTACTCATTCCCTAGCACTTGAATAAGGTGTAAAACTGAAGTACTTTGTATGTTTGTGTTCATCATATATGTTTTTCACTCATTGCAGTCCTCAACTTTGGTAAATAAGAAGTCATTTTCCCCTTCCTTTGTCATTTATATTGCCTAAAAGCCATTTCCTTTTTCCTTAATATCATTAAAATTTATGTTGAAATATTGTAAAGTGTGTTCGTATTTACGAGTTTGTCATGGCCCCCATGCATTCATCTGTGGTGACAGGTTTGTTTTTCCTAACCTTCCTAATTTTCTTTGTCTACCAAAATTTTCATTTTCTTTATTTTTCTATATATATACATTTCAAATCCATGAATATCATCATGAAGGTAAAAAAATAAAAAGTCAACATAAAAGGATCTATACGAAGAGACATCAACTATCCCAATGCACAAGAAATCTTATCACTTTAGGACAGGTACTAAACAAAACATCATGTAAAGAAGAGCAGCTAGATTTGTTTGTGCAAATTATTGTAGGACCCAGTCAGTAACTAGTATGATGAAGGAGCTGGACTGGGACTGATTGGAAGACAGGAGGAGGGTGAAGAAAGTGATGGGAATGTACAAGGAATATGTTAATGATGGGGCTTGGAAGGATATTGGTCAAAGAATTAGGAATAGAGCATGAAAGTGAAAAGATGACCATGAGCACAAGGTGGCACTCAATTTCATGCATAAGAGAGTGAGAAGATTTTCCCACGTGCAGTGTGTCTGAGTATGTTTCCACTTCTTGGACTGTAGACCATGATACACCTTCTCTTGTAGGTCTAGTTTCACGAGCTCATGCTATCTCCTCCTCAGCCAGCTCCTTGGTCTTTTACACTTCAGTTCTTTTCCGGCAATATCCTAACTGTTCTCATTGGGTCC
Source organism: Vandiemenella viatica (assembly GCA_031002005.1). Classification (NCBI taxonomy): domain Eukaryota; kingdom Metazoa; phylum Arthropoda; class Insecta; order Orthoptera; family Morabidae; genus Vandiemenella; species Vandiemenella viatica. Next base: position 26,796,184 of record JARYHS010008074.1, on the reverse strand, counting down.
ATCTGCTTGACATTTCCTAGCCATCGCAACTTGCTTTGGCAATTTTTCCATGAAGGGTTTCATTGACTTGGATCTCTTTATGGAACACTTCATTCCTGATCTTGTCTTCTGTTTTTCTGCACCACTGAACTCAGAAACTTCATATTTGCTGCCTGGAGTCTGCTTTCATCTCTGCTGGTACTGGTACACATTTCGAGGCTGTACGTTGTAATGGGTAAGAAGTACACATTACACAGTAACAGTTTGGCTGTAATTGGTATATGCTTGTCCCACAGAAGCTGCCTAACTATTTAATTATTTTTAATTATTTTGTATAATTTGAGCGTTAAATTCTTTCCCCATCTACTTCTGCTATTTACAAAATTTAATTCTAAATTCATTCTGCATTTTTGGTAAATTAATCATCTCATTTGTTAATTTGTTCCAATTGCTGACATCCTTACCCACAAAAGAAAGTTTTCCCACTCCCTTATGCATGGAGTACCAGTTTATGACCACGGTCATCTTTTCCCTTCCATGCACTACTCCTAATTCTTTGGCTGATATCCTTTGAAGCCCCATCATCAACATATGGTTCGTATACTCCGAGCACTATCTTTAGCCTCCTATGTCAGAAATGATGGTAATAAAAGTGAACTGTAGCAATAAAATTAACAGTATGCCAAAATAAATTTTGAATTCAAAGATCAATTAGGTAGAAATTTACATCTCATATTCTGATAATTTGTTACTAATTATGTTCAACAGGGTGATAGGTGGAATTAAAACTTAGAGATACTTACTTCAGTCTGTTTATGTTCATTGGTGCTCGGATTTAGTATGCTTTCTGGGTATGGTTTTTCCTGCACAAAACAACAATGCATCAGTTTAAATAGTCTTTAAATTATACAGGGAATGATTTGGAATGTGAAACACAATTCATCTACGAAGAACACATAATATCACTTTTAATAAAAAATACTAGCAAATAAAAATGTTGTTCAAAAAGCCCTTAATCACTATTATGTGTAATGTACTTGTTATCAATCAGCAATGGGTGTAAGCCAAGATTAAAATGGAAAAACCATTATCTAATATTTCCAAAGGTAACAGAGGAAATAATTAGTGGTATGTGGTGAAAGGAAAAACCCATAAAGGTAACTGCTTGTAGTCTGGATTGTTAGTCGTTTGGAAAATTGGATATTCCATTTTCTACCTGTGGCACCAAGAAGATATTTATTAATTGCCATATTGGGTGGAAAATGGGAGGGGTAATAATAGAATGGTAATATTTTTGCTATACATTTCCCTGAATCTAACATTGGGGTTGACTGTTTTACACTTTAATTACCTTAGAATGAGTACACATGGTTGATAAGTATGATTTGAGGTGATAAGTACTGTGTCCAGGCATTTAAAGGATCAGCTAGTGGAATATTTGGATCTGGAGTTGACAATCTGAAGTATGGGCATAATTTATTCCATCTATAAACTATTGTTTTCATACCTTCAGTATAATATTGTTAAATTGTGTGTAAGTCCTTTACAGGCTCCTTTCCTAGACTAATTACCTGTTAATCTTCGTGGATAATCCAGAGTGATAAAGGACATTTTTGCTACCATAGACCATGAAAACAAGAAATTCTTCTTAAAATTCACTAAGCCCACAAGCAGAAGATAGGTCAGATCATACCATTTGAGATGTAACAAGCCAATGACATACAGTTAGGACAGTATTTGAACCAGCCAGGAATCTATCAATCTATGGGCAAACATCTTAACTCAGAGTTGAAAAAAAAAACCTTCATCTTTAATGTATAAATAGAATTAATAATAACATTTCCATAAACTTCACCTGAACATGAAACAAAATTATATCAGTATTACTTGTATCATCATGTCCTACTTCTACATCTACATCTATACTCTGCAATTCACAATTACTGTGGGTGGCAGAGGGTGCTAAGCACCAATCCTATTTTAGAGTATTCCAATCCCGAATAGAACGAGGAAAGAAAGAATACATAAATGTATCAGTACAGCATCTTATCTCTCGAATCTTATCCCTTCTGTCATTGCGACCTAAATAGGTTGGCGGAAGAAATATTTCGTTGCACTCGTAAATTAGAGATTTTCGCATATTCTCCAACAAATTTAAACGAAAACGACGTCGTCTGTCCGCCAAACAATCCCAGCCTAAGCCATGTATCAGCTCTGTGACACTTACATAAGGACTATAACTAGCGGTCACGAATCGAGCGGCTCTCCTCTGTACTTTCTCTAACGTGTCAATCAATCCCTTGCGATACGGATCCCAAATTGCACAACCGTATTCCAAATGTGGACGCACTAGTGTTTTGTACGCTATTTCCTTTGTATGAGCATTGCAGCTTCTCAAAACTGTTACATACTGCAGCCCAAATCGAACCTTTTCAGTTTCAACATTGCCGAAATTTTGACAGATGTAATTCATTTCACACTAATCCTATCCCATAAAGACTAGTATTTTAGGTGTACCCACATGCATGGATCAACAAACCATCAATTACAACTAAAAATACAACAACATCAGCCATCATAAACTAAAACAAAAATAAATGTCTAAAGTTACATTCTATTTACTAATACCACAATAACCAAGAAATATATTGAAAAGTTTGTAGCATAAACATTTTTTTGCTCACAGTGTTGTTGTCAGCATCAGGAAACAGGAAGTAGAGGATGGGCATGAGAATATCCTGTGACAGGGGTCCCTCTTTGCGACCCTGTGTCTGCTTTGTTTTGCGCAGAACTTTTGAGATGGTCGGCACCCGTGATTCCGTCAGTAGGTTCAGAGAAGAGCTCAGGTTTACATTTTCTGTTACAACAAAATTTTCATTAATTTTAACAATGGACACAGAAATAAAGTGATATACAATATCAATATTGCCAACGATAAAGACAAAATTCATTTATTGTATCCCAATATATCAATCTACTTAGCACAAACATTAAAAGTAAAAAATGGAAATTAGTTAAAAATATTTTTTCTTACAAACTCCATGTTGATTTATGATTTTAACAGTAATGTTGAAACAGCAGATGTAAAAGCTTTATGACCAAACAAATCATTCTAAGGGTAGATTAGAAATGAACATTAAACCTATATTCCTAAACTCACAAATCTCTTATGTGATGAATTCTCTATAAAGGTATTGGCAAAGAATTAAAAGTAGTTTTGTTATCTGATACACACCAGCAGTGGCAACATCAATAATGTCCCCCAGCAGATCTCGAGCAGTGCGTTGGCTGAGGCACAGTTGCAGGAACTCAAAAAAGTGCTCGCCCATGAGACAAGCTGGACTCTCCACCGTGTGCACCCCTAATGCCCACTCTGGTGCCTGGCACGGATCAAGATCCGTGTAGCTCTCACTGTCTACCACTGCTGCCTCTGCCAGCTGTGGCCACCGCACATACAGCACCAACTCACTGGAAGGATACAAGGAGTACAACACCAGTAAAACACACACATGAAAAAAAAAAATGATACTGCTAACAGCATTGGTTCACTTGTTTAAAGATTTTAAACATAAGTTACTAGTAGGTAGTTAGTTTGGAAGTTTGCATTAAACTTTGTTAAAGTGTGAAAATGAATAATAAATAATTAATATAAAACTTATAACAAAAATAAACATGGAGACAGTGGTGATGCTTGGTAAAGTCATTAGTTCTGTCTAAGGTGTTGTGGACACAATTAATAGGTGGGATTTCACTAGGCATGAGTACAAAGAGGAGTTAATTATTCTGGTATACATCTGTTTAATAAACTTCCCAAGGGTATAAAACAATTTGCAGAAAATAAAGATATATTTAAAGAAAAACTGAGAGATTATCTTATTGGCAACTCCTTCTACTCCATTCAAGAATTTGAACAAAGCAATTAATTGTATTCAATATGACTTTTGCAAATCACAGTTGTAAAAATTTATGTTTATTTTATTGTCTTTATTTTTTCTTTGTAACATATAATTGTTTTTTACTATGATTATGACTCATATTGTATGTATGTATATTAACCATGACATGTTTCACATCCCAGAGGTGCTTCCTCAGCAGGGATCCATGAAACAAGATTGATAAATAAATAAATAAAATGACTTGTCCCTAAATAAAACTGGGAAGGGGATGCTTTTCAAGTTGTTAGCTAAAGATGTAAGGGAACCCACTTACAGTTATAATGGGGTCAAAACAGTGCCTTTTTTAGCTTAAGGGCTGCTGGTACAGGAACAAATTAGGTTATTGAAGGGATACTGATTGAAGATGCAAAATGGGAAAAATCAAAAATGAAATAGATGAAGCAATTGAAACAATAACATATGGAGGCACAACTGGGGAGGTGAAGGTTAATGCTGAATGTACAATAAGATTTTTACTTGTGAACTGTAGAATTATAAGGAACACAGTAATAAAAGTTGGGAGTTTAATAGAAATACACAAACCACATGTAATTATAAGGGCACAGTCTCGGTTAAAAGGAGGAGTATTATTTACACAATTAGGTTTTCCCCAGAGGTTGTGTCACAGAGGTGGATGGGTGTTCATATTAAAGCAAAGACTATTACAGTTCAGTGGTGTTCACAAATCATGACCATGAGTTACTAGCGGTATATTTCTGGACCGATTAAAAAAAAAAAAAAAAAAATCAGGATGATGGCTGCTTACTACAGTGGAAAAATGAATGATGAATATAAGGCTCTTGGGGAGAAACTAAATTCATATTAAAAGTTCAGAAGTGAATGCAGAATGGTCATTATTCGTGGAAAATAAGATTAATAGCACAAGAGAACAGAGGTTCGAAAACACCTTAGTGGTTTTACACAAGTGGCACAGCTGAACACAAGGAAACAAAACATGTTGGATATATTCCTAATCAAGCCTGATGATAATCTTGTGGGGTGTCAAGTATCTGAAGGAATAAGAGATCATAAATATGTTTTGCTTGATATTAGAGGATTCAGTAAACCAATGGCAAAACTTGAAGGGACAAATAGGCAAAGTTACAAAAACATACAAATTTAAGAACTGAAGAGATATTTTGGGGGAAGGTTCAGTGATTGGAAGGACTGCACAAATGGAAGGATGGCGCAATATAGCGTAGGTGAAGAGAGAACAGTTCAAGGATATAATAAAAAATGGTGAAGAAATAATTATTTCAAAATGGAAAACAAAGAGAAGAACAGAACCCACATACTAAAATAGAATGTTGAGAAGTTTAAAGAGAATACTGAGCATAGAACACAACAGAGTTAAGAGACAGCAAGGCAGTAGGGAATACTTGAAACAACTAATGAAGGAATTAATAACAGAAAAGAGGGAAGCTAAAGATGGGTTTATGAAGAATACTACTGAATAGTGCATCCAAAATTTTCTATGGTTATGTGATAGGAAGGAAGGTATCTACATAATTACACAATTAGTAACAGAAAAGTAGAGTCTCAAGGAGGATAGAAGGATGTGCACTTTCAGCTGCAAGCATTTGCCTCATACCATCCTTTAAATATCTATCTTTCAGTCATTTGTCATTTATCTAAATCATTGTGTCCATACAGTTTTGTCAAAGTTTGTATCATAGATTAATGATCTTAATGTAGTAAATCACTAATGTTTATCTGGTTTAATCTGTACAGTCCTTGTGCAAAAACAAAATATATGCCTGTGTACTAACACAAGTATAAAAAATAAGACTTCTTTCCTGCCACCCTTTAAATTAAAAGTGTTTAAAGAATGAAAATAAACTGTAATCTGGTATATATCTTTTTTTTCTCTGAAATGAATGTTTTGCAGATGGATATGGGATTCAATTACATACTGAACATTGATTAAAGACATTTGTCCAATAGCTATTACCAATGATCACTGAATTAAATAACACGATTTTAGCCATAGGCAGCCAATTCTCCAAAGAAATATAAAGGTAGATAAAGTATAAATGCAACCCTTACCTTATAGGGTCAAAGGCAGCTCCAAAGGGTAATTTGTTCAGGTCCTTTACAAAAAGAGTTTCCCCATTAAGAAAATCAAATTCTGGAGGCTCCTGGGTCCATTTGTTGTTGATAAAATCACTCAGTACATATGTGAACTGAACTGATATTGTAACTGGTTCCTGCATTGATGTACTGTTGATTTTTGACTTGAATACATTCAATAAACCTGCAAATAAATATATCAGAAGTATGAAACATTTTTTTATGAGATGTGATAAAATGGGAAGTACAAATCAAGAACTATAAAATTATTAAAAACTATACATAAAGATCATATTTATGACTTTATAGGTATTTTTGGGGTAACATCTTCAGTAGTGATATTAAGAGATTATTTGGTAGGGGGATCGAGAAATCATTTAATTTAATTGCAATAGAGCACATGCTCTTGTGGCAATTTCCTTACACACCTATCTTCCCCCTTTCCTGCACCCACCTACATTTACCCTCTACAAATTTTAACTTTAAATTCTTTCAACGTTTTTGGTAAATTATTCATCATTTCCCTTGGTAACTTATTCCAATCCCTGACACACTTACCTAAAAAAGAGAATCTTCCTACACCCTTTTGCCTGAAATCAAATGCTAGCTTGTGGTCATAGTCATCTTTTCCCTTCCATGCACTACTTTTCATACCTACACCAATATCTTTCTGTGCCTCATCGCCAGTATAAGCCTTGTACACTCCCATGACCCTCTTCACCCTCCTCCTGTCTTGCAATAAATCCCATTCCAGCTCTTTATTATATCTGTTACTGATTGCATTCTGCGATAATTTCCAGAAACAAACCAAGCAGTTCTTTTTTGCACCCTCTCCAACTCCTGTATTTGAATCAATATCTATCTACAAACCATGCAGGTTTATGCTGGTATCTTTGATACTGAAACCGATATTCAAGAGTCAGAAAAGATAGACAATTAGAGAATTTCTGTATACATTACAGAAAAGAACCAAACACACAATAGATAGTGTGATAGTAGCAGGTAAGTTACCCATCCTTATAGTGATTCAGATATATATAAGCAGCAGATATAGTTAGAGCACTAAATCATATCATCTCCAATAAAGCTAGAAATATTTAAATTGTATCCCCAACTCTGATGCTGTGAACAGTAATTATTCACGAATAGTGAGTCATTAGCTTGCTACATTGCACATCAAATAGACCTGAACATTATAATATACCTGGGTTGAAAAGGTAGGGGAATCACTGATGTATTAATTCATGTGTACAAAGCTCTATTCATTCCACTTTAAATCATTCTTAAATGTTGATCTTTATGAAGCAGATGGATCTACATTAAACTTTGTGGTTGCAGATAACAGGTTGATCAGGTGATACCATTTAGTTTTAATAATCAACATGAAATTACTGGGATACCCAGATGTAATCTGAAAAATATAACTGTTTATACATATATCCACAATCACATCTTCATATGATAACTATCTCAGGAGCCAGAAGATACTTTTAACTCGAATGATGATTACGATATGAAATCAATGTCTTTTGGTTTCTATATTCTTTCTTTGGTTTTCTGTCTCATTGCAGTCATTACAGATGGAAAAGGACTGGATGGAAGGAATTCTGCCACATTCTTTAAAAAAAAAAAAAAAAAAAAAAAAAAAACCAGCATTTGTCTGGAGTGATTTTGGGGAACCGTGGAAAATTGAAATTGGGACAGTGAGTTTGGGATTTGAATGTATGTACTTTCAAATGCCAATCTGATCATTATTATTCACATACCAGATTTGGTCCCAGTTTTACCAAAATCCAACATTTAAACAATAACAATGCCCATTAAATCCATGACAAAATATTATTCACATTTATGACAATCTATCAAATGACTGCAGATATGGGAAAGGAATTTTCAAACTGCACTCAAGTTGCCCACATGGGGTCCTTACTGGGTTATCTTGATGCAATAAAGAAAATGTAGCCTCTTGTTCTTGAAGTAATTATAAATGACATTGTAAAATTATTCTCATGTAATTGCAAATGTCCAAAATGTAATGCCTAATGGAAGATTACAATGATCGTACTCATGAATGGCAAAAAACTTGGCAACAAGTATCCTGTGTGCCAGAGGTGGATAATACAATCGCCTTGGGTCAGCAGAATAACTTGTGGTCAGAGAAGGTGCTAGGTTGGGGAGTGAGAGGAAGGTTTCCTCTCTAGGTCAAAGAGGCAAGAGTTTGCAAGAGAAAATGGGGAGCAATATACATAATAACTGATAGGATTTCTGAATGAGAGCCAAGCAGGATGCTAAGAATCATTGTGTGCATTGACTTTTCAATTCTTTTCTGTTCACATTGCAATGAGAGAGAGGGGGGAGTCACCTACAGAAGGAGGTAGCATAAGAATGACAAGAGAAGTGGACTTTTTTTTTGATGTCGTCAGTCTTTTGACTGGTTTGATGCAATCCTCCATCCTTTCCTATCCTGTGCTAACCTCTTCATTTCTACATACCCCTTACAACCCAAGCCCTCAATTATCTGCTTCATATATTCTAATCTCTGTCTACCTCTACAGTTCTTGCCTTCAACTGTTCCCTCCACTAACAAATTAACCAATCCAGCATGTCTCAAAATATGACCTACCAGCCTGTCTCTTCTTCCTGTAAGCTTCTTCCATAAACTTCTTTTCTCACCCATCATTTCCAAAACTCGTTCATTTCTTACTTTGTCTGTCCACCTAATTTTCAGCATTCTTCTGTAGCACCACATTTCAAATGCTTCACGCTTCTTTCTTTCCGTTATTCCTAAAGTCCATGTTTCGCTACCTTAAAGTGCTGTGCTCCACACATAGAGTTTTAAAAAGTTCTTTCTAATTCCTAGATCAATATTTGAAACTAAAAGGTTTCTCTTGTTCATGAAGGCTCTTTTTGCTAGTGCTATTCTGCTTTTAAGATCATTCCTGCTTCGGCCATCGGTTGTAATTTTGCTTCCCAGGTAACAGAACTCACTTACTTCTCCTATTGCATCCGATCCAATTTTTATATTTAATCTGCTAGTATTGGTATCATTTCTGCTACATTTAATCACTTTTGTATTACTTTGATTTATATTCAGTCCAAAATCTTCCTTCAGTATTTTGTTCATGCCATTCAATAATTTCTCAATATCCTCAACTCTCTCTGCTAACAAGACAATGTCATCAGCAAATCGTAGCATACTGATTTTTTCTCCCTGAAAACTTATGCCACATGGAAATTTTTCTTTGACCTTCTTCATTGCTTCTTCTACATACAAGTTGAATATTAACGGGGATAGACTACAACCTTGTCTCACACCCTTCTTAACTAATGCATGTCTCTCATGATTCTCTACTTTTATTACTGCCACTTGATTCTTATATAGTTTATAGAGTATTCTTCTATCTCGATATTTTAGACCTGACTTCTTTAAAATTTTGAACATCTTGTCCCACCTAACATTATCAAAAGCTTTTTCTAAATCAACAAATGCCATAAAAGTATCTTTGTTTTTCTTGATCTGCCCTTCAAGTATTAATCTTAAAGACAGAATTTCTTCCCTTGTACCGTGATTTTTCCTAAACCCAAACTGATCTTCACCTACTATTTCTTCTACTACCCTTTCCATCCTTCTGTATATTATTCTGGTCAGTAATTTTGAAGCATGTGATGTTAGACTAATGGTGCAATAATTCTCACATTTGTCAGCTTGTGCTTTCTTTGGAAGTGTGAAGATGATATTTTTGTTAAAATCAGTTGGAATTTCTCCTGTTTCATAACTTTTTGATATCAGCTTGAATAATCTTTCGAATCCTTCCTTTCCTAGAGATTTAAGAAGTTCTGCAGGGATCTCATCAATACCAACTTCCTTATTTGCTTTCAAGTCATTCAGAGCTTTATTAAATTCTGTTCTCAAAACAGGATCTCCTAAGTCATCAATGTCGACATCGCCTTCCTTTTCCAATACACTATTGTTCAAGTCATCCCCATCATACAGTTTCTCAATGTATTCCTTCCATCGGTTAGCTCTATCTTCTGACCTTAAAAGAGGTTTCCCATCGGCAGCTTTAATGTTCATACCTCTTTTCTTCATTTCTCCAAAATTCAGTTTGATCTTTTTATATGCAACATCTACTTTTCCTACGACCATTTCCTTTTCTACTTCCTCACACTTTTCTTGTAGCCATTTTTCTTTTGCTATTTTGCATTTCCTAATTATTTGATTTCAAAATTGCCTGTACTGCTCTCTTCCTGCTTCATCCTGAGCATTTTTGTACCTTCTCCTCTGATCCATCAGCTCCAAAATTTCTTCTGTGATCCAAGGTTTTCGGGCAGCTTGTTCCCTAAAGCCTAATGTTTCTTTGGCAGCTTTAATTATTTCGGTCTTTAATGCATTCCATTCGTCCTCGGTTGAGCTCCTTTCACAGTTAATTCTTAGACCTAAGTCTACCATTTCTGCAAATTTTTCTCTTGTGCTAGATTGTTTCAGTTTATTCACTGCCAGTCTGTTCTGCTTATGCTGCTTCCTTATTCGCTTGAATTTCAGCCTGCACTTCATTACTATCAAATTATGGTCCGAGTCTATGTCTGCTCCTGGGTACGCTTTACAGTCTAGAACTTGATTCCTGAATCTCTGTTTGACCATGATATAATCTAGCTGATATCTGTCTGTATCCCCAGGTGTATATTCTTCTTGCATGGTTCTTAAACAGTGTGTTCGCCACAACTAGTGGACATATTGGTGCAGAATTCCAAGATGAGACAAGAAAACGGCGAAAGCTGCCACTCTTATAGATTTTTTCTATAAGGTGCAATGAGTATACAATGTTTAGTATGCATCAGTGATAATAGCACACACTGCCTACAGCTGCACAACAATGACAGATATTGGTAATGTACTATCCCACATATGGTCAATAAGTGACATTCAGTCCCAAAGCAATTAATCCCAATGTGGCTCTGTGAGCAATGAAAATCTTAGATTTTGAGTCTTCACAATTAACATTCAATTCTTCAGTGAGCTCAAAATTATTCTCATATTGAGCAACTCGCTTCAAATCAAGCTTAATGTGTTTCAGGATTGAACATGTATTCTTCCAGAAGCCAAGCATGAACATTAACTGCTTACCCACAACACTTTGTAGCCAGTTCCACATTTGTATTCAGCCTTAAGAATACATAATAGTCAGCAAAAGGAACCCACAAGTGTGACTGCATACATTAAAGAGCCACCACACTGGATTGGTAAGATAAAACAGTCTCAGGTTAAAACTTCCAGCCTGCGTACTAGTTGTCCTGATTGTAGTTATTCGCAGTACTCCAGACAAATGCTGGAACAATCTCTAATCTCCACTTCATAAACTACATACCACACAGAACAGAAGTTAGCTGTTTCACAGACAATGTGGTAACACCTAAGCTACTTAAGGCCTATTTATCCAGTAATAGATGGAACCTTGCTTTAAAAATAAGCACGCCTCTGGAAGAGTATAGGCTGAATAATTGATGAAAGTGGTAATATTTTTAAAATAATAATAATAATTGGTCAGCAACAGAAAAAAAGATTATATGCATGGTTGAAACATAACCTTTAACATATCTACAGGGTGTCCAGAAAAGGACTCCCTGATTTCAAAATTAAATATCTCGAAAACAAAGATCGATAGAGGAATGCAGTAAACGGTATGTTTATTGTGACAGCTGTAAGAAGTGTATACAGCAGTGTGAAATAATAGTTACAAAAGCTGCTAACAGATGGCGCTGTAATCACCATACGTAATGCCTAAATAGTGATCCGAAGCTCAGGGTAGTGCCAATGGTGAACATTTTGAAAACATTGTGATGTGATTGTTTGCAAAGATTGTTTTCATACGATTATTTCACTTATGTATGCTGATATAAGCTGTACAGCGTACAGTGCCATCTGTTAGCAGCTTTTGTAACTATTATTTCACACTGCTGTATGCACTTCTTACAGCTGTCACAATAAACATACCGTTTACTGCATTCCTCTATCGATCTTTGTTTTCGAGATATTTAATTTTGAAATCAGGGAGTCCTCTTCTGGACACCCTGTAATTAATGGCATAACTGCATTAAAATGCTTTGTAATCTCATTTTTCTTCTTCTCTCTGCTCTAGACAATTACATTAATGGTGAATGGAGAAGGATGTCTACTAAACAAAAAACTGAGTGTTGTTTTTAATCATTCCATGTCATATTTTACTGTAAACTATCTTTCACAACCTTAACAGCAGCTCTAAAATTGAAATAGATACTGATTAACATTGTGAAAATATTTACAGACTGATATTTGGGCTCAGTACATTACTGGGTCATCAGGAAACACAGCAAAACGAGAAACTACTGTCACAGAAAATGCATTAAGATAAACTTGCCTGTGAGGTACTTGCAGTGAGGAGGAGTTCGGCGTAAGTGGACCATTTCAAACTCTGTCCGTAGGCCTCTTGACTCACAAACTCCAAGATAGTAATGCTCAGATAAATTGTGTACTTGCACAAACACTGGGATTGGGCTGAAAAATAACAATGTTACAATGGAAGAATTGGTTTGACCAGTAATAATATGCAAAGTATTTTCATAATAATTTGCAAATGGCTGCAACACTGTGACAATGAACTCGTTAATCTTCAAGTGCAGTTATTTAATTACAGTTAAAGCATATAACAATCATAAGGTTATTGAGGAACTTCCAAGAAATACTATGGATATCTAATGATTTTAGAATAGTAATTATCGTGATGCAGATCAACAACACTAGCTCAAATATTTTCTGCCACTCTGGAGTGGTAATAATTTTTCAGTTAGATCCCATTGAACAGCCCACTATCTCCCTGAAATGTTCTCAGAAAATTAAAAAAGTTCAGTATAATACAGGGCTAGTCAAAATGATTGCAGCAATTTCACGATTTTTTTTTTTTGCTGTCCTATTATAGGTATTACGATAGGATTTACTGTTATAAGACAAGTGGCCCTCCAAGTTTTGATTGCACTAAATGCAAGCAAGCTTCCTGTGGTAGCCGCTAGAGCATTAGCCACCTGTACCAGTTGATCTGCCAGACCTGTGGGTTCGCATCACCAATGCATTTGCTCTCATTGACAGAGAAATGCTGCATCGGCCATGGGAAGAACTCGATTATAGACTAGATGTGTGCAAAGTGACTAAATGTGCACATATTGAGCATTTGTAGACACTCAAAAGAACTTTCCCAGTTAGTTTACATATCTGTGTAATCTTCTAAGTATACGAGGCCTGTCTAAAAAGTATCCGGCCTCAATTTTCCCCGTGTAAAGTAGTGATTCTAAGGCGGCGTCACATTACACGGTGGAAGGAGTAACCTTACTGCGCATGCGTGAATGTTTTCACCGTGTTCGCTTGTGCCTATCGCTGGCTGATGGTCATCAAGCAAGGTGCTCTTCATAGTGGTCATCGGATTTCGTTGTCTCGCAAGATGACTGAACAAATTGAGCAAAAATACTGCATCAAATTCTGCCAAAAGCTTGGTGATTCTCAAAGCCAAACAATTCGTAAAATTCAGCAGGTGTTTGGAGAAGATGCGATGGGTGTAACACAAATTAAGGAGTGGTTCAACCGATTCAAAGATGGCCGCACATCAGCGAAGAGTGAGCAGCGTTGTGGCAGGCCCAAAACTGCTCGGAGTGCAGCTAATGTTGAGAGGGTGCGAAATTTGGTGATGGCAGATCGTCGTTTGACAGTGCGGGAGATTGCAGAAGAGGTTGGAATGAGTAAAGATTCTGCACATGCAATTTTGCGTGAAGATTTGAACATGAACTGAGTGGCTGCGAAATTCGTACCCAAGTTGTTGTCGCCGGAACAAAAAGACCTCCGTTTTGACGTTGCACAGGACCTCCTGGACACCGCCAACACTGATCCTGGATTTCTGAACACCGTGGTAACTGGAGATGAGTCATGGGTGTATGGGTACGACCCAGAAACAAAAAGACAGTCGTCGCAATGACAGCATTCCGATTCTCCGAGGCCGAAGAAAGCAAGGCAGTTGCGAAGCAAAATCATGGTCATGCTGACTGTTTTCTTTGATGTCCGAGGAATTGTGCTTTACAAATACGCACCAGAAGGACAAACAGTGACAAAGGAGTACTATCAAAATATTCTCCGATGACTCCGTGACACAGTTCGGCGTAAAAGACCAGACATGTGGAAGGCGAACAACTGGCGCTTGCATCATGACAACGCCCCTGCACATTGATCCCAATTGATCAACACTTTCTTAGCCAAACATGGAATTACAACCATTCGCCAACCTCCCTACTCTCCAGACCTGGCTCCTTGCAACTTCTGGTTGTTTCCAAAATCGAAGATGCCACTGAAAGGAACCCGTTTTGCAAGTAGAGAAGAGATAGTGCAGAACGCGACAACGTAGCTGAATACCATTTCAAAAGAAGACTTCCAGAGGTGTTTCCAGCAGTGGAAGGATCGGTGGGCTCAGTGTGTGCAAGCACAAGGGGCCTACTTTGAAGGTGATTAGGGTCCTAAATCTGTCAGGTATTCGAAATATTTTTTCTGGCCAAAGGTCGGATACTTTTTAGACAGCTCTCCTATGTCAAATAATAAATCTGTAGTAATTTTCTGAAATCACTGCAATCATTTTGACTAACCTTGTATGTCAGGGAGGGGATTCATTCACTGATCATCAAACACATGGAATGAAATGGGATACTAATGTGTATTTCTATTTGTTACCCCTTATTTAGCCCCTTAGAAAAAGAAATATAAAATCTTATTAGAACACTTGAACCAAAAACTTGAACGATGGAACATCTGATAACAGCCAGAAAAGTATAAGTTAGGATTTATGTTAGCTACTAGTAATCTACAAAATAATCTTCCACAAAATCTAGCACCATATCAGGAAATAAAAAAATTAAAAAATCACAAGATATCTGTATTACAGATGATTGTAATTTCAAGTTAGTAGCAACTACACAATACTTACCAGTTGGAGTTATCAATGGCCATGTAGACTGAGCTAAGCAGTATTTTGACTTGGCTCTCAGAGTACTCGGTATTAGGAACGAGTGGCTGCAGTATAAGGAAGTCTCGTATCCCGTACCATGCAACCAATGGATGTGGTTGTGGCATACCATCCACCACTGTCTGTGGAGGGAAATCATGTTCCAGCCGCATTATATCCTCCAGTACCTGGCTTCTTGGTTCTTCTCTTTCATCTTCCAGGGGGCTCACTACTTCATCTGAGTTTTCTGCACTTAGGCAATATCTTAAGATTTTGAACTGCACATCTAGAATGCATAAAGTTTTTACTAGAGAGGTTAGAGTGAAAAAAATACAATTTAATTTAGTAAAATCAGTAAAAGTAGTGGATTACACTTTTAATCAGAATATGTTAAATTCAACTAACAACAACAGTTCAAAAAATATACACTTCCTTAACACACCTTTACTTACTACATGTTGCGAAATCTTTTTGTCCGATGGATATTCCAGATTATTTAATTGGTGCTGCAAATTCTAATTCATAGTAAATCATTTATACTGTTGAAATCAAGTGAGCTAAAACCATCTCAGATTATTAGCAGTATTATACTGGAGGGAGAGAAAAATGTTTGCTGTTGATATAAACAGTTTTTTTATGGCTTTATACCTCGTTGATATCAAGGTCATTAGAGGTGGGATGGGACTGGGGGCAAAGAAGCATTCTGGCATTCGTCTTGAGTGTCTTGGGGAAACCATGGAAAACCAAAATCTGGATGCTGCTGTCCTCCCGAATGTGAAGCAAGAGCGGTAACCACTAACCCACCATTCGGTCATATAAACAGTTCTGATTGGGCTGGAATATATCATGTAACCAACAATAAATAACCTTAAATCACTATATATCATGATATAAAAAATAACTCAGGGAAAATAACCTGTCACCATAGATGGAAGAAGGAGGGCCAGACAAGTACAAAAAAACACAAACACACTATACATTATTTTCGTTAATAACCTTACTCATATAGGAGATAAGACATATGGCAGGGGAAAATAGAATACAATACAATACATTCATTTTCCATTGATCCCAATATAAGAGACTGGCTCTGTGGGATGTGGAAAGTTGTCAATTTACAGATAAACAGTTGCATAACAAAAGATGTGAACATATCTGAAACTAGCACATTCATTGCCTGATGGCATTTTCATTCATTGACACCATTATCCTATATATTAGGATAGGGAAATAAATCACCCTCACCACAGATGACATTGCCAACACATGAAAAAAGATATGAATACACATGAAACATTGCAATTATTGCATACATAACCCTTCCTCAGCAGAAGAACATGGTGGGCACAAGATGGGTTATGGGCCAACTCACTAGACAGTCTTATGACACTTTCGCATGTAACAGAACACATTGTAAGTTGTGAAACATATACCATGCTCCCATCACCTTGACCAAACCTGTCACCAACAGAAGATACCTCCTTTTAAGAGCATGCCACATGTGAAAACACCAATGCCATACACCTGATAACCTGCAACCACTGCCCAGCTTCCTACACAAGTGTGGCCACTAATCAACTGTGAATAAAAATAAATGCCCACAGACAAACAATATTCACTCAGCATCCAGACCGTCCGATGGCTGTTAATGAAAACTCCCATGATACCTTCATTTCTGCTTCACTACCTGTGTTATCAGGTCTTTCAAATGGCAGCAGCCCGTCGAAACTCAGAAGATGAGAATGAGTTTATCAGTACAAACTAGGAACCTAAGGACATGTCTCGGCTCATATGATGCCAAGAGATCACTTTAATTTTCCTCCTTTCTAATGTCTTTCTTCAATTTCCATCACATAATCCCTTTTATTCCTTCACCATCTCTACCAAACACAAACTACTGTTTACCAAAGGTAATCTTTTACAGACTGAATCCCAATCCCACCAGGAACTTTATGGGCATCTAACATGACTTCCACCTCTGACAAGCTTTTTTCATGAATGTGAAATATACAATGAATGCTCTGTGGATCAGAATGGAAGGTCCAGCTGTGAGAGTAGAATGAGCAGCAAGTTGAAATTCTTGTCAGCTGGTCATTGAGACCAAACAACTAATTTTAGCTCAACATCATTAAATACTAGACAATCAAAGAATTATGTAATTGTCTGATGCTTTCTGCTTCTGATTTAATTAATTTTGCTCAGGGCTTTAAACCTCATCAATTGCAAGGTGATTAGAGGACGGAAAGGAATGGGAAGCAATTTGGCCATGGCCTTTTGGAAGAACCATCCCAGAATTACCCTGAAGAGTTTTCAGAAAACCAGGGAAAAATGAATCCTGAATGGCTGGAGAGGGATTTGAACATGTATCCTCCAGAACTCCAGGCAAAGTGTTGGCATGGGGCAGGGAGTTTCATGCAGGTCTATATTTCAACAAAATAAAATTTTAACTCTGTATGATTTATCCATCTTTAAAGTAATACTCATGATGATAAATAGCCCAAGAAAAACTGTAAACAACCACTGCATCCTTAGCCACAGAACAAGAGGTCAGGACAACTACTTCCATGCAAGAGTTAATAAACATTATGCGGAACAAGATCCGTTCAAGAAAGAGGTAATACTGTATAACATAATCCCTAAGGAGTTCAAATTGTTGTGTGGTGTAGAATTCAAAAGGAGATTAGAAATTTATTTAGCTAATATAGTACTCTATTCTATAAGAGAATTTTAACGTATGATAGACTTTCTGCCATAACCATTGAAGATATGTAAATTAGTTTTAGAAAGTAGCCATATTCAAAATATTAATTATTGAATTCAGATGTAATAACTATGTATGTTCTTAAAATAGTTGAGAATTTATAGAGATTATAAATGTGTAAAATGTTCCAATTCTGTACAACCTACAGGCAGGGAAATAAATTTATTATTATCGCAATACTGCAACAACTTTCCACCGTGCTAGGTAATGCCATCATAATACTATGGTAGTCAATTGGAAGATTTTTGTTCAAGGGTGTATCACAAATTAATTACTACTTGAAAATAATTTGTCTTGTGATTGACTAGCAGAATGTATCACAATATCCACTACAATCCAAAGTCTAAAGTTATACATGTTTTTAGTATTTGTCATTTAAATTAAGTTGATATTAGGTACAAATTTCAAGGGTAATACAATTTTTGAAACAGACCTGGTAACAAAATTGACAACTTTTATGGCCAATTATGTCTTTATTTGCCAATGAAAAAAAAATCTGTTTTTTTTATTTTTGGCTCGGTGAATCATTTGAAGTCTCTACACAACCACAGACAGTGGAGTGTTACCTATTAAGAAAAGAAAAGAAAAGAAAAGAAAAAAAAAAAGACACTGTTCTATCCCAATCCAAAGCTGACGAGAGGGTGAGGGTGGGGGGAGGGGTAAGCGGGGAAAAAGTACCCCAGGCCCCTGAAATGGGCCCGCTTTTGAGGGTGCCCAACTATATAGCGATCTAAAAATTCTCTTAAAAAAAGGTATTATTTGATTTTTCGCATTAAAAGTTTCTGACTTTATCAAAAAACCAAATTTACAGCAAAAAAATCGTTGGGGGGGGAGGGGGGGAGAAGGAGCTAAGAACTCTTCTACAGGGCCTGAAAATCCTAATGCCGGTCCTGTCCCAATCACATGTATTTTTAAATTCCATTATTAGATTTCTAACATATTTCAGTATGAAGCAGTGCAAATGAAAGAATTACAAATCATAATTTTACAATATTTACAAATATTATACGGAACAGTAATATCCACATACATAGTTTGGATCTAAAAGTGAAACATTAGAAACAAGCTTCATTTTCCTCAAATATTCCTTCTTAAAATTTTTAAGCCAGTATTTTCTTTATTGTTTTTATTAGTTATCTTTATTTCACAGATACACATCAGCAGATCTTTAAAATACACAGTTACTTTACGCCTCTGCCCCTCCCAAACAAATTCAGACATCCACCTCACTGAGTGCACGCACACAACAGTGACTGCACGATTCAGGGTAAAGTCCTGAAATGTGGATCTTTGTTACTAGCCTGCAACTACAATTACAAGTAATGAGACCTTAAAGTACCATCCTAATTTGCAAATTTGTTAATATATCATAAATTTAGAATTACCAAACAGTTTGTTGTAATTCACATGCATTTTGCAGAGAGACTAAAATCAGGAATGGGATTACTGGATACAATAATTACATGGTGAGTTGGTGTCATAATACTGCAGTAGTCAAATGGAAGAGACAGTTAGAAATGCTTTACGAATTAGATTTAGCAGTATCATGGAGGTCCAGGATGTATTACAATTTAATTACTGGTTCAAAATAGTGGTCTAGAGGGTACTATAACTTAATTACTGTCGAAAATGATACGTCTTGTCATTAACTACTGCAGAATAATGACATCATTAGTCAGTTCGGTGAAATGTTGTTGTAGTGAAATCGTTACCTGTTTTTAACAAAAACTAGAGAAGCAAGTCTTGTATATGACATAGCGAGAAGGAATTTCCTAAGTAGTTCTAGCAGTGATGTGATACTTCAGAAAGTAGTTCCAGGCATTTCATGCTGGTCCAGGTTATATTAGAAACTAATTGCTGCTTTAAAATAATACGTTTTGCAATCAACAACCACAGTATTATGACGACATTACTACTCAGCGAAAAGTAGTTCTAGTGGTATAACTATTCCTAGCATTCTCTCTGTGTGATCTTCTACACTCTCTCCAAAATTCGTAACATTAGAATCCAAATATGCGAGTATACACTCGCGTCAACACAAAAATCATGAATTGGTAATTTACTAACCAGCAAAATTAAGGCGTTCCGATCTTGTTTCCCATTTTCCCGATGACAATTCTCCTTTCTGTAAAAGCGGCCCACGTTTTACTTGAGGTATCTTCCAATCGTGAATAATCTGTTCCAAGCGAGCAATAAACATTTCCCATTCTGAGGCTGTAGTAAAATCGGTGTGATAATATTCTTGATCGTCAATCTCTTCATTCATTTTGTCTTCGCTATATAGTGGTAAAAAAAAACTGTGATAAACAATTCCAAAACAGAAAACAGCTGATACTGACAGCCAGAGACACAAAGCTTGGATGTTCAGCGATACTGTAAGACAACACATTCAAAGATATTATTGTCTCGTAAAAAAATTTCTGAACTTAACTGTTGTAACTAATTATGAATTTACAGGTCTAAATCTGATTAAAACAACATTTTTTAAAGTAGAAATGATTGGTACTTCAACTATTCAATTATACTTAATTCTTGCACTAGGAGACAATTGGGATTTTTCAGCCTTTTACAATCCGAGGACCAGCAAAATATCAAAAATTCTACGGAGCACAAACCTATATGAGCCTAATATTGTTTTAAATATTCGCATATTGTTAACCAATCCTACCAATTGTTATCGGCACGGACTGCCGTCTCTTAATTTAATTTAGTTGGGATGGATCGCCAACTCCAGTGGCAATGTCCATTATACCCCTATTTTTCCCCATTGTTGTAACGAACTACATCTACTTTCACCATAGGAAAGTTTGATTTTAAATTCTTTCAGAGTTTTTGGTAAATTATTCACCACTTTCCTTGGTAATTGATGCCAATCCCATTACCAAAGACAATTTTTCCACTTCCCTAAGCCTGAAAAAGAGTGCAATCTTTTCCTTTCCTTCCAATGCTTTTTATTCTTCCATTAATATATTTCCGATCCTAATCACCAACTATTTATTTAAAAGCTAATTGTGATGGAGCACATGTTCCAGCAGCAACCTCCGTAGTCACCCATTTACACATTTTTCTTCAACTTATTTTTTTATTATTGTCTTAAATCCTTGGAATCTAAATTTCCCCACCCATCTACTTTTTCCCTTTACGAATTTCAATTTTAAATTTCTCCAAAGTTTTTGGTAAATTATTAATTACTTCCTTGGTAATCTACTCTATTACTTGAGTCCAGTACATACAAAAGAAAACTTTCCCATTCCATTATGCCTGAAATCGAGTGCCAACTTGTAGTTCTAGTCATTTTTTCTCTTCTATACAATACATCTAATTCTTCCACCAATATCTTTCTTAGCCTCATAACAAACATATACCTTGTGCAGTCCCAGCAACCTCTTCACTCTCCTCCTGTATTCAAATGAATACCAGTTCAGGTCCTTTATCATATCAGTTACTTATAATGTTCCGCAGTTGTTTCCACAGACAAATCCAGCTGCCCTCATTTGAATTCCCTCCAACTCCTGTATTTGATACTCAAAATGTAGGTCCCACATTACACCATCATATTCAATCAATGGTCTGACCAAAGTTTTATAACTCAGTTCCCTCACTTTACTGGTACATCCCCTCATCATCGTATCCAATAAATGAAGGATTTTCTGAATTTTTTGTACCACTTGCACAATGTGTTTGCCAAGTTATGTTTTGTCATCAAATTTTATGCCAGGATATTTACAGAACAAGTCATCAATAAGCAATTCTTTCCATATCATATAATCACAAACCATGGGCATATCCAGCGAGGGGCAGGGGTAGTTGCTGCCTCCCCCCCCCCAGGAGAAAAATTAAGTTTTCTTCAGTACGCTTCACAAGGCCAGCGTAAGGGGGGGTTAAGCGGGGCAAAAGTACCCGGGGCCCGGGTCACCAAAGGGGGGGCCCGCCAGCCTGGGTGCCTAAATAAATAGAAATCAAACACAAATTTTAAAATCTGCACCAATAATTTTGAAAATTTTTATATTAAAATGTTCTGAATTTATAAAAAAAAATTTGTAAAGAAAAATATCTTCGGGGGGGGGGTAGAGGGTCAAAGATCGCTTACCCGGGGCCCGAGAATCCTAACACCGGCCCTGACGCTTCAACAAGTGAAGAACTAGCTCAGGAGCACGTTGTGAGAGGAAAGATTGACTGGATTATACCTGATGAGTGTGCATCGAAATTTCGTGAAAGGATACCGCGAGATATTGACACACAAAGTTATTGAAAAATTTTCTAAGAATCCAAGACAATTAATGTTTACATAAACTATAACTGAGCTACGATCTTAATTTGCTACATTAAGTGGTTAAGTGATTAAGTGGTTGAATTACTATATTAATCAATAATAAAAATAGTTTCCTCAATAGGTTTGGCTTTCATTTTGTAAGAAATCATTATGTTTTAGTCCCCCACCCCCACTTCCTCGAAACCAATATGAGTTCCCCCCCCCAACTCAAATCTTGCCCCCTCCTGTTCTGATCCTGGATACTCCCTTGTCACAAACACCCGTTAGTTTTTTTTTTTATCTTTGTACCTAATAAACTGACTTTTCTCAACATTGTCTTCATTCCAAGTTGACCTACCCAATCGTATATCCTGTCCAGATCACCCAGTGGCTGCTCAAAGGCTTTTCCCATTTTTTGTTCCTACTTTATTACATTATGTCATATGCAATAAACTTATCTTCTGACTGTAAACTATCAACATAATCATGCATTGGAATAATTAACAGCAATAGTCCCAGTTCCCTCTAGCACTCCCAAATTTACTTCTACCTCTTTCACCTTCTATATTTCATACCCTAACACTTTGCTTTCTATCCTTCAAGATATCCTTTACAAAGCAATTCATATTTCCATCCACTCCTTGAATGGTTTTCCAATTATTTAAAATGATATTATGACTCACTCCATGAAATGCCTTGAAAAAGATCTAGTGCTACACACTCAACTTAGCCTCCTTTGTTAATTTCATCTGAAATATCTTTCATATAACCCACCATCTGAGATTCACTTACATATCCTTGCTAAAGTTATGTTGTCAATCTGTAAACCAGTTTCTTTCCTCGCAGAAATGAGAGACGTGATTACATATCATTCCGTCCACCATTTTACCTACCACTGATATCAAACTAATTGGATTGTATTTGTTGACACCATTTGTCACCCCTCCTTTATATATCAGTACTACTACACACTTTTTAAATCTTCTAGTAAGCAGCAGGAGTCCAGACCCAATCACTGAGCATGGTGGATAAGCAAATACGCTATGCTCACATCCAGGAGAACACGAGTTCGAATTCCTGTCTGTCCATCCAGATTTGGATTTTCCATGGTTTCTGTAAATCACTCCAGGTGAATGATTCTTTAAAATGGGCATAGCTGAATATGTTCCTGTTCCTTTTCCCCAATACTTTCCCATTTCCTACGACCTTACTGTTAGAAAGGTGCCAAACCCTGATTCTCCCAATCTGAAAGTAACTGCTAGTATGTGATCATGGTCATTGTCATCTTTACCTTTTCATGAACTATTTCTAATTCTGTCCAGGCCTTATCAGTAGTTTATAAGTATTATACACTGTCAACAGTCTATTCACTCTTTTAATAAATATTTTTTTTCTTGATTAAAAAAGAGCTTCTTTAGTTTCAATATTTCTTTTGAAAAATGGTAATTTCCATAAATGATTTGTTAAACGTCTCAACAGGCCCTTCAAATCTAAATTGAGAGAGTTGATATGAACTGAGTGTGACATTCAAAGGGAATGAAATTATTGGAAATTTGCTTTGTGGGTTTTACAATATCATCACATCAACTTTTTTCATACTACAAGGTATCATTCCATTCTTCCCTCCCCTTCAACTTATGTTAGCCTCTCCATCAATTACCTTAACTTCTTACTGCCGTTATACACATGTTAGAGTTAGGTGTGACATGTTATTGTTTATGCTAACCAGGAAGCTTCAAGAGCCTCTCACTGGTCATTAGTCATAGTGTCAGTATATGTATCCAGCTGTGAACGAATTAAGGTATGTTAGTGTTATTTTTTCTTATGAAACAACTTTGTATAAGCAATTTTAAATTTTAGAAGAGAGATAGATATTAATTTTACAAAACATATTTTCTTGAAGTGAATAAGGAACAAGTGTTCACAAAGTATATGTGACAGAGGCGTCAGCAAGCTGTGTCTGAGAAGGAGGGTGGATATGGCTATAATTGTAAGATTACAAAAGTTCCAGAAGTGATGAGATATTCAATATATAAATGCATTATGTGGAAGGAAGGCAATAGTAGAAAGGAGATGAAGATGGAGCAATAGTTAAATGGGTAAGAAATGTTTAATTTAATTTAAATTTTTTAATTGAAATCACACTCTTCGATGGATATTTCCCTACATACCGAATACTTCGCTTTACTGTCTCCACCTACTTTCAACCTCTACAAATTTCAACTTGATATTCTTTCAACATTTTTGATAAATTATTCTTCATATCATTGGTAACTTATTCCAATTCCTGACCCCTTACCTACAAAATAAATTCCTTCCATACCCTTGTGCCTGAAATCAAAAGCCATCTTCTAGTCACGGTCATGTTTTCCCTTCCATGCATTACTCCTAATTGTTACACCACTATCTTTCCACAACTCATCACCAATACACACCAGATACACTCCCATGACTCTCTTCACCTTCCTCCTGTCTTCCAATGAATCCCATTTCAACTCTTTTATCATATCAGTTACTGATTGTATTCAGCAGTAATTTCTAGAGACAAATCTAGCAGCTCTTGTTTGCACCCCCTCCAACTCCTGTATTTGATACCTACCATATTCAAGCAATGGTCTGACCAAAGTTCTGTAATCCATTTCCTTTACTTCTCGGATACATCCCCTCATCACTCTCCCCAACAAGTGAATGATTTTGAAACCTTTTCCTACTACAGTAGAACTCCAATTAACCAAACTCCGATTAGCCGAATCGCCGATTATCCGAATTGCCGATTATCCGAATCGCTTTTTTAATTAAGACAGAAACGTACTGCGTAAAAGATTTCCCTCTTTTACAAAACCAACCCAGAGTTCGAATGACTGCAGCATTGTTTACCCAGTGGTATGGCGAAATTTTCATCCCTGAAGTGCATAAGCACCAAAAAAAAAAACTTGGAAAAGAAGGCATTTTCAACATACATTCAATAATTAATTAAAATAGACCCTTTTTCGAAAAAAAAATCCGATTATCCGAATTTTTGATTATCCGAATGGGGTCCGGTCCCAATTGATTAGGATAATTGGAGTTCTACTATACTTTTCCAATATGTCCTGCCCAGTTAAGCTTGTTATCAAAAGTTATGCCAAGACATTTACAATTCAAGTCTTCAACAAGCAATTCTGTCCTCATCTTATAATCATAATCAACCTTTAGTTTTTTTATTTGTGTATCGTATAACCTTACTCTTCTCTGCATTTACCTTCATCCCGTGTTTACCAGTCCAGTTAGAAATCATGTCCAGATCACTTTGTAGCTGTTCACAGTGCTCTTACTGTCTTGATCCTACATCATCATCATCATCCTCCTCAACAGTTTCCGGCCTCTGGCCGGGTCTGCATTATGCTCAAGCCTCTCTATTTCCTTCTTTCTTCCCACCACCTCTCTGTCACCACTTTGTTCCAGTCCTCTCCTCTCTTCCGTACACCCTCCTCCTCTCCTTTCAGCCATCCATCTCTTGGTCTTCCTCTGGGTCGTTTACCTTGCATCTTACTTTCATGGATCTTTCTCGGGATTCTCTGAGCCCCCATTCCCTTGACATGCCCATACCATCTCAGTCTGGTCCTCTCTACCCTTTCCTGTAGGGGTTCCTCTTTCATGGTGCGCCTAATCACTTCATTTTTTATTCTGTCCATTTTAGTGACTCCCATTCTACCTCTTAAAAACTTCACTTCACTTGCTTGTACTCTGCTGATGTCCCGCTTTTTCATTGTCCATGTTTCAGCAGCATAAGTTAAGATAGGCACATAGTATGCATGATAGATTACTCTCTTGCTTCTCTGTTGGCACCTCTTTATTCCATATCAGGCTTCTAATGCTCCTTAGAAACGCCTCTGATTGTATTCCTCTTTCACTTATCTCGCCATCATTTCCTCCACATTCCTCTAATACACTCCCCAAGTACTTGAACCTGTTTACCTTCTTTAGTTGTTCCCCTACCATCACAATTCCCTGGGCTACCCTATTCTTTTTCCTGGTTGTTACCATGTACTCACATTTCTTTACATTAAATTTCAGGCCATATTCCTCCACACTGTCTGTCCATACATCCAACTGCTGCTGCACTTCCTCTTCTTCACCTCCCCAGATCATCAGATCATCCGCAAAAGCCATCACCTTCATGTTTTCCTCTCCCATCCTCGCTGCCACCTTCTGCATTATTTCATCCATGATTACAATGAAGAGTAGTGGTGATAGGGCACTTCCTTGTTTTAGTCCATTCCTTTGTTCCAGCCAATCTGATCTTCCTTCCCCTATTTTCACATAGCTCACACTTCCTTGGTACAGTTCCGTCGCTCTCTTGATGGTTTCTTTGGGAACTCCTCTCTTCTCCAAGGCCTTCCATACCTTACTCCTGTGTACACAATCATATGCTTTCTCGATATCGAGGAATACCAACAGTAGATCCTTTCCATACTCATAATGTTGATCCTATATTAAAGCATAATGTCATCTCCAAACAATCAAACTTCTGATAATAAACCATCAACACAATCATTCATTAGAATAATGAACAGCAATACGCTACCTTGTGGCACTCCCATTTTTACTTTCACATCTTTTGATACCGCATTTACTACCCAAACTTTATGCTTTGTACCTTTTAAGGTTCTTCTACCCAGTGAATAATGTTCTCATCTATTCCAATAGTTTTTACCTTATTTATCACCATTTTATGGCTCGCTCTGTCAAAAGCCTTTGAAAGATATAGTTCTACACTATCAATTTGACCTCCCTTGTTCATTTCATCCAAAATATCTTTCATATATCCTACTAACTGAGATTCACATGAATATCCTTCTCTAAAGCCATGTTACTGACATGAAAAACAAAAAATAAAGGAAAGCATCAAACCCAGATACTATAATAGAGAATGGAGAAAGCTTAAAGAGTTGGTAAGAAGTGAGCAGAACAGGAAGAAAACTGTGAGGCAGTATGGAATACAAACTCACATTAAATCCATAAATTTAAAAATTTAACTTTAAGTTATATGTTAATCATTTATTGTTCTAAATAATGGGCTGTATGGGTTCCTATTTTGAATTGCATGAAATTTGACTACAATTTATTATTAGGTGATCATTTCTAGACCATGCCGAGACCAGCTAAAGAATTAATTAATATTTTGCTAAAGAACATAAGCTCACAATAAATTCATAAACTTTGAGCAGCATTATTAAAAAAAAAATCCTTGTTAAAAATTTTGCTAGTTTTATTTTTCAATAATAAATAGTGTTGTATCATCTGCAAACAGAATGTTACATTGTTGCTCAACAACTTTATATAGGGCCTATATCATTGACATGATAATAAGGAAAGTCCCTAGAACCAAACCTTGTGATGTGCCATATTCAATACTGATTAGTGTTATATGAATATTTCACTTTTTTTTATTTTAAGTTGCCTATTTACTTCCTTCCAAAAACTTGCTTTTTTATGGTGTTTTATGACACAACAACAATGAAGTCATTAAAGCTGGGGAGAGAATTGAGAGCAAACAATAGGACCCTGTTCATGATTTTCATCCAACCATTTGCCTAAACCCATTTCAATAAACCACAGAAAACTGAAATTGGGATTATAAAACTAGGATCATATACACATTTTTTAAAATTCAACACAAAAATGCTTACCCAACAGGTTTGCTGAGTTATAACTCTAACCTGTTATAAGTCCATCCAGTACCAGATTAGCCACGTATCAGGAGTTTGCCTTTTTTTTTTTAGCTCTACAATTCTCCTGGTCGGCGAAAACTAAGGGCTACTTCTTCACATTTACTACGGGCCCCGCACTGTCTTAATCCGGCCCTGAGTCTATGGTTCATATTCCAAAATTATGCTGATTCATTTCTCTTTCGTATCAATTAGTTTTATTATACTGTTTACTCATTTACATAGAATTGCCTCATTGTTCTAAATCCTTGGCTGTCATGTAATAGGTCTCAGTATGCACTCATCTGATCCACTTGCCAAATATCTTACTCTAAGCATAATTAAGGTTTATACAAAATAGTGTGAAGTGTGTTCATGTTTATTTGTTTGTTGCAGCCTTCCTGCCTTCATCTGTGGTGAGTGAATGATTTACTCTCCCTAACCTTCCTTATTTCCATTGCCTAATGGAATGGTTTGTAAATAAATTAATACAATTTTATTCACTTAAATAATAGCATTTTAATCAGTTAGTGTTACTGTGAGGTTTAGGTTGTCATTGAGTGTCTTGTCTTAATGTAAGAAAACAATGACATAGTACCATTCTCAGCACCCAATGATAATGATATTTACACACATTATTAAAAGCTTTTCTTCCTTTTGGCTTTATGCCTTGTCAATGTTGAGGTAATTAGAGAGACCAAAAGGGAGGGAAAGTGGGGAGAGGGAGCAGATACTCATAATTAGGGTTTGAATATTTATGACAAGTCATATTTTTTTCCTGCCTTCTTTTTGATCTGTAATGCTGAATTAAACACTGATTAAACAATTCTGATTGTATTTCATAACCATACAAATGCATAGGCAGGTCATTTTTCTAGGTTTGGTAATATTACTATAACATTTAAGGTCATAGTTTGAGGTAAAATCTGGTAATTTTTTTAATAGTATCAGAAATTCTTTAGACGTTATAGATGAGAATAAATTAGGATAATGACTGTACTCATATTATACAGGTAGGAAAAATACTAATTGTGACTGAATTGGTCAGAATTCACCAGTCAAGAATTAAAGTTATACATTAATATTGTCACTCACGAACGTTAACATTCCACCCGCCTTTTAATCTTGACAATGCAGCAGCAGCATGTCAGGTCAATCAATGTCTCATTGTTGCCAATACTTTTGAAGATAATCCTTAGTCATCTGCAGTGGATTAGTGAGTGCCACCATGCCAAAAACAAAATTTTCCGATAGTACAAATTTATTGGATTTCGTAAGGAATTTAGAGAGGTGTATATTAGTACAGATGAAAGAGATCTTTTCTATAAATTATGTGAAATTAAAGTTACTTCAACAAAATGATTTAAAACTCAATTTTCCAGTGGTGCAGTGGGTGCAAAGAAGCAAATTATTCTATGTGAAAGTGACACTACTAAATAAAATAACTGTATAACTGAGCATGTTTTTATGTATAGTAAATTTAAATTTTACTTTTAGATCATATTTGCCCATTTTTAAGGTCAAATTTGCTTACATATATGTTGGTCATAAAAATCCGAGCCTTACTCATAATACATTCTTTATTGCAAATAAAACTGTGTGAAAGTTGCAATAAGTTCTGCGTTTGTTTGTTCATTCTAATAACAAGAGGAAAAAAGTTAATTTCATTCTGAAAAAAGTGTAATGAATGCTTATAGCAGTTTACTCAATTTTATAAATTTTAAAAACAATATGCTTAATAAAATATGAATTTATCTCTGTATCTGGAGCACTAGTATTCAGAATGACAATATTCATATGAGACAATATTCATTAATGGATCATAATCCAAATAAAAAAGAAATCTTGGTATTGGCTAATATATTGCCTGACTAGTTACTGATTTCTGGGTCTTATCCAATCAAGTGGCAACCAAATATAATAAAAAAATGTATTTCATTTTGTAGACAAACATTTTGGGTAATTGTATTGGAAACTTATGGATAAGGACAAAGAAAAACTATTGTTACACAAATAAATGTTACATTTATTTCAATATAATTCAAAAATATATGAGATAGGAATAGGTAAAAACAAATATGAACAATATCTTTCATCATTTGCGTAACAGTTTTTATTGAATATAAATAGCATTTAATACGGGACTAGGTTTATCGTGTGATTCACTTTGCTGCCTGGCACACACGGAATGTCTTTTGTACCCAACGGGCACACAGAGCAGCGCAGAGTAGTAGTAATAGTGGTAATAGTAGTAACAGTATTATCACATTCGAGTCACGTCACTTGGGCCGGCGAAAATAGCGCAGGACTACGTAGCCGAGAGTGCGGAAGAGCACCAGGAAGAGCAGGAGCACCAGCGTGTTGGCCCAGAGCGATGCCAGTCCAGCTCCTTGCACGGACAGGATGTCCTCCACGGCCACCCACTGGCTGCCCCGCGAGCAGGATGAGAACCTGCTTCTCTCAGCTGCGCACCTGCGAGAGGGAAAGTCGTTATAGCTTTACGTGTCGAGTGCCTTGTTTAATATGTATTGAAACACAGTTAGTAGGTGTTTCAGTCAAAATTATATTACCAGTCATTTATATCATGAAGCCAATCGCAACATTTCACCTTTAGTCATTATCTGTGGCTCTGCTCAGTTTAAATAAGGATTGGTAATATTACATTTTTGTACCAGCATGACACATTGTTATATACGAGTATAATGTTCTCCCAATATTTTTGTTTTAGCATGTTCCAATCAAACAACCCAAGCAGTATTAATAAGACTGAAAAAGTGTGTCTGTAATAATATTGGGACATGATTCAAGATTGACTGATTTTTATTGCGAGAAATATAAATAATGTATTGCAGAGTCAGAAATTTTAGTTATTATAAAAAGAAAGTCAATCATCTTTTTCTATAAATTTTTTTAAACAGAATCTTCAAAAATATTAAAGTTATTGCTTTCCTTCAATTGTTATTAGAAATTTCCTTTTTTTTCAGAAATAAGATTGCAGCTCTCACTCCTATTTAGTCATGTCCCAGATTCATTTTTGCTGTCTGAAGTGCAGCAAATGTCAGGTTGTTACAGTACCATATATCATGGTGACGAATGTCTACTTGTCTCAGTCTGCCGTACATATTAGGGGGGAAAAAAAACAACAGACCACTGTGAACAGGGTTTGTGTAGCAAGGATATGCGGCTTGATGTATAGGTGTTTCATATCAGCAAGCAGACACACTGATCTCTTTTGACATGTTAGAAATCTTATGACTCCATAAGATCATCCACATATCTCCACACCATTTATAAGGCTATTGAATAATTCAAAATTATTCTTTTTTTAAAAGTGTCTTTAGGCAGAATGCCTTTAGTAGATATGCTGAGAAGGCCGAACCTGTTACCACAGATCTAAGTTCAGGCGCCCATCTTAATCTCCAATCTATAGTGATGCTCAATAGTTTAACTTCATTTTCCTTTTGTGACATTGCTCCTATGGATTACCAAAAACCAGAAATTATATTGGATCTTTAGATTGAGAAGACTCCAACTATTTTTCCATCATTCAAAAACTTAAGGTGAGATATTAGGAAAGAGATGGACAGCAAAATCTTTAATCATCTGAAGATGTGTACTTACCTCAGAAATGGTATCACTGAGTGCAAGAAATATGTATTAGCCACAGTAATCTGTCCAACACTGTACATGTGTTTTGTGGAGATTGCAGAAAGTTTAAAATAACTTAAGTTACCCACTAGATTGGTCACCAACAAATCAATAACTTGTCTCAACCAAACGTGAATGGAATTAGAAGAAATCCAGATAGGAACTGAGATGTTGGAGCTGATTGACTGGAATATACTACACTCAGTCTTTGCGTTTGGTATTATAGTGGAGATTACATGAAATTATTTGGGGGGAGGTAGGCATCAACCATTTGTTCACATTACTGGTCCAAAACTGTAAGAGTAATTCAAAGTAATTATATCCTGTAAAGAAGAGCATTGAACAAGTAGGGTGTGGAACACAGTTTTATTACGATGGGGGTTCCACGTGTATTGTTTCAGATTCACTGCTCAATAATAATCTCATGGATGATATATGTTTAAACTCCAATGATGTGCTGTTTGTAGAATTTGTTATTACTGATAGATTTGTCTAGTATGTATCATAAAGTGAATGGAATAAGACTGAGGAATAAGATGTATATTCCGTAGACAATAAAGATGAGAAAATTGACAATGGCATGTAATTATATATTTTAATCTGGAATTTCCATGTAATAATTTTGAACAATCATTTAAGTCTGATATATGCATGAACAGGATTTTAGCCACAGGTATTTTAACACACTATTGAGTGACAGTAGAAAAAAAATCAATACCTTGGTAACTACTGCTGCTTGCCTTTGACCCTCTCCCTCCTGCTACTTGCCAAATAAAGTGCACTGCCCTTTTTGGATATGACAACAGGATTATATGTCAAAGCTGATAATCAGCTGCAGTATTATTCATTAAAATCTGTTGTCCTAAACAGTATGATTACATCAGCACCCTTTATACCTTTAACCACATAATTTAACTAACGAGTTCTCTCTACAAGAGATATAATGCGAAGAATTTAAATACACCAAGAACCTTAATATAAGAATGATAATTCCTGTATTATAATTATAGGAAAGGTAGATAAGTAATGACATGGATATACTTAAAAGCTCTATGGAGTTGATAAAAAAAATGGCACAACTGTTATAGATTTAAAAAAAATTCTTGCCCAAAATACTGAGACATAAGAACAATTTATTAAGACTCTTGTCTTCCTTGAACATCCTGACTGAAGTGGAGAGAATGGAATAATTCAGAAATGAAACTGGACTAAGGAAGGAGAGTTGTCTAGAATGATGATGGAGGGAAATAGTGAAGCAAGCCTATGGTGGCTGAAAAAATAATAAATGTTGTTGAGAAATGAGAAACTGATAGTAAAAAATACAACTAGAACTGGAAGTGTTGAATAAGTCTGTGTGTGCAGCATATGAATGTTGTAAAGATCAGACAAAAATAAGTTTGTTCATTTGGATTATGCTCCACACCGCAATTATTTTAATTTACAGGAATCAAATTTATTGCAAGAATGATGTTAACACTTAAATTAAAAGGTATTTGGGTGTCTTACTACAAACAAAGTATCATGGTTTGTTTTTTATTTCCTGATCATATACCTTATGGGCGTGCCTGAGAACTCGACAATCTGCATGTTCTGGAAAGCGTAGTGGACCATACTGAGGTACCGGACCCAGCACAGCCAGGGAGGGATGTTGGTGGCCAGGTAGCCACCAAACAGCTGAGTGGCCAACGTGTAGAGGGCGCTGATGGTGATTGACACCTGCATGTTCATACACGCTGCACCCACGAAGAAGCCGACACTCTGTGGATAACAAAAAGTAGACAGTGAGATAAAATGTGTAAATACTTATTTGTGATAATTTGTGAGTGGAGAATTTCCTGGTGTATTGATGAAATGAAATCTTCACAAGAGTTCAGCCAGACAGCATTGTAAAAATACAATGTTTTGACTAGACTGTTTGTGATTTCAGGTAGCAATATCTGAAGCAGGAGCAGAGTAGGCTGTCAAAACGTTGTCTTTTTATGACATTATCCAGCTGAACTCCTGTAAAGATTTCATTTCCTATTTACATTTCCTATTTTTTTTTTTTTTACAGATATGCATCTTTTCTTCATAATGAAGGAGTGAAAATTTCTCATGGCAAACATTTTTTGGCTGTCTCATCATAAAAGTTGGTTGTAAAATAAGAAATGGAAGGATGTGCCACTATCTGTTTGAGGTCAAGTAAGTTTATACTTGGATGTATTATGTTATTACATTTGGAAATATATATATCATACTTCATGGCTGGAAATGATGGATCATTCCAATATAGAACAGATGGTTACAGAAACTTAATCAACCCAGTTGAATTTCAGATTTTGTAAGATATTCATGTTTGATGTGGCCTTTAGTTCAGCTCACTGTAGTTGGCCTAGTTATTTAAAAAATACCTTGAAGTGGTATCCTCTCATTTCACTATGGTGTTTGACCTCTTTGTCTACAGACAGTTTTTTTATTTTATTTTAATGCTAATTCTGTTCATGTTTATTGTACTCCTAATGATCCTAAGTCTGTATTTTCTTCTTCCATTAAGTTAAACATTCCTGGATGCCTCATGATGTATAATCTTATGTCTCCCCTTCCAGTAAAATTTAACCCACATGTCAACTTAACACTATTCCAATTCAGTATGTTTTTATTCCGCGACTGTAAATAGACACAGTTTTGTTAAATCTTCTCTAATGCCAAATATGCTTATATTTTTTATTATTTGTGTCTGCCAAACATATTTGCATACTTTTATAACATTGGGTTTGATCACAAGTCTTTGTTATTTGTTCAAAGAGGGGTCCGATATTCAGGGAGACATATCCTCAATAGGCTCCAACACATATTAAATGTCTAGCAGATGGTAAGAATGAATTCAGGAAAAAAATTGAAAGAATGTTTAACTGACAACTCCTTCTACTCTGCCAAAGAATTTATTTCTAAGGTACCGGTATCTACAAAATAAACTGCCAGTAGTTTGTATAAATGTAGTTGACATAATTAATGTACCATGTGTGCTATGACTGTACATCTCCTGGTGTATGTATTATTTTGTTATGCAATTGTTTAATGTACCTTGTATGCTATGACTGTACATCTTCTGGTGTATGTATTATTTCATTATGGAATTGTTTATCTGTAAATTGACAACTTTCCACATCCCACAGAGACAGTCTCTTATATTGGTATCAATGGAAAATGAATGTATTGTATTGTACACTTTAACATTTTGATTTTATTAATGCTAATTTGCAGTCATTTTCCAATACTAAATACTAAGTATGAATAATTTTTCTGACCTAAATAAAATCACAACTCCATCAAAAAATCATATAGTCTTTACCAATGCTTGCCTTTTCAAAAAGTTCTACCACTGAGCAATGGAATATATTACCACTATCTCATTTTATTCTGCTTGGCTTTCACTGTAGTTCATTTAATTGATACAGACTGACTTAATACAAGTTGTGTACAACTTTCCAATATGTGTTCTTTATTCATCACACTTTCAGAATCTGTGTTTTTACTGCAGTCAACATAACCAAGCTCTACTCTTGCAGTTACAAATGTCATGCTTGCTTTCTCTTATTTTTCAGTGAAATCACTGTTATTATACTTTAATGTGCTTCCCCATTTTGCAGATAATATTAATATATTCTGATAAACCCTCAATTATTTTTAATATAATTTTTATTATTAAACAATACACTCTGATTTGTTACAAAATTTATCCTGTGTGACCAGTTTGAGGCACAAAGAAGCGAAACTGTATTGTTTGACCACTTTAAGGTGTTAACATATGAAAAACATATCATTTGGGTAGAAAAAGAGGAAAATACCTGTGAACTGGTGCTCTTCCAGTTTGTCAATATGATGTTGCCTTTACATGTTTGCCACTAGGTGGCATATACCTTGATGATTATTTGCTCAGCTGAACTTTGTTTGTTGGATTTATTTTCACTGTATATTGGTTTTACTGTTTTGTTAAAGGGTTTATCGTAATAAGATAGGTGACAGATGGGTTTGACACATTTCTTCCTCATTCTTAAAATTTGTTAATCAACTCTGGCCACTGTTTGCATTTTTTTCTCCTACTTACTTTTTCTACAGCACCTTTTAATATTTAGTTACAATTCTTGTGAGAATATTCTGATTATGTCATTTACCAATTTCTCAATATTTTCTTTCTTATCAGCTAGAAAGTGAACCTAAATATACTATTCTGTTCTTCCTGAACCTTTATTTGATACTATAATTTTCTTTTACTTCCTTAATTACTTCTTCCATGGAGAGGATGAGGTAAGAAGGCAATAGACTACAGAATTGATTGAGTTTTTAAACAAATGCTTGTTTCTTGTAGCTTTCTTAGGCAGTTTATAAATTATTCTTCCAGATATGTATGACAGGCCTGTCATCCAAAATATATACAATTTGCAAAATCTTTTTTCTTTGTTTAATTTACAAATGGTATAAATTATTTCATGCTTTACTTCAAACTTTAGTCTAATATTAACTGCAATACCAGGATTGTTTCTCTTGAACTCGAGCTTTCCATAGTAGTAAATATCCTGTCCACTTACATTTTTCTTCTTTTGTATATCACCCCAGTTATTAATTTTGAAGCATGTGGCACCTGTGATTAACAACGTGCTAACACACGTGCAAGCAGAGAAAATCATCACAGCCATGAAAGGTATACCATCTGAGGCCTTAGACAGCAATAGTCAGAATTTGCTGGCCAACTTGAGAAAGGAAGAACACAAAAATGCATCAGTTATACAGGAAAGAAGACTTAAATGGGTAGGATGTGATACCAAATGTTGATTAGGAAGAATGTGCCTACAGTCAATTGAGGAACAAGAAGAATGGATGGGAGATATACAAAGAAAACTGGTAAAGGCTATAAAGGAGCTGGAATGGGATTCATTGCAAGACAGGAGGAGGATGAGGAGGGTCATGGGAGTGTACAGGGCATATACTGGCGATGAGGCATGGAAAGATATTGCAATAGGTATGAAAAGTAGTGCATGGAAGGGAAAAGATGACCATGACCACAAGCTGGCACTCGATTTCAGGCTCAAGGGTGTGGGAAGATTCTCTTTTTTAGGTAAGGGTGTCAGGGATTGGAATGAGTTACCAAGACAAATGATGAATAATTTGCCGAAAACTTTGAAAGAATTTAAAGATAAAATTTGTAGAGAGAAAATGTAGGTAGGTGCAGGATAGGGGGAAGATGGGTGTGTAGGGAAATTGCCATCGGAGCCTGTGCTCCATTGCAATTAAATTAAATTAAATTAAATTAAATTAAAGGTAGTGTTGAGGAGAACCAGCACAAACAGCAGAGTAGGAGAACCATCATGACAGAATTCTGCATGGAAAGAAATGGTGCTAAAGAAAAATGGAACTTTTAATGAATGGTTTAGGTTTAGAACTGAAGAAACCAGGGGAACATATAAGAATAGAGATAAGTAATTTTAATTTATTGTGCAAGAGGAAAGGAGGAAGTGGTTAGAAAAATAAGCAGAAACCATAGAGGAGACAGTAAAGGGAATGAGAAAGTACTGTTCACAACTGTTAATAATACAGAAGAAGTAGGACTGGATCAATTAGACTAGTAAAGTTGTGAAATGAGCATATGAGGAATACAGCGACAAAACTGAACAGGAAAAAAATTGAAAGGAGATATATGAACATTAAGAGGATAAATGATGAAAGAGTAGAATTTGAAACTGGAAGGAAAGAGACCTTGATGACGACTAAAGAGAAAGATGGATTAAAGGAATAATAATGAGAAACCAAGATAAAGGAGCATAGTGGACAACAGAGGAATAGGAGGGAAAGTGGAAGGACAGAAGACATTAAAGAGGACTGTGTTTCTGATAAATGTGGCCATAGGCTGGAAGCTGACCAAAATAGATTTTATACTGATAGTATACCATGTTTTACATTTTTTATCTTGTGTTTTCTCAACTAAGATTAACCTTACACATTTGAAATAAAACAATTTATTAGTAGAAGAAGTAATAGCAACAGTGGCACAATAATGTGTTCTCAGGTACTGTCACTTCTTGACAGGCTTATTGTCATGGTTTAGTTTTTTTCTCTACTCACCTGTGCGACGACTGTGTTGAGGAGCAAGAATGCGAGCAGTGTGAAGAAAACTGTGACGGAGCGCAGTCCGAGCATGGGGTAGGAGATGACGTGGTAGGCTGCCGGCAGCGCCACAGTGAGGGGCAGCTCGCCCACCATCTTAGCCAGGTAATAGGCCGACAGCCGGTACGAGCCGGAGAGGCGTTCCTTGTTCACCACCTCGCGCTCGGGGGGAACTGCAAGCAAAACGGGGGTCTTAAAGGCAGGCTCATACAGACTGCTAATTATGGGCCCTAATATTTTAGGTGGCCAAAGATACCAGATTTGTCAGGGACTGACGGAGAAAGGCTTTCCAATTCCCATTCACGATCTTAGAATTATAAAGGAGGTGTTGCGTTCAGTATCAGTTTTGAGCAAAGTGCCCTCCCAGGAATGCCAAGACATTCAGTTGGTAACAGGTTGATTCAGTCTGTGGGCCAATCTGAACCGATAGCTTCGAGGAGAAAATTCATAGAAAGATAATTATTTTGTGCACGCTGAGCCAAGGGCGTATCCAGGTTCAGAACTAGGGGGAGGGGCAAGATTTGAACTTGGGGGGGGGGGGGTGTTTGGCAACTCATATTGGTGTTGAGGAAGTGGGGTGGGGAACTGAAACAAGTCGATTTCTTACAAAACGAAACTCAAACCTATTGAGGAAACTATTTTTATCATTGATTAACATATTAATCCAACCACTCAATCTAAGGACGTACTATGTAGTTAAGATCGTAACTCAATTAGAGTTTTTTTACGTAAACATCAACTGTCTCGAAATCTCAGAAAATTTTTCACTAACTTTTGTTTGTCAAT
This sequence comes from Vandiemenella viatica, assembly GCA_031002005.1. NCBI lineage: Eukaryota > Metazoa > Arthropoda > Insecta > Orthoptera > Morabidae > Vandiemenella > Vandiemenella viatica. The sequence continues at coordinate 26,757,911 of JARYHS010008074.1, read as the reverse complement.
ATTTCATGGTATTCTTTCACGAAATTTTGATGCACACTCATCAGGCATAATCCAGTCAATCTTTTCTCTTCCATAGTGCTCTCAAGCCAATTCTTCACTCGTCAAAGCGTACTGAAGGCAACTTCATTTTTTTCCCCCTCGATAAATACGCCCATGCGCTCAGCTACAATCGTTATCAAACTGTAGTTACTCGCACCACATTTCACTCTAGTCTGACTGAGTTTGTAAGTAGTTTGATCTCTGAGGATTATATATTTAAAGAATCCGATGACCTCTCTCTTTTCTGACAGCGTTTCAATCTAAATATTGAGCATTTACTGAAATTCTCCCAGAAATGTTCTTGCAGGAATTAATAAATGGTGTGTAGCAAAAAATTTCCGCTATCTATATTCTTGGAAATTCATTCAAGAGCACTTCCCTATTTGGATGTTTGCAGTAGTTCGCTGTCACATGTAAGTTAAAGTTTTACTGTAATTCGAATTTTATGTCTCGTTGATGCCAAGATCATTAGAGCTGTTAGATGATTGTAACAAAGGAACGAGACTGAAATTGACCATAACCTTTTGAAGGAACCATCTCGATGTTCAGGAAACTGCGGAAAAACCGAAATCTGGCTATCCTGGACCGAGGATCGAGCGTATGCGAGACAGTTTAATTACTTACAGGAGGAGAGTGCTCCGAAGTGGGCGTAGAGCATCCAGTAGGTGGTGGAGAAGAACATCCAGCCCTGGAGGTCGTGCAGCGCCTCCTCTCGTCGCTCCAGCTGGAACCACAGCAGGCCCGCCATGGCGCCCAGGGACACGGTCTGCACCCAGTTCAGCTTCGACAGCATGCGTGGTCGCGCTTCTGCGAAGTTGCGCTGCGACAGCACCTGTACACACCACGATAGACTTTATTACATATAACTGGTTACGGTTTCCAAACTTTTGCTCCCTCTATTTTCAAGCATGCGTAACACAATGTAGGAATATCAGTCTCTTAATTGTGATGGATGAGGGTGCGGCGACTGATAGGATTTGTGGATTAGAACCCACACATTGAGGTTTTTCGTGGATCAATGTTTGGAATGTTATCAGTTTCTGGTTACAGAATACATGTTCACCAACACAACACGCGGCCCATAGATAAGTACCCTGGATCGGTGAAACATCAAGATATTGGACGTCCAGGATTCCATCTGGAGACCAGTGGGTTAAACTAAACCGGCCACGCCAAATACAACGCTTGACTGTGGAGCTCCTAATTAGACATTAATTAGTGAATGCTTTCTGAGGACGTACAATGGACTATCTCAAGATGTTATCAGCGCTACAACTTCCATCTTAACATGGATAAAAGAACTGGACATCGATTTGTGAATGTTAAGAACTTTTTTTCCTTGTATATATTTAAATGAAGTATAATACCTGCTTAGACATACGTTAAATAAATACCTAACAGATAAGTGCTGAATTTTTCAATCTCTTACTAGTCTTAAACCATTTTGACTGTATAATGAGTGAGGAATATATTTTAATATATAATTTTGTGTGACCTTCATGAACTGGTGACATAGTTTTGCGCAATATACTTCTTGCCGTCTATTCTGACATTCAAGGTATAGGCGATCTACAGTTTAACGTGGAATCTGAACCACGGAAGCGTTCTGGAGTACTTCACAACACACAGCAAGCTGCGCCAGAAGTGGAGGGCCTTTGGAAAATTCCAGCCGAGGCCGGGGGCTTTCCAACCCACAGTCGGACGCCTCAACCGTTGAGCCGACAACACCACATAATTTACAGGATACAATGAGCTCTGTCGTAATTGCTTGTTTGAAACGCATCTTGCCCTGACTATTACTGAAGCAATAAACTATCTGCGAATGGGAAGGTCAGTGTTGAGTACAGTACCTACATTAATATCTGACTTGATCTAATATCGATTACAGAGAAGAATGTTCTAGCACTTACTATATCTTTGGAGATCTACAACAAAGAGTAGTTGGTAGTCTGACTGTTGTGAAGTGAACATGTAGTTATGAATTGTAATGTGTGTGTGTGTGTGCCTAAATAAAAGAATAATTAATTACAGACCGTACAGTATGATTAACAGTCAGTAATCTACATGTTATTCATTACTTAAAGAAGGAAGCTTACTAGCAGTACTACAAAATTCAGAATTATGGCGAGAATCTGACGATAATTTAACATGACTAGACTAAATGTAAGTGTTTAAATGCAAGAAACGCGTAGTAGGTCCTAATCATATGACGAATAAGGAAAAACAAATTATTTTTGACCAATGAAATATTCGATGGTAGTTATATATGATAAAAAGTTGCAGCTTGTCAGAATGCGTATTAAAAAACGAATTTTCAAGAAATGTAATGTAAGTTTAACGGACAGGGCGTTTAAAAGTCTTGAGAGACCACAAAGTTTTATAATTCAATTCCTTAACTTCTCTGGTACATCGTCTCATTACCCTCTCCAGTAAATGAAGCATTTTGTAACCTTTTCCTACCATCTGCCCAATGTGTCCTGCCCAGTCAAGTTTATTATCAAATGTTATGCCGAGATATTTACACAAGACCATTCTCACACTTCTCTTTGTCTCCCTTGTTAGTATCTCTTAATAGTTCCTCCCCATCGCATATTTCGGTTAGGCTCGAAGTGAGTATTGTAGATGTTTCTACCTTCACGACTGAAGAACTCAATCGATATCCATTTTAAATAATCACATTTAGTAGATTGTGAATTAATCTGACACTTGTAAAAGAGATAAAGAAAGCTGATAATATTGTGGTGGCTAGGTAGTAGATTCTTTACTTTTCGTGGTAGTCATTTATATTCTCTTGACAGTTTATTTTATCGTCTGCTTATACGACCAATAATCTTGATACGCTTAACGAGTTTTTAAGATTTTTAATAAGTTACAAGCATACAGTTTAATCTAATTTATATGACGCTTGATATATATAAAACAGAAGATGCAAGATTCTGAGATTGCAAATAATGAATTAACTATACGAAACTGCAGAAGCTTGCTCCGTGCATACCGATAAACGGAAATTGCATTTTAGGCTGAACAAGACATTTTGATGACTGACTGCTTCGACTAGATATAGAAATTACCATCCAGTGAGATAAAAATGAAAAAATGAAAAACACGAACATATATACAATGCTCCTGCTAAGAGTTAATTGTGAAAAGGTGACAATAACTCATTGCTTACTAATAATTTAATAACTAGGAATCAAAAACGAATGATAGGAACATCATTGCTGTAATTTAGGCACAAGAAAACGACTGTCATGTACATCACTGAAAAATATAAAGCAAACAATGCTGACGTCTTGTAATGTGACTACAGCATGGGCCCCGGCAGGATTACTTTAGGGAAGGTGTATCTGTTTTTTTTTTTTTAGTATACATTATATATATAACATTTATTACATATTAACTAAGGATACTGAATTTATTGACAAGGTATTGAACAAATTTGGACAACAACCTAGGCGCCTTAAGTTATTATTCAAACAGTGACTTTAATAATAAAATTTTTGTTTCTTAATATTTTTCTGTGTATTTTCTTTCATAACAGTGGGGGAGGGTGCAAGTGCACTCCCTTCCCGGCGCCCTTGGACTACAGTAACCAAAATCTGTAAATTAAATAAGGGACCGTATGTTACATGGTCACTATCGGGTAATAATGGAAAATGACAGTCCTCTGAACCAGTGAAAGGACTGTTGAATACAGCAATAGTCTGTCGCTATATCGACGCAATTACCAAACATAATGTTATGAAAATACAGGATCGAGATCTATACTAATAACAGAAATGTGTATGTCTGTCTGTCTGTTACATTTTCAGGGTTAAACGGTAATCCGATCGTGATGAAATTTGACAAGGAGATGCAATTTGCCTTTAGAAAGGTCATAGGATACTGTTTTCTATGTAAATAGTACATATTGTCATGGAATTATGAAAAACTATCTGAACTGTGAAAGACAGACGCGTAATATGTATACGTCTCTGTAACGTTTATCAGCGGAATGCTTTGGTAGCGCAGTGGATAATTTGCTTACTTCATAAAATTATCCATGTGGGCTCCGGTTCAAATCCCGCTGAGAGAAAACATTTTTAAGATTTGTTTTTGATCGTATGAGCCAGGCGTGGGAGTTCCGTTTTAAAATGTAGGTCCCTTAAATTCGTGGGTGGAATGCGTGGCAGATCGTAGACGGCCTAACAGTGCCGTAAGCGTTTACCTTATCTATGCTATACAGGTTCCTCAGGCTTTATTTCTCTCGCAGGCAGTTTGTGTATGATCGACACTAATCTTTATATATAAAGATGAAAGTATGTTTGTTTGTTGGTTTGTTTGTTTGTTCTTCATACAAATCCACAGTTTTAATCCGATCTCGATGAAACTTTGCACACTTATCCTTTGAAACAAGGAGAGAAATACTGTCTACATTTGGTTGAAAAATTATCTGTATAAATAACACATGTTGTCTCATAACTTCGAAATACGGCGATAGACAGACACGTTGTATATGTTCGTCTCCGTACCGTGTATCCGTACAGTGGACTGGCAGCTTCGTGGTTGAAGCGCTTGCTTACGAACGTAGTGGTCTCCGGTTCAAATCTCCGTGGAGGCTAAGATTTTTAAAAATTGTTTTTCATCGTAAGAGTCAGGTTATTCGGATTGAATGTTAAACTGTAGATATTAGAATGTTAGGGGTGCAATGCGAGGCAAATCGTAGGTAGTCTTGCAATGTTGTAGGTGTACACTTCTTTACGTCATAATGATCCCTCAGGTGTTCGCAGTCAATGTGTGAGTGTGAACCACAGTAATTTTATTATAAATACGGAAGTAAGTCACTGTCTTTTTGTTACGTTTTGACGACTAAATGGCTATATCGTTGTGACGCAATTTTATAAGGAAATCTGTATGAAGGGCACAGGATATTTTTTCCAGTATGATTAACAGTTGTAGTCACGAAATTTTGAGACCTTATCGAATGGTTACAGAAATATGTTGGAAACTGATTCTCATCAAGGGGGCATCCATAAATTACGTGAGGTGAAATAGGGGGGGGGGTTCGGCGAAATCTCACCAGATCTCACCAGGGGGGAGGGGGGGTCTACGGAAATCTCACGTGAGATTTTGCGAAAAATTTGGGGACAGTAGAGTCAAAAAAAAGGTCTACAGTTTGCGCCGAAAGTCGATTTTAGGAGGTTATTTCGTCAAAAAAGTTAGGGTGTGACCTAAAAAAAAAAAAAAGGTCTACAAAAGTTTCGAGGGCGATATAGTGATAGCTTTCCTGTCATATTATTCCTACTCGATATTGTTTGGGACCAATCCTTCGTTAGCAACTTTCTATATTTAATTCTAGCAAAAAAAATTCTTAATCCACGCGTACGAAGTCGCGGGTACGGGCTAGTAATGTTATAAATGCGAAAGTAGATCTCTCTCTTTTTGTTACGTTTTGACGACTACATGGGTGTTCCGATATTAATGGAATTTGAAAAGGAAATACTTTGTATCTTTAGGAAGGACACAGGATCCTTTTTTTCGGTATGAATAACAGCTTTAGTCATGAAGTATTGATAACTTATTGAATAGTGACAGACAGATGGATGCGTGTGTGAGACTGTAATGATAATTCGGTTGCTCTGACTGTGCTTCTCTCGCATTCAGTTAGTGTATGATCTGTTCATAAATTTCATTTATACACAAAACTAATTATTTAGTATAGATGTTGATTTGCTCTGCACTTTACTATTACTTTCTGTCTGCCTAAAAGTTTCTGGCATCAGTTTATTTTGTCTTCTTTTCTGACATCAGACCTAAGGTGTAGCTCTAGCAGAGCACGGCAGCTTAATTTATTAGATCCCAAGAATCTGATGCTCATGCTGAAGAAAGAAGAGAATATAAAGCTGAAATTGAAGCTGCCCTCAGTTACCTCCTCCCCCCATATCCCACATCTTCGTTTTTTCTGTTTTTAAACATTTTGGAAATCGATTCTCTCCATGAGACAGGTTCGACGGTAGAATGGTATAGATATGGTGTTCCTTCATATTGTGCAGACTCATTGTTGTTTGAGACAAATCTTAGGTATCTTACAGCAGTCTATATCCAATTCTAGCAATGAAATTCAAAGTCCACGGGTACGAAGTCGAGGATAACAGCTAGTTTTCTATAAATCTTCTTGGAATGATTTCAGTATGCGGTGGAATACTGGAGAGGCATTTCGACTGCAGCTGCTTCAGAAGTCATATGTTTACGCAGTCGCTTTACGGCGTGTGTAGACAAATAAGCAATGCCTGCCGTAAATCTTCCCCGACAAAGGCTTTAAGTCTAAATCACATTTCTGAAGTGAAACTTCTTTGAGCGCGTTAAGGAGAAATTTGTTAACGTCACGAGTTACGCTAAAAGTGCGCTGGCGCAGTAAAAATGTTAAATCTTGAATTGCTTTAGTACTCACAGAAAATCACGTGACGACGTCAGACAGTCTCATCTACATCTACATCTATACTCTGCAATTCATAATTACTGTGGGTGGCAGAGGGTGCTGAGCACCAATCTTATTTTAGAGTATTCCAATCCCGAACAGAACGAGGAAAGAAATGTATCAGTACGGCATCTTATCTCTCGAATATTATCCCTTCTGTCATTGCGACCTAAATAGGTTGGCGGAAGAAATATTTCGTTGCACTCGTAAATTAGAGATTATCGCATATTCTCCAACAAATTTAAACGAAAACGACGTCGTCTGTCCGCCAAACAATCCCAGCCTACCCCACGTATCAGCTCTGTGACACTTACATAAGGACTGTAACTAGCAGTCACGAATCGAGCGGCTCTCCTCTGTAATTTCTCTAACGTGTCAATCAATCCCTTGCGATAACGGATCCCAAATTGCACAACAGTATTCAAAATGCGGACGCACTAGTGTTTTGTACGCTATTTCCTTTGTATGAGCATTGCAGCTTCTCAAAATACAACCTATAAAACGTAGTTTAGAATTAGCTTTGCCTACGACTGAAGTTATCTGCAAGTCCCATTTCATGTTGCTTTGTACTGTTACGCCTAGATACTTCAGGGAATCGACCGTGTCAACAACTGAATTGTTAACTATGTACTCGTGAGCAAACGGGGTCTTTTTATTACTTATTTGCATTGCCTTGCACTTTTTACAGTTAAGTGTAAGCTGCCATTCACGGCACCATTCAGAAATAACATCCAGATCGTGCTGTATTTCTAAACAATCGTCATAGCACCCCACTTCCCTATAAATAAGTGCATCATCAGCAAAAAATCGCATCCTGCAATTAACGTTGTCGCCGAGATCGTTTATAAAAATTAAGAAAAGAAGTGGTCCTATTACACTTCCTTGAGGAACGCCCGAAGTAACATCTAGCTTTGAAGAAACTTCCCCGTCAACAACGACATACTGCGACCGACCAGTTAGAAAATCGCGTATCCATTCGCAGATCTGATCAGATATACCGTACGCTCGAATCTTCGCCAAAAGGCGGTTATGTGGTACAGAGTAAAAAGCCTTCTGGAAATCCAAGAAAATAGCATCAACTTGTAATCCTGCATCGATAACCTTCATTACGTCATGCGAAAATAGAGCCAGTTGCGTTTCACACGAACGGTTCTTACGAAATGCGTGTTGGTTTGCTGTAAGTAACTCGTTTTCATCCAGAAACTTCATAACGTTAGAGCATATGACATGCTCCAGAATTCTGCTGCAGACAGATGTTAGAGATATGGGTCGATAATTCCTAGGATCTCTCCGATCACCTTTCTTGAAAACGGGAATCATCTGCGCTATTTTCCAGTCAGAAGGTACTTTTCTTTCTTCTAAAGATTTACGAAATATATCTGATAGAAATGGTTCTATTTCTTCCGCGTATTCCGAAAATAATCTACTGGAATACCATCAGGACCCGGTGCCTTCCCCCACTTCAGGAGCTTTAATTGCTTTACTAGACGACCCGTGCGAAAATTTCGCGAATAAAATGCGATGAATAGTGAGGTTAAATGCTTGTAATATAATGAAAAGTAGAACCGTAATATAGTAGCAAGTTTTGTTTTTGTGTGTGTGTGTGTGTGTGTGTGTTTGTGTGTGTACACATCAAAATACTCGCAACATATTACGAAACAGTTAGGAAAATTAAAAAACTCTGTATTTATGACAAACTCTCACTGACCTTAGCAGAATAAATTAAACCTGAACAAAATGCACACAACGTATCAATATCTCTGAAATACTTGTTGATGTGCGAGGAAAATAAATACCTGGTGACAGAAAAATGCATTGTAAAAATACTAATACTTTTGCCCTCTAAGGTCAGAATTTTGAAAAATTTCTATATTAAAATGTGGTAACGGAACGAAAGATATTACGAAAACCTCAATCTTTAAAATGATACCTCGTTTATCAATTTTGTTTAATTGTTAAGGGAGATAAATGGCTCCAGATACAAAAAACGCATTTTAGAAAAATTGACATTTTTACCCTATAAGATTCAAATTACAAAAACATTCCTTTCTTAAAATATAATGTTACCACGGCGGTGACCTTATTCTTTTATATGATACCTCATTTATCTATATCTGTTAGATATTAAGGGAGATAAATCGCGCGTGACACAAAAATACGTTATAGAAAAACTTATACTTTTTCCCTTTATGGGATGAATTCAAAAAACATTGTTTCTTAAAATATGATGTCACAAAGCTGAAACATAACTCCTTATAATACTACTTCATTTATCGATTTTGGTTAGATATCCAGGGAGATAAATGGCTCGAGATACAAAAAACGCATTTTAGAAAAATTGACATTTTTGCACCTTAAGGGTCGAATTACGAAACATTCCTTTCTTAAAATATAATGTTACAACGGCGGATACCTTATTCTATAAAATGATACCTCATTTATCTACATCTGTTAGATATTAAAGGAGATAAATCGCTCGTGACACAAAAATGCGTTATAGAAAAAATTATACTTTTCCCTTTATGGGATGAATTCAAAAAACATTGTTTTTTAAAATATGATGTCACCAAAGCTGAGACAATATTCCTCATAATCCTACGTCATTTATCGATTTTGGTTAGATATCCAGGGAGAAAAATGGCTCGAGATACAAAAAACGCATTTTAGAAAAATTGACATTTTTGCCCTTTAAGGGTCGAATTACGAAAAATTCCTTTCTTGAAATATAATGTTACCATGGCGGAGACTTCATTCTTTAATATGATACCTAATTTATCTATATCTGTTATATGTTAAAGGAGATAAATCGCTCGTGACACAAAAACGCATTTCAAAAATATTGATACTTTTGCCCTTTAAGGGTCGAATTCCGATCAATTTCCGTCTTAGTATATGACTTCACTAAAGCGGAGATCTTAATTTTTAAAATGATACTTCATTGAACGATTTCAGATAGGTATCAAGGTAGAGAAATGATTCATAACACAGAAAACAGCATTTTTGAAATATTGGCATTTTTGCCCTTAAAGGGTCTAATTCCCAAAACTTTATTTCTTAAAATATAATGTAACCAAAGTGGAGACCATATGCATTAAAATGACACCTCATTCATTGATTTCGGTTAAGTATGAAGGAAGATACAGGCTTGTGACAAAAAAATACCTTATAGAAATAATATATATGATGATACCTACACTATCAATTTGAACTGGATCCATCTCAAATTCTACACGTCGTGCAAAAGCGGGAATGTTTTCGTCAGTGAAAGAGTTTTTAAATTCGGTGTTAAATACGGTAGCTTTTTCGCGGCTGTCATCAACTTCCCGACCGTCTTGTAGTAGAACTGACATATTGTTGTCACTACCACTAACTTTTTTTTCATACGACCAAAATTTCTTTGGGTTTTCGTTGAGACTCATAGAAAGTGAGTTGCATCTAAAGTCGTTAAAAGCCTCGCGCATCGCATTTTTAACATGTTCTCTTGTCTCAGCTAACTTTTCTAAATCACTCCTATACATCGTCGTCCTTGAGCGTGCATGTATCTTCCTTTGTTTTTTAAGTAACCGTTTAAGTTCACGTGTATACCACGGGGGATCGTTCCCGTCCCTGATTGACCTTTTCGGTATATGTAAGTCCATACCTTCCCTACCAGTATATTTACATCCGGATGAGTCGTCATTATTACACAGTGCACCACTAGTTTTAGTTGCTGTTTATTTATATTCGTTCGATGTGGATGGTTTCGTTATAGTCTCTGATCGCTGTTATAGGGAGAGAAGAAACAATATGGAATCACGTTTATTTGGCGATACAGTTAATATATTAATGCGCGTGCTATATTGATTATTTATATTCATTCCATGTAGTGGTTTCATTATATTATCGATCATTGTTACAGTATAAATAGAAATATAGAACCACATTTATTAATGTGCGTGCGATGAAATATTTCCTTTTCATGCAGAAATATTAGCATTCGTATTTACAACAGAGGAAATGAGTTATTTAAGCGCTTAAAATTGTTATTAGTATTATTATTAATTTTAATTGCGATGCAGCTGACACTCCAGTGGTAATTCCCCTAGTCATCTAATTACCCCTTTTTATAATTTTTTTTAATTTTCTTTTATCATTGGAGTGTTAAATTCCTCCCCCATTTACTTTTCCAATTTACAAATTTTAATTTTAAATTCCTTAAGCGTTTTTGCACTCTAATAGATGCACCGGTATTTTTAGTTGCTTTTTATTTTTTAGTTATGAGCTATAGATTTGTGTTCAAGCAGACAGTTTTGACAAGCTTTTTGGGAGGACGGTGGTTCAAATCCCCGTCCGGGCATCCAGATTTGAGTTTTCCATGGTTTCCCAAATCACTCCAGGCAAATGCCGGGATGCTTCCTTCAAAAGGCCATTACCGAATTCCTTCCCATTCATTGCCCCCCATTCTTTCCCGTCTCTAAAGACCTCGCTGTTAGAGGGACGTTAAGCAGATAAAAAAAAAAAAAATTGACAGGCTTAGCGAAAATTGGTTGTAAGAACGGTTCTCAGATAATTTTATCCAAGATGTTCTCTGATATAAAAGAATTAAATATGTAATACATACAAATCTAGCTAGTGTGATTTAAGTTTCTAATGTTTTTTATTTGTCTATGAGAATAACTTGGACAATGTACCAAGTTAATATAGTATAGTTTGTCCATTCGAATGCGAAAGAAACATAACAAAAAATACACAGAAAAATACTTCGAAGCTTCACTTCCTACGCTTGTAAACACTGATACACGCTCCAGTATTTTTTAAAGTTGTTTTGATTCTCTTTGCTCACATAAATGAAAGTGGCTCTATTTTCTGATTCGTAGGGAAAAAAAAAGGAAGCCATTTAATATACGATACCCAGTGAATTCCCAAAGAAATGTGACGATGAAAATAAAGTCTGATACCTTGTTAGCATTCCAGTGCATTGTGGCAGCATTCCGTGTTTAGTTTACTGCTGTGTTGCTCGCCCAAGAGACACAAACTTTACTCTCTGCGGCCGCATCAAAGCCGTTCCCTGCGCCGCATATATCGCCGACTCGGTGTGGGCAAACAAGCTCGCTTTGTAGGTCGGTGCCTTGAATCCCTGCCACGGAGGTTCACGCTTTCCACTCGTACTGAAGCCTTCTCTACCGGTTCAAAAACCACAACTGCTAACCTTATCGCATGGTCTGAATAATATTATTTTATGTAACAGGACAAGAGAACTCTCGATATCAACGAACATTTCGCAGTAAATGAACGGTTCAGTATTATAAACTTCGGTTTTCCACAGTTTTACGATTTTTTTTGATGACGCGGGACGCCGAGGTAACTACAAGCTGGAAAAAAGATAGGGGGCAAAGAACGGGGAGGAATTCGTTATGGACTTGTGGAGGTGCCATCCCAGCGTTCGGAAGGACGCGTGTTCAAATCCCGGACCGGACATCCATGTTTCGGTTTTCTGAAGGAGTAGGCGGGAATGGTTCCTTGATAAGGTCATGGCCGAATTTCTTCCCGTTCATTATCCATATCCTCTCCCGGCTATAATGAGCTCAACGTCATCAAGCAGAAAAGCTCGAAGCCAAAAAAAAGAGAGAAGTAATTTCCAGTGATGCCGAAAGAAGAACGATTTAAAAAATCAAAAGAGACCATACTTCAAAGAGAAAGATCTTTCAAGATCAGATGTTGTTTGAGGTCTCGGAAAGAAATTTGTAAAACTGCAGGGGGGGGGGGTGCTAGGAGGCTCAAGCCCCCCCCCCAAACGTATCTAGCTCCACCCCTGACATTGTAGTTTTCAGACCTTTTTTTTTTTAGCTCTACGGATTTGAGGCCCGAGGAGGCTATAAATATTACCTTTTTCCCGACTCAAGCCCCCTCCCCAAAAAAAACCAAAATCCACTGAACGCAAGCCCTCTGAACCAAAATTCACTCAAGCCAAGCCCCCCCCCCAAACCAAAGTCCGCTCAAGCCCCCCCAAAACAAAATTCTGGATCCGCCCCTGTAAAACTGTATATATGGAGAATGGTTGGTAATTCATATAACAAAAAAATCTCACTTTAAAAAATCCAAAATACCGAGCGTGGTGGGTGAACGGTCGCATTCGGGAGGACGCCGGTTCGAATCCCCGTCCGGGCATCTAGATTTGGGTTTCCATGGTTTCCCCAAATCACTCCACGCGAATGCTGGGATGCTTCCTTCAAAAGGTCATGGTCGAATTCATTCCCCTGCCTTGTTCCCAGTTCCTTCCCGCCTCTAATGACCTCGACGTTGACAAAGCGTAAAGCCATAAGTAAAAAAAAAAAAGATACCAAAAGGAAGACAAATGAAGTATGCTACTGCTGCTACAGTATGACGCTGAAAATTAAGTACACGCTCAAAGAACGAAATGAACATGTGATGGAGATGATGGTGATGAAATAAGTTTGAACGGGAATCAAGCAGAAATCAGAGACACGATATTCTGAAACATGCGCTGATAGTTAAATCGTTAGCGGCAGGAACAGCCGAAGACAAGAACCGTAGTTGAATGACGTTTAAGACAGGTGTAGTTTGTAATTGATATGTTGAGACGAAGAGAAAGAATAGAAAGAGTTGACGGATTACATCAAACCAGTCAGGAGGCTGAAGACAGGAAAACATTACAGGAAACGCAAACTTTGCAAGACAAGTGGTGAAGTCATGGTTGGGTCTACAGTTTAACATAGTATCCGTTATACAAACAAAACTTAAGATTTCTTTCGAAAAAACAAAGATTATGACAAATATACCAGACACTCCTACGAGAGTCCGAGTAGGAGCTCATAAAATAGAGGTGGTTAGGAGTTTCAAGTACCTAGGGGAATGGATTGAATGGAACAACCTTGAAGGTAAAACAATGGAAGCGAGAAGGACCAAAATGGAATTAGCCTTCCAGAAGACCAAAAACACTTACAATAAGAAAAGCCTCTCTTGGAACACAAAGATAAGACATTACAACACAGTAATTAAGCCGGAAGCACTCTATGCAGCAGAGACACTAGTCATGGGGAGGAAAGGACGAATGGAGAAATTGGAAATCAAAGAGAGGAAAATTTTGAGGAAGATCATGGGTCCCAAATTCCAGAATAACAAACAAGTTTTCTACAGAAACGAAGCTCTCTACGCAAAGTCCGAGAGACTCTCGGAAACCACGAGAAAAAAAAGGATTGATTTCTATGGACACATATTCCGAATGAATCCTAACAGAATAACAAAAAAAATCTTTGACTTCTTTTATAAAAAAAAGACTAAGCCCAACTGGTTTGAGGAAGTGGAAAAGGATCTGAGAGAACTCCAGATTACCGAAGTGATGTTAAAGAATGGTACAGCCAAGACCGTGACCAAAGACAAAAGTAAGAGGTTCCAAGTTGCGATAAACACCAGAAAACCGATTCAAATATCAGAAGAGGAAAGAAGGAAGAGATCAGATAGAATGAAGAAATACTGGGAGAAGAAGAAAACGCAAGCATCCAAGAAGTGATTGATCTGACGTACCCCAAAGATGGGTGATTCGGAAAAAAAAAACATAGTCTGTAAAAATTCCTAGCAGCACCGGGATTTGAGCCGATTACAAGGCAAGCGTCCCAACCTACGTGACTCTTAAATTCGAGACGTAATGGTCGTATTAAAAAGAAGTTATGGTCTCAGTGACAGCGGACCAGCTGGTTCGTGCGACAGGTCGTGAGGCCTGTTGTTGTTCACGTCGCCGGCCTCCCCAATGAGGCTGCCGGCTCAAGTGGATCCTATTGGCGCTGCCATTGCCATTGCCATCTGGGTGAAGGTCGCGGGGGGGACGGACGTCCAATTGACCAGGGGGCCCTGGACAGGGGCAGGCGACGGCCCCACCCTGCCCACGTGCAAGCCAAGTCAACCCTGCGGTCCCCCCTTAAGAACACGTGGTTCACAAAAATAATAACGCACAACAAATTAGCACAAAAGTTTCACGATTAGCAGGTATGACACACTTTTCTCCTTTACCATAAATAGTATTTAACCCATTAGTTGACGCGTTTCGGCTCTTAAATTACACCGAGAGTGGTGGTGTAACGGTTAGCGTTCTCGCCTCGCATTCGGGAGGACGCCGGTTCGAATCCCCGTCCGGGCATCCAGATTTGGGTTTTCCATGGTTTCCCCAATCACTCCAGGTAAATACCGGGATGCTTCCTTCAAAAGGCCATGGCCGAATTCCTTCCCATTCCTTGCCCCCATCCTTTCCCGTCACTAAAGACCTCGCTGCTAAGAGACGTTAAGCAGTTAAAAAAAAAATATTAAATTACGCACATTCTATTTAGTTTCGTCTCCCAGTATTTAAGTTACTGAAGCGAAATGTCGAACCGGTTCCCAAAATAATCTGTCAAGTCGGAGAATATGATTTCTTGGCGAAAAATTAAACACTGACGACATTTGTTAGAATTACGTCTACTTAAACAGAGAGCGGTGTGGGTGCTCATCCAAAACTATATTAAATACACTATTCGCAAAAGAATTCAAAAGAACAATAGTGCTTAACTGACGAAAACAATTGAACCTTCTAAGACTTAAATGCGAGAACATTGCTTTAGAGACCTAGACCCGATCCAAAAAGTATCTTACATTAACTCTGTAGCATTATCCAAATTTTGGTACATTGCCCATTTCCTCCGATCTCACGCGAGATAGCAAAGAGAACGGATTCTGCAATAGGATGGTTCATACAGCGTGGAGAGAAGCTACGTGTTGAAAAAGGAGGATTACAACAGATCGATGTACACACTGCCATACTCATGAAAAGTAGATACATATAATATGTGGAAAAGTGATACACCTGGGTTCTGCGGACAGATTATGGCAGCAACACAACCTTGCAGCATTGAAGCCCCCATTGGCATCAGTCACTTAAACTCACATCTAACTCCTATTCGACAATTCTACGTAGACTACAGTTACATACACAGAGAGATCAAGAACAACAACCCAACGGCCAAACGCTTTATAATTTAATGACAGTCAACAAATACACTAACAGCACAGAAAAACTGTATAACATAATGGACTGGAAGACAGTATGGGAGAACGTACACAACAAACTGCAGCGTTAGTGTTCGGGCAGTATGGTACAGAGTAGTAAACAGAGTAATAAGCACGAACAGAAAGCTGTATAAAATCCACCTCTGTGCCTCACCACTGTGCGTAAACTGTAGCTTACAGGATACCATAGAACATCGACTTTTGTGTTGTGAAGAACCAAAACTCCGGACTTTGACTAAGAAAAAGCTAGCTTTCATAAACAGATCGGCACCAAACATCGACCCGACAGCATCTTGGTACCAGGGATGTTGTTATTAGGATTTTAGGGCGCGTCGACGACGGGGTCTTGGTACCAGGTCAGAGGCAATATCCACTAAGTAAAAGAAACGCCCATGTTTGGCTCATAGCCAATTATACTTATTACATCATAACAAATCGAGGAAGGACAAAACTGGAAGACTACTGGCATCACCTAATAGTGGAATATCACAGAATACTGAGAGAATACAAGTATAAGGACAATTTTGCTAGATTTCTGCAGATAATAATGCCATATTGACAACTAACAGTAAAAAAAAAGTTTTTTTAAGAAAGTGTCACGCGGGCGACCTGGGTTAGATTCCCAGACGATGTGTAGTAAATTGATGTGACTATGATTTGTTGGCGGTGGCTGGGTCCAGTGACCGGCGAATAGAGCAGATGTGCGCTTCATCTAGTAGTCAAGAAAAGAACTTAGCCGAGAAGTTGAACGGTACCAGGAGTCATTGAACCTGAGCTACAATAAGACACACGTATTCAAAGTTTATAACTTAATCAAGTGATATACATTACTGTAAATATGAAATATTTTTTCTCAATAAAGATTAAAGTGTAAAAAAATAGTGGTTAAGGCACTTACTTACAAAAGTTTGAGATCCGATCCCGGATTCAAACCACGGTGGAGCCAGATTTTTTAAGAGTTGCGTTCGATCAGGACGTTCTGGGTTCGGATTCCACGTTAAACAGTACGTTGCAGAGAAATAAACTGACCGTCCTACCTCTGACACAAGGACTCAGTATACATTCGGGCTGTGTTAAACTTTAATATGATCGCGATAATTTTCTTGCGATTTTTTACCTGTAGAAGCCTATTTATCACCATAAATTAAGAAAGAATTTTCGATCAGTAGTTTCAGAAACAAAAGGGTGTAACAGAATGACCAAATATGGGTCATTCCGTACATTTTTATATATAATATTTTGTATATTTTTATATATAAAAAGAATAAGAAAGGAATTATCGGAGAGGATTGTCAGTGTTTGTGAGACCTCCCAGCTAGACGCGCCAGATTGTCGCGCCAGGCCGGCGGCTGCCAGGGACAATGGACACCAGCTACCCTTTCTCACGCATTTAGTCAAGCGTATAATCCCTTGGCTCCGGGGAAACTGTACACTGTGGTGAATGATCGTATCGAAACCCCAGGTCTCCGGACGGGCAGTTTGGAGGTCACAGGTGACGAATAAGTCCGAGGCTATCCCGAGATCGCACGAATCGAGAAAGACAATGTTCGCCTATCGTGACAGCCGGAAGGAGGAGCTTGAGAACGGCAGAACCAATCGAGAGAGACTTTCCTTTGCATTTTGTAATGCTGGTGTATTTTTGCTCTATGTAAACCACGAGCGACGGGAGGCTTTTTTCCGGCGGACGCTGGAGAGGACTTGACTCCGAGCCTTCAGACTGGAAGAAGCAGATCTTCCGAGGTTGGAGATCGCTCCGTCTTGGCATCGAACCTGAGGGTCGATAAGCGTGTCTTGTACAGTGAGGTCACTGTGCACTCATCCAGTACGCTTGCTGACGGACGTGGTGTATTGTCCGCTATAGCCAAGGGGCTATAGTAATTCCGCCGTCGCGGGATATACATCGCCGTCACGGTAATAATTCTACAGTGCAGTGTGGTACTTTTATTCTGTCATTGAGTACAGCCCTGTAACGACCACTGAATGATTAGGAGTTCTCGCACCCCCAAATATTGAGCTAGCTGGGGCAGACTTTCTGAAGCCATACTTGGTGGATAATTTAAATTATCCTGGCGCCCGACATTTGAGACCGGATACAGTTAATGTCAGTACTGTGTTTGATTTATGGTTCCCAAACATTGTGAAGGGAACTTTCATTAAAAAAAAATCAAGTATGAAGCTTTCTTGCGTGCCAATTAATATTGGGAGTTTGCTTCAAGATCAATTTTAAATGTGGTGGTGTTTTAATGCTTTGCTTATTTGTTAATATGTTGGCAATTGTAAGAAGAGGCTTTGTATAGTTTTTTTTATCCTATTTCAATGTGTCAATGTTAACGATAAATAAGCCTCGCCTGTACGCCATTATGAGTACCCAATAAATTAGTAGCCTAGGGTTTCTTTGAATTATAAAAAGAAGTAAAAGGTTTTCACCCTTACCTCCCTCCCGCACATACCACTACAAGGGGTACTTCATTTGTTTATGTTTTATCGTCCTCCCCCTTACCCATAAAAAGGGTGACCAACTAAGAATATGCGATAGTTCTTCACATCACTGCAATCGAATAACAGGAAGATCGATACATTTCTTCTTATCATCATGTCGTTATTGCGTCTTCATTCTGTATATTTATTAGTCCACGTAAACAATCTCACGTTTTAGCATCAGTGCAAGATGTAAAACTTTAAAATTTAACCTATTTCTTCTACAGGAAGCATTTCCATAGCCTTGGTCAGTTCTTAATCTGAGTTGCAACTCCAGTTTTAACTTTTGAAAGTTACTATGCGTATTTTACATATTATGTCTAAATTGCACATAAATGTAATATGCTGGCTGTGTCGCTGAGAAAGGGCGAAGAGAGAAATAAATAAAATAACAGAAGCGTACGTTTCAGAACTAATGCTCCGCGTGGACCACGGCATCTGCGCAGTATGAATTCCTTCTGCAATCACGGGCTCAGTAACATCAGGTTCGGCATATTAATAAACAAATTCTGCTTTTCAGACCTCCAAATTCTTCCTAGAACGTATACAATTTTCTTCTCCAGAATAAGATGCAATTATTAGTTTTTTTTTACTGTAGAAGAACCAACGCATTACAAGTTTCTTCTTTAATCAAAAGAAAATAATATGCCTCATACAACCGCTTTCAATCTCTCGTTTCATGCGCTACTTTTCAAATGCATCGTCGGCGATTTACAAGCGTAAAAATATATAATCACCGTCAGATGATTACTACGTAAAATACAGAAAGAAGAACAGAACGAGTCGGTGATGCTGAACCAGAGGCGAAATACAAACGAAGGATAAAATGAATAAAAAACACATGCACGCGCCATATCCTCATGTGTAAGGCAGTTACAGATTTTGAAACTACCATTTATAGTTCATAACATTTAATTTCGCACTCATTAAATTGCAAATATTTATTTGTAATGTCACTGTTCCAAATAGAAAAGTTGTAGATGCTCCATAACTGTGTAAAATGTTATTTCTTTAGGAAGCAATAATGCTTTACAAATAAATTTATTATTTACAATTTCGTCACTGTGTTTGTCTCCTTATTAGTAATAGGAAGATGATGTTTTGTGCCTATAAGGGAAAACATTTGTGAAGACCATCCTGTGCGGTGCATCCATGAACGTCGAGCTCCAAGCAGACCCATTGTGTAGACCACCATTTCCCAACCTGTGGTCCGCGGATCTATCCCTAAGGGGTCCGTGAACAAAATAAAAACTTAATTAATCATTACGAAAACATAAATGTAGGCGTGAGAACACGTGAACTCTGGCTCGATGCGAGTCGAACTATCAAATGACAGTTCTGGAAAAGCCAATTTCAAATTATTATTATTATTATTATTACTCCTATTATTAGGGGGGCCGTGGCTAATCCTTAAGAGGTATGCCGTTGAAAATGGTTGTGAAAGGCTGGTGTAAACTACAATGAACGTATCAAGGCTATGTAACTCTAGACGGACATTACGGTGAGGCAAAAAAAAAAAAAAAAAAAAAAAAAAAAAAAAACTTTCGTCACACTGTAAGAGAAGTTGAGTACGGTCGTCTGTTGACGAGAATGTCAAAGACATAAAATAAATTTCTTGTTGCTGTTGTGTGTAGCCCAGACGTAATGTTAGAGAATGTCTGCGGCAAACGTAGCAGTTACCAGCGTACAAGTCACGTGTTCGCAAGGACAATTCGAGATAGAGTTAAGTGGCGAGAGCAATTGCTGTATGTATGTCTTCGGCGAGGATACTGTCTGCCAGAGAAAGACTATTGTTAAAGGGTTTCTTACCGAAATTTCCGTAACTAGACGCGCTGCTATTGACAGAGAGAAAAGATTTTACATGTGTAGTTAGCGTCTACGGTTTCGATCGGAGATAATCAGTTTTATGTGCACCAGACACAATATTCCACGTGTTTAGAATACATTCATGAAGAAATTATGCATTCGGTCTTCCAGATTGGTAATTCCACTGACAAAATAAATTGCGCAATTTCTACAACTTGTTTCTATCATCAACATGAGCAGCGATGATATATACTACATCATTACTTAGTATATACAATGAATCTTTATCAACTGATTAAACAAGTAGAAACAAATAGCACGGTATTAGTTATTATGTTATTTAGAATCTTTATCAAAGAACGCAAGTAAGATTATTAATTCATATAAAAACAAGGACTCGTGATAGTCCTTACTAATACCAGTACATGAAATAACGGATATCTACCATATAATTTCGTAAGGTCACTCACTCACTTACCACGATAGCTATTGGCTGGAGAACGGTGTCACGTGTCAGCCTTCGCTCGCAAAACAGCGACCAGAGATACCATTAGAAGGAATTCGTGGTTATGTCGACAATTTAATAGATAAGAAACTGCTACGAAATTAATTGCAATAATACATTCATTAAGTTTGCGTTTCATAGTTTAAAAATATCGATAAACGTGAAAAAAAAAGTGAATCTGCTTTTGAGTAACATGTTGCTAATGAAAGCAACTTTAAAAAAAACTTTAAAAATAAATAAATTACTCACGGTCTCTTCTGTAACCACCACTGCCAGTTCTCATTCCGGCTTAGGATAAATTTCAATTTAATTAAAACTTTCACTAATGATGTTGCTTGACCAAAGTTTATGCATTACGGTTCATTTGCTTTTTAGGTATTTTACTGATAATTTTCGTTAATGGTCCTTCTTCAAGTTCGCTGTACGTAAGTTATTAGGTTATATTAAGTGGACATCAGACCAAATATGTTACCGAATCAACTATTCTCGCAATTAATTTCTTAGGAGTTGCTCAACTGTTTAATAATATAGAATGTGTATTAAGTTCTCTGGCCGTTACAGATTACATTATGAGTGTTTGCCGCGTCTCAGTAAAAAACATTGTGATTCTTTCGAAGCAAACAGGAAATTTTTAAATTTTGCAGAGTGAACCATAAAGGTCAAATGCAAGTCAATTTGTATTTAAGCAAGGTAGAGTCTACGACCTTTGAAACAATTATACGATTGTACGATCTTACCTGTCTGTGTTTAATACCTACGTTTAATAATACTTCCGAGTTCTTCATGGTCAAGAGATTATATTCACCTTAAGGGTGAAACACGGGTCAAGTTCATACTTTGACAGGTCAGGTCAACCTGTTATAATCTTTGACCCTAAAAACTGGAAGTATTCCAAACCCGTGACGATACACAAAAAGCGGCCACGTGCTTACAATAGTACACTTGTAGCTAACACCTAATTGACTGAACAACATGGAAGTTTGTCTCTTCAATTTGCTAACTCTAAACGTATGATCGAATACAGTAATATGATTTCTGTGTTAAAGCTAAAAGCTTAGGAGTTGATATCGTCTGCATAACTTTGTTGTAAAATCGGCCAAAATCAGTGCAGTCAGATGCTTTTAATAAATCTTACCTGAGATTCCAGCAATAAACTATGAATATTGGGACAGAAGTTGCAGCGTTGTACTGTGGTGGTGAATACAGTGCATCGGTAAGGCTGAACAGGAACGTCCGCGGTGTCGTAATGAGGAGTACGAGTTGTGTTGGAACAGCGCCAAGGTGCTGCACACAACAAGGCACAGCCGCGCAGCAGGAAGCATAACAACACGGATACAACCAGCTCACTTATTCAATTGTAAATAAAAACACCGTCTATTAGCAACTCGTTTTATTGATGTAAGCTCAGACCATAACTACAGTTCACGTCACAAAAAAGTGCAAATGGAGCTATTCCTGACCACCATGTAACTGCCTCCACCATAAGTCGTAAGTAGAATGTAGTTTATTATTAGTTAGTTTTGTATATTAATATTGTAATTTTATTAACACCAACATGTATATA
Source organism: Vandiemenella viatica (assembly GCA_031002005.1). Classification (NCBI taxonomy): domain Eukaryota; kingdom Metazoa; phylum Arthropoda; class Insecta; order Orthoptera; family Morabidae; genus Vandiemenella; species Vandiemenella viatica. The sequence goes on along the minus strand of JARYHS010008074.1, from coordinate 26,736,026 downwards.
CATCCACAGTCACTGACGATGCCCCATTCCACAAGGGCGAAACGCGTCTGAGCTTACATCAATAAAACCAGTTGCTAATAGACAGTGTTTTTATTTACAATTGTGTAATAAGCAACTGCGGAAGGATGGCCAATATACAATATATATAGCTCACTTATTGTACATTATGTTACTTTATAGTCTCGACACAGGTCTATCGGAGTCGTTTAATAAATTAACGCAGTTAAGTCAGTAAAGTTGGTTAATATTTATTACACTATTCTTGACGCAGTCGATAGGGATAATTTTCGTCCCGCGTGAATATGATGGGTAGAAACCTTCCAGCCCACCAGTGGGTTCAGTTGGTTGCGGCATTGTGATGGTGTCTGACGCTTACACAGGATTAGCTGGTTCGAATCCCGGTGATGGAAAAATTTTTCTACTATCGGGATTTGGTCGGCAGGATAGGAGAATCGGTGGTGCACAATTCCTAATCACCAGATTGTGTGCCGAAGTCCTGGGTTCTACATCTACATCTACATCTATACTCTGCAATTCACAATTACTGTGGGTGGCAGAGGGTGCTAAGCACCAATCCAAATTCAGTGCATTCCAATCCCGAACAGAACGAGGAAAGAATGAATACATAAATTTATCAGTACGGCATCTTATTTCTCGAATCTTATCCCTCCTATCATTGCGACCTAAATAGGTTGGCGGAAGAAGTAATTCGTTGCACTCGTAAGTTAAAGATTTTACCTTATTCTCCAACAAATCTATCCGCAGTGAGTATGGAGTGAAGGGGGGGACGTTAAGTCTGACGTCCCTTCGGTGTCCTTCGGAAGAGTAGGCCGAAATGGGCTGGCAACCACTCCCTTGTTTCATATCTCAGGCACAACAATCTACAATCAACGCAACAGTATCACAGTAATCCACTCCTACAACACCTACAAACACTGTCACACAGGGGGGGGGGGGGGGAGGCAATGGGAATCCACACCAGTTTCTTCCTAGACGTTCGCATGAAGCGATAAACATCTCCCACGGTAACCCTCCTACGTCCGGGCATAGGAAGAAGAAACCATCGAATAATAGTTTTTTTTTTTTTTTTTTTTTTTTTTTTTTTTTTTTTTTTTTTACCTATGGCTTTACGCCTTATCGACAGCGAGGTAATTAGAGGTTGGATGGGACTGGTGACCAGGAACGGGAAGGAATTCAGCCATGGCCTTTTGAAGGAAGCATCCCCACCGAGCGTGGTTGGTGAACGGTTAACGTTCTGGCCTCGCATTCGGGAGGACGCGGGTTCGAATCCCCGTCCGGGCATCCAGATTTGGGTTTTTCATGGTTTCCCCAAATCACACCAGGCGAATACCGGGATGCTTCCTTCAAAACGGCCATGGTCGAATTCCTTCCCGTTCCTTGTCCCCTGTCCCATCCCGCCTCTAATGACCTTAGCCGTCGACGAAGCGTAAAGACGTAGTTAAAAAAAAAACTTATGAGTAATTACCAGTCACTTTTACTGCACTACAGATATTGATTTCTTATGGCTTACATTTGTTTAGTGTGTTGTGCACATCGCTGAGCGGCAGGTTTGTTTATCGTTTGGCTTCTTTTTTATTAGGTGGGTGGCGCGCTTTTAAATATGTCTTTGTGCTTAGTTCGGTGTGTTTAGTGTACTATTATTATTATTGGCTGTGTCTTTTTGTGGTAGATGGTTGTGATTTTTATTTTGTTTTAAGTGATGTGTATAGTGTTGGGTCCATCAGGTTCATGTATTTATTTATTATGTTCTTTTCTTCGGCCAGTGATTTTTGAATGTGGTAGTTTTTCTGAAACGTTAGTAATTGTGGTTTGGGTTGGTTAATGATTTAAAAGACATATTCAAGTCTTCTCCCAGAACATGCGAAATAAAGTTGGATAATTTGTGATACCTGATATTTGACTGACGAGTTTAAGTTTATAACCAGTTCCGGTTTCGCAATTCCTAATCACCAGATTGTGTACTAAAGTCCTGGGTTAAATCCAAAACCTGTCTGCAGTGAGGGCATACGAAATTGTTAATGGCGATTCTTCTGCTTGGTGTCCTCTGGCTGTATAGGCCTGAATGACCCGGCACCAGCCTTCACCCTCTCTATTCTTCCATCTTTCATTCCTTCTAAACACACAGAAAGCACTACACTGAACATACACCAACGGTGTCACCGTACAAAGGAGTAAATAAGCTACAGTTCCATCACTGGAGAAGCCAAGGGGAAACAGTCTTAGTTTAAATTTATCAAGAAAGATAAGCCACCAGCGTAAGGGTTCAGTACAAAAAGAAGAAGAAAGTTGATTGGAAGAAGATTTTGCTGTCCATAGGACTTGTACCCAATTCTTTAGGTAGAGTCAAAGAATTCTACTTTTTTGTCATTACAGGCGGGAAAGGAATGGAGGCAAGGAACGGGAAGAAATTTTGCCATTGCCTTTTGAAGGAAGCATCCTGGCATTAAGCTGGAGTGATTTGGGTAAGCCCAAAGCTGCATGCCCGGACAGGGATTCGAAACCGCGTCCTCCCGAATACAAGGCCAGAGCGTTACCACTCACCCATCACGGGTAATGAATTCTAGCAACTGACCTCCCCGTCAAACAGTTGACACTAAGGAAACTGAGACAATTACACGCAATCTGTAGTCAGAATAGAAAAAGACCGGGCGAACAAAGGACATGGCTGACAGAACAATAGGGCAATTTTAGAGGTCGCAGGAGACGCGCTAAGTCACGTCTCTAATTCTCTAACATCGGATTTACTTTATTAATTAGTCGACGGCATCATCGACAAGCAACGCAAAGAAACTCGGGCGCTACCTAGTGTAGCGATTATAACGAAACACCTTATATACATCACTGATGCTTTTTAAAAAAATTTGTTGTAATAGTATACGGCTCGACCGAAGATTGTTATTGTCACTTGTAATATATCGCAGATCAGAGTCTCTGGTGGTTTAGAGTGTGAAGTAAATCAACAGCCGTGTATTGTGGAATAAATCTGTTTTAAGGCAGATGTGTTGAAATGGAGACAATAAGAAATGTTAAATAAAATGTAGAAGAGAGAAATGGATGATTTATTAATCAAATAATTAGAAGGTTAAGTTGAATTCGAATAAAAACAATTGAGTATTTAATTTCAGCGAAAAATCGGTAAGATTCAAATCACGTAAGTACAATGTGTTTTTGTACAAATCTGAAAGTAGTAATCTTACACGATCACCAGGGCATTACCCTGAAGTAATTTCGGGAAACCACATGTAGTTGTGAAGTGCAAGCTACGCTTCGCCCAGTTTAAGTTGTTTTTTTCCCCCAATCGTTTTCGGCCATACAGCCCACCTCGATAGTAATTATGTGACTCAGTGCTTTCAGTATCTCCAGTATTAAATTTTTTCAGTTAATGAGACACACCACGGGACGCACATTACGTTCACAGCGGATTCGAACCGCCGACCTTCGGCACGTGGAGCTAGCGCTATAGCCGCTACACTACCGAGGCCGGCAACAGTTTAAGTTCCGTAATATAATTATCTAAGAGATGTCTTGTATGTGGTAAGTCAGCAGGTGGCGCTTGATACGAAAATCGATACCTGACACGTTTACAGATTAAATTACGGGATCCTCGTCACGACACACGATGCTGGTGTAACCTCTATATAACACGACAAAATTTAAGATACATATATTAGCATTCAAGGCAGCGTGGATTAAGAGCTCTTCCCATTAAACAGTGTTAATACATGTCAAAGAAACATCAACATAAAAACTTTTGTTTGTTTTTCTCACAACATACAAAGTATATTAGTTGCGAGTGCTTTAGCACTTGTTGCTTAGAAATAATATGTGGTTGATATTAAGGGTAATTTCAAGTTCCTAGATAATACCGTTTGTGAGTTAGACCCGACAGTTAAAATATCCCAAAAACGAATATTTTGACGGCGCCGCAAGTTTTCATTTTCAAGACAAAAAAAATTGGAAAAAATATATTTAAGGTTTCATCTTAGCGAGCATCACTTCAATCACTGGGAAAAATATCTTTTTACTATAAACAGAGTATAATTTTACAAAATATTAACCACTATATTTGTTTTTTTGCTAAAGAAATACATTGCATGTGTATATTTCGATTTAAGTGCTAGAGTACTCAAGGAACGCAAAGGAAATTGCGCCGTATTTAATGAAATTATATTCCGCCTCCTTGGATGAAGGAAAAATACCAGCGGAATGGAAGACCGCCAACGTAAGTCCAGTGTTCAAAAGTGGGAATGTTAATGATCCTCAAAATTATAGGCAGATCTCGTTAACCTCAATATTTTACAGGATTTTAGAACACATCATCTATTCAAATGTCATGCGGTTTTTTGATGAAGATGAGCTTTTAAACCCAAATCAACATGGATTCAGAAAAGGCCGATGCTGCGAAATACAACTTGCCCTCTTAATTCACGACTTGAGCCGTATTATAGATGAGCAATCCCAGGTTGATTTAGTTTTATTAGACTTCAAAAAAGCTTTCGACACTGTGCCTGACACAAGGTTACTTAGGAAACTTCGCAGTTACGGTATATCTAGACAAATATGCGATTGGGTTGCAGACTTTTTGAAGGACAGAACACAGTGTGTAGTTCTCGACGGTGAGCGTTCATCACTTGCCGAAGTGAGGTCCAGGGTACCCTTGGGAAGCATGATAGGGCCTCTGTAGTTTCTCATATACATTAATGATTTGTGCGACATAATAAGGGGGATGAAAAGATTATTTGCCAATGATGCTATTATTTATCGTGAACTCACAACCCAGGACGACTACGCTTTGTTACAAGACGATATTATGAAAATAATTGCGTGGTGTAAAGATTGGCAGTTGGAATTAAACGCTAAAACGTTCCAAGTCATGCGTGTAAGTAAAAAGGTGACACCATTTAGCTCTGGATATACAGTTAATGGTACTGTCCTTAGAACGGTAGATTCCGCTAAATACCTAGGGATAACAATTCGTAATAATTTTTCGTGGAATGAGCATATCGAGAATGTAATTGGGAAAGCAAATCGTATGCTTCGATTTCTAGGTCGTAATTTAAAACAATGCACTCCGGAAGTTAAATCGATTGCGTACAAGTCTCTAGTGAGACCTCACTTGGAATATTGTTGCTCTGTATGGGGTCCCCATCAAAAGGGATTAATGGAGGCATCAGAGATGGTCCAAAGAAGAGACGCCCGATTCGTGACAGGTATATACAGTTGGAGGGAAAGCGTAAGTGCCATGTTGAAGGAGTTAGGTTGGGAAGACCTGGAGCACCGAAGGCGTTGCTCTCGACGGAAGCTAATTGAAAAATTCTCAACTGACGTATTTCGGAATGACAGCAAACAAATATTGCTACCAGCAACATTCATATCTCGGAATGACCGCGAAAATAAGATAAGAGAAATCAGGCCCAGAACCGATTCATTTCTCTACTCATTTTTTCCACGAGCGATTAGGGAGTGGAATAGAAAGGATTTACCGGGCGAGTAAACACAAAATCGGACAGGAGTAGCTTCCGATAAAGCACTCCGGCCATCCTGATCTGGGTTTTCCATGGTTTCCCTAGATCGCTCCAGGCGAATGCTGGGATGGTTCCTCACAATAGCCCATGGGCGCCACCTGCCATATCCCGTATATCCCTTCCAAACCATTACCTTTCCTGATAGGTGCAATGCACCCTCCGCCAAACACTTTTAGTGAATCGCGGAGTAATAGTAATAGTAATAGTTCAGTGACGATGCATAGAACTCTAGAAACGGACTTGTGGAAGGCGGAATCCGGAAACCAAACCGCTTTCCTACCGAATGCCAGCCACACACACCAGACTACATCCCGACACAAAAAGACACAGCGCAGGAAAATGAAATGAGGACATACGCCGCTGTTGGAAACAGTCATCAGACAGAAAGGAACGTAAAACGCGGCCTGTTTGGTGGAAGAGCCTCGATAGACAGTCACCCATTTCTTCTTTTGTTCTCATATAGGCAACGCTAAAACAGTACAGTTCAGGGTGATCTACATCTATAAAGGAACACTTCTGCATCCAGAATCAGAATTTCTCCATTTATTATAGCCTGAATAACTTAATTTCTCTTTTTCTTCTTGTTTACCATGCTATCGCGGTTTGTGCTCGATTTCAGCAATTCGTAACATCACAACATGACCCTTCTTCGTTTTCGTTTCACAACATGACCCTTCTTCCATTTCGTTCTCCAAACTATTTCTGCGGATAAAGTTCAATGATTTCCAACAGGTCGACTGAATGTTTCTCCTGACCATCAACATTTTGATTCGTTAAAGCCATCTTCGGTACTATTGGTATGCGTGTTTACGTTAGCTAAGACTGTTAAAATACAGAGGTTATGTTTAATTTTAAGACAACAACATTGCCACGTTTGGTTTTTACGCCACAATCTTGAGACCATTCACTAACAATTAAAACCGGTTATACTGGAATTTTGATATATGAGCTTGGGATTAAAGAAGAAAATTGGCGTGGATAGTAGTTGTTTTCTGCTGAGAAATGATAGCTAGCTTTAACTTAAAAAGTGCAATAAAATCCATTAATTGAAATTGAAGTTACATACCTTAACTGGTATTTCAAGATATATCTTACCAGTGCCACTTCTACTGCTTTGTTTAATAAACACGATTGCTCACAGAGGCTCCACAGTGGCTTTATTGTAATAGTATGCATAATTATTTTAGTACCCAAACGTCAGAACTCCTCTGCCTGGCTAGTATTTAATGCATTTGATTGCCCCGCCATTTCTAACTTGATTTCATTACTCTTGTACACTAGGAACGTGACTTCAGCAGCAGCATTTAACGTGAAAATACACCTGCTCGACAAGATGAAGTGTTTTATTAGAGACTATACAGTCACGTGATCAAATTACTGAGTGTTTTGAAGTCTGCTAGTGCTGGAGTTCGTCAGGAAACTCGAATTCAGTGCGTCAGCCCCCAAACTGCTAGGCGATAACTAGTGATGTTCCGATACCATCAAAGTATCGATACCTACTTAAATGAGTAGTACTCAAATTGACTTACGATACCTACTCATGCGAGTACTGCAAAAGTATCGATACTTACTCATACCGATACTTTTTAAATTAATGTCGAAATATAAAAGTATACGTGATATGTTGCTAATTTATTTATTTTATTTGCCTAGTGTGATAAAATTAAGTAACACTCAATAAACATTTTTATTTACTTATTAAAATTATAATAAAGCTCACATTGTAAGCAAACATTGAAGGTTTTTGTCTTATCTTTAAATATTTATTTATTATAGTTTTAACAGTTTTAAAATGTCGCTTTTGGAAGGTTTACCAAAAAAGCAATTGTTCCAAATATTTTGGGGACAGCTTGTTTCTTTTATTTATCATTGTTTCATCCGCATTAGAAAACAAACATTCACTCAATACTGACGTTGCCACAATAATAAGATACTGTTGTGCGTATTTATACGGACAAGGAAATATAAGTTTCATTTCTACCCAATCTGAAAATGGATAGCTTTTTTGAGACATTACAGTGTTTGACAAGTAGTGAGAGACTATGCCACTACCGTGCGTTTTCTTTTTCTTTGTGATCTTTCGTGAAGTGATGTTCCTGCAAAAAGCTAGCTGAAGCAGCTTCTTCTTCCGATTCACGTGTGCTACTTAATTGCTCATGAACCATATCTTTTAGTTTTTGTGTGGGGCGACCACAGGCCATGTATAGCGAAATGTGCGCCAAATACGACTTTATTACAATGAAATAGAGACCTAAATCAAACTCTTTGAGATTAGATTGCCTATTCTAAGACTGATTTTGTTTGATTTTCAATGCTACCAACATGACGTCAGCGGAAAATTAATTTCGCAGGCGCGACTGAGTGGCGCAGCAGGGATGATGCGTTTAGAATTTAACACCGGGTGCGTTTGGATACTTTCGATTCGATATAAGTACTTTTCTTCCGATACCGAGTAAGTATCGAATGAATTAATTCGAATACATAAAGTACTCGGTATCGAAACAAAGTATCGAGTACTTACTAGTATTTACTTGTATCGGATCATCACTAGCGATAACTGGTTGAGCGTCATCATTGGCGCTTGTTCAGGGGTGAATCAATGATGCGTTATTTCTCACTCAAGTTACATAATTCAGAAATCTGTCGATCGTGATACGTGTTGTCGTTGTAGAGCTGCTGACTTTCACGAGACGATCTTCAAGGCACATTTTAATACCTTCCACATACAAATAATCTTTGCGGTACACTTTATGGCTCATTGGATTGCCTCCCACGTTCCACCATGAAAATAAATATGGTGGTGATGACGATAGAAGTCGTGAACCACCTTCCGGAGCAACTGAATCCCGCATATGCTCCCTCATGAAGAGATACGATGATCGCCATAAAGGAAGTTGTAGAACAATTAGTTAAATCTCATCCATGCATAGTGGTGAATACATAAGGTGATCTTACTCACCAGTTATGTGATCTTGTTGTAAACCCAGTCAATACTCTATAATGCGCAATCACTTTCTGAAACACAATTATTTGTTTCTGTGAGAATTGAGTCTTTCCCGGCGTATAGATGACAAAACTTATTGTCGGGTTTTCCGCAGGATCAGTTCTTCTATTTGCGACGTTTCGACAACAGCCTCTCTTGTCTTCATCAGGCGAAAAGGTCGAAGCGACAGCAAGTCACCATTACGGGCCTCATATGAGAGAGCGGTTTCCGCGCCGGCCAATGGGAGAGCAGCTCCAGCAGCAGCTTCACATGCATCCAAACAAATCACCTGGAATCGATGGCATAGGCAACATTCACCTTAAGAACCTTCCAAGGAAAGGCCTGGTACTACTCACTAGAATTTTCAACGCATGTCTCCTCCAAAACTACTTTCCTTCAGTATGGAAGGCGGCTAAGGTCATAACTCTCCCCAAAAGGGGTAAAGATAAAACGATTCCCAATAATTACAGACCAATCAGCTTACTCTCTGCTACCTCCAAGCTGCTGGAACGTATTCTGCTGAAGAGGATTAAAGCAAGCTTAGATTTTGGACAAACCATCAGGTAAGAACAATTCGGATTCCAAAACCGAGTAGGAGCCACCTGTCAGTTAGTAAGGCTCACCGAGCAAATCAGTAAAGGTTTTAATTGGAACAAGTCATCAGCCGCCATATTTGTCGACATTGAAAAAGCCTACAACAAGGTGTGGCACACCAAACTAATAGACAAGCTATACCATCAAACCGACATACCCGACTGCTATATTGTTCTCATAGCAAGCTACCTCAAGGACAGGAGGTTCTTCGTTCAAATCGAAGGCCAGAAATCTTCTATGCTCACAATTAACGTCGGCTTACCACAGGGATCTGCCTTATCGCCTCATCTATTCAACATTGATGTCAATGATATACCAACCCAGCCCCATGTTTATACAGCACAATTTGTGAATCTACGCAACCGGCGGCAGCCATGAAAGGAACATATCCAATGGACGCCTTTAGTCTCTGGTGTCGGGAAAATAAGGTGAAGATGAACCCTGCTAAATGCGCCGCAGTGTACTTCTCTACTAAACGGTCCAACCTACAAAGACAGCTGGAGCTAGTGGGGCAAAGGCTACCCTGGGTTACCGAGCACCGGTACCTGGGGATAACTTTAGACCGTAAACTACTCTTTCGTGAACATGTCCTCGACAGACGAAAAAAAGTCCTAGCAGTGGTTATGAATCTGACACCAATCTTTTTGAGCAACGGCTTGAAACTCGAAACAAAAATAAGAATATACAAATCAGTTGTCCTATCTTTCTTATATACAGTTATCAGGTCTGGGGAACTGCATGCAAATCAACCCTGCTACACTTACAAAGAGTACAGAACAGATGCTTAAGAATGATTAGCCACGCGAGTAACTACACGCCAATAGACCTTCTTCATGAGATCACCAATATGGCTACCATCGATGGAGAAATCTTTCCACAAGCAGATAAATTTTTCTCTTAAATAGATGACATCGGCCCCGAAGTTGACAGATTGGAGTCAGCAGGTACAGTACTCCCAATGGAATGACAAAAATTCAAAGTGCCACTTAGCACGATTATGACACCGGTATAAAGGATCAACTACCACAAGCGATCCATACTAAGAATATTCAAGGGTTTCCCCTAACGCGAACCATAAGGAATCCAACACAATCCAATTGAAACAGTAGACAAAGCTACAAACAGTAGTGGGGCTAAAAAAACCCGTTGAGGCAGCGGAAAAGAAAAAAAAATCGTATGCATCCGCAAGCCGTGGGATATTTATATAAGCCGAAATCGCGAGGTTCCTGCGTTGGCAGTAATATCGCTCCTCTGCTTGCTCCTCTGCATGCACAGTCGGTGACGCTGTCGCAGTGTCATCTTCGACCTTTTCGCCTGATGTAGACATCTGAGGCTGTTGTCGAAACGTCACACATAGAAAAACACCCGAGCAGAACACCAGAGCAGAATTTTTCCAATTCTTTCAGTGTTAGGGATAGTTAAATAAAAAAAGGACAGATGACCTAGCTATCATGCATGACATAATTTTTAGTAAAATGAAATGCATAGTATGACCTGCCAGTATGGCTGCGCGCATTATGGCGCCACCACTCTGGATCGGGGAGGTACAACGGGACCAGGCTCGTGTCCTGTTCCCCGCGTACCGGATGTCCTGATTGCGGCTTTCCGGCAATCATCAAGGCGAATGCTGTGGCGGTCCCTAATCTCCTCCTCATAAACTACACATTTCACAAACATAAATATATTTATAATACAGAATGCAAGTTACAGTTTCGCAGACAAATTGGCAACACAAACATTGTTCCAGTAGGTTAAATACTCCGTATCTCACAAATCCGATTGTAAAAACTGGTGGGAAACATGGCCTCCACCCTCATCTTTTCAAACTATTCGCCTATGTTCAGGTGGACGATGTGTTATGGTCCTACGGGTCGATCCAAGGAAGAAATAAACGTTATAATATGTATGTTTTATTCTGTTCCTTCTCAAACCTGAAAGAGATGCGAGGGAAATTTTGGCTTTTGTATATTTGTTTGATAAAGCAACACAATTATTTCTGTAAGTAGAAGTATTCTCAACTAATTTACTAAACGATAACAAATAGCGTTCCACTATTACTGATACTTCCGTGGTTCGGATTCCACGTTAAACTGTAGGACCCACAGGAAAGGGACTCACAGTCCTGCCTCTGACACAGTGACTTAGTATGTCATTGGGTTTGGAGTAAGTTAGTTTTTTAAAATTATTGTTACTGATACCATAAATATGCTCCTTGTATTGCCGGATTTCTGTTTACAGTGCGGCATTTGCATAAAATCGGCAGTCTCTAAATCAGTTGCTGTTGACAGTGCTTTAGTTGCCTGCTGTATGGGCGTGTACCTTGAACTGCGTCCAGAAGGAGGTGGGCCAGTGCCAGGCGTCTTCTGCGTCGGCGTCGTCGCTGCCGGAGGAGGACTGGCTGTCGGCCCACAGCGTCGCCTTGACGCCGCCCCCGCCGCCCCCGCACACCACCACCCCACCGCACTCGTCCTCTTGCGCACCGCCGCCACCACCTGCACGCACACACCAAAGCCACACTCTAAGACTTTCCTTCACGTATCTGTATATGGGCTATACCCTGTTCATTGTCAACAGACGGCTCAAGGTCGTGTTACACTCACCCCGCTCATCACATCACCGCACCCTCCCCTTCCCAAGCAGACAGCACTGTCCAGCCAGGCGCGTGGCAAATTTGTAGGCGGGCACACTTCCCCTTCCCACATACGGTTAAGGGCAGCGAAGTGGAGATACACCAGAATGACCTTGAGCCGCCTGCGTTAAGTAAATGCACTACAGCATTCGTAGTTGTCGAGCTACTCACCGTTGGCAAGGGCGGGGTAGTCAGGCGATGATCTCGTGTGGTCCCTGGACGCGGCGATGATCTTACGGCGCATCTCTTCGCTGCCTTTTACCTGCTCCACTGCAACAATCAATACGTTCACTCTGTTACCTCAATATCTACTGCTGTTCTGGATTAAAAATTAGATCAATTAGTTAGATTCAATTATAAATACATATACACACACTTCATTACTTCCTAATCAAATTTCTTTACAAACATTACGTTCTTTGAAAAATAGTGAAGGCATCAGCTGGAAATACACTCAATAGATCCGAAGCTGGCACATTTCAGAGCGATTCAGCAAGGCGTTTGCAGTACCAGTCGTTGGTGTCAGTCAACTGATGGACGCATAGAAAATCCGCCACTGACTCGACAGTGCTTTATGGTCGCGCACGATGTTTTGTTATCGAACATACAGGAATAATCAATAAAGTGAAAGTTGTGTAATGTTCTATCCGAATAGGCATAGGCGATACTTCCACTGAGTGATCACGGCGCGATGAAATCGTGGAACCAAAATGAAAATTTGTAACAACGCGCTGAAGGAATATTCCTGATCATTTTGACAGTTGAGGGTCTCTTAGCCGTATTTTCATTATTACTTCGGTATTTTCCCAGTGAGTAAAATGGATCATTGGCTCCTAACTGCTCAAGACACTTAGAGACATATCTTAACCAGAAAAATTAATGTCATGGATTGATTCAATTTAATTTTACATTTCCACTTTCTGAATGATTACATTTTCATTTCACTTTCGAAGATGGTATGATGTTTAGCAATCTACCATCTCAACACTTCCGTAATTTCGGAAGGGATAGGATTTTATTGGGGGAGGAAGGGTATCGTCTATTAGAAGCTGCAGACACACTAGAATTTAATGAAAAATCAGTACTTCATTACCACATAAGCATTTTTGGTTAGAAGAACAGTAGCCGCAGAAAAAGAGAGAAAGACGAAATGAGAACACCCACTATATAATCACGTTATAGTTCCACAACGGCTCAGGGTGAGAAAGAGTTTCCTTAATAGAACGATACTCCTATGAACCACACCAGAGACTAGAGACTAGAGACTAGACGAATAACAGAAGAATTACAGCGATCATAATCACGAGCTAAAAGAAGAACTACCTGCGGGACATAATTTAAGGTATACAACACGGACAGCACTTAATCGCCTCAGGGCATGAGTCTCTAAATACAAAAGCAACCTGAAGAAATGGCGCAATGTAGAGGACAAAACATGGAGCAATGCAAACACAAGATCACCTACTCCTCTGTCCAGTCTTGGACGAACCTTTGAATCAGCAGGATTTAATCTTACCAGAGGACAAAGCTGTGAAAGCAGCTGAATACTGGAGTGAGGAAATATAGCAAGCTGACCTGGGAACCAATAGGATTTAATTTGTTTCCCAAAGGACAACGCTGGTGAAAGCTGGAAGAAGAAGTTTAGTGCGTTTCTGGACACGGAAAGTAAGTAAGTAAGTAACACATAAACAATGGCTTCACGTTTATTTATTTACTAGCTGGTACCCGCGACTTCGTACGCGTGGATTAAGAATTTCTTTGCCAGAACTGGATATAGAAAGTTGTTGGTAACGAAGGATTGGTCCCAAACAACACCGAGTCGGTATAATATGACAGGAAACCATTCACTATAACATTCTACCGTCGAACCTGTCTCTTGAAGAGAATCAATTTCCAAAATATTTAAAAACAGAAAACCAAATGAAGGTGAGGGGATGTGGGGGGGGGGGGGTGATGGGTGTTAGCTAAGCTTTTCTTCTTTCTTCAGCATGAGCATCCGATTCTTAGGTTCTAATAACTTTAGCTGCTAGAGCTATACCTCAGACCAGTTTACCATACGTCTTGCAAGGCATGTCAAAAATGAATGCAAAATAAACTGGTGCCAGAAACATTGAAGCAGACACAAAGAAATAGGACAGAGACTATCTACATCTACACTAAATAATACATTTTTCTCAAAACGAAATTTATTAACAAATTATACACTAACATAATGCGCAAAAAGCACACCTTGAGCAAGCGACGTAACATGACAAACTAACACACACATCCGTCTCTCTGTCGCCATGCGATAAGTTCTCAAAATTTCGTGACTACAACAGTTTATCATACCGAAAAAAAAAAATCCTGTGTCCTCACTTCAGATTATCTTGTAAAATTCCGCCAATATCGGTAGACGCATTTAGTCGTCAAAACGTAACAAAAAGACAGAGACTTCCTTCCGCATTTAAAGTATTATTACTGCAGATCACACACACACTGACTGCAAATCACCCTTGAGGGATCAATATAACGTAAAAAAAGTGTACACCTACAGCATTGCAAGACTGCCTACGATTTGCCTCGCATTGCACCCCTAAAGTTGTGATATCTACAGTTTAACATTGAATCCGAATAACCGACGGTTCGGGCATGACATTTACGATCAAAAACAATTTTTAAAAATCTTTGCCTCTACGGTGATTTGAACCGGAGCCCACGATCCAAATATCAGTAAGCAAGCGCTTTAACCACTAGCTACCCGACCGCTGTATCGAAAAGCAATACAGAGACCTAGACATCCAACGCGGCTGTCTATCGTCGTTCAGTAATTTTTGGAAATTATATGACAACATGTATTACTTATACGGATAATTTTTCAACCAAATATAGACAGTATTTTTCTCCTTGTTTCAAAGGATAAGTGTGCAAAGTTTCATCGAGATCGGATGAAAACTGTGGATTTGTATGAAGAACAAACAAACATACATTCATCTTTTTATATATACTGTATATATAGATTGATATTAGGAGCTTCATGTTATATTCCTGTTCACAATTTATTTTCTATCTATAGTAAACCATTTTAATAAATAAAATAGCACCCCTTGTGTGTACAGGTACGTTACCCCTTCCACGTCGCCGTTTATTACACCCTCAAATCTGAAGACCATTTTTTTTTTTTTTTTTTTTTTTTTTTGCCATCATCAGTCTTTCGACTGGTTTGATGCAATCCTCCATCCTTTCCTATCCTGTGCTAACCTCTTCATTTCTACATACCCTTTACAGCCCACGTCCTCAATTATCTGCTTCATATATTCTAATCTCTGTCTTCCTCTACAGTTCTTACCTTCGACTGTTCCCTCCACTAACAAATTAACCAATCCAGCATGTCTCAAAATATGACCTACCAGCCTGTCTCTTCTTTCCGTAAGCTTCTTCCACAAACTTTTTTCTCACCCATCATTTCCAAAACTCGTTCATTTCTTACTTTGTCTGTCCACTTAATTTTCAGCATTGTTCTGTAGCACCACATTTCAAATGCTTCAATTTTCTTTCTTTCCGGTATTCCTAAAGTCCATGTTTCGCTACCATAAAGTGCTGTGCTCCACACAAAGAGTTTTAAAAAGTTCTTCCTAATTCCTAGATCAATATTTGAAACTAAAAGTTTTATCTTTTTCATGAAGCCTCTTTTTGTTAGTGCTATTCTGCTTTTAACATCATTCCTGCTTCGGCCATCGGTTGTAATTTTACTTCCCAAGTAACAGAATTCACTTACTTCTCCTATTGCATCCGATCCTATTTAATCTACTAGTATTGGTATCATTTCTGCTACATTTCATCACTTTTGTCTTGCTTTGATTTATATTCAGTCCAAAATCTTCCTTCAGTATTTTGTTCATGCCATTAAGTAACTTCTCAATATCCTCAGCCCTCTCTGCTAACAAGACAATGTCATCAGCAAATCGTAGCATTCTGATTTTTTCTCCCTGAAAACTTATGCCACATGGAAATTTTTCTTTGACTTTCTTCATTGCTTCTTCTACATACAAGTTGAATATTAACGGGGATAGACTACAACCTTGTCTCACACCCTATTTAACTGATTCATGTCTCTCGTGATTCTCTACTTTTATTACAGCCACTTGATTCTTATATAGTTTATAGAGTATTCTTCTATCTCGATACTTTAGGCCTGACTTCTTTAAAGTTTTGAACATCTTGTCCCACCTAACATTATCAAAAGCTTTTTCTAAATCAACAATTGCCATAGAAGTATCTTTGTTTTTCTGATCCGCCCTTCAAGTATTAATCATAAAGACAGAATTGCTTCCCTTGTACCGCGATTTTTCCTAAACCCAAACTGATCTTCACCTACTATCTCCTCTACTACCCTTTCCATCCCTACTGAGTGCTTACGTATGAAGTCTGCGGGGTTGTACTGCGGCATGACGGGAAGCCCGATGGAGGCGAAGAAGTCGAGCACGGCGGCCGCTGGGCCGAAGTAGGCCGTCTGGCCTGCGCACAGCAGCAGCAGGCGGTCGAACAGCTGGAAGATCTGCGACGAGGGCTGGTGCACCGTCACCACCACCGTCTTGCGCTCCGCGGCGGCGTACCTCTTCAGGCTCAGGACCAGGGAGAAGGCGGCGTGCGAGTCCAGCCCGGACGTCGGCTCCTGGACACGGTGGAATACGTCTATAAACCATTTAGGGATAGGTTTAATCCAGAGAAAAAGCACAGGAAAGCATTTCTACTAGCAGTGAAATACCTCATAGTCCGATGTTAACACCGCCTTTGTGAAAGAAATTTTAGTTAGAGTAGTTTTTAAAGTACAACGGTTTTTGTTGCATTGATTTTCACTACTAAAACTCATTATGGAAATCATTTTAAAGTGTATTTATCATATTCAGAAAAATTTAGTTTGGAAGATATTCGATTTGTTGGTGTTAATCCGCGAGGTCAGAAGAAGCTGAACCTAAAATTTGAAATAACTAGTAAACGCGAAATGTCAGAGCAAATCTTTTACCACCAGTTGTAGTCAGTGTTTTGGGCATAAAATTAATTAATTAAGGAGATCATAAGTAGGATTTTTAATTGAAAGAAAAAATAAAAATATTGAAGCCAAAAGCAGGAAATTGGTGTGTGCGTGGAGACTTTCCCGGCGTACTGAAGCAATGTAGTCTTCACGGGTGTGCAGCCGGATGGTGTTTTGGAAACACAACGTTTCGACAACCAGCTCGGCTGTCTTCATCAGGTGTCCGGTGTCTACAGGCTGACAAAAGCTGGCAGTCACCGCGTGGACTGGCTTAGCCTCCCAGACGAGGCACCGGACACCTGATGAAGACAGCCGAGCTGGTTGTCGAAACGTTGTGTTTCCAAAACACCATCCGGCTGCACACCCGTGAAGACTACATTGCAGGAAATAGGGTTTTAGGAGATAGAAAAAAAATCAAGAGGGTTAAAATTATATATTGGTTTTATTAAATAAATTAAGACTATTACAAGATAAATGAGAGTTTCGAAATGTATTGTCGTAATATTATTTATGACACTTCAAGATTGACGACGTCGAAGAATTTGTGATAAATTCAATAGAAGCCTCCCTGAGACTTAAGGTAGGTTAAAAAAGGGAGAATGTTAAGTACTAATTTTTAAAGTGAAAAGCTGACGTCACACAGTCAAAAACCGGTTTGATAAATAGAGAGCAGCCATCTTGGCTGGCAAGTAGTTTTTCAGCAGTTTTCATAGAGTTCAGCTTGTGTGAGCCAGTCCGCTTGTAGCTGGTGGAACCATGCCACCTCGTGTTAGGTACAGTAACAGCAAGCTTCAGTATACAATAGTTTCACCTTCATCCTAATGAGGGCGCTGGATGAGAGTTTGTCTTCTCTTGGGTATGTGTTGAACTTGCAATCATCAACGGAACTGTTAATCTGATAATCTTATCAAAAATCTTGAATCTGGTACCAAGCGTTTTTAGAAGAACTTTTTTTGAAGATTATAATTTCTTATGGAACTAAACTGTGTAGCTTGTTTTAATTTGCACATGTTTGAGGGGTATTTCAAATGTGTGGTGACCACAATTTTGAATATAATTGGTACCAGATGGCGACGGTCATTCTTATTGTTAAAGTACAGACAGTGTTGTTTTGCTTAACCCCCGAAGTAGACAGTTGTCTTACAGCAGCGAGGCTATCATGCACCATAACAAAACCATCAGCAACCATCTCGATTAGTAGAGGAAAGTTTGTAATAAATCTAGTCCCACTAGGATAACTCGAAATAAGTGCTGAGTATGTTGTGGAGGGCAGCAAAGTAATCATGTTTAAGAGTGAAATCATGTTCTAAAAATCATGGCTTAGGTGCTGTGTGCCATCATAATCTGAGAAAATTTCTGATATGGTGATTGGTATGCGTTCCACATTTCTTCAACAAACCAAAAAGGACATCAAATCATGCAGTAAATTACAAAAGGGGGTCAAAACTTTGATCTCCTCCTTCAACATACAGCCTACATCGGTGGTGCAAAGATACACACACTTGGTGAAATGCGTGATGTTGTGTGCTCACTATTTTAGTCACCAAGTGGATTCGTGTGATATGATCTTCCTATTAAGTTACAGGAATATCATATTATATCCAAAGAAACAGCCGAGAGATGTAAGATTTGGCGGTCGTAGTTGCTATGGAATTGCCTTCGCTCCTTAACTAGCCCGTCGATTGGAATACGTGGCTTTCATATAGCGTTGCAAATTTGTATAAAAATGTGATGGAACTCCATCGGGTTGCAGCCACGATACCATGCTGGCACCATATTCAACAACGTCGGTAGTGTAATACAAATTTACAGTAGATCGGTCCTGTTAGTCTGTTTGTCGTTGATGCAGCCTATGTTTACACTGTACACGCGTTGATGACTTCGAAACATTTGCGCATGCGAGTTTTCGGAACAAATGTTCACTCCCCATAGCGCCCAAATCATGCTTTCCTTCTGAAACATGGTTGGTCTGACGTCCCACATAACATATTAAGCGTTTTCGGCTTAGTACAGTACATCATAACTATGAGACAATGTTTTAGCAGCCTACGGTTTGGGCATAGCAGAAAAAAACTGTAGATACGACATGTAGCGTGAAAAGGATGACAGGCACAATCACGCACAGATATTGATTTGTTAGTTGAAAAGTAGCTATGCGGTATGAAAAGAGATATCTAATCGGTTAAGCACTGTTGTTCAGTGCAGAGTGAACAATTGTTCACTTGAAGCTCCACAAGGTGCCATAATACTGCTTTCTGATCGCGCAGCATAACATATTGGACAGGTGGTAGGAAAGGTTTCAAAATTCTGCACTTGTTGGAGACAGTGATGAGGGGATGTACGAGAGAAGTGAAGGAGTTGGGTTACAAAACTTTGGTCAGACCATTCCTTGAATACGGTAGTGTAGTATGGGACCCACATTTTGAGTATCAAATACGGTAGTTGGAGAAGGTGCAAAGAAGGGCTGCTAGATTTGTTTCTGGAAATTATCGCAGAACGCAATCTGTAACAGATATGATAAATGAGCTGGAATGGGACTCATTGGAAGACAGAAGGAGGGTGAAGAGGGTCATGGGAGTGTACAAGGCGTATATTGGTGATGAGGCATGGAAAGATATTGGTGAAAGAATTGAAAGTAATGCATTGCTGGGAAAAGATGACCATGACCACAAGCTGGCACTCGATTTCAGGCACAAGGGTGTGGGAAGATTCTCTTTTTTAGGTAAGGGTGCCAGGGATTAGAATGAGTTACCAAGAGAAATGATGAATAATTTACCGAAAACGTTGAAAGAATTTAAAGATAAAATTTGTAGAGGGCAAATGTAGGTGGGTGCAGGATAGAGGAAAGATGGTGGTGTAGAGGAATTGCCACCGGAGTCTGTGCTCCATTGCAATTAAATTAAATTAAATTAAACAACAGTGCAATCACTTTTTGAACTTAATGTAAACTCACAACTGTCGTAATCTAACTTCACTAAAAGTTTATATGATTCAACAGAATTCCAAATTCTGCGAAAATATACTACTTTTTTGTGTTTAACATACAATAATCCAATAATACCTATTATAGTCTTATTATGAAACGTGCCATTTTTACTGTTGTCTGTTAAACATGAGTTAAAAGTTAACAGTTGCATAATAATTATGTGTCTCAACAGCAAGTCAGAATTCGAAACTAGCCTGAGAAGTTGTTGCCTTCCATGAGAGACCACGCTACTGGGGGAAAAAAAAAAGCGTTTTATCTGAAGAAAATAACTGATCATCACTCTTCACAAACAAATATAAGTTTCTTACGAGATTCTGCAAATTTATTTATCTCTGCAACACAGAGTAACATCAATGATGTTCAATAAGGCCGGGAACATTTCAGACCACCATCATAGATCTCTACACATTATATATATATATATATATATAAAATATCCTGCCGCAAATAATTAAAAAGCTTTGAGCTGCGAAACAACTGTGTTGGTTTAAAATACTGTTATAGTATTTCCTCTGTACTGTGGTGGAGGTAAATGCTGGAACCACGAAAAGGTAGAAACAACGCCATTCTGTTTCCGAGTAGACTAAGTAGTGGACACAAAACATGAAAGGTGGCGCGTGAAAACTAACAGTGTACTCTTCTCGAAGAAAACAGTACAAGGAAACATATCAAAGTGAAGTTACCGGAAACTGGGTGAAGCTCTTGCAGGTTGAGATGGAGCAGTAGCTTGCAGGTCCAGACACCGTTGGGAAACATCAGAGAAAAAGAGAATCCACGCTCCTAGGCAGTAAAAGCGGCGAGACATGTGTCTGAAGTACCGAGTTATGTAACGAGTGGCTAGGAGTTGTCAAGTAAACTTTATAGACGAAGGTTTCACTTTCAGAAGAAGACAAACGAGCAACAAAACAGAAAGAAAATAAGCAGATAAGTTAAAAACTAAATACACTGATGACTTGGCAGATACTAGATGTATTAAATGAAATAATAAAAATTAAGCAATCTGATATATCATTAAACAGATTGTGAATATGGGAGATAAAACTGACTACTATACAACCTATAAGAAAATGAAGTAATTCTTTGGCAAAAGTGTAGCAGACACGTAATCGTGAAGTTTCGACTGTAGAAAAAGAGAATGAAGGCCGAAGTAGCATATATTCAGCACGATTTAGGATATTCCTTCACTCACACAAAATTGGAAGCCTAAACTGTTGAATCTTACAGAACATCCAGTGCAACTAGAACTTATTCTATTCAGATACCGCAGGCCTAGTAAGTTGCTGTACCTCATTAGCCGAAATATAATAATCAACATCAAGGTCGCATAATAATCCACGACTGTACAATGTGTTGATATACACTGATGAGCTAAAATATTATGACCGCCAGCTTAGTAGCGAGTATATCCATCTTTGAACAGCAATACAGCAGTAATTCGGCTTTGCATGGATTCAAAGAGTCCTTGGTAGGTTTGCGGAGGTATCTGGCATCAGATGGCTATGCAAAGTTCAAGCAATTCCCTTAAATTACGGGCCGGGGGATTATAGGCACGGACCTGGCGTCAGATAGTGTCCCATATGTGTTCTAACGGGTTGAGATAAGGCAAACCTGGTAGCCAAGACATAGCGTGAGTTCACCATCATGCTTCTCAAATCACTGTGCAACGATTGTGGCCTTGCTGTAAGATGTCATCGCCATCGTGGAAGACCTGAAGGTATTCAGGTGGTCCGCAATAATTTTCACGTAGTTCACAGCAGTCATGGTGCCTTCGATCACTACCACAGATACTATGAAAGCCCAGGTAAATGTCCCACACAGCATAGTACTCCCTTGATTGGCCTGCATCAATCGCATCGCCTGCATCGAGCAGCAGTTCGCCTGGAGAATGGCGTATCCGGACACCGCCATCGACCTTGTGAAACCAGAAACGTGATTCAGCAACAGCAAGTCGAGGAAGGCTTTGAGAACGGTCGTGTACTTCCTCCACTACAGTGCTCGCTTCGCTATCGGAAAGTTCTATTGACGCAACGTGTTCGCGAATTACTTTGAACAATAAGTGTAAATATATTATATCGTTTAACGTGAGCTACCAAACCTTCTACCGATGTGACCCCACAAACTGTTTAGTGGCCCATCGGTGGAAGACTGCAACCGAACGTTCTGAGCGACCGGTTACTTGTGATGTCTATAAACACGTACTTGGCTTCGGCCATTCGCAACTCAATGATCAGCGAGACCTCTGATATAAGTGCCGTAAATCCATCTGATATCACCAACGAGATGATTTCTGAAGACAACGCAGCCCACCCATCTAGATTAGCAGTCCCAGAGCAGCAGCCATGTCAAGTAGCCCATCACCAGCAGGTCACAGCCTACCTGCAGCATGATCTTCAACAGCAGCAACAACAATCAGCTCAGCAGCTCCATCTCCACCAGCAACAGCATTACCACCACCAGCAGCAGCAGCAGCAGCAACAGCAGCAGCAGCAGCAGCAACAGCAGCAGCAGCAGCAACAGCAGCAGCAACAGCAGCAGATGCTTCAATATCAACAGCATCAACTCCAATCCTCACAACCGATGGGGACAACACAACATTCCACGACGCCCGACGCATTGCTGAACCAAATGTATGTACAGTATACCGCAGGCGCCAATATGCCTCAGCCTCCCCAGTGCCCAAATAATACAAGTAGTTTCATGTCGCCCATGGATGTTGTTAACGAACAAAAAAGAACCGGTCAAAAGCGCCCGCGCACAAATAGTGGAAATAACTTGCAACAACCTCCAAGGGCCTTATCTCCTGATAATGGACCAGCCAGAAATGAGATACGTTATTGATATACCGACGCAAAATAGATTCCAAATCTTGCATTGCGAAGAACCAGTAGAAGAGACAACCGAAATCACAGAAGTAGTTAAAACACCACCAATTTTTCTACATGACGTAAACAATCATCAAAGACTTACTCGAGATCTCAAAAATTTACTAAGTAATGACTTTTCAACCGAACTTAAAGGAAAAGTGATTAAAATAAATACAACCTCTATTCAGGATTTTAGAACTGTGACAAAACATTTTGATACCATTAAGCAGAAATACCATACTTTTCGTGCCCCAGACTCAAAACAGTTATCGGTTATCGTGCGTAACTTACCATATTCACTAACAGAAGATGAAATAAAAGAGGAACTAATAAGACTAAAATTCCCAGTGACCAAGGTAACAAGACTTTTAAATAAAGATAAACCCTATACCACTCTGCGCGGTTGAGCTTGAAGAAAATCGCGATTGTGCTAATATCTTTGATCTAGACAGATTGTTCCACTGCATTATTAAAGTAGAACCACGCAGAAAGTCAAAAGACATCCCTCAAGTGTACAAATTGTCAATTCTATGGTCACACAAAAAACTATTGCAAACTTGATCCGCGATGTGTTCGTTGTGATGGAAAGCACCATTACTCCTTATGTAACCACCCACGTACTGCAAAACCTAAATGTGTTAATTGTGGCGGGGAACATCCAGCTAATTTTAAAGGATGTAAATATTACGAAGAAGTGAAACTTAGAAGTTCTAAAAAACCTTTACATCAAAACAAACTTAGCTTCTCAGACAAACAGCTGACTGGGACACACATACCGCCCAATCCGGCCTCACCGGAATTTCCGTCTTTACCAACCATAGTGCCGCCTCCACCCCGCTATAAATACATAGCTAACCAAATGATACAAAACAAAGAGAAACCTAATTTACAGCATAATCCGCAAAACAAATCTCAACCCTCTTACAGTAATATATTACAAGGAAACCGTAATCACATCACCTCACGACACAAACATACCACATAACGAGCACAACACTGGGCAAGGTACTGCATGGACAAGCCTAATAAATGAACTAATCTCCGGATTAATCACAGCTTTTCTCCCCTATGATAAAAGAGATCATCATGTCGTCAGTAGCTAGTCTTCTCCAAAATGGCAAATAATACGGTCAATGTTTCTAAGTTAACACTCGTAAACTGGAACGCAAATGGTGTACGAAATAAGAAATCAACACTTGCCGAATTTATGAGCCGCCACAATGTTGACATTGCATGCATAACTGAGACACACCTCACTTCGAATGACACTTTTAAAATTACTGGCTATAAAATTTATAGAATCAGATCGTGATGCAGCCTATAGCCTCCGGCGGGGTAGCTATATTGGTTAAAAATAATATCAGTCATCATTCGATCTATATGCCCGCCAATGATCTTGAAACAGTTGGAATACGAATCCAAACTAAAACAAACTCCGAAATAACAATAGTTGCTGCCTACAAACAACCTAATCGGAGGCTTACACAACAACAGCTGATACCAATATTTGATCAAAATCAGTCTACCTTACTAATGGGGGATCTCAACAGCAAGCACGAAGCTTGGGGATGCAGAACAACAACACCGAACGGTAGGAAACTGCTCGACGCAGCAGGTAACCTTCGGTTTACATATAATCGCACCACACGGGCCGACCTATTTCTCTAATAATCCAAATGTTACCCCTGACATACTTGACATTGCGCTTAGCTAAAAATACACCACTACCAATACATATGGAAGCAATCTCTGAATTAGACTCAGACCACATTCCAGTGTTAGCAAAATTTGGTACAAATCCAGAAATATCAGAACAAACACCAAAGATATTAACCGGACAAGTAAACTGGAATCTGTTCGAAATTAATCTTAATCAGATATTACCATCATTCTCTAGGCAAGATAATAAAGATACTATTGATGAAGGCGTACGACAACTAACGACCGCAATTCACCAGGCGATAGAAGTATCGACCAAGAAATCACAAACAAGATCGTTTAGATCATTCCATGAAAAAATACCGCAAAGAATCATAGAATTAATCAACTATAAAAATCAAACTCGCAGACAGTGGCAAAGGCAGCGACTCCCACACCAACGCCGACTACTAAACCAATTAATTAGACAGGTAAAAACAGAACTTGACTCATTTCGTTACGAATCATACCAAAAGTATCTATCGGAAATGGAACCTGGCGACAGGTCTCTATGGAAAACCACAAAACGTATTCTCAAGGAACCCACTATCTTACCACCCTTTAAAATGGAATGGTACATACATATCCAGCGCCTCAGAGAAATGCGAAATCTTAGCAGATCACTTCGAAAATACCTTCAAACCAAACCCTGTAGTAGATCATGAGTTCAACACAGCAATAGAAAATTCTAATCAGCATGTTACTATTGGCGCGGAGAATTACGTCAGATTCACTACTCCAAAAGAACTGCGACAAATAATTAAGAACTTACCTGTACGAAAATCCCCAGGCCACGATAACATACCTAACATAGCGCTAAAGTCATTACCCCCAAAGGCAGTAAGCTACCTCACGTCACTTTTCAACAGCATTCTCTGTACCGGGTATTTCCCAAGAGAGTGGAAACATGCTAATATCATAGTTTTCAACAAACCTAACAAACCAGCATCCCTGCCCTCTAGTTACAGACCCATAAGTTTACTCCCTACTTTGTCAAAACTGCTAGAAAAAATAATACGGAAGCGACTAACTTCCTTCCTTGATACTACGGGAACTATTCCGCCTCATCAATTTGGTTTCCGCCCTATGCACTCAACCTCACACCAAATACTACGCCTGGTAGAAGATATTAGCAAAGGGCTTTGAGCTCAAACATCACACATTGGCTGCTTTTCTAGATGTTGCCCAGGCATTTGACAAAGTATGGCACACTGGCCTACTATACTAAACTTAAAAACACAGGAATGCCTCTATATTGTATAAAATTATAGAAAGCTTTTTACAGAATCGAACTTTCAGTGTAAGAATAGACACAAAAATATCCACAGTACGATCAATAACTGCAGGAGTCCCACAGGGATCTGTCTTAGGGCCAACGCTATTCAACATATACACCTCAGATATACCAACTCCTCAAACTACCTCGAACTGCATCAGTACGCTGATGACACAATCATATACTCTTCGCACAATGACATCCATATCGCACGCAATAACCTTCAGGAAACAATAACGCAATTAACTAAATGGCTCAATCACTGGCGAATATCTCTCAATCCCGGAAAATGTCAAGCCAAAATCTTCACTCTGAGACGCCCACCAAACCCCCCGGAGATAAACATCATGGGAAGTAACATAGCATGGAATCCAAATGATCAATCTATTAAATACCTAGGAGTCGATCTTGACAGGCGGTTAACATGGAACATACACATTAACAATAAACTAAACCAAGCCTATGCCAGATTACACAAATTGTATCCTGTGTTAAACAAAAAATCATCATTAAAAACAGAGTGCTGCCTGCTAATTTACAAAATGGTATTACGGCCACTAATAACATATGCATGTCCTATATGGGGATGCGCTAGCCGTAGCAAATTACATAGAATACAAATATTTCAAAACAAACTACTCAGACTAGCAGTAAACGCACCATGGTATGTACGAAATAGTCAGATACACAGAGAGTTAAATGTTGCTTACATTTATGACTTTATAAAACAACAAACCGTAAACTTTATCAAACGAATGAGTGCAGTACCTGGTGCGCAATTTTACAAACTAGGGAAAAGAACCGGCCAAACTAGGCTAAAAAAACGCCTTCCCCAAGATATATTTCTATCAGGCAGTGATTCCGAAGAAGAAGTGAACCAGCAAATAAATTAAATACCGTGTGGCCTGTCATCTTCTATTTCGACATCTCGTTTGTTAAGTATATATCAGATTTTTGTCAGCGCTCGAAACAAAATGTATATATATATAAAAAAGAATGTAACTATTTTAAACCAATTTCATTTTAACTATTTTGATTACTGCTCTAATTCTGATAACTGTTTTTAATACTTTAATACTGACATTCATATTGCTAACATTGTTATAAAAATTTATTGTATCACTGTATTGTAGTCACTGAGGGGCCCTGTGGGTTGACCTCAACCATGACAATATACAAGTTATGTTTTTTTGTAAAATTCACATCGTCCTGTATAGCAATACTTGCTGAACGGACAATAAATTCATTAAACAAAAAGAAACGTGATTCATCCGACCAGGTGACCCGTTTCCATTGATCCACCGTCCAATCTCCATGATCTAGTGTCCACTGCAATCGTAATTGACGATGTCGTTGACTTAACATGAGAGCACGTAGGGGTCATCTGATGTGGAGCCCCATGTTCAACAATGTGCGCTGAACAAAGCGCTTTTAAACATTTGTGCCTGCACCGGCATTTTACTCTGCCATCAGACATGCCACAGATCACCCCTTGTCCTGCTTTACAGAGCGGGCAAGCCTCTGAACTCCCCGTTATGTGATGAAGCGTGGACGTCCCTCACCCATGCTCCATGCCCTCACCTTGTCGCCAGGGCCGGCGTTAAGGGGGGGGGGGGGGTAAGCGGGTCAAATGTACCCGGGCCCGCCTGCTGATGGGGGGCCCCGAATACCGGCTGCAGGGCCCCCCAGGCTTCGAAGTCAAAATCCGCCCATTGTCACCCGGCTAGTTTTTAGAGTTAAAAAAAGTCGCCCAATTTACCCCGGGCCCGAAATTCCTAGCGCCGGCCCTGCTTGTCGCCTACTCGTGGTTTCACCGTCCTTTAACTACTTTCCACGGATGGTCACTACAGTAGCGCGCGAACAGCCGACCAGCCTCGCGATTTCCGAAATGCTCGATCCCAGGCGCGGGGCCATAACAATCTGTCCTATGGCAAAGTTACTTTTGCTGGCGTATTTCCCCAATTGTCACATGTATCATAACTAATATTACTTCCTAAGCGTGTCTGCTCTGCTTATATACTTTCCTTACCGCATGACATATCCGCAACGTCACCACTGTCGCGGTGGGCAGTTGTTTTGGTTTATCGGCGTAGTGGGAAATACATTTAGGTATCAACATTTTGGGATTCGACTCAATACATTTGGATTAGAAGTGGCGAACAGAAAATTCGCAGACAGTAAAACGCCAATTAGTTTACGTTGACAATCTGCCAGGAGTCTCGATAAATAAATTTCTTTCGGTCTTTATTCTGTCTGTTGACTGTGATCATCAGCTGACAAGTAAAATGTGCTCTGACTATACTTACAGGGTGTCCAGAAAAGGACTCCCTGATTTCAAAATTAAATATCTCGAAAACAAAGATCGATAGAGGAATGC
The DNA here is from genome assembly GCA_031002005.1 of Vandiemenella viatica. Classification (NCBI taxonomy): domain Eukaryota; kingdom Metazoa; phylum Arthropoda; class Insecta; order Orthoptera; family Morabidae; genus Vandiemenella; species Vandiemenella viatica. The sequence continues at coordinate 26,708,059 of JARYHS010008074.1, read as the reverse complement.
AGTAAACGGTATGTTTATTGTGACAGCTGTAAGAAGTGTATATATCAGTGTGAAATAATAGTTACAAAAGCTGCTAACAGATGGCGCTGTACGCTGTACAGCTCATATCAGCATACATAAGCACCAGAAAAACACGTTGTTCAATGGTGTACATGGTTTTAAACTCTTCCTTCGGTACGCTAACCTCCTTTCACGTTTCAATGGTGGAACTGATCGCCCTGAGCTTCGGATCACTATTTAGGCATTACGTATGGCGATTACAGCGCCATCTGTTAGCAGCTTTTGTAACTATTATTTCAAACTGCTGTATACCCTTCTTACAGCTGTCACGATAAACATACCGTTTACTGCATTCCTCTATCGATCTTTGTTTTCGAGATATTAATTTTGAAATCAGGGAGTCCTTTTCTGGACACCCTGTATTAGCGTATTAAAATCGTTTAGCCTTGTGCTGCTAAAAATAGCTATGCAGTTGTAATAACTCGCTTTGTACTTCTCCGAAGCAGGACCATTTAGTTTCAAAACAATCGTATCAATGGTATTTGCGTGGTTAGCAGAAAGGTTGGAAGGGCTCTTTGGAAAAATGTTTTAACTCCGCCATCTCATTCCCCTTGGTTTCCTGCCTCGATATGTACGAAACTGCTAGAAGCCTGACAGCACTGTATCCGTAGAGAAAGGATCCAAAAGATAGACTGTCAGCAAAAACTGAATCATTGGAGCCATTTCGATTCAAAATATGACGACCGCACAATACACCAAGTCGAACATAGGATGCCTATCATGGATTTACGTAGTACAGAACGTGAAGATCTTTAGGCAGACAGATTGTGATTTCCTGAAACACTGGGTGCAATGCTCCGATCCTATTATTTACTACTTCCCGAGACGAAGAAAGATCCAATTGTTTTCTGACCAAACTCGTAAACTGAATGCTATTTTCGTTGTTCCTTGTTGTTCTCTTGCAGTGTCTTCTATCTTGTATTTCCTCTTCACTAGAACCCTGTTCCCCAAATCTTGTACATCACGAAGCCTGCCTTGTAAGTAGTAATTTGCAGGCTTGCAGTTTGGGATGACTGGGGTTCGATCACCAATCTGGCCATCCAGATTTTTTTTTGTATCTGCTTAACGTCTCTCTAACAGCGAGGTCTTTAGAGACGGGAAAGGATGGGGGGCAAGGAATGGGAAGGAATTCGACCATGGCCTTTTGAAGGAAGCATCCCGGCATTTGCCTGGAGTGCCAGATTTGTATTAGGAAATCATCTTGGATTACTTTTGCAAATCTCAAAAATGATCCGTCGGATGAGCTTTAAACGTGGCTTTTGAGATCCAGCATCGTTCCGGGCGTCGCGACGCTTAAAATGAGACTTATCCTATTCTTCTTAGTCAGCTTTAGCAATTCCGTTATTTGAGGGGAGGAGCGGAGAAAATAAAGAAGAGTTTCGAGAAGAATTGTGTTATGTAGACAGTGTTACACGCTAGGTTGAGAATATTAACTGTTCATTATTGGACAAAATCGGTGGAGTGGATTTAACGCAAAACAAGCAAACAGTCGAAATGTGAGTTTTATATACGCCAAATATAAAATTGTTTACCTGGATGTCTAAAACCGTAAAATATTCAACGTATTGAGCTCACATTTTTTTCATATGGCTTTATGCCTCGTCGAAATCGAGGTCATTAGAGGCAGGAAAGAACGGTGTACAATGAACGGGAAGGAATTCGGCCATGGCCTTCTGAAGGAACCTTCCTGGGATTCATCTGTAGAAATAAAAGTCTGAATTTCTGGACGGGGATTCAAACCCACGACCTCCCGAATGCAAGATCAGAGCGATATCTCTCACTCACCAGGCTCGATGTGCACCCTTACCCTTGGTATTGAACAAATTCTAACAACAATTCTATCAGAGTTCGAGATATTTCATACAAGGCCTATATGGGGATGGAGTCGCGAAATAGATAACGTGTCTTGATGACTCTAACCCGAGTATTTTACCGGCGCCTGGAGCTTAGAGTAAAGCTAAAACTCGATAGCGCAAGCGCTATGCGGGAGCGAAGCCTCACCAATGAATCAGCTGCAAAGAAAGGAGGAAGTCCGTCATTTCATGGAAATGAAAATTTGAGACCGAACGTGGTGGGTGAGTGGTTAACGCTCTGGCCTCGCATTCGGGAGGACGCCGCGCCGGTTCAAATCCCCGTTCGGGTATTCAGATGTGGGTTTTCCATGGTTTCACCAAATCCCTCCAGGCGAATGCCGGGATGCTTCCTTCAAAAGGCCGTGGCCGAATTCCTTGTCCCCGGTCCCATCCCGCCTCTAATGACCTCGACGTCGACGAGTCGTAAAAACATAGGTAAAAAAAAAATATGTGATTTTACTAGTGTCACTGACCTAAGAATTTTACCGATGACACGTGCGTTCTGTGTTATATTACCAGATGAATGCTCTTGGAACTTTTAGCTGAAGGAAACATTCAGTAATACATTTTTTCTTGCAGGAAAATTTAATATTCTAACACACTTCGTTCACAGAATCACTTCTATTAATTTGAAGAAAACATTTATAGCAAGAACCGTAACATTCTTAGCAGAAAAGCTATGAAAAACAGCAGCTATCATAGTTATCGCACCTGCCAAGATTTTTACACAAAATAAGACCAGCTTTCAAACGGAGGGTAGGAGCATATTAAAATCATTTTTCTTTTCAAATTTAACATCCTTCCACCAATCAAGGTCACTAACGACAGGTAGCATAACGAAAAGAAAAAAAAAACAATTTTACTATTTGTTTGCGGAATATGGAAGTTTTTCACTAATCTCTGTTGTTTTATTTTGTTATTCCGGAATGTTTCTTTGTGTGCCATAAATTCGGTAATTCGTATCATTCTCTGAGAGAGTAACGAAAACGTGTCTAATAATCTAAATCAGGGTATGTGGAGTTGTTATTACGTTCACTACATTTTCTTCTACTTTTTGTTATCATTCTGAAAAGCTTGTAACAACTCTCAAATCTAAAATTAAATGGAATTTTATTTTGTAAAGCAATTGTAGTAAGCTAGAGTTTGGTTGAATATGATTTTATATGTTTGTTTTTCAATTAACTGTAAATTAGTGTATATAGACTTTGTTTTATGAAAAGAAATAATTTAGAGACCATTTAATATGTTTACGAACAGAATTGTGCAAGAGAATTGCTTAAATGTTCGTAATGCCAAGTATTAATGCAAGTTACGATGTCTAAAGGACAATTTACTACAGTTTAAGATGATTTCTTTGAATAATTTTGTGTTTAAGTATCTTTAATTTCCGTTTCTGACCATTTTGAATTGATTGTAAATGATTATGTATTAATTCTGATCGTTTTTAATATGTTTCAATTGTTTAAGTATTGTTAATGTTCGAGAAATATCTATCGGAATCTTTTGAAGTGTTCTCGAAATTTCGAGGTGGCTTATAAAAAGCAAACATCCGAGGCAGAGTAGTGGTTTTCACCGACTCAATTTATGACGGCCAAGAACTGTATTGTCTGTGGAAGAAGTGTTGTATACAATCGCTGGATTGAATGTATTCATGTAAACAGTATCGTTGACGTCGTGTTTTATGAAAATAAAAACAAATTTTAAATCGAACTTTATGGTGGACTGATTATTTATCATATTAATTAAACCACCAACAATCTAATAAGCAACAACACTTACATAAATACTATGTTGTTTGCAGACGACCAATTTATCCTCCAGGAAAATGAAGATGGACTTCAAAAAGCAATTCATATACTAAACATTATCAGCAAAGATTACAATCTGCAGTTGTCTCGTGCAAAAACGAAAGTTATGGCATGGCAGGGGAAATACCCTATCAGAGTTAAAATAGTGGTAGACAATCAGCCAATAGAACAAGTCTCCAGCTTTACTTATCTCGGATGTGAATTAGCTTTCAACGAGGATAACGAGGTGAAGAAGAAACTTCACCGATTTCAGTATATGTGTGGAACAATTCGACGAACACTGAAAGGTAAAGCACGAGAGGTGACTCACTCAAGTTTTATAAAACAATGGCCGTACCGACTCTGCTATATGGCAGCGAAACATGGGTAAATAAAACGCAATACAAAAGCAAAATTCAATCATCGGAAATGAAATTTTTAAGGTCAATAAAAGGGTATTCCCTAAATGATAGGAGGAGGAACGAGGAAATAAGGGAACAACTGAATATCTCCCCGCTAAATGATAGAATTACCCAAAAAAGGGATAACTGGAAGAACCACGTCCTACGGATGAGAAAGGACAGATTTCCTAAGCTTGCCCTGGAGTACCATCCCACAGGCAGAAGGGACATTGGAAGACCTAGGAAGAGATGGTCGGAAGAATGAGGTCGGAACAGGCTTTTGGCCTATCCATGAAGAGGAAGTAAGTAAGTAAGTACAATCTAATAAGCTGTTACCCATTTTTTAACGTATGGTGTATATTTTGTCTACCGCATCCTTCAACAATAAATTGCAAATGGAGAGTTAAAGGCAGCGGACTTGAGTACTCACGTCGAGCAGCATGACTGCGGGGTTGGTGAGCAGTTCACAGGCGATGTTGGCTCTCTTCTTCTCGCCCCCAGACAGACCCCGCTTCAGGTAGTCACCGATTACTGAAACACAACACAAACTCTATCATACCACACACATCACCGCCTCCTCAACAACACACCACCTCTACATTACTCTCACATCCTACCTGTTTTACACAGTTGCACACATATATTGGCACTTACTGTATTTTTCTCTAATTTCATCTCAAAATAGCGCACTACACAAGCATTATACACTGATCAGCCAGAACATTATGACCACCTAATAGCCGGCATGTCCGCCTTTGGCACGGATAAAAACGACAACGCGTCTTGGCATGGAAGCAATGAGGCCTTGGTACGTCGCTGGAGAGAGTTAGCACCACATCAGCACACACAAGTCATCTAATTCCCGTAAATTCCGGGGAGGGGGGCGTTAAGCTCTGACGCCACGTTCAATCACAGCCCAGATGTGTTCGATCGGGTTCAGGTCTGGCGAGTTGGGAGGTCAGTACATCAATTGCGACTCGCCATTGTGTTCCTCAAACCACTCCATCACAATGGCCTTGTGACATGGGGCATTATCTTGTTGGAAAATGTCACTCCATTGGCAAACATGGTGGTCATGAAGTGGTGTACGTAGTCTGCAACCAGTGTACCTTACTTTTTTTTTTTTTTTTTTTTTGCATTCGGCTACTGGGCCATACAGCCAGCTCAATGTGATTTTGTTGCTATCAGGTATTGACACAACGACACTACAACAGGGACAAGACATTCACAGACACAACACTAAACACCCATGCCCTCGGCCGGACTCGAACCGGCGACCTTCGGTACGCGGAGCTAGCAGTCTAGCCCCTACGCTACCGAGGCCGGCAGTGTACCTTACTTATTGGCCGTCATGGTGCCTTGCACGAGCTCCGCTTGACCCACGCAAATGTTCCCCAGAGCATAATTGAGCCGCCGCCAGCTTGTCTCCGTTCAGCAGTACAGGTGTCAAGCAGCTGTTCCGCTGGAAAACAACGGATTCGCACCCTCCCATCGGCATGATGAAGAAGGTATGGGGACTCATCAGACCATGCAATGCTCTGCCACTGTGCCAACGTCCAGTGACGATGGTCACGTGCCCATTTCAGTCGTAGTTGCCGAAGTCGTGGTGTTAACATTGGCACATGCATGAGTCGTCGGCTGAGGAGGCCTATCGTTAGGAGTGTTCGGTGCACTGTGTGTTCAGACACACTTGTACTCTGCCCTGCATTAAAGTCTGATATTAGTTCCGCAACAGTTCGCCGCCCGTCCCGTTTTACCAGTCTGCCCAGCCTACAATGTCCGAAATCTGTAATGATGGGTGGCCACCCAACCCCTCGACGTTTGGACGCGATTTCGATACTTGTTGAAGAAACTCACCACAACACTCCTCGTACACCCGACAAGTGCAAGTTCCGAAATGCTTGTGCTGAGCCTCCGGGCCATCACAATCTGCCCTCGGTCAAACTCAGATAGATCACGCACCTTCCCCATTCTAAACACGGATAGCACACTCACCGATACTACATGCACCGTGCGTGTGTCTGACTAGCAGTCATTCCTCGCCAGGTGACACTACTATTGCCTGTACGGGTTTATATCGATACTAGGTAGGTGGTCATAATATTCTGGCTGATGAGTGTTAATACTTTCATTACCTCATACTTATGACACATAGAGTGCAATGGTGTAGCACCTTCGAATAAATCGCTATGAAATTAACTAGGAAGACTCCACCACGTCTCTGTTATTGTTATTTAACAGGGCCACAGTAACCGCGCTCAACGTTCTTCCCTGTGGGAGACCATGATAAGTCCGATCGAAATCAGTAAACAAACAAAGTTGTTTGGTATGAGAGGGTGTATTGTTGCTTTTTGAAGAGGACAAACACTGCGGGAAATATCAAAAAATTACCGGCAGGGAATCACCTTAAGCAGAGAATGTATGAATACCTCAGCTGTTCCCGAACAAGACCTGTTTTTAGGGCCGGGGTTGGGGGGGGGGGGGGGGTAAGCGGATCAAAAGTACCCGGGCCCGATGGCTGTTGGGGGGCCCTGATCACTGACTGTAGGGGCCCTCAGGCCATGAAGCCAAGGATCCGCCCACTGTCGCCCGGCCAATTTGTGGAGCTAAAAAAAACCAAAAAAGTCGCCCATTTTACCCCGGGTCCGAAATTCCTAGCGCCGGCCCTGCCTGTTACAATGTCCCCTGAAGTCTCGTAAGAATCGATAGTTAACCAAGAACCGTGAAAGATCTACCAAGCACAGCCTGCGAATTCTATACTACAAGATAGCGGTTATGATTAAGCAGACGACACTAACAGTAACGTAGGAAGGACTTTGAGGGCAAGTTGAAAGCTCAGATATCCCGACTGGCCAAACAAGATGGCCAGCCACGCGTCAGAGCCGCCCTGCCGTGAACATGGCGACCTAACAACAGCCAAAACACTGCTTTCCTTTTTAGTAATCACTACCCGGATAACCACGCCGTGGACAGGTGGGTAAAAATCCCACAGCAAAAACTCTATCTACAAATCAGTTCTAAGTGCCACACCAAACCAGTTTACAGTGGCGGGGGTCATACGAACATTCGGAATGAAGAGATGGAAGATAAAATATTTGATTTAATTCAGAGCGATCCATCAAACATGTCCGGAACCTGTAATCACGACGGTTCACACCGCTGCCATTTTATTCACCTGATTTACACGTTAGCAGCTGAATACATCAACAGGCTGGGTGAGATCCGCTGCTAAAATTACGTAGAGATCGCAGCGTAGTTAATAACTCAGGGAAATGAACTGCACAAGATTTGCAACTCCGATTTGAATTCCTAACAGCAGCTACGAGCTTGATGTTGTGGAGAGCATTCTCAGAGAATACGAAATTCGAGGATGCCCTCAGGAGGCCCCAACTCTTCCCCAGTTACATTCAGTTTAATTAAACGAAAAACATTCAATATTTCTAAGATTTTATGAACCAGCCAGTGTATGATAACGTAAAAACCACTGGAGTGGATGAAAAGGTGATTTGCTTTGTAGATGAATTGTTAAATGGTACAGGGCGTTCGCCGGGAAACGCTACCCACTGTTAGCGCTACAAGGAAGAAACTGCTCCCGGCGAGCGAGCGGTCAGCTTCCGGCATTGTTCGACCGTCGGCCGCGGACTATGTCATAATAATTACGCTTCATAAACTTCATAAACTTGTGTGCTAAGCATTTAAATGTGACGTAATTCATTAGCTTACCTTATAAAAGATGCTGGAAGTGTTGACACTCTTGTGTAATGCACATTTCACATCTTCTGAACATATTTCGAGACACACGCTGCCCTAACTGACTTAATGATTTTTTGGGTGACTGTTCTAGTCGAAAACCGATATCGTCAATTTTCTCCTTTGTGAGAATACGGTTGACCGACAGTCTCTTTTTGTTAAAAAATGAACCCGTTTCTCTTACTTTTTTAACCAGACGCAGAATTGTTGATTTAGCTGGCAGTAAAGCGCCAGGAAATTCGCGACGAAATTTACTGCGACACTTTTTAAACGACTTCCTCTTCACATATGTATCGTAGAGAAATGTGCTTTGTTGCAAACTGTAACGTACCATAATTTTACTCACACTCAAACACGGTACAGATTAGTAAGAGTATGAAGCCCCAAACCAGCCAAACCGCAAAGAAACGTTTATTCACAACACTGATTAATAAGAGACTGAAGTCACAAACTAGCTACAATGCAAAGAAACCGTTCTTAAGAATGTAAGGGTCCCATTTACTGCGTCACTGCACTGTTGGGGCAGCGGAGGTGTTAAACAGTGCGGTGATTCACGGCGCCGTGTGGCGGGAGTTGCTGGCTCCACTGTCCCAGCAAGTTGCCGACGGCAACAGACTGGGAGGGTAGCGTATTCCGGCGAACGCCCTGTAGAAATAAAAGTGTTAGGGTGGGTAATGCAGTACCAAAAGAGGTAAAAGTAAATATAGGAGAGCGTCAGGGTAGTGTATTGAGACCACTGATGTTCCATTATTGTAATGAATGATTGTACTGATTGTTTACAGATGACTAAACGCCATACAAAAGTATTAAAACAGAAGAGGACTATGAACAGCTACAAGAGGATCTGAACAGGATATTTAGCTGGGTAGTAAACAATGGAATACCAAGAAAAGTCAGTGATTAGGTACGCGTATAAAAAAGTAAATATTTTCTGTGAATATAGTATACGGAAGGAATTGCTTGTTGAAGAGCTAAACTATAAATATCTTGGCATAACTCTTCATAGAAAATTCAGTTGAGCAGGACACATTGGGGAGGTGGCAGGAAGATGTTTTAAAGTCCATTTATTGGAGAGGGTGTACCAGGGAAATGGGCTACAACCACTGCTTGAATATGGTGGAATGGTGTGTGACCCACGGAGAGCAGCTAGATTTATTTGAGAAAATTACCGCAGACTGCAATCAGTAACTGATAGAGCTGGGATGGAAGGCACTGGAAGACAGAAGGCGGGCAAAGGGAGTGTATGGTTTGTTCAAGACTTATAATCGCAATTATGCATGGATGGATATTGGTAGAAGCATCAGGAGTTCTACATGGAGAGAAAGAGATGACCATAAACATATGCTGCCACTTGAATTCAGACGAAAGAGAGTGGGGAAATTTTCTTTTGTATGTAAGGGACTGGAATAATTTTGCAAGGAAATAATGGACAGTTTGCCAAAAACACTGCAGGAGTTTGAAGTTGCGATTCGTAAAGGGTAAGCGCAGGTAAATGGTGAAAAAGCATTACATGGGAAGGCGGAAGTGTGTGGACATTGCCTCCGGAGCGTGTGTGCTCCATCACAATTTAAATTTTAAAACAAATTAAATTAACAACAGTAATTGGAAGGGGCGTATATAAGCCACATAAAACTTGTGAATTCTTCTCGATAAGACCACCTTTCAGTTGATTTTATTTTATTTTTTTTACTTATGGTTCGTCGACGTCTAGGTCATTAGAGGCGGGATGGGACTGGGGACAGGGAACGGGAAGGAATTCGGCCATGGCCCTTTTTAAGGAAGCATTCCGGCAGTGATTTAGGGAAACCATGGAAAACCCAAATCTGGATGCTCGGACGGAGATTTGAACCGGTGTCCTCCCGAATGCGAGGCCCAAACGTTAACCGCTAACGCACCACTCTCGGTAGTTTCATTTAAAGTATGAGATATTAACGTTCAGAGAAATTAGTCGGAACTAGTAAAAGTAATTAAGAAACTAGTACTACGAATGAAAGGCTGACGGGTAGTGAGGTCTAGGTATTTAATACCTGTAAAAATATGAAGCACAACACATAAAACGGAACAGAAAATCTGTTGATGGCACTTGGTAAATGACAAATTAATCAATAACTTAATCATAGAATGAATGTATGTTACAATCCTCTTCTAGTCATGTGAGATGGAATGTGGGCCGTTACCAAAGTTTTCGGAAAAGATCAAAGTTGATTAGCCCGCCTCGGTAGCGTATGGGCTAGAGTTGTTCATGCCGTCTTAGTCGCAAACGTGCTCTTGCGTTGGGTACAAGGACACCGAACAGGGTCGTTCATAAAATTAAGAAAACGTAAACAAGACATGACAGATTCAATGGAGAAGTAGTGCTGCTACTTTTGTTTTGAGGTTCTACTGGTCGCAGATGGGTTTAACCCTGATGGTGTAATATGTTGTCAAATTGTTATGTTACTGTATACATTCTATCAAGAAGGTACTGGGAATTGGTCATTTAAAAAGTCTGCTTAAAGGGATAGTCAAAATTCTTTTTGTCGCTATCTGTCGTTTAGTTTGTTTACAGTGCTCATTGTCAGTTCATCTCAAGTGTTCTTAGCTATTTTTACAATGGCTAAAAATATCGAATAAAGAATTTGTCTCAAATTTTGAATTTCAAATGGAATTTTATGTATCAAATCGCAGAAAATGTAACGGAGGACTTACGGTGAATCGAATTTATCTAAAACACGTGCATATATGAGTGGTACAGTGAATTCAATAGTGATCGAGATGCGGTGGAAGATTTGCCTCGCTCAGGTCGCTCATCAATCTCTTCAACTGAAGTAAACATCGCGAAAGTGAAGAAAATGGCGACTGAAAATCGTCATTTAATTTTGAGAGAGATAGCCGCTGCAGTTTCTCTGTCTCACGAATCAATTCGTACCACGTTAAACGATTTTTTGGACATGAAACGTGTTTCTGCTCGACTAGTTCCGAAAGGTCTGAATTTTCTTCAAAAACTCAATCACGTAAAGATCGCTGAAGACAAGCTAGAACGAGTCGCTTCCCACCCCACATTCATAAAACCCATTGTAACTGGTCATGAGACATGGGTTTACGAGTTTGATATACAAACCAGTCAATAAGCTTCAGAATCACGTCTTCCAACTGAGCCGAAACAGAAAAAACCACGTCAAAGCCGATCAAAAGTCAAGGTGATGTTGACTGTTCCCTTTGATTATTGCGGTGTTGTGCACTTGTAATTCTTGGCAGAAGGTTAGACGGTAAGTAAAGTATATTATCAGAGTGCTATGTGGCGTTAGAGAGAGTAAATTCGTCGAAAAATGCCAGATTTGTGGTAACAAATCTCATGGATTTTGCAGAACGATAACGCATCGTCTAATAAGGCTATCATTGTGAACGAATTTCTGGCCAAAAACTCAACAAATAACATCGAACAGCCACCGTATGCATCTCATTTGGCTCCGGACGATTTTTCTCTCTTTGCAAAACTCAAATTACCACTTCAAGGCACCCGTATACAGTCGATACACGACACGAATTCGCGGTGAGTACTGAAGTTGCCCCCAAAAAAATCGTTTAAATTATTATTATTTTTCCCCTTTCTTTTTTTGATGATTGGATTATTCGTTACCGTAAGTGTATTATTTCAAAAGTGGCCTACTTTGAAAGGGGATACAATAAATTTGGATGAATAATAAATATTTTTTTGACCAATTCCCGGTACTTTTTTGACATAGTAGTATATCTCATATTGAACGACTAATATGCTTTTACTGTGACAGGGAAGGACGTCATTATTTCCTTTTACCCCTAAAATCATTTTAGAATATTAGAAATTTCATAAGATAAAACTTGGAAAAAATCTCGTCAAGTCCGTCCAGCCGCCCGCCGTTCATGTTGATGTTCGCGGCAGTCTTGAGCCAAACGTTGTATCGAGGAACAGCTGGGCTGTGCTTGGCAGCGTTTGGGAGTACTCACTGGTGTCCTGGCAGGAGGTGAGGTCGAGCACCTCGAGGATGTGGTCGACGTACATCATCTTCTGGGCGTGGGACATGCTGTCGGGCAGCCTCAGACGCGCCGTGTACTGAAACACCAATCACACACCAGCATTACAAGCGAGAAACTCAATATACTAACAGTAAATACAACACAAATAATACTAAATTCAGTTCGTTGACACAACTTCAATATATTCTCTTCTGAGATTCATACAATTCCTACGGCAATGCCTTTACCGAGCCTAGCATTCGGTAGCTTGGAACTTCATTCTGGTCACCCACTGATTTATTAGTCTACAGGGACACTGGTTATCAACTCAGTGCGGCCTGGAACCCGGCTATTAAAATGCTGAAACAGCTTCGCCTCGGTAACGAGCAGAAGAGCGGATGAGTTGTTTTTTGTCTTCCACCGTTTCCGTGGCAGCGGCTGAATAAACAAACAGTTAATCATTGACATTTGGTTGAGAATGAAGACAGAGAAGGACGCGGTTGGAATCCCGAGAGAAAGATATTAATAGAGGAACAAACTTCAAGAGGTGGAGAGCATCAAAACGATTGAGAACTGTGTAAGAACTCAACTGGAAACGTCGAGCGGTTTGGTATCTTAATGTATAAGGAACTTGCCTAACATTTCAAGTTTGTCGATTTGAAATTAGGATGCAGTCACAAATTTTCATGGGTTTTGCTTCAGTTATATGACTCCGCAAGAACGCTCTATGGTTCGGATTCCATGCTAAACTGTAAATCCAGGCACGACAGAGGCAGAATCTGCAGCAAATTGTAACTCTGTCACTTAGTGCCCAAACTCAACGGGGCCTCCCAGCCAACAACGCCATACGCAATTTATTCTTTTCCTATCGGAAACCTCACAGTTCGTGCGAGATCGTATGCGTTGTGGACTGCTTCATTGCCTCCACCCCTGTGGATTTGATCAACCTGGACTTCTTTTTTTGGGGGGCACTGTTGTGTGTGAAACATCTTTCGATTCGGAAATGGGTCGTGTTGCAAGAATGGTCTGCGCTGCTGCTGGTGTCTAGGATAGTCCTTGTGATTTCAGTCGTGTCCGCCAGTTCAGGGTCCACTGCATCGTTCCTACCGAGCGAGGTGGATGTGGTGACGCTCTGGCCGCGCATTCGGGAGGACGCGGGTTCGAATCCCCGTTCGGCCATCCAGATTTCGGTTTACCGTCGTTTCCGCAAATAACTCGAGGCAAATTCCGGGATGGTACCTTTAACAGTCCATGGCCGAATTCCTTCCCGTTCCGTGCCCATACTACTTTCCCGCCTCTACTGACCTCGGCGTCGACATAGCATAAAGCCAAAAAAAAAAAGTCGACTGTAATTGGCAACTGCCAACAGAAGTGAAAACTTAAAATTATGAATATCATACGTGCAACACGTCATACTTATAACTACAGATATACTAAATAATAATAATTCCGTGTTGACATAATGACCTGGTTACAGGATTACTATTGGTTGTGAACTCAACCCCTTAGCCGCTTTAACCTAACCCAGTGGTGCTACCAGGTATAACGTCTAACGCAGACCACAGAAGAGTTCTGGAGTACTTCACATTACACAGCAAGCTGTGCCAGAGGTTAAGGTCGGCGTAAGGGTCGATGAAAATACCCACCGAGGCAAGAATTCGAGCCTGGAATCTTTTGTTCCTCACTCAGACACCTTAACCACTGAGCCACTAGAACATCAACAGGTATATTGTTAACATCAAGAAGAACGTCAAGTGAGAGATTCGCCGCCCGATTGTTAAGATGGAAGACAGTAGTTTCCGTCTTGCTGGAACTGGGTACGAGACGCCATTTCCGAAAATAGTTGCTCAGGGTTTTGAGGTCTGCTGTTAAACTATTTTCAATTTGCTGAACGTTATCAGATTGTGGTACTTCTGCCAGATCGTCAGCATAAGAGAACTGTCTGGATTCTGTTTGAGAAATATAAACATTAAAAAGAAGTGGGGGCAAGAACTGAGCCTTGAGGCAGACCATTATTCACTCTTCTTACTTTGCTTATCTTATTGTCTGAGACAACGTGGAATGTTCGGTTAGCTAGCATGGTATTGATCAGACAAGTGATTTTTTTTGCACTTCAAAATGTTCAGCAGTTTATATACCAGGCCCTCTCGCCACACTGTATCGTAGGCTGCGGTAAGGTCAGCAAATACAGCACCAGTCTTCGATCGTCTCTCGAATCCTGCTTCTACGTGAGTTGCCAATGCCAGGACATGATCCTCGCAGTTTCTTGCAGGTCTAAAACATGCCTGTTCAACTGGGAGGTTTGCGAAAATAATTGGACTGATTCTATTGTTGATGATCCTTTCAAATAACTTGTAAGTAGTACTTAGCAGTGAAATAGGTCTAAAATTCTCTGAAACTTCAGGGCTTTTTCCAGGCTTCAGAATGGCTATGATCTTTGCACGTTTAAACACTGCAGGAATGACACTTGTCTGTAGTATGTTAGTAAAGAAGCGGGCCAACCATTTTTTGGTATGTTTTCCACAGTGTGTAAGGAACTCTGGGTGAACTTCGTCAAAACCTGGAGCCTTCCCATTCTTCATTTGTTTGATGGCCCTTGCCACCTCTATATCGGTGGCAGGGGATGAGAGGTTTGTAGGGGCAGAGTACAATCTTTTTAGATGGAAAATTGGTTTTTCACTTTCCGAGTATGATCTTTATTGACGCTCACTCTAGATATGTTGGCAAGTCGACTTGCTATTTGGTCTGGAGTGACCTGATGCTTTGCTTGAGGGTTATATGGGGTTCCACCTAGCTTTTTAAGAAGGCTCCATGCTTTCCGGCTGGACTTCTTGAAATTCAAGGTTTGCACCGTGTCATTCCATTTGCGTTTTCTGGCATTGTCCAGGCTCTGCAGCAGTTCGTCGGCTGCTTCTGTACGTCCGTTCTGTAGGAAATCATCATATAGCATTTCGCATGTTTCGTTCCAACACGGGATATATTCTTTTCTAAAGCCTCCAGAAATAGACTTTTTAGCTGTTGCTATGATTACTCTGACAAATCTATTATAATTTCCTAATGGAGGTATCCATCTTAGGTTTTTATCCAGGTTACCGGCAAATTCTTCCCACTTTGCTTTCCCAAAGTTCCATCTAGGTAAAGGAGAGGATCTAATTATGGGAATTGTTAGACTAAGTTTTATTTAAAAAAAAAAAATTGGCATTTGGCTACGAGGCCATACAGCAAGCACTATGTAATTTTGTAGTTTGCAAGTATCCAGGGCCGGCGCTAGGAATTTCGGGCCCGGGGTAAAATTGGCGACCTTTTTTTTTTTTTTTTTTTTAGCTCTACAAAATGGCCAGGTGACAATAGGCTTCATGGCCTGAGGGTCCCTATAGTCGGTGATCGGGGGCCCCCATCAGCACGCGGGGCCCGGGTACTTTTGACCCGCTTACCCCCCCCTAACGCCGGCCCTGATTGGATCACTCAATGTATTATAAATTCTCCGTGGTATAGACGACACAAGACAAACACAACACTTAATTAAAACCACCCATGCCCGAGGCCGGACTCGAACCGGCGACCCCTGCACGCTATCCCTTACGCTGCCGGGGTCGGTTACACCAAATTCTAGCAAGACTGGTCGGAGTTGACTATGTGGAAAGGCTTGTAGGACTCGTCTTGTAGTTGGTAAAGGGTGGCTTAAGATGACGAAATGGACTAAATGTATGTCTGACCTGGAGCGTCTGCCTGAGCGTGAGGTCGGGGAAGAAGACGTCCTGCTGCAGCACGTAGCAGATGCGGCGCTGCCAGCGCTTGTCGAGCGGCTCTCCGTTGAGGCGCACGGCGCCCGTGTGCAGCGGCGCGCGGCCGGCGAGCGCGTTGAGCAGCGTGGTCTTGCCGCACCCCGACGGCCCCATCACGGCGAGCAGCTCGCCCGGCCTCGCCACGCCGCCCACGTCGCGCAGCACGGCGCGCCCGCCCGCCCACACAGACAGCTCCGAGAACACCAGCTCCACCGGCCCCGGCCGGCCCGGCGCCGCGCAGGGCGACACCAGCCGCACCGCCGCGGCAGGCGCCGCGGGCCGGCCGCCGCCCGCCTCGGGCACCGGCGCGGCGGACCTGCGAACAACAACACACGGCTCAGCCTAGTACTAACAAGGCCCGGCGACGCGCACGGCGACACCAGCCGCACCGCTGCGGCGGGCGCCGCGGGCCGGCCGCCGCCCGCCTAGGGGCCCCGGCGCGGCAGACCTGCGAACAACAACGTACAGCTCAGCCCGACACTACCAAGGCCCGGCGCCGCGCACGGCGACACCAGCCGCACCGCCGCGGCAGGCGCCGCGGGCCGGCCGCCGCCCGCCTTGGGCACCGGCGCGGCAGACCTGCGAACAACAACACACAGCTCAGCCTAACACTAACAAATGCAACTCATCTTGGATACAGGATTTATTGGCATGCTCAGTCATATGTAACTGCGATAACGACAGTATGGCTTCTCAACCTCTGGGAACGTAACAACTACAAATTTCCTGTGTTAAGGTACGTTTCCACCGAGGCAACTTCTGAGCACCGAGCGTGGTGTGTGAACGGTTAACGTTCTGGCCTCGCATTCGGGATGACGCTGGTTCGAATCTTCGTCCGGCCATCCAGATTTGGGTTTTCCATGATTCCCCCAAATCACTCCAGGCGAATGTCGGGATACTTCATTCAAAAAGCCATGGCGGAATTCCTTCCCGTTCCTTGTCCCCAGTCCTATCCCGCCTCTAATGACCTTAGGCGTCAACAAGACGTAAAGCCATATTTATTTATTTATTTTTTTTTTTAATTTCTGGGCAACAAGTGGTATGCGGCAGTGACACATGCGGCGAGGAGTATTTCAAGCGAGGCAACACGCTGCATGTAGCAAGGCATGCCACATGTTGCGCCATGTCGCCAATCGCATGCGCCACTGTGCGATAAAAATACAGCATGTCGCACGATGTTGCCTGTATGCAAATTGCGGTGGATAGTGCGACAGAAAACGGGCGACATTGAGTGGAATAAACTTATTATTGAAGACTACCATAGTCCACGAGAAATGTGGAACAACAAAAGTGTTTATTATACAAACAGGAAACTGAAAAGTGACAAATTACTTGCTAACAAATACGAAATAAAAATAGTAAAATCAAGAATTTGAGGTATGATTTTCAACGGGAAAATAAAAGGACTACTACGCCGATCGATGAACGCCTTATCTCCTAAAGAGAAGTGGTTTGCTTATAATCTCATGCCATCTTTGTTAGTGAATATATATATATATATATATATATATATATATATATATATATATATATATATATATATATTATTAACATAGGCCATATTTACAGCCTGCATACATAAATGTTTTCCAATTTAAACTCTAGAAAGTATAAATTAAATAATTTTTTGTTTAGTTGACCATTCACTTTTGAAAATTGTGAGTGATAGGAAGAATTAAGACATACGAGAAAGTCGAGTTTATGTTTTGTCTCTTTCCATTTGTCTTGCCAAGATGCTTTTCATTCTTTTGTCACGAAATAAATTGCGAATTCATCCCAAAGGCATTTTGCATCTTCACCAGATTTTAACCACACCTGCGTCATCTTCTATTACCGTCCTCCATAATCGTGGAATGACGGTTCTACCTTGTATATCAATATCTATGATTCCATAACGTGCGTGAAAAATTCTTGAATTATTTATTTTCTTCAACAACAACAAAAAAATGTGTTGATATACATAGGCGCGTACTCCTTGAAGCAACCTCACGTACCCCTGGAGGTACGTGTACCACTAATTGGGAACCACTGACTTTGAAGAATGCTGGAAAATCCCCAATTCCCGCCTCATAAACTACACATTTCACAAACAAAAATATACCTAGCAAACAGAACTTAAGTTACAGTAATCGCAGACAGATGGCACCACTTAAGCTTCTTTCGTTCCTTTTGGTAGGTGGGAGGGTCACGAATTCGCCACAAGCTTAGTGAACACACTTCACTTACGTAGAGATTCATCATGATGAATACTCGACTATAAGAGGACTCATCAGTTTATGATTGAAAATGGCTGACAAATAATAAAAACTAATAGTGATAGACGGACAAGCGATCGGTTCCAGAACGTTTTCGTTTAAGTATGGGACGCTAAATTGGAGAAAGAAATCGCCGATGTTCCCAGTCCACGATGGGAGATTTATTTATTTTTGTACGTTGGTGAAAGCTCAACCATCATTCATGTTTCAACGATCCCATGGTTCGTCTCTCTACCGCTTTCATAAAATGAGCAATCACACTTCATTAGTTCTTACCGTCCTTAAAAACTTAATATGTATGGCATCTGATGGGGGTTGTTTGCCCGTGGAGTGACAGAATTTCGCTTTGCAACGCATTCCGCCCCCATCGTGTCTGGAATTGTTATACGTGGGATCCTGGCACATCTCATATGCCCCCAACAACACCTGGCCATACTGCGATTTGAACCCGGAGCCTCAAATTTCGAAAGTTTTGGAAGTGTTGCAAAAGTTTGTAGATCAATGCTGGCCTTATGAATTGCTTCACATAGAAATCCTGCCTTGGCCAAAATACAAGAATACAAACAGTTTACTTACGTAATTGTCAGATTGTGTAACGCGTGGTCATCAATCTGTCCTACAAAAAGTCCGTCAACCCATGTTATCCATTTGCGGGTTTGGAGGGTATGTTATACAAAATATTAATTGAATATCTAAAACTTATAATATTTCATAACGTGTTAAAATAAATTATGTTATGATATCTTCAATGTTGCAAAGCGAAGGTAAGTGAAAACACAACGACCAAAAATAAATTTACTGCATAGACAATTCATAATTTATTCTTGAGTTACTTGATTTATTCTACTCGTACTAGCACTATGTGTCTACCGAACGTTTGGTTGTTAATAAGTAAACAATAGCTTCGAATTCTTTGCAGGCAGTATAAATTATTGTTACGTCGTTAAAAAACCATGAGAAGCCATCAAATTGGATTATTGCTCTTCCATTTACCATAGACTGCTAAAAAGTTAAGGCAGCCTTATTAATTAAAAGTTCTGTCATGTAATCAAAGAAATAATTAGTCTACAGACTTGTCTACTGAGGTACAATTAAGCTTAATTATTTTAAGACTTGATTAAGATATAACAAAATGCTTAACTTTGCATCATATGCATGTTTCATAACTTTAAAAAGGTGCTATAGATACTGTCGTAATAACAACTCTCCAAACTGTATCCCGTGGTTGAGTTTGTATACAAATCATAACCGCAGGCGGATGCGGGTTATAGTTCACATTGACCACACTTTTCTTATATGTTTCGATATACACACAGTCATGTCGAATAGACTTCCGCCAGCTTTGCTAATTCATCAGCAAAAATCCTTCACGGATTCACCATAGTTTCCTATCGAATGTGTTATGTGAATTTCCAGCCGAGTCTCTTTCCTCGCACGGCCAGTATGTGTTAACACGCACTATAGTTAGGTTTCAAACGCTTTCTTCCATTTCTATTACATTAAGTGAGATAGTTTCAAGTATACGCAGAAGATAAAAGTTAAGGTTTGCATCTGTCGATCCCTTTGAGAGTCACGGAGGATGTAGAACTTCAAATTGATTGCCATCTACTCGACTTATAACGATTATGGGCTTACGATATTTGTTGATTAAATCATTGCTGGAGGTAGCTCATACTTTCTACAAATTATTACTTAATTACTTAATGTAGTCTAGCGTTGGGTTGCTGCCATAAAATTCAAAACGGAAAAATAACCATCTACTTTACTATACTTTTCATGTATATATAATAATTCTTCTCAAAAGGTATTAAAAATAATTAAATTTGTTTCATAGCACGTAACTTCAGATCGGTGCGATTCTATTATTCTACTGAAAGTTCTGGGAAAACAATAGGGATCGCCAGCCAATATGCAGGAAAAAGTAATAAGTTGTTGTTGTTGTTGTGGTTTTTTTTTAAGTGACTTTTGCAGCTTTTGTCGTTCAGGCAGCTATACTTTCTGGTTAGGTAGTGATCATTATTTTTATGAGTTCTTTTGTAAGAAAAAGAGTTCTTATTTTTTTCGTCGAAATTTACGGTAATAGAATAGAGATAGGCCTACTACGCTGTAGTGTGTCATGCCTGAATTATGCACCACTGCATGGTATGTGCTGCTTGGTAGTCGGATCTTTAATACGGCAGGCATTCCCATTGCTCATGGAAGTTGCAACTGATTAATCGTCTCTTCCTACCGGTATATGCTTATCCGTAATTGTGACTTTAACTCTTACAACTAATTATTTTTAAAAAATTATTCTGCAATTTCCAATGCCGGATCAGTATTATAGGGCTTTTATTTGTCCTTTATATCCAATACTGGGTTTATTATCACAGCTGAAAATAAATTATCTTTTAAATGAAGAGCAATTGCTTTCCCAATACCAACTCAAATGGTTAATTAAACTTTTACGATAACAATTATAATTTACTTATCTTTTCTATTCAAACACATTGATTACAATTCGTTCATACTATTATTATTCTTTTATATGCCCATGGGGATATTTTGTCAAATATCAAAATACAACTATAGGTTCATCCCGCCAGGATAAACGAATACCAACATTTTCTGCCGCACGAGCCATCTTTTCTCAACAACTTACAACCATAGATCTTCCTTCCCTCTGGCTTGACGTTTTCTGACCTTAAAAACTTAAATACTAAAGTTTTTTTTTTTTTTTTTTGCCTGAAGCACCAAATGGCACTAATCACAATTATTTAATAACAAAAATATGCTTATAATAATAAATTTCACGATTAGTGAGGTCGTGCACCTGACAAAGTTGTGCAGATAATTTGCGTAAATTGGGAAGACTACAAACAGCACCCTGCGACTGCGTACAGGTGGAAGAGCGTAACCTCACAACATTTTTATACAACACCCATATGCCTGAAATACATAGCTGCATTTGATGTTAAGTTTTAACTCCTTCTGTTTGCTAGCTTAATTAATATTTCCTTGCATTTTTATAAAATTGATGAACCATTTCATGTCTGCAAACGGTAATAACTAAAAGTAACGGAAATGACGGAAGGTGCCTCTTGATCTACTCCACAAAATTAAAAGATAACCATTCCATGTTTACGAGTTTTTTATGACCGCACAATCTGTCTCTTTCTTAGATTCTTAAACTAATCCGAAAACCTGGTAAAGGAGATCTGCGGTTGTTAGTGGAACGCGAACAATACGCGCATTCTGTAGTAGAACATATCAACAAAGCAAGCTCTAGTGAGGTCTTAATGCCTTTCAATATAGAAACAGGGTTTATAACCTCAGACCTTTCGATTCCTACTACTATACCTTATTACCGAGCCACCACAAGCTTATCAATACGCCTGAACACTACAGATGGGTTACCACGAGGACAGTAAGCACTATCTATCTACCTACATATATACTCTGCCAGGGCCGGCGCTAGGAATTTCGGGCCCAGGGTAAATTGGACGACCTTTTTTTCTTTTTTTTTAGCTCTACAAAATGGCCTGGCGACAATGGGCGAATTCTTGGCTTCATGGCCTGAGGGCCCCTATAGTCGGTGATCGGGCCCCCCATCAGCCGGCGGGGCCCGGGTACTTTTGACCCGCTTACCCCGCCCCCCCCCTAACGCCGGCCCTGTACTCTGCAATTCACAAAATTGTGGGTGGCAGAGGGTGCTCAGCACCAAAGCTAATCTCTTTGCTGTGCATTCCAATCCCTAATGGTACGAGGGAAAAAAGAATTCATATAAGAATCAGTCCGGCACCTTATTTCTCTAATTTTATCTTTCCTGTCCTTCCGACTCAAATAGGTTGGTGGAAGAAGTATTTCACTACACTCAAAAGTGAAAGTGGTAGTACGCATGTTTTCCAATAAGTTTAAACGAAACGTGTGACGTCTATCTACCAGAGACTCCCAACCTAATCTACTAATCAGTTCTGTGACGCTTTCATAAGGACTGTAGCAAGCGGTCACGAATCGAGCGGCTCTTCTCTGTACTTTCGCTATACTTTCGATCAATCCCTTACGAAACGGGTCCCAAATGGCACAACAATAATCCAAATGTGAACGCACAAGAGATTTGTACGCTATCTCCTTTGTTTGTTCATTACAATTTTTCAAGATTCGACCTATAAATCGCAGCCTAGAATTTGCTCTACCTACTAACGAATTAATGTGTATGTCCCATTTCATGTTCCTTTGTACTGTTACTCCCAAATATTTCGTAGAATCGACCATATCAATAACTGAACTGTTTACCTCGTATTTCTGAACAATCGAATTCTTTTTGTTAGTTATGTTCATTGTCTTGCACTTTTTACAATTTAGAGTAAGTTGCCACTCAGCGCACCAAGCCAAAATAACATCCAGATCGCGCTGAATTTCTAAGCAATCGGCCAAATTTCTTACTTCCCTATAAATAACCGCATCATCAGCAAACAATCTAAAAAGGCTTTTCACTTTGTCTCCGAGATCGTTTATAAATATTAAGAAAAGAAGTGGTCCTATTACACTTCCTTGAGGTACACCCGATGTAACACAACGACAACATACTGCGACCGACCAGTTAGAAAATCCTTTATCCATTCACAAAGCTGATCCGATATACCGTACGCTCGAAGCTGTGATGGAAGGGAAAAGATTACTATGACCACAAGCTGGCACTCAATTTCAGGCACAAGGGTGTAGGAAGATTCTCTTTTTTAGGTAATGGTGTCAGGGATTGGTACAAGTTACCAATAGAAATGATGAATAATTTACCAAAATGTTGAAAGAATTCGAAATTCGTGGAGGGCAAATGTAGGTGTGTGAAGGAAAGGGGGAAGATACGTATGTAGGGAAATTTACACCGGAGCATTGCAATTTTAATTAAATTAAACAGTCACAGCTACTTCCCAAACAACCAATAAGGGCTATTTGCCTATGTGTGTGAAAGCTTTGGAGAGCAGTGAGATAATCAATTTTTTTCTCTAAAGGCTTAAAAGGCTTAAAGAAATTAATTGATTAGCTTACTAAAAGCCTCGTCGACGTCGAGATAATTAGAGAAGGGAGACGGTTAGCGACAAGGTTCGTGAAGGAATTCGGCCTTAGACTTGAATGAACCATCGGGGAACTCGCTTGGAATAATTATCGTCAATTTTTTGTTATGGTTGTGGCTTGACGCCTAGTCGGCATCGATGTCATTAGAGGCGGGAAAGGACCGAGGGCTAGGAACGGGAAGGAATTCGGCCATGGTCTTTTTGAAGGAACCATCCCGGCATTCGCGTGAAGTGATTTGAAGAAACCATCGAAAACCATAACCTGGATGGCCGGACGGGTATTCGAACCCTCGTTCTCCCGAATGCGAGGCCAGATCGTTAACCGTTCACCTACCACGCTCGGTAAAATTATGGGAAGCCCAAATCTGGATGACCGGACGGGGATTGGAACTGGCGTCGTCCACAATGCCAGGAGATATTATGATGAACGCAAACTTTATTTTGCACGGATCAAGATCCGACGCTTTTCGAACAGTCCATGCGGTGCTTACAATCTGTTTTTTCGCTTTGGTAATGCGGAAATGTAACTGGTTGGATTCGACACATTCAAATCTGGCGATGCCCGAATCGGGAGTCGGCGCGGTGCTGTGTAAGGCGGAGAAAGTTGTTCCTAGGTGATGAGACCTTGATGGCCTACCTGCGTCAGCCGACAGGCATTGTCCTACTGTTTGACGACGGATGACTCAGTGGAGACGCGTTTGTTCTCCACCTGCAAAGTAAATTGTCTCGGCGACACGGAGACAGGCTTATCTATAGACACGGGATTCGCGGTGCCTGGTGGCCCTGAAAACTTCCCATCCCGTGACATCATCAGACACTGTGCATGGTAACACTTCACTCGCATTACTAATGAGGGAGAGTCCACAAAATACCCGACTCGATCTAGTGGGGGTGGGGTGGAGGGGTTGACGGGGAAGCTACGCCGGGCTACGTGGGGGAGGGGGTTCCGAGCTAATCCACGTAGCTTTTCATTCATACTATTTGTCATAGTTATAATATTGTACAGAACACACGACAGTATGTGAATATTTATTTTAATTTAATTTAATTTTAATTTAATTTTTAGTTGCAATGGACCACAAGCTCCGGTGGCAAAATCCCACCGAGAGTGGTGGTGTAACGGCTAGCGTTCTGGCCTCGCATTCGGGAGGACGGTGGTTCGAATCCCCGTCCGGGCATCCAGATTTGGGTTTCCCAAATCACTCCAGGCAAATGCCGGGATGCTTCCTTCAGAAGGCCATGGCCGAATTCCTTCCCATTCCTTGCCCCCATCCTTTCCCGTCTCTAAAAGACCTCGCTGTTAGAGAGACGTTAACCAGATAAAAAAAAGGCAATTTCCCTACACACCCATCATCCCCCTATCCTGCACCCACCTACATTTGCCCTCTACAAATTTTATCTTTAAATTCTTGCAAAGTTTTCGGTAAATTATTCATCATTTCTCTTGGTAACTTATTCCAATCCCTGACACCCTTACCTAAAAAAGAGAATCTTCCCACACCCTTGTGCCTGAAATCGAGTGCCAGCTTGTGGTCATGGTCATCTTTTCCCTTCCATGCACTACTTTTCATACCTATTGCAATATCTTTCCATGCCTCATCACCAGTATATGCCCTGTACACTCCCATGACCCTCCTCATCCTCCTCCTGTCTTGCAATGAATCCCATTTCAGCTCCTTTATCATATCCGTCACTGATTGCATTCTGCGATAATTTCCAGAAACAGATCTAGCAGCCCTTCTTTGCACCATCTCCAACTCTTGTATTTGATACCTAAAATGAGGGTCCCATACTACACTACCATATTACCTCATTTAATTATCACCATATGTAATTTAAAATAGTGTGACAAGAGGAAAAAGTGAAAAATGTTTTCTGGAATCAATAGGGGGAAAAAGCTACCTCAGGCTACGTGGGGGGGGGGGGGGGGGGGACAGTTCACAGGAGGCATAAATGGAGCTAAATACTTTATGGATCCTCCCTAAGCGCAAGTATATAAAGTTGATAGATACGAAAAATGAAACGATCCGCTGCTTCTGTAATTCAGTCGTCTTCTTCTTATAAACACCTTGCTTGGGCCAGTGTGTAGGCGGTTATCCATACACGGCAGCTTCTGGGAAGGCGAACTGATGTGGTTTCTAGTTAACTTCCCCAGCGTGAAGTGTTCATAAGAGTTCTTGCAAGCGTGGATGACTATGATAGCCTGCTTTTTCAGTGTTTTATGTGTTATGCTCTCTCTTTATGTGTTATGTTTCTCTGCCACCTAACACTTTGCTCGACTTTTACCATATCAGTAAAAAAAACTCGTGTATTTAGTCAATGCTCGTGCACGAACGGTTTTTTTTGGGTTTTTTTTTGTTCAAAATGCTTATTTTCTTGAACTTTTTTCAAATCAATGTCAGTTATCACGATTAGGATTGACGTATAGTGGAACTGTTAAGCACTCACAGTATCGTAGAAAGACTCCTCATTTAATGTATTCAGTCATTTAGTTGGGGTCTATGATGGTGCATTTGTCCAAGCAGAGTCTGCAAAAGCTAGGTCTCACATTTTTTCTGATAATACGGTGGAAAGAAATATTCATACACACTATGCACATACACAAACAATGCGGATATTATGTAATGTGATTGATTTTATTTTGCCCATAGGAGAATATATTATTATCATTAATCATTATTGTCCTTGAGGACAGTGTTTAAACTCAAATAATTCATGATTGTTCAGTTTTTGTTTGTATTTGTCTTCTTCCTCTTCTATTCCCAAAACCTCTTCATACGTTCTCAGTGTTCCTGTTTCCTTTGTTCAGTTCATTTTATTCCTGTTTTCTTCTGTATTTTAAATTCCGTGTTCATAATTTTGTTCCTGAATTGTTCCCTTTCCTTGCTAATCTCTGCTTGATTCAAGTCCTCTTCTATTTCCTGGAACCAATTGGTTTTCCTGAGCGAACCATTTACCACATCTTTGTGAGTGTAGTGTTGTTCATTCTCTGTTAATGTCCATAGAATTGTAATCTACGTCTTCTGATCATGTCTGTCAATCTATCTGTATGTCCGTATAGTTCTTATATATTTGGTATAGTTCATAAATTGTTTGGATCATTTTGATGAAAACAATATATTTTAAAATACCTGGCACCACCTCGCGTACAGTTACCACAACGCGACCTATCAATTGCGTGTGAGTGTATCTGTATACTATAAACTAAAATGTGATGAGTCAAAAAGTATTTCCTCCTCGTCCACGAAGAAGTGGCAGTGTTCTGAGTTAAGTACACAACACATAAATATAAGCCGTTCAATACTTCATAAGTTGCATAGAATCATAAATTTGTGGGTTAAGTTGGTTGTTACTGAATATACGTGTAGCATATAGGGGAGACTGGGTACGGTTATGCCAATTTTCATTTGATCGCTCATAATTTTCTTAGTATGCCAGTTACCTGGAAGAAAGGTGATTTTTATAGTAAAATGTACATTTTCCTACGTATAAATACTTAAGTTTTGTCCGTAAGTACTGTACAATGGTTAAGTCATAGAGTTATTATAAAAGCCTTGATCAAGATCATTTTGATAATACCAGGTATATCGTAAATTGTCTGTCACTGTAACTCCGCATCTATCCATCACAAGTAGTATTAGTAGTAGAAGATTTTTTTGAGGGTCCGAAGACAGGTCATCTAAGAGCTGCAGGTTGTATGAGCAGTGTGGAGGAAACGAAAGCAAAGTGATTCCATTTTCTTCACAAAAATCCAATGTATTAATGTGGATATGCGAGGAATGGTTATCCAGCACTAACAAGACTCAATGCGTTGGAGAAGCATTAGAAAATTTCTTAAAATGTTCGAGATATCCTAGTAACAATGCATCCAGCATCCAGCCTGAAGGATTCGCAGTCCAAATCGATCCTACCGGCCCGTAGCTAACAAAATGATCGTGATAACTAACCCGTGGAAATATAAGTAAAGGAGGAATAGTATTTCCCAAGCCATTTACTGCAAAAGTAACCGTGACTAATGTGCATCGTACAACTGTCGGTCTTCCTCAAACATTTTCTGGCATCAAAAAATTACTTGTCACAACCGTACCCAGAAAATATGTCACAACCGTACCCAATGAACTCCATCGCAAAACAACAATCGCCATGACAATACAAAATAAACTACGTGCAAAGTAATCACTGCTATTTAACTACTAATGTTTAACTTATAACGAGGAAAAACATTCATTACTCTATCTATACACATAAAACAACAATTATTAAAAGAAATCTAATAAAAATACTTACTTTTGGCTATTAAAAAGTGATGTAGGCCTCTACGATTGTTAATGTTACGCGATGGCTGACGCGATACCGTGAAACACGTTCAATCAGGCACGCCGCTCCTCTCTCCCGTTGCACCCCCCTCCCCATCCCGGTATTCCTTATAGTTTGGCTAATATGACGACTGTCACAACCGTAACCTGTACCCAGTCTCCCCTACATCATTAAAATTTATTACTCACTTCAGTACTGCATGTTACAAATTGGCACAATGTATATTTTTTAATTACACTTTAAGCGCGCAGTTCGAGAACATAAGAACTTTTAATGTAATAACAACACTAAGCTACGACGCAAGTAACTGATATGCGAAAAAGCAACAATCAGATCACAGCACTAACTACCGGGTTTAACTGATATTTCTAAAACACGATAGCAACGCTGCCTATAAATAACATATGCAAGAATTAGGAGATGAAAAGGGGTAGATACAAATTAAATGTGGACAGTATTTTTCTGAATTTTTTGAAGTACATGTGCATCGAAATCGGATAAAAGAAGTGAATTTGTATAGAAAATTAAGGGGTGTAAAGGGGAAAAGGGTGTGATTTTTAGATATTTTTTTTGTCATAAGCCTCCATGAAGAAATACAAGTATGAGCTAACTTTCGTAGTGATCGGTCAAACGGTGTCGAATATAGCTTTCTATAAAGAACATTGACAAAAATTAAGGGGGTGGAAAGGGGGAGAGAGGTTGGTTTTTTTTTATACAAAATACTGACAGTATTTTTCTCCTTGTTTGAAAGTGATTGTGTTCAAATTTCCGTAGAAACGGATAAAAACTGTGGGTTATATAAAGCGAATCGGAAATTAAAAGGGGAGGGGGTAAAGGGAGAGAGAGGTTGCGATTTGGTAAACCAAATGTAGAGTATTTTTCTGCTTGTTTTGAAGTATACTTGTGCAAATTTCCATCGAAATCGGATAAACTGTTTCGGTTTTGTATAAATTAAGGGATGTAAATGGAGAGGTGGACTTTTTTTTAATATTTTTTTTGAATCTAAAACATTTTTGAAATAACTTAATCATACACACAAAATTTCATAAATTCAGACCAGCCGTTTAAGAGGAGTTCAGTCACATACACACGAATATATATATAAAGATATTTCTGGTAACAACCCATCAGTGAGCCTGAGAGTGGGGAGGTACCACGCGACTGAGTTCCTGCTCTCGCATACCGGCCGTCCTGATTGCTGGTTTTAGGTGGTTGACTACTGTCATCTAGGCAAATGCTGGGATGGTCCCAAATATCCATCCCATAAACCAAAATTAACTTATCAGACAGAACACAAGTTACGTGTTTCACAGACAGATGGCAGCACGGACGCTCCAGATCTAACCCCCGGGACCACACGCTTGGCGCTTGTCACAAACTCCAAGCCTCTCCAAACTCTTGGTTAATTTAGGGGAGCCCAACATCGTCATCCACACGTTTGCTAGTGCGCTTGTATGTTGTGGAGAAGCAAGCATGACGGACGTCGAGGTTGTGTCGGCCAAAACTTTTGCCCTAACCTATTTTTAGAAAATTAATCACGAGAGACGACGAAGAAGATTAAAAAACTATAGAAACCGGGCCAGGTAATTATTACAATTTCATTCATGCAACTATGAATACTATGTAGTTTCATGTATGTATTTGATTTAATATAAGTAAATTGTTTTATAATTAGAATTGTATAATAATTATTGTTTTAACGACGTTATAACGTCTGTATCAATTATTTTTTGATTGCAGAGAATTTATGAAAGAAACATTTAATGAGCTGCTTTATGAGCCAGCCGTGCAATTTGATAACTTCTGCCGGATGAGCTATGCTGATTCTGAATATTCGCTGAATGAAATTTCACCTATGGTTTCTAAAGAAAATACAGACTTCAGAGAACTAAACCAGATAGTTAATAAATTTATACCTGAGCCATAGCGAATAGAATCTTATTTTTTCCTTAAATGTTTACGAAATGTAATAATAAGAAATTATATCTTTTTTAATCTCCATGACAGTTTTATTTAAAACTTCACTAAGACGACGCCAAGCATCAGCTTTATATATATATATATATATGGTCTTTATTCCTGGTATCCACTCCAAGAGACAGAGGGGAGCTAAACCTATCAATAGCGCAACATGTCATGCCAATCATGTTCGCAAATACGACTCTGTATTGTGCCGTTAATTCCTCGTATAAAATTATGCACCAGTTAACAGGCTAAAAGGTTGATACGGATAAAGTTAAGTGTGTTGGACAAATCATCTGTGCTAGTTGTCGTATTTACCCTCTGTGATTTTTTTGTGTTCTCGAAACCATTATCGTTACTGATCATCTTTGAAGATAGAGGAGATATTAGGCTATCACACCACAACAGGAAACGTCGTGCAGAGATTGTAAGGTGTAGTATTGTTGTTAAATGAAATTCATTTATGTTAGCTGCTTTGTGAGAAATCAGAAAATTCCGGTACCTGTGTTGGTGAAATTATATGGTTTCCAGATCGCCACACCCACAGAAAGAGCGATCACGGCAATGTGTTTCTTTGGATGTATGACGGCAAGCAAGGAGGAGTTAAATTGCGCTGGAGAAAAAAGCCGTTATGTGGTCAGTTTTGTTTTGAAAGAATTTGCAAGGAAAAGTAGTGCAGAATGTGTTGTGGGTTTTGAAGGGACGAATATCGCGTTCCAGCCTGTAAGGAAATAGAATAATATATTGTGTGAAGAAAGAGAGTAATCGAACGAACCGAAAATTTAATATCATGGTGTAAAGTTACTTTTTTCTGATTTCAATAAAAATAGAATTCAGGAATATAGTTTGTTTCTCTGCCAACTGAATGCAGGTTGACGAGGCCGGGATAATCTTCGATGTAATGATCGACCATTGGACCAATGCATTGCAAGACACGTACATACAAAATATAAAAGATGGTTCAATTCTTTAGTACATCGTATATTTAGCTTTTCTTCCAGGTAGATTATAAAAAAAAAAATCTTATTACGTAATGCAGGTGAATACCATGTAAGTTAGATGTAATGTGCTCGCAAAACTAGCCGAGTGAGAACGTTGGAATACCACGATGTTTCGGCGGTCATATACTCTGCCACCATTGTCACGTGACAGTCGCTTGACAATGGTGGCAGAGGTATGACCGCCGAAACATCGTGCTTTACAGACGTTCTGACTCGGACCGAGCATGGTGGGTGAAGGTTAACGTTCTGGCCTCGCATTCGGAAGGATGCGGGTTCGAATCCCCGTCGGAGCATCCAGATTTGGGTTTTCCATGGTTTCCCCAAATCACTCCAGGCGAATGCCGGGACGCTTCCTTCAAAAAGGCCATGGCCGAATTCCTTCCAGTTCCTTGTCCCCAGTCCCATACCGCCTCGAATGACCTTACTTGTCGACGAAGCGTAAAGCCATAGTAAAAAAAAAGTTCTCACTCGGCTAGTTTTCCAGAACATTTCATCTACAGGGTGTTACAAAAACGTACGGCCAAACTTTCAGGAAACATTCCTCACACACAAACAAAGAAAATATGTTATGTGGACATGTGTCCGGAAACGCTTACTTTCCATGTTAGAGCTCATATTGTTGACGGCTGTGATACAATACGCCATTCTCCAGGGCTGCATCAGCGCATCAGGGATTCCATGCGACGAAGGGTGGATGCATGTATCCTCGCTAACGGAGGACATTTTGAACATTTCCTGTAACAAAGTGTTTGAAGTCACGCTGGTACGTTCTGTTGCTGTGTGTTTCCATTCCATGTTTAATGTGATTTGAAGAGAAGTAATAAAATGAGCTCTAACATGGAAAGTAAGCGTTTCCGGACACATGTCCACATAACATATTTTCTTTGTTTGTGTGTGAGGAATGTATACTGAAAGTTTGGCCGTACCTTTTTGTAACACCCTGTATATACAGCACCGAGAAAGCCTCCCATGAATGTTGTTGTTTTGATCAGTGCTAATAAGATACCGTTCACTGCTGTGTGGGTCACGCCAGCACAGGCGGCGGGGCATCCGTGCCGGGCAGAGCTGGACGCGAAACGAATCTCGTTGACCCGGATCCGTGGCCCGAGACCGCAACTGGATCAGCTTTCACGGGGCAACAGTTAAGCCGGCCCCACACGAGATCAGCTCTCATCCGCTGACACGACCTGGCACTGGGACACGGGACCGCGTAAACAAAACAGCGTCAAGCAAAAGCCACCCTCTTACCGCTCTAATCAACTTGATAAAGACAAGTCGTAAAAGCTGATTTAGAGGGAAAGTCTGCAGCCGAGAGGATTGTTTTTCTCGGCGAATATGTAAACTCACGGAAAGATGGAGTCCATATATCGAAAAGCGAGGAAACTGTATTTGAAATATAATTATGAAATTAGTTACTCTGTCTGATTTTTGAAAAAAATTAGGAACTGTACAATACAGGGCGTTTCATTAATGACTCGTCCGCGCGCATGGCAATAATCTACATCTACATCTACATTCATACTCTGCAAATCACAAACATTGTGGGTGGCAAGGGTGCTAAGCACCAATCCTAAACCCGCCCATTCCAATCCCGAATAGTGCGAGGAAAGAAGGAATACATATAAGTATCAGTACGGCATCTTATTTCTCTAATCTTATCCCTCCGGTCATTGCGACCTAAATAGGTTGGCGGAAGAAGTATTCCATTGCACTCGAAATTTAAATTTTTTCGCATATTCTCCAATAAATTCGAACGCAAGCTACGTCGTCTGTCTTCCAAACTATCCCAGCCCAATCTATGTATCAATCCTGTGACGCTTTCATAAGGGCTGTAACAACAAGTCACGAATCTAGCGGCTCTCCTCTGCACCCTCTCAACTGAGTCAATCAGAACCTTGCGATACGGATCCCAAACCCCACAACAGTAATCCAGATGCGGACGCACTAGTGTTTTATACGCTGTCTCCTTTGTTTGAGCATTACAATTCCTCAAAATACGACCTATGAATCGTAATTTAGAATTTGCCTTGCCTACGACGGAAGTTATGTGCATGTCCCATTTCATGTTGCTTTGTACTATCACCCCCAGATACTTCACGGAATCAACCATGTCAACAGGTGAATTGTTTATTTTGTACTCGTGAACAAAGTGATTCTTCTTGTTACTTATCCGCATTGCCTTGCACTTTTTGCAATTAAGTGTAAGCTGCCATTATCGCCCGGGTCAGCGCCGCCTCGCTTGCCGGCAAGTCACACCGCGCATCGCCCGTGCTCAGGAACGCTCGAGCTTGCGCTCATTTCTTACCTTATACTACGTGCTTGAAATGTTGGCCTTCGGCTTCAATACACGCTTGACATCTTCTAAGGATGTTTTGGCTAACTCTCAGCAGTGTTTGTGAAGAAATATTACGCGTAATTTACGTAGGTTAGAGCATCCCTCGCAAAAATAGAATCGCTGAATGAAGCAACGATGATATTAGAAACATGTTAACTCTAACGAAAACGTCTATATTTGTTTAAGTATAACCAGAAGCATCTTTCTAAGATCCTATGTATCCAGAAGATCAATTTACGGAAGCTACACTTCAACATGGTGAAGACAAAGACACTGAAGAATTTACCCTGTAATGTTATAGAAGCATGTTAAAAACATTAATTTCGGGTGACCTTTTCAGTATTCGGTTAATAGAGATTTTTTAGCGGCTGCGAAATCCGCCTCTCTAGTAGCCCGGTAGTCGTACAGGATGTAGGGGACCTACAGGTTCCCATAGAATCCAAACCACCAAAACGTTCTAGCGTACATCTCTAACACAAAGCAACCTTTCAGAGGTGAATTTCAGGTTAAGGGCTATAGAAACCCGACCGAGATAGGCACTAGAACAGGAAACGTTTCGAGCTACACCAGACAGCTCATGCCAAAAATGATAATATACAAAATGAACATGTTTCATAAATGGTAGCCCAAGTTGAAGAAAACAGTTTTTGGAAGAATTTACCAAAAATCATAGTTGCGGGATCAAATTTCAGAGCGTGTACGATGGTTGTGGTAGTAGTAGTAGTATTTTATTAGTCCTCTAAATCATATACATGTACTTTATACATAATGATATGAGATACGTCAATTATAAAATATGATTTACATTAAATTATTTACATTACATTATTTTCATTAAATTAATTCATACAATTGAGATATTCTTCTACAGAGTAAAATGAGTGGTATTGAAGGTATGACATCAACAATTTCTCAAAATTTCCCCTTTCTGATGTTGCTTTTACATTATGCGGTAATTTATTAAAAAGCTTAATCCCTATGTGAAATGTTCCATTTTGATACATTTTTGTTTTTGTGTGCATAATATGCAAATCTGATTGTATCCTTGTGAAATGATCATGTACCTCACTATTTGTTTTAAGACCTGCATCTTTACCTATGACATTATTTCTAAAAAACATAATGGTTTCAAAGATATAAATACTTGGTAGTGGAAGAATATTCATACATTTAAATAAGGGTCTACAAGATTCCCATGATTTGTGATTTGTCATTATCCTTATTGCTCTCTTCTGAATTTTGAAAGTACTTAGTGCATCTGATGATAAACTCCAGAATATAATTCCATACTTTATTTGTGAGTGAAAATGGGCAAAGTATGCATTTTTCAAAGTTTGTTTGCTAGTGGTTAATTTTAAGATACGTAATGCATAACAGATTTGATTTAATTTAGAGTTCAAAAATTGAATATGTCTATTCCATTTAAGATCAGATTGAATCCATAAACCTAGAAATTTAGAATCTAATTTGTTTGCTAATTTAATCGTAGATGGTACAGCAAAAGAAAGCAACTAGAGAGAAGGACTTATGGAGGGTTCGACGAATAACGTCCATGATATCCATAATCATCATAATTCACTCGATCATTATATTTCTGGCCCAACTGTTATCCTTTTTGCCATAACTTATAGGCACCCCCCATGCCACCCCAGAAAGTGACGTTTCAGTAGAACTACAGACCAGCTAAGACTTTTTTTAAATTATTTTCCCGTGTAGAACTACACAGACGGAAAAAAAAATCCCAACACCAAGAAAAAATTATTGTAGAGTAATGAAATTTGGACAATGCATTTGTCAAGTTAACATGTTTAATTGATTAAATTTTCAAGATCACAGGTTAATTTAAGCTCAAGAAAATGCATTTCAAATGTGAAATACTGTTAAATTAATAGCCGGTGTAACCTCCAGAATTTTGAATGCAAGCCTGCAAACGTGAATGCATTGTGTCATACAGGTTTCGAATGTCACTTTGTGGTATGGAGTTCCATGCTTGTTGTACTTGTGCTGTCAATACTGGGACGGTCAGTGCTGGCTGTGGATGATGCTGGAGTTGTCGTCCAATGATATCCCATACGTGTTCAATTGGAGACAGATCTGGTGATCTCGCAGGCCAAGGTAACATGTCGACACTCTGTAGAGCACGTTGCGAGACAACAGCGGTATGAGGGCGAGCGTTATCCTGTTGAAAAACTCCCCCTTGAATGCTGTTCATGAATGGCAGCACTACAGGTTGAATTACCAGACTGACGTACAAATTTGCAGTCAGTGTGTTTGGTATAACCACAAGAGTGCTCCTGCTGTCATAGGAAATTGCTCCCCAGACCATGACTCCAGGTGTAGGTCCAGTGTGTCTAGGCCGCAGACAGTTTGGTTGCAGGCGTTCCCCTGGCCTCCTTCTGACCAACACTCGGCCATCACTGGCACCAAGGCAGAACCTGCTTTCATCAGAAAACACAACAGATCTCCACTCCGTCCTCCAATGAGCTCTGGCTTGACACCACTGGAGTCGCAAACGGCGATGGCTTGTAGTCAGTGGAATGCACGCTACAGGGCTGGAGTCATGGTCTGGGGAGCAATTTCCTATGACAGCAGGAGCACTCTTGTGGTTATACCAAACACACTGACTGCAAATTTGTACGTCAGTCTGGTAATTCAACCTGTAGTGCTGCCATTCATGAACAGCATTCAAGGGGGAGTTTTTCAACAGGATAACGCTCGCCCTCATACCGCTGTTGTCTCGCAACGTGCTCTACAGAGTGTCGACATGTTACCTTGGCCTGCGAGATCACCAGATCTGTCTCCAATTGAACACGTATGGGATATCATTGGACGACAACTCCAGCATCATCCACAGCCAGCACTGACCGTCCCAGTATTGACAGCACAAGTACAACAAGCATGGAACTCCATACCACAAAGTGACATTCGAAACCTGTATGACACAATGCATTCACGTTTGCAGGCTTGCATTCAAAATTCTGGAGGTTACACCGGCTATTAATTTAACAGTATTTCACATTTGAAATGCATTTTCTTGAGCTTAAATTAACCTGTGATCTTGAAAATTTAATCAATTAAACATGTTAACTTGACAAATGCATTGTCCAAATTTCATTACTCTACAATAATTTTTTCTTGGTGTTGGGATTTTTTTTTCCGTCTGTGTAAATGGTCATGCTGACTTTGCTTGACAGTAATGCCCAATAATTACGATCTGAAGAAGACTAACAACAGCAGTAAGACACGATTAAAACAGTTCGAACCACATATTTTTTTGAGGAAGAAAGAAATTGATATTATAAATCATCACAACCATAATGGACGCACTATAGAAATCTGATTGCGTCACTCAGCCAGTTTAAGAGACAAATTTGGTCAATTTTTACCAAGTTACTAGATTCTTTGATTAAAATTTTGGTAATTAGGAAACTCTGTAATGAAAATTAACTGCCAGTTATAGCTACTATGCAAAGAAACAATTCAAATGTATAGTCAAAGAATAGTAAAAAGGGTTTTATTTTTGGAAATTGGAAAACTTGGAGAATAATACATCCATAAGTGTAAGGAACGGAGAGGTGATGAAGTTACTGAAAATCATTATTTTGTCGAAAGATTTTTTTGATCGTAGCATTTTAAGTCTTTAAGAAATACTTCAAATTAAGTCGTTAGCACTGTGATTGTAGCTCACTCTGGAAATGATTGGTTTTAAGAATATTTGCTCTTGCATTTCGCCTTATCTAATGAGAGTGCCGAAGGTGTCGGCATGCACTGTGTAAAGTGCTTAATGCACGGAAGCGGCAGAGTAAACACAGAGGTCCGCTGTCCTTGGGCGCTGCCGCCGGCCGGGGTTGGTGACGTCACGGGGTCGTCGCACCTAGGAACTTTCACCGGCAGGGCGCGTATTGACCGCCCACAACACACGCCGCGGCAGCGTGCGGGCTAGCGCGCCGCCTCGTCAGCTTCAGCTGACCGTGACGTCATGTCCCGGCCATTGTGTTGGCAGCGTTCGAAACGTGCTTTGTAGAGAGTTAATCGCAGTCGGCTAGAGGTATTTATGGTCTGACAACAACAAGTGTGCATCTCATTGGCTTCTCACTAACATGACAATACAACTAAACCTACTTATTCTGTTTGGTCCCATCTGTTAATAGCTTGGGAGATACATAACAGTACATGACGTTCACTTTAAAACTAAAAACACTTTTTTTTAACTGCTTAACGTCTCTTAACAGCGAGGTCTTTAGAGACGTGAAAGGATGGGGGGACAAGCAATGGGAAGGAATTCGGCCATGGCCTTTTGA